>JAPWDM010000008.1:5573846-6773846 GCA_035578155.1 Brachynemurus nebulosus
GAGCTTTGCTTGTTTTTGACGCTCAAGGTATGCGCAGTTAGCCTGTTATAGCTGAGTAATCATTTTTATTGTTTATAATAAAACCATCTAAATAATCGAAAATCTAAAGGTGGTTCAATTTTTTTTAAAAAAGGTTCTGTTTTTATCATCCATAAGAGGGTCGGAAAAACCTTTAATTTTCAGGATATTGTTGTGTTAAAATGATGTAACTTTGACATTTTTTTATGGAAAACTGGGAGGGGTTCAATTTTTTTTATTTGCATAAATGAAGGGTGCAGATTATTTCCTTTCCACCAGTATTTTTTGTTTTTTTAATTGGCATACTTTGTCGGGCTGGGAGAGAGTGGGTACATAAATTTGACGTTTAAGATTTTCAAGATGGCGTGTCGATGAATTAACTCAACACTTGGGAGATTTTTATTTTTAATTTCTGTTTGTTTGTTTCTTTTTCTGCATTTTGTAGTTGTTGTAAACATAGAATTAATGTTACAGCTTTGAAAATCTTTCTACACAAATAATAACAGGATTTGCTATTTTTAGAAATTAAATATGTCAAGACATAAGAAGTTCCCACTATTGATTATATGTTACGACATAAATTATGTTAAGACATATGTCTTGACATCAATTGGGTTTTTGAATAAAAAATAAATATAATTTTTTTATTTTATTTCAATTCTACATCATAAATAATATTAATAATCGATACGAAAAATTTTTGAAAAATGATATATAATAAATAATAAATTAATTAAAACTTGAAAAATTTTAAAAAATATTATTTGGTTAAAAACAGCACTACAAAAGATCGCGATGTCTGTGACGTCATAAAGGTAATATGTCAAAAGTGTCAAAATTATTAAAATTTAGTAGGAAAAATTATTGATGGTTGTTTCATTGATTTCGACGTTCAAAATCTTGAGGGACATTTTTTCCGGATTTATTTTTGTATTGCTATCACAAAGTGGTGCAAAACCTGCTCGATATTTCGACAGTGAAGTTTATAGCAAGCAATAATTTGAATAGAAACAAGAATTTCAGAGCAACAAATTTCATAGCAACAATAATAGTAGGAGAGCTGCTGGCCGATTTGCAATAGTCATTTCAACACGCGTTAAATTGAGAGGATAGGATCTAGGATACTACTTATTCTACCTAAAAATTCAGTTCTGGCAAGCCTATTCGGCCGAGTTGAGTCGAATAGGCTTGCCAGAACTGAATTTCTGTGTAGAGTAAGTATCCAAGATTCTATCTTCTTAATTTAACGCGTGTTGAAATGACCATCGTAAATCGGCCAGTAGCTCTTGGTCTATAATCTATTTGAAAATAAAGACACTAATGTAGCTATGTTCAGGCCATATAACCTTTATTACGTCACATAAGCGCTCGTGAACTATCGGCCCGTTATCGGTTCTAAGTTTGAAAATTTATTTTTAATTTAATATAACTTCTTAATTATTACGTTTAAAAAAAAAAATAAAAAGAGTTTTCTTATAAAACTTATATATGATCTTTCCATTTATGACAAAAAAAATTTTTCTTCAAAAACCTAATTATGTCTAGTGTAGACGCCGTGTTAGTTGGAATAACATTCGGTCGTGTAATATGAAATGTCGTTTTCCGACCATTTGATAAACCAATTGACCAATTTAGATAAATATCGAAACTTGTTTAAGCATTAGAGAAATGTTTAAAAGCAATTCTTTAATCAAATTTATTGTAGCCTGGAATCATTTCCGCCATTAATTGGAATGACATTTATTTATGTAATATGAAATGTCGTTTTCCGACCACTTGGACGATCATGTAATTCAAATAAATATTGATACTTTTTTAAGCATTTTTTTTAAAACAAAAAATGCTGTGTCCTATTGTTGTAGACGTCTGCTATCATGGGCCGTAATTAAAGAATTAAATTCCAAAACATGTGATTTTTATCACCAAAAAGTTTTTTTTACCTTTTTTGTAATTTATTTTAATTCGCACGTCTTTCTGCGAACCGGTGAGGTACTTTCGCGACCCGGCACCGGTTCGCGGACCGATGGTTGACAAACACTGATATACAAACTCATACCGAACGAAAATATTGACAATTTAGAGTTTATATTGGTATCTTTTAAATTTATCAAATAAAATCGGACAATTTAAGACACGACTTGTAAAAGTTTGGGAACCGATGATCTAATACAGGGCTTCTTAAACTATGAGTTGCGACCCCATCTGAGGTCGCTTAGCGAAATCTTGGGGTCATGGTGAAAATTTTTTATATGTATATATATTGGTACGTAATCAATAAATCCTTACAAAATGCTTATATATCTCTATTTGGGGTCGCGAATGAAAAAAGTTTAAGAAGCCCTGATCTAATAGATAAATCGAATACAAAATTTAAAAATGTTATGTTTCACTACGTAATACTCTGTACTATGTAAACAATTTTTTTTCAACCCAATTTTTAAAAAAATTTAACAATTGCAGTATGTTTAGAATGTTAAAAAAAAAAATTCAGGTCGGGGAAAGCTAGAAAATGGTGAGGTTAGTTTAGTTAATTTTGACAGTATACTTCGACTTTGATATAAAAACTAGGTGGTGAGGTTAGTTAAGATTAGGTTAGTTTAGTTAGTTTGGATAATAAACTTCGACTCTGATATAAAAACTAGGTGGTAAAGTTAGTTAAGATTAGGTTAGTTTAGTTAGTTTGGATAATATACTTCGACTCTGATATAAAAACTAGGTGATAAAGTTAGTTAAGATTAGGTTAGTTTAGTTAATTTTGACAGTATACTTCGACATTGATATAAAAACTAGGTGGTGCGTCAGTTTAGTTAGTTTTGACAATATACTTCGACTTTGATATAAAAACTAGGTGGTGAGATTAGTTAAGATTAGGTTAGTTTAGTTAGTTTTGACAGTATACTTCAACTTTGATATAAAAACTAGGTGGAAAAGTTAGTTCAGGTTAGGTTAGTTTAGTTAGTTTTGACTATATACTTCGACATTGATATAAAAGTAGGTGGTGACTGGTGAGGTTAGTTAAGGTTAGCTTAGTTTAGTTAGTTTTAACAATATACTTCGACTCTGATATAAAAACTAGGTGGTGAGGTTAGTTAAGGTTAGGTTTGTTTAGTTAGTTTTGACAGTGTACTTCGACTTTGACACACATGCATACAAAATTAAAAGAGAAAACCTAAAGAAATTGAATTTTTTCAAATTTAACGACAATTTCCCAGCATTTTCAGTACTAATATCGAGTTCTAGTATTTTTTTTAATTAATCCTCCATAGCGGCGAACATTTTAAACAAAAAAAATCATTAAAATCGAATCAATAGGTGGCGCTGTGCTTCTGCCCAATCACCCCGTGTACTTACTCTGGTGATGATTTTCCGGTCAAATTAATCTTCTCTAGAACCACCGAACATGGCGAACATGAGCGTTGTATTTTCAATCGCAATCCGGTCGACATAGATGGCTCCACTGACGACACTTTAAATTTCTTCTTCTTATTCACCTCCTCCTTGTAACGATCAAATTTACTCTTTACCGCTGCTTTTTGGGCGTCGTGACGGTCCAGCATTATTTTTGAGCGTCGTACTCGTACGGCAATCGGTTCGTCATCGGAATCCTCATCGGACGATATCACTGTCACACTCTCCACGGTGATATTCGCCGAATTACTGTCGACCGTGCGTACCGTTTCTTGGCCACGTTTTAAACGGGTCCTGCGCGAAATAAAATTATCCTCCGAATTTTGTCTGTTGTTTTGATCACCGCCATTAATGCCGTAATCTTGAAATTCGCCGGATTTTAAACGAGTTTTCTTACGTCTGTTTTCCGTGTTTTCTTTAATTTTCACCTCCTGAACATCGTCGTCACTGTCAGTGTCCAATTGAATGATTTCGGGTGTCATTAATGCCTCTTTGAGCCACGCTTTCGGTTTATCGATTAATTTACTCAACGAAACTAATTTTATAATGCCCACTTTACCGTTTTCTTTATTTTGTGCATCATTCTGCTCGTTTTTGGATTCGGTGGATTCGACAGATTCTGGTTCGGGCGGTTTTTCCGTCTCAGTGTTCTCAACATTTGAATCACCTTTATCATTATCTACGATCACTGAATCACTATTCTCTGTACTATCGTCACAATTCGTTTTAAGTTCATTGTTGTCGTCTAAATTGTTGTCGTTGGCATTGTTGTCCTCTAAAGATTTTTCGGGTTCTTCGGTGTTTTGTTTGGTATCCGTTAAATCTTTTTCATCCTCCATTTTTTTTTTTTTACAGGAATACAAAATATAATACTTTTGTTAAAATAATATTATTTACTATCACAGAGAACACGGTAAAACATTTTCCTATTAATTTTCCACTTTAGTAATTCAAAATAATCAATTTATTTATTAATTTTTGTTTGACTGTCGTAAAGATTCACACATTATTTATTTCTTATTCCCGCCAATTTCATTATTTCGGCCAAAAGTCACAATAATACGGAATGAAAATAAATTAGTAGCAGTTAATAAAATTAATTATTTTCAAATAATTAGTTAATTATTCAAAACATATATTTTTCAATTAACTATAAAAACCACATAAAACAACTTTGACAAATTTCATTTATGAAAAACAGTCGGACGTGGTTATTCTCTATAGGCGCGATCCAGTTTATAAATAATTAATAAAAGATCCAAGAAACCTAGATATCTAATTAAAATCAAAATTACCTACAAAAAGAATATTATTTAAATTTTAAAAGAAATAATAATAACAAATAAAAAATACTTGTATTTAACTTGAGCTTTTTACCCAGAAACAAATAATTTTTTAATAAAATAAATTTAGTCAGGGCCGGACCTACAGTTATTACGAGGAGGGCAAACTTTGCTGTTGGCGCCCTCCGTGGCAAAAATGTCAAATTAAAAATTTTACCGCATCGATATTTTTCAAATTTTTTTTTCCTGCAAAAAGCAAGTGATGAGTAAAAAAAAAAAACCTCAGCACTTTTGCGTTCAAGTTACGTTTTTTTGCGCCCTTAACACTGCAACAAGCAAGTGACGAGCAAAAAAAAAACATCCCATTTCACCGTTTTGACGCCTCTCAACTTGCGTATTTGGTGCCCTTAAAAGCTTGCTGGAGGGGGGGGCACATGCCCCCACTGCCTCTCTAGATTCAACCTTGGTGAAGGTTGAATCGACATAATACCTACCTGTCTATATTTCAACCTTAAAAAAATTTTATCAGAATATCTGAATATCATAATAATTTTTAAGTAATTATAAGATTCTTACTATAAAGTTAATTTTTGTTACTCTTATCTTATTTTGTGGTCTTTCAACTTACTTTTAACTTAGATGTTAAATAATCAGAAAAGTATAATAAAAAAAAAACGTTCAACTCATTCATCTTAATGTCACGTTCACACCGAAGCGGTAAGTAGTATGTAGAACGCAAGTAGGTTACTTTATATACTTACTAATCGCTACTGTATTTTCCTATACTACTTAAGCGTTCTACTTACTATTCTTGACGTGACATAGACCTTAAAAATGTGTTACCCAAATTAAATTAGAATCTGTATCACTTAAATATTGAACGTCACAGACACGTATCGTGGCAGACACGACAAACATTCATATATAGAGTAACGTAATCGTACAGACACGTACAGTCACGGACAGACCGTGCTCACATAGCATTTGCATGGTTAAATAAATAATAAACACTACCTATTTGTATGAATACTTTTGATGGTGATTGTATAAATCGAAATAACGAAACATTATCAGATTTGTTACAAATTAATTTTTGAAATTCGTACATGTAATTGATACATATTAGACGTATCTACCCACTGTCTGCAGAGCCTCCGTGAGAAATTACCGGCCCCCGGGCATAAAAAAATTTTCGAACATTTTAAAGAACCGAAGACACTAAGGCGGTCATCTTCCGGGCTAAGTTGATATAAAATTATATTGTACTACATACCCAAACATTCAAGTAGGTAGTAATTTCTGAATACAATTAAAGTCAAGTGGATTTGGATTTTCGACAAAGTAACTGTAATACGTGTTTTGGTCAGTTTGTCACGTTTTAGCTCTTATGTCAAGTCGTCAGCTAAGTATTAGTTTGTACCAAGTGAACTTTTTAAACATTTTTTCTAGATAATTGTTTTGTTAAACCACAATCAGAAAAAATTTTTTTAAAAATTGACTTGGTACAAACCAATACTCAGCTGACGAAGTATGCAATATAATTTCTTAATTACCGTTCCGGACGCCCGTCACGGTCTGTCCTCACACTAACTTGGGGTAGGCACTTAAATGGTTCAACATAAAAAAAAATTAACTCCATTAAATGATTAAGACGAGTTAACTCGTCCTGCAGTACGGCGGCTCAAAATACTGTGACATGTATATATTCACTAGTACAGGCGCCGCCATCTGTGACAGATTTTCCGAAATAATACTCAATTTTATCAACATAGTTTAGTATAATCAGTGAAGAGAGACGTATATAGAATTTCAATCCTGTGTTAAATTTATGGACAGTTTTAGAGCACCCCAAACCGCAATGTTGGCCTGGCACCCCAACTACAGATGGCAGTGCTGTGCAGGCAAGCAGTACGTATTGTTATATCTTGATAATTGTACTTTTGAAATTTGTTCATGGAAGAAAAATGGAAATATACAAATTAAAATATACGTTTCCCACTTCCTCCTGTTAAACTGAAGCTCTGCCTGACCACTTAAAAACGTCTGAATCTCGATCGTTCTGCTATCTAACAGAAACAAAATCCACTAAGATTTTCGTCCTCATTGGCCCATAAGAATTAAACTTCTATTATACGTCTCTCTTCACTGGTATAATTTATATTTTGTAAATTTCTATTGTTGGTTTTTTTGGTGTTGGGATCTTTGATTTTTTTCATTTTCTTTTTTTGTAACCTTATCTACTGTACTTATCACTGGCACTAAAAAGACCGGCATTTTGAGACAAAAAAATTTTTCCATATGATTTCTTTAAAAGCGTTAATTAGGAATTCAATTTATGTTTATTTTTATTTTAACTATTTTTAAAATTTTTTTTGCGGATACGTCTTTTAATTTTATAATTAAATGATTAAGTAATCAAATCTTGCAAATCAATACATATCTCTATCTTGACAAATTAACACAGACCGATACCTGTATATTTTATTCTTTATTTCTTGTAATTATCGTTCACCGCTGTTTCACGTGTCTGTTTTTCCCCAACGTACTCTAGTCATTTTAATGATATTACACCTAATCGTTTTAAAATAAAATTCACTGTAGGTACCTTTGCAAATAATACAAAAAATTTTAGTTTTATCAAAAATTGGTCAACTTGGGAGTTCCCCTTACATTTGTTTGATGTGATTATATCTGCCTCTGTCTCTAACATCCCCCACCAATACATTATTTACTTCAATTTATATTATAAATAGTTTTCGCCTAAAAGGACAATTTTTAGTTATGTTTTTCACCTGATGATGGTGTAAAAGCCGAAACGACTCGTGTTTTCTATGATTTTGTTGTGAAAAGTAACAAAGCAACGATCCCATGTTATAATCAAAAAATGTTGATACATAATAAATCATATTACACCATTATATTTTGCTTGAAGATGGTATAAAAACTGAAATTCGGCTCGTTTATATTGTAAAAAGTATTTTTATGGTGAAAAAACTGTGTTTTATTAGAATAAATTTTATTTTTAAATGGTAACAAACCTTTGCAATAGATATTATCTTTTTACCTTGGATGATACAGATATTGTAAATGGTAGCATTATGTGCTACCATTTATGACAATTATAAATATTTAGAGCGGATATGAAACCATCTCTTTCCGTCGAAAGACTGGAGTAGTAAAAGAACACTCTTGTGTGATGTGTCTCCTTTAATAAGGTCACACAACCCACTTTAATATCGTGGAATAATTCAGAAAAAATTAACAAAAAAAATATAAAAAAATTATAAAAATCCAAAAAAAAATCGAAAAATAGTTAAAATAAAAATATTTTGACTGTAACTTGAAACTTAAGTGCTCACAATGAATCCTGGAGCCCCGAATTATCCAATGGCATCACTGTACGTTGGTGATTTACATTCAGATATCACCGAGGCCATGCTGTTTGAGAAATTTTCAACAGCTGGCCCGGTGCTATCGATACGTGTGTGTCGCGATATGATCACTCGTCGCTCGTTGGGATACGCTTACGTGAACTTTCAACAGCCAGCAGATGCAGAACGTGCCCTGGACACAATGAATTTTGATATGATCAAGGGACGACCGATCCGAATAATGTGGTCGCAGCGTGATCCATCACTACGAAAATCCGGTGTAGGTAACGTTTTTATAAAAAATTTAGATAAGAGTATCGATAATAAAGCCATGTATGATACATTCTCCGCATTCGGCAATATTTTGAGCTGTAAAGTAGCTCAAGATGAGACTGGTAACTCAAAAGGTTACGGATTTGTACATTTTGAAACGGAAGAAGCGGCAAATAAATCAATTGAAAAAGTGAATGGGATGTTATTGAATGGTAAAAAAGTTTACGTGGGTCGATTTATTTCCCGTAAAGAACG
Organism: Brachynemurus nebulosus; assembly: GCA_035578155.1. Lineage (NCBI taxonomy): Eukaryota > Metazoa > Arthropoda > Insecta > Neuroptera > Myrmeleontidae > Brachynemurus > Brachynemurus nebulosus. Next base: position 5,582,455 of record JAPWDM010000008.1, read on the forward strand.
TGAAAAAGAATTGGGCGAAAAAGCGAAACTATTCACCAACGTGTACGTGAAAAATTTCGGCGAAGAACTCACTGAGGAAGCGTTGAAAGAGATGTTCGAGAAATTCGGAACGATCACCAGCTACAAAATAATGATGAGCGAAAAAGATGGGAAATCTCGAGGCTTCGGATTCGTTGCATTTGAAGATCCCGATGCAGCTGAGGCAGCTGTTCTTGAACTTAACGGCAAAGAGATTATCGAAGGCAAACCGTTGTATGTGGGCCGCGCTCAAAAGAAAGCCGAACGACAACAGGAGCTCAAACGTCGATTTGAACAGTTGAAGATTGAACGACTCAACAGATACCAAGGCGTCAATTTGTACGTGAAGAATTTAGATGACACAATCGACGATGAACGGCTACGTAAAGAATTTTCACCGTTTGGAACGATTACATCGGCCAAAGTGATGCTGGAGGATGGCCGAAGTAAAGGTTTCGGTTTCGTATGTTTCTCGTCACCCGAGGAAGCCACTAAAGCGGTCACCGAAATGAACGGTCGAATTGTCGGATCGAAACCACTTTATGTAGCCCTGGCGCAGCGCAAGGAAGACCGCAAAGCTCACTTAGCATCGCAATACGTCCAACGAATGGCCAACATTCGTATGCAACAGATGGGACAAATGTTTCAACCAGGTGGGTAACACTATGGTCACTTATACGGCCGGGTTTACATTTACAATGATTTGCTGGCGCCAGCACAAAGTGGCGCGCCAGTAAAATCAAAATGAACGTGTATTACAGGGTGGCCACTTTCTGGAAAACCTGGAAAAATCAGGGAATTTAGGTAGTCAGGGAAAAGTCAGGGAAATTTCGTTGAATTCAGGGAATTTTTTTCATCTTTGATATTCGAATTATTTTTAAGACAGGAATTATAGTATATTTTTTAAAATAATTGTATTTTTTTTAACAACCAATCCAATAGTAAAAAAACAATTGAATTTCAAATATTTAACCGTTATCGAATTTCAACAAATAAATTTCAGTTTTAACAATACATTGTTAAAATAAAAATATGCCTATATTATATTTTTGTTCTTTTTTAGAAAATTTAAAATAGGTATTATGTCGATTATCTTTATCTCTTTTATATACGAAAATACACAAAGTAAAGAGAGACAAAAATTTGATATGTCTACAATCACTTATATTGATAACATAGGCAAAAATTAAGTTAACTTGAGGTTTAGCATTTTTAATAAGGGCGGTATTTCTGTAAAATTAGGACAGCAAACGACTGGAGAGCAAAAAAAAGTACGCTTTTTGAGCGGAATTTTTTGTTTTTGCCCGGGACGGCGTTGGGCTTGGGGCCCCGAATGTACTTCCTACCGCGGGGCCCTTGAAGACCTAGGTACGGCCCTGATTGGATGGATATAATATGGAACTGTTTTTAGTAAATATCAGTTTCTTCATCTATCATCTTTTTGGCAGATTCTACTTCTATAATATTATCGTGGTCAACGAGATAATTTTATATAAGGTGGTCTAAGGGGACGGTGGTCCGTCCAGGCTCCGGCGTAATGTAGGCATTCTGTAAATGTTGTTTTTTTTTTTGCTCGTCAATATATTTACACGGTATAAAGCAAAACAATCTTTTTTTTTTTTAAATTCGTTAAAATACTGTCTGGAAAACCTGGAAAATTCAGGGAAATTTGACCTTGCGAAAAAGTGGCCACCCTAGTGTAAACATCTACTGGCGTGCAAGGTAGATCAATGCATGCGCGGATAAAAAAAAGTTAGCAACCTTCTAACTTTTCTGGCGCCAGTAATAATTTATGCGCCACTAAAATTAAAACATGCAAATGTAAACTTGTATTGGCGTCAGTATTATTTTAAAAATAATTAAATGTCATTTTATACGCGTTTATTCAGGTTTGAATATCATTTTTAGGTATCAATTATGATTTTTTTCTCTCCTAATTCATTGTTTGCTTTACATTTAGGTACAAATTAAAGGTATATATGAATGACAGTTATTTATCCAATTCAGCCATTTGTGACCTGCGCAGTATTTACCAAATTATACACAATGCAAATCATGTGTAAACGAACGTGCAAGTAGTGTAAACTTTACAGACATGTAAACTTAAAAGTGGCGCCAGCAAATCATTGCAAATGTAAACCCGTTATTACATTACAATTTGATTTAAAATTGGGATTGAAATCTTTTGAATTTTCATATTTAATGAGTAAAACCACTAAAATTTAGTCAAATTAAATCGAATACAATTTGAACTTTTCAACAAAGGAAATCAAACAATAAAAAATGCATAAATTTTTTTTTTATACAAGATAAAGTAAGTGGTCACTTACATTACTCAAAAAGGAACATAATTTTACCATCTTGTACACAATGAGAATTTTCTGTTCTGTTTTGATAACAAACAGCTTCATTTAAGTAAATTTAAACAAATAATGTTTGAATAAATTATTTTAATAATAAATTTCATAAAATATTATATATTTTTGATAAAAATGTAACTTTTAATCGGTCACTTACATTACACCTCTTTGGTCACTTACATTACAGTCACTTTAAAACAAGTTTTATTAAAAAGTAAGTAGTTTATTAGTTTGATTTTTTGGAAAATATGTTAGATAACAAAGATAAAAGTTTATTTTTAGTAATTAAAAAAACGTCTGTCGGTTTTGATAGCCTTCATTACTCGAATTCGTAGCTTGACAAAAAATCAAAATAATACTCAAAACGAGTATAGTAATATTATTTCAGCAGAAAGGAGAAGGTAAATTTAGCTGTATTTTAATATTCATTTGAAAAAAATCACAAGTTACAGTATTTTTTTTATTAAGTAATAAATTTTTAAGCTAAATTTACAAAATAAAAACAATTAAAGGTAAGAAAATAAAAAAAAAAACGTTGTATATCAATGATTTAGTCTTTTGAGTATCAAGTAGGGTCATTCTTTTTAAAACCAACAGGGCACTCAACGTGACTATTTATATAATTAGGATTTCTGCTTATATAAAGAAGATTTCTTTAGAAACCTTCTTTGAAACCAAACTCTTATGTCAGAATGCGTTAAAATACTATACAATAAAATGCATTTTTAATCATAACTGCTGATTCCATCATGGTCCCACTTTGAAATTTTTATAGTGCATTCCCAAAGTCACTATTATAAATATATATTATTTCCATAATTTTCAAAAAACACTATCTCAAAAAAATGTTCAAAGACAAGTTTTGAGGCTTTCCAAAAAAATATTTTTCCCAAAAGGTGTTCAAGATTAGTATCAAATTAAAGCCCATTAATTTCTCTTTAAAATTAGCAGTCATACAACTCTCTAGGACTTATAGAACTGAAACTAGAACATTTTATAGTGCTGAACTTGAGTAACAAAAAAGGGTATTTTGCAATTTTCAAACGTATATAACTCAAAAACTATAGAAGTTAAAATTTTTTAAAAATTATATTTGAATTCAGGATGTTAAAGAGTACAATTAACTAAAGTTTCAAAAAAATATATGATGGTCAGGTTGAGTGCCTGGTTGGTTTTAAAAAGGCATGATTTTGATTAATTATTTTCATTTATTAATTTTTACTAAATGGAATTGCGCAGGTGGTGCTGGAGGCTACTTCGTGCCAACATTACCGCAACCGCAACGTTTCTACGGGCCCGCGCAAATGGCGCAAATACGAGCAACACCACGCTGGACCGCGCAACCACAAGTGCGTGCCACGGGCGCTCAAGCCGGCACCGCCGCCTATCCCGCGATGACCGGAACATTCCGTCCGGCTGGACCACGAAGTGCCGCGGCTCAAACGACAGCAATGCGCGGCGCAATTGCCGCGCGTCCAATCACCGGTCAGCAAGGTGTTAGCGCCATCCCCGGACGTCCAGTCGTGCCCGGACCGGTTGTGTCGACGAATGCCGGACGTGCCGCCAACTATAAGTACACGGCGAACATGCGCAATCCACCGCAACAGATTGGAATGACACCGGCACCAGCCGTACAACAGGCGGTGCACATTCAAGGGCAAGAACCGCTGACTGCTACCATGTTGGCTGCCGCTCCGCCCCAGGAACAGAAACAAATGTTAGGCGAGCGTCTGTTCCCGCTAATTCAACGTATGTATCCTGAATTGGCCGGAAAGATCACGGGAATGTTGTTAGAGATAGACAATTCGGAACTATTGCATATGTTGGAACACAACGAATCGCTTAAAGCCAAAGTGGAAGAAGCTGTCGCTGTGCTCCAAGCGCACCAGGCCAAGCAGGCAGCCACCCAAGTCAAAAAAGAGTAACTCATTATCAAGCAACAAGTTAGGCAAAATAGAATAAGATAAAATTACATAACGCAAAATCTTTTTGGTTTATATTTAAAGAAAAAAAGCAAATTATTCCGACTACTAATTTTTTCTTTGATTTTAATATTTTTCATATCACACGAAATTTTTGAATTTTGGATAGATTTTACAATTGTTTCTGTAGTTGCATTTACAATATTTAATCAAATATTTACAATTATTTTTGTTTTTTTTAAAATTTATTCAGTTTTCGATTTCTCTATCCAAAACTCACAAAAACAAAAACAAACATTTTCTTATTATTCTATGAAATGAAAATTGGTTACACAGAGGAAATATTTTTTTCAATCTCTGTTTGATAAAAAAATTTAATAAATGAATTTTAATTTGTTATCCAATTGTTTTCTTTTTTACTGTAAAAAAAAATTACGGAATTAAATTTCTTCCAGGTATATGTAATAATTCAAGAGCTATCGAAATTTTATATGTCTGAAACAACTGAACCCCCCCCCCCCCCCCGGACCTACACCCAAAACTTTTTTTTTTTATATCTTCGAAAGTACTGATTTTTCGACAAAATTATAAATATCTCAAAAACGGTACGTTTTACAACAAAAAATGATTTCTCCTTTTTTGTAGTAAATTTTACAAGCAACAAATTTCATAATAACCATTTTTGTCGAAAAATCGACATTTTTCGAGATATTAACAAAAAACACGATTTTCAGTAATTTATTTCAGACATAAAATGTTGTACAGCTCTTGGACTATAATTACCGCAAAACCATTTAATTGAGAACAAAACAATAAATAGGGTATTTTTAATGTAATTTAATATTCAGGTTATCCGATTAGAAGTTGTTTTTGATAACATATACAATGAAGAAAGACTAAATGTTCCTTAAGTGATTTAAAATCCTTTAAAAAAAAGTGTAAAATGCCTTCTAAGATAAACCTATAAAATAAATAAAGTATGATGGAAGTATTCAAATGAAAAGTCAATCTATAATAAAATTCCATCAATGTTTAAGAAAAAAAAAATATGTAACTTATTGTACTGGACTCTCGGTTTTAAAAATAAACATTTTCGTAGCATTATGTTTATTATTTTTAACACCTTTTTATGAAAATGTTACAAAAAATTATCTAGTAAATATTTTTGGTGAAAGTTAATTATGTAGTATGTATATTGTAATTTTTATATATTTGAAGGTAAGTAAAAAAAAAAAATCTTGCTTAATTTTTATATTCATTTATTTAATATAAATATTTTTACATAAAAAAAATATTTGTGGCTACGCTTAAGGCCATCCAACCAAAATGAAAACTTCTGTGGCGATCTCGTAACTGATTCGAAGTAACATCTTCAAAAAAAATGAAATATGTATCGTAGAGAGGCATGAATAGACACGAATTTAGACTTCATACAATATTTTTCTGTATTATATTACTAGCTGTATCCGCGACGTCGTTCGCGCAACGTATTATTACAGACTCAAGGAGAAGTATATGTAAATAATTATACAGAACTTGCATAGAACAATAATTTTTCAGCAATGCATGCAGATGCTCAAAAAGGTTTTTCTATTTTCCCGCGGGAATGAGACATTTCCCCGGAGTAAAAAGTATATTAACACTATGAGGCCCGAGCACTTTCACAGTAAACTTCCCCGGAAGCCGACAGTATTTTTAAACAAATTTTATGTAAATAAGTACATGAATTATGCAGGTCAAAAAATGAGTACATAGCTATTATTATTTTGATAAAATACACATATGCATACAAGCATACAACACACATACATACGTATGTGGATAAAAATATTATTGTAAATAAAAGATGAAGCCTAGATGTGTATTTTGATGATAAAACATATGTATGTTTATATGTACAAAAAATGAAAAGTGTTCGGTACGTAGTAATAAATTATTAGTCGAATTTTCTCCGAAAAATTAGACTTATACAGTCTATACGATAAGAGCTGCGAGAGGCGAGAGTAGGGGCGCTATCCGTTTTCGGACCCGTAGAACACGAATATGTAGAAAAAAAAATGTCTGATATATATATATATATATATATATATATATATATATATATATATATATATATATATATATATATATATATATATATTCCCGCCACCTTTTAATTTGTGTAGGGCCCCCCTATGGAAGTTAAGAGATGAAATTTGGTAAATGGGGCTCATTTTCGAGGCACCTCATACTATCAAAGTGGGGTCAAATTTTGGGGAAATTTTTTTTCTGACCCGACTTTTAAGGTGGTGGTGGGGGGCGGAAAAGCAATAAAACTTTTCCAAACCGCTTTTAAATAATGTTTCGGTCAATTATCTACAACATATCCAAAATTCAGCTTCCTAGGATGATTTGGTGGGAGTGGAGGGGGGGGGGGTAAAAACGATTTTCGCTGGATCTAACAGGCCCCCAGCCCCCCAGAATTAACGTAGAGGGTTGAAATTTGGTGTGTTGATAAAGTTCGTACCTAGGTTGTGCTTTCTGGAGGTTTTAATATTTTACCCCCACCCCCCTCATTTTTAAGCTACAATTTCATGCATTTTCGACGTTTTCGAAGTTTGTACCACTCGCACAGGTCACCCAAATAAACCTAGAGGGCTGAAATTTTGTATTCGGATTGAGTTAGTATCAAGGGGGTGCCTTTTGGGGGTCTCGACTTTTAACCCCTACCCCCACCATATTTATGCCCAAAAGAACATGATTTTTCTTGTTTTTTAACAGTTTCGTTCGGGTCAAAATCTCCCCAAATAAATCTAGAGGGCTGAAATTTTGTGTACAAGTTAAGCTAATAGCCAGACACTGTTTTTTGGGTGTTTCAACTTTTAACCCTTACCCCCACGATTTTTACGCCAATATTTCCTTAATTTTTTTGCTTGTTTTCTAACACGTCTAGAGACTCTCTAAGGAAACCTAGAGGGCTGAAATTTTCTACGTGTATTCAGTTAGTATCCAGCTAGTACCTTTTAGGGAGTCCACATTACTTTTCCCCCCACTTCTTCCATTTTTACATCGGAATTGAATGCTATTGTTAAATGTGTTTTAAATGCATTACTTTTATTCTAAATACAAGTAGGCGAATAGTAATTTTAAAAAATTTAAAAAAAAGTGAATACAATTTTTTAACAAATGAAATACATACATATTAAGTAATTTGAAAATGTTATTAAAGTCACTGTTTATTTATAAATTAGGAATTTTGGATTTTTATTATTTATAAAATAGAAATTTTGGATTTTTTTGGAAAGAAAAAATATCTTCATAAAAGCCTTCCAGTTTACTATTTAAGTTCCTTTTTTAATATTTAAAAATAAAACACAAAGGCAATTGGCGGATAAGCATGGATAGAAATGCCCTCGTACGAATTGTTATGGTTTTTTCCCTGTTAACTGCTATCGGCACAAAATTGAAATTTACTGAGATTCAGCCCTTAAAAACTTAAAACCTTTTTTTAAAGCCCCGATCAACCGGACACTCATCATCAGTTTTGAAACCACCAAAATTACAAATCGCTTGTGGACTTTCAATTATATTTCGCTTGTAGACACTCAATACCGAAGATGAAAGGAAAAATTCGACTTCTGTGATGGGGCTCCGCTGCTCACGGCGTTTTTTTTATTTTAGAATAACTAATATAAAATCTTTTTTATAAATATTTTTGAGTGTTTTGTTTATTATTCTAAATATTGATCGCGGTTGGCCTCTGTGGATATTTTGTTTGGTTTCGGATGCCGAAGCCATGGGACTGAAAGTGTTAAATGTTGACCCAAGTGATAAATTATCACCACACCAAATTACATCAAAATCCGTTCAATAGTTTTTGCGTAATGTGTGCACATGCTCAGAATAGTTCTTCTGTTTTCTCGTGGGAATGAGATATTTTCCCGGAGTAAAAAATATCTCATATGTTGACTCAGGTAATAAGTTACCATCAGACCAAATTTCATCAAAATCCGTTCAATAGTTTTTGCGTAATGTGTGCACATGCTCAGAATGGTTTTTCTATTTTGCCGTGGGAATGAGATATTTTCCCGAAATAAAAAGTATCCTAGATGTTGACCCAGTAATAAGTTATCATCACACCAAATTTCATTAAAATCCGTCCAATAGTTTTTGCGTGATGCGTGAACAGACAGACAAAAATTTTAAAAATCGCTGTTTTGCTATCTACATCGATAACTATTTACGGTACCAGTACAATTTTCAAAAAATATTCCATGTACAGAAATGGTCTTGTTACAGTTTTGTTATATGTATAGATTATATTATATTATTTTATGAGAACCTAACCTCACCTAACCTAGTCTTTAACATACCATAGATGGCGATCAATCGAGGCATGCGAGTGAACAGGGACGAAACAAAAAGTGTTATTCATGAGCTTAGTTTAAAAATACTAGACGTAGATGCGAACATAGGTATACTTCCTTAAATTATAGTAAAATAATTGATCTTTCGGGTAACAATAGTGATTAAGCTTGAAGTTGGATAAAAAATATTAAAAAATCAGTTTAGATGGACGTCTTCAAACAGTGCAACTTTTGTTTCTTAAAACTTTATCTAAAAATTATTTATCTTGGTGGTCTTATGAGTAAATTGTTCTTTAATCGAAAATTTTGTTATTTTGAAACATATGTGAAAAAAGAAGACCGGAAATTTTTAGTTGTTTTTAAGAGAAAATAATGAGGACTTGACATTTAGGCTAAGTTGGAAGTTAACAGGGACATAAAAGGTGTGAATAGGGACAGTATATAGGTTAATAAGGACATTATATAAAAGTATAAAGGGACGAATGTGGGGTGATTAGGGACGGATGAAGCATGTATTGAAACATAGAAGAGAGCACTTTCAAGGTTATCAAGTCATTCGATATTTTTATAAACACATTCAGCATAACATTTCTATACTTTATAAATTTTACTTTAGATTTGACGTTTATTTCTACAGAAAATCATATGAAGTATTATTTCATTTTTGAATGTACAAATACAAAGAATTCGAAATTATATTTGAATTTCAGTTTTGGTCCGCCCTACGGGTCGTCCCCATTCACCGTTTTATCGTCTCTTTTGACCCCACTTTTTCATAGACAAAAAATTATATTATTTTTATTTTTTTAAAAACCATCGATATTTTCAAAATTTTTTGGATACTGTGATAAAGTGACCATCCTCGCGTAAATATTTAATATATTAAAGATTAGATACTCATACAATAAATACAAAAAAATACTGTGTGAAGTCTTAATTCGTGCATATTTATTCCTATCTACGGTATCATATATTTGATATAATATGTATTATGGAGGGTAGATATCAGGAGGACTAGCTTGGCCGGAAAACAATAGAAAAATAGTTCAAAAAGTGTCCCGTTTTAAAAACTAAGTAACAGTTCAAAAACTCGCCAGAATAGCGCTAGAGTAGCAAAAGAGTATAGTGATTTTTTTGTGTTGTTTTATAAAAAAATTTTAAAATAATAAAACTATTAGGTATATGTAACAATTATAACAAAAAAACAATAATTACATAACAACGCGGATGTTTTTCTTTCCTTGTTTACTTCTCTAAATTTACCCTTTTGCTACAGTAGCGCCGCCACTATTTACGCCTTTCTATGGACACTTTTTGATACAGAGATGGTGCTCCTGATATCTACCCTCCATAATATGTACATATAATAATCATAATAATAGTATAATATAATAATATAATCAAGGGAGTTCCCCAAGCTTCAGCATAATTATGTATTACGCGTATTACGCATATGTCATTCTAAAAAATTACCAAGAACTGATTTCACTACAAAAAAAGGAACGTTTTTCGGTAAAAACTTTTACGTTTTACGTTCGAAATTTATATCAGTCAGCATAATGTTGTCTCAACGTGATTCGTCGATGCGAAAATCTGATGTACGCAAGGTTTTTATTAAAAATTTGGATAAAAGTATCGACGACAAAGCTTTGTATGATACATTCTCTGCTTTTGGAAATATTCTAAGCTGTAAAGTGGTTCAAGATGAAGCTGGTAATTCAAAAGGTTACGGATTCGTACATTTTAAAACAGAAGGAGCCGCAAATAAATCAATTGAAAAAGTAAATGGTATGTTATTAAATAGAAAAAAAGTTTATGTAGGTCGATTTGCTTCCCAAAAAGAACATGAAAAAGAACCAAAAGAAAAAGCAAAATTTAACAAATATGAACGATACAAGTTGTACGTGAAGAATTTGGATGATACAGTTGATGAGGAACGGCTACGTAAAGAATTTTCACCTTTCGGAACCATTACATCAGTCAAAGTGGAGCGTGAAGATGGCCGAAGTAACGGTTTCGGTTTTGTTTGTTTCTCGTCACCCGGAGAAGCCGTTAAAGCTATCACCGAAATGAACGGTCGCACTGTCGGATCAAAATCACTTTATGTAGCGCCGGCACATGTTAGCCAGGCTCAAAAGGAAGTCGAAAGCAAAGAAGAATTGAAACGTCGATTTGAACGAATGAAGATCGAACGACTCAACCGATACCACGGAGTCAACTTGTACGTGAAGAATTTAGATGACACAATCGATGGGGAACGACTACGTGAAGAATTCTCACCTTTTGGAACCATTATATCAACCAAAGTCGTGCTTGAAGATGGCCGAAGTAAAGGTTTTGGTTTTGTTTGCTTCTCGTCACTTGAAGAAGCCAATAAAGCTGTCACCGAAATGAACGGTCGAACTGTCGGATCGAAACCACTTTATGTAGCGCTAGCGCAAAGCAAGGAGGACCGCAAAGCTCACTTAGCATCGCAATACGTTCCACGAATGGGCAACATTCGCATGCAACAGATGGGACAAAGGTTTCAACCAGGTGGTGCTGGAGCCTACTTCATACCAACACTACCGCAACCGCAGCGCTTCTATGGTCCCGTCCCGAAAGTCGAAAGACAAGAAGAATTTTAAATACTTGACTGTATTTAAAATTTGTATCAAATGTTAAATAATTCTACGCATTATCATTACATATGTCCAATTTTAATGATGAAACATAAAAAAATTTGATAACTACTTAGAAATTTTATTTTGAAAATCACCATTTTTCAAATTTACAATGACGTAACATTTTGTAGCTAGATATGTCGATTTTGATAATTTTCATCGGTGAGGTGAAATTGTGTTTTCTTTTAAATATTTCTATTAGCTTACATATATATAGTAATAATAATCGACCAGAATTCAAATAAGCACTTGCTTTTACTTTGACAATTTATGAATATAATCAAAATTTTGAGGTTATAAATATTGACATTGACGTTTAGTTGCTTCAAACTGTGACGTCATTATAGTGAGGTGTCTTTCCCGCCTTTTTCTTATTTAAAATTGTAGGGTTATTTTTTTTTTGATAATTTTTTTACAGAATCTGTCGAAAATAAAAAAAAATCACTTAACTGATAGGGAAAAATAATGCTTTTAGAATATTTTTGTAACTTCAGTCAAGTACCCTATTGAAACGTCGATCCGAATAATGGCTTCAACAAACAATCGAATTCCTTGAACAATCGAACAGATACCAAGGAGTCAACTTGTTCGTGAAGAATTTAGATAACACAATCGATGAGGAACGACTACGTAAAGAATTCTCACGAATTGTCGGATCGAAACCACTTTATGTAGCGCTAGCGCAAAGCAAGGAGCACCGCGAAGCTCACTTAGCATCGCAATACGTTCCACGAATGGCCAACATTCGTATGTAACAGATGGGACAAATGTTTCAACCAGGTGGTGCTGGAGGCTATCAAAACATATTTTCACTATAAAAATTAAAAAATAGATAAATACATCAATTGTATCATAAAACATGTGTTTCAAATAATTAATTTATGAACTATTATGAGTCAGTGGACATGTGTGACTTTACAGAATGTGAAATTTCTCAGTCATAAATATTCCTATAGATATGTAGTTATTTCCCCATCAGGCACATTTGTAAATTTTCTAAAATTTGTTAGTAATTTTTAGAGTAAGATCTCAAAAAATAATAAAAATTAAAATATTTTCCATAAAATAAATTGTTAACCTTTAATTAAGTCACTTGAAACGCATTCTTTAGTTTTCGATTCAATATATTAAAACTTCAGTATTATGTCGTCTCTATAAGTCAAACAGCTGTAATCATCTTCCACATTATCATAATCATTGAATAAATTAATTATAACATCCATATCTTTAATAAATTTTGGAAAAATTAGGAAAACTTTTATATGTGGAGTACAAAATCTTTAAAAAAAAGTATGGGTTAATCATACATCGTTGTCCTTTTGACGCACACTATTTCAGTATAAAAAAAACGACAATGACTATAAACAAAATTTATACGTCTTATGTGTTATAATAACAAATAAATTAGATAACAGAAGTTTCACAGCTAGTAGGCACCGACAAGTTGTAGTATTGGAGCAGGTAGAGAAGTTCGTTCGTCGTTTTGACGAGTACGTATGATTCTAGGGTTAAAAGGTAGTAACCTCAATTAGTAACAAGACATATGACACCACCTATTAGTAATCTGCAAAACGTTTTTTACATGTTTTGTTTAGCTACCCAATACATTTGATTGAAACAGTGATTGCTTATGGAGTAATTTTTTACAATTTTGAACATTTGTTTAAATAACGTTTAATATTTTATTTAGTGAATATTAGGATTAAAACACTATGGATTACATACCTTCAGAATATTTGCAATTTTTGCAAGAATATTTACAAATATGGAATACCATCAAGTAACGCTCAAATCTATTAACCCTAGAATCATACGTACACGTCAAAACGACGTACGAACTTCTCTACCTGCTCCAATACTACGACTTGTTGTTACTTGTTTGCTGTGAGATTTCTGTTATCTAATTTATTTGTTATTATAACACACCACATATATTTATTTTGTTTATAGTCATTGTCGTTTTGTTTGTATTGAAATAGTGTCCGTCAAAAGGACGTCGATGTATGATTACGCGATGGTTTTTTTGAAGATTTTGTACTCCACATATAAAAGTTTTCCTAATTTTTTTTTAAAATTTATTAAAGATATGGATGTTATAATTAATTTATTCAATGATTATGATAATGTGAAAGATGATTACAGCTGTTTGAGACGACATAATACTGAAATTTTAATATATTGAATCGAAAACTAAAGAATGCGTTTCGAATGACTTAATAAAAGATTAACAATTTATTTTGTGGAAAATATTTTAATTTTTATTATTTTTTGAGATCTTATTCGAAAAATTACTAACAAATTTTAGAAAATTTACAAATGTGCCTAATGGGGAAATAACTACATATCTATAGGAATATTTATGACTGAGAAATTTCACATTCTGTAAAGTCACACATGTCCACTGACTCATAATAGTTCATAAATTAATTATTACAATTGATGTATTTATCTATTTTTTAATTTTTATAATGAAAATATGCTTTGATAAAAAAATTAAAAAAATTAATAAATATTTTCATTAAGAAATTTTTCCAAATCCAATTTTTTTAAATATTTTGGTCGCTTTTGTAGTATTGTTATGTAAAAAAAATGTTTTTTGCAAATAAACTCTAAAACTCTCCGTAAAAAGTCCATCCGTCAAAACGACGTCGATGTATGATTAACGTTTCTCGTAGACCAACGTATGATTCTAGGGTTAATATATTTTTTTTTTAAATTTATTCAGTTTTTGATTTCTCTATCCAAAACTCACAAAAACAAAAAAAACATTTTCTTATTATTCTATGAAATGAAAATTGGTTACACAGAGGAAATATTTTTTTCAATCTTTGTTTGATAAAAAAATTTAATAAATGAATTTTAATTTGTTATCCAATTGTTTTCTTTTTTACTGTAAAAAATATCAATTCATATGCTCATCATCAACTTATCTGATGATGATCATGTGGTTCGAAACATGTCGCAAAATGAATTGAATAAAAGTGTAATACTTTTACAAAGTAAAGTGTTTTATAAATTATTAGTAAATATGGAATACCATAAAGTAACGCTCAGGCCAACTAAATTAAACAATGGAGAAGTATCGTAGTGTGGATAATGTAATATGTAGTTACATTTAACTAAAATATAGACTAAAACTAATAAATTAATGAAACAATTTTTGGAATCCATTAACAAATAATAGAGAAATAAAAGATCAAAGTTTAAGGTACAATGATAGATTTTCAATTCGCCTGTGACGTCAAACATCCGCACAATTGAACACCGAGTGTCTTATACAATATTTTTTTAAATTAATTATATTAAATTACCATTGATTTAATATTTTTTTAAAATTATTTTTTTATTATAGGGTAAAAGCCCCCTTTGTGGAACGGTATCTAATACTGGAACAGTTTTGACATTTACATATTTATTTCTTTAATTAAGTAAGGAAACTTTAAATGCGAGGTGAATTTAAATTGAAAAACAATCATTCTATTAATAACAATTTTTGTTATCAGACGTTTCTTTCAGAAATAACTTCATTAATATGTAAATGTTCATAATTAGATACCGTTCCACAAAGGGGGCTTTTACCCTATATTTATAAATCTTCAAAAGTTAAAAAAATGACATTTCAAAACGTCAAAATATTAAATTTGCAAAAGATAAAAGATTCAAAATGGTCGAATCCATATAATATCCGTAGTAATTAACGTATTGACCGGCTTTATAAAAATTAAATAAAAAAAAAAAATTGGTCAAATGCGTGTTTTTGACACGCACTAAGTAATGCCATCTCAGTGAAAGTGTTAATTTATGATTTTTTGGCTCGTTTTTAAATACAGCCCTCTTGCGTTTATTCATTATGCATGTACAACTTTACAGCCCTCTTGCGTTTATTCAATATGCATGTACAACTCTATAATAATGTTTCCCCCACTATGATCACACAACGATTTTTATATGTCATCCTTCGATGACATAAAAAAACTCTTCGTTCTATTTGCAATGCCGTAGAATAAATGACGTCACACATCTGTCTCAAATGAAACTGAAAAGTGAAATTTTAAAGTCCCATAACTTTGTTAGTTGTTGAGATATCTTAATTTTTCTTTTACAGCTTTCTTTAATTTTGCCTTAATTATGTCACCGAAGGATGACATATTAATATCGTTGTGTGATCATAGTGGGGGAAACATTATTATAGAGTTGTACATGCATATTGAATAAACGCAAGAGGGCTGTAGAGTTATATATGCATATTGAATAAACGTAAGAGGGCTCTATTCTCACTGTACTTGAAAAACGAGCCAAAAAATCATAAATTAACACTTTCACTGAGTGACATTACTTAGTGCGTGTCAAAACACGCACTTGACGAATTTTTTTATTTTCATTCATAAAAAAAATTGATAAACTTCTCCATCAGGCATAGGCGGGATTTAGGGGGACAAGGGGGCAACTGTCTTCCCCCAATATTCGTGCGAATAAAAAATTAAAATTTGAATAAGATTTATTAAAACGATACAGCAGAAGAAAAGGTGTGAGGATACAGAAATTAAGTCAAGCATTTATGACCTGAACTGATTTGCTATTTTAAGAATCTCCCAAGGTGGTTTTTAAATTAAATGTGTTGGATCGGGTTTGGGACCGCATAAAAAAAAAGTTTCATCGAAAATACATAACTCAAAACGTTTAAAACCTCACGATTTCCTTAGAAGTTGCTTTTCTAAACAAGATAAAGCATTAATTTATACGTGGGAACATTTTATTTTATAATATAATGAAAATTGTGAAAAATACATCTGTAAAAAAACTAAATGATACAATAACATGCATTGATTAAATGCTTAAAAAATAAAAACCATTAAAAAGTATTATTATCAAAAAAAGTTATTATATTTAATGTTTAAGTTTCTTACTTTCTCTTGATTTTGATTTATATTATGCATTTTAATGACCATTTTTTAAAAAAGCGTAAAAAAATTAGCACAAAAAAGGATTGCATAAAAAAAGTTTTAGCTGTACAAAATATTAGTTTTTCCATTTTAGGACTTGAGTTGAAATATTTTTATTAAAAATTCAAATGTGTATGGAGTAGAGATGTCGATTTTAAATCGATTAATCGAAGCTTAAAAAATCGATTATTTTTTCGATTTTTTTCATTTGAATCGATTATTAAAAGTAAGAGATCAATAACCGATATTTTTCAAAAATAATTTCATTTTAGTTGTAATTTTACAAAGAAACATGTGTTAAAATGAAACAACAAAAACGTTATTGTTAATAAATTGTCACTTTGTGGCTCCATATAAATACGTATATATACGCACTATTTTGTCCAGTAGAAGACTATTAATACAAAGGAAAGGAAGACCACCTATGGGGCTAACGATCGCTTTCCTACAAAAGCAACTTATTCAGAAAACATTTTTTTGTCAGTTTGTTTGAAATTTTTGAATAGTAAACTTGGTTCATTCCGTGGTATTCGTCCTACATATTCATTTGTGTTATTTGCTATAATTATTATAATTGAAAAGTTAACTCATCGCCCTGACAAATATAATGTAAAGCGTTTTTACACGATATTTCCCATGTACTATCAATTAAGTCCCTTAACAAAAATTATCAGCTAATTTTATTAAACTTTTCAAAATTTCGATTTTTTAAATCGATCTCACAGAATCGATTTTTTTTAGCCGATTTTTTTTTTGAATCGATTTTTTTAATTTCGATTTAAATCGATCTTTTTTTTTGGAGAATCGACATCTCTAGTATGGAGAATGGGGCCTTTAAACTTAAAAATAAGTAATTAAACATTTATTAAGTATAGAGAACAAGAATGTTGAACTACTTGATTAATTCCAGTTAGTTATTTATAGTTATTTCCATATGAAAAAAATTGTTTATAAGTTGTGTAATATGATATAATTAATACATATAGGTTACAAAATATACAAGTGAAAGTGATAAACGTAGGATCGCGTGATAGATTTATATCTTGTTAATTCATTACTGAAATTTAATAATGTATAAAAATAATAAAAATTAATATGTATGTATAATATATCAAATAAATACAAGAAAAAGTTTATCCTTATTGAAAAAAATTTTAAGAAAAAGTATGGTTTGTAATAAAATTTAAGATAAAACAAGATCGTATAATTTGAATTAAAACATTTTAGTATAAAATTTCTTGATATTAAACAATTGTTGCAAAAAAACAACTTTTGAAAGAAAAAAAAAACTGCGCAACTTAAAAATTCTGCATAATTTAAAGTTACGGAAGTTGATAACAGAGTTCACAAGATATGTATGTATATGGCATACGATAAAAATGTAACGGTAGCATTTTGGTAGCATTTTTATACATCATCTATGAAATATTGCTATTAACACGTTAACGGTTACGCCGGATTTTGAAGAAAAGCCCAACTTATACAGTACTTTTTCTCAATATTATATTGAAGGTATTTTACATTTTTGGATTAATAATGGGTCAAGGAAAGCGTTATTGATGTATTTTTCTTTCTTCTTTTTATGGCCATTTTGGTAGCGTAGTCAACGTTTCTGGCTACTACTAATTAAAAAAGATTCAAAACTGAAAAAATAAAAAATGAAACACTACTTTTTTTTATAATTAATCTGCGACATTTTCTTATATACTGTAAATATTTTCAGTGGAATTACTAAAATTAGCAGGCGTATCACGCAAAATTGATAGAAATTGTTAACGTCATATGACGCTGTGTATGCGTGGTATGCGTTACGGAGGTTTCACTTGACGTCATGTAACATCAATGACCGGGAATGTGTTAAGATACACTGCAATTCAGATATTCACATAGACAGATTGTATTCCATTAGAAAAAATATTACACAATCCATAACACTGTGTTACTCTATGATCGTGTTCCATTAGCGAAAAACAAACGACACTGTGTAAGGCTAAGCGCGCACTACGTTTTTCCGCCGCTGTTTTTTTTTCAGCAAAAAAGTATGAAGCATTATACTCCATATAAGCGAACGCACTACGTTTTTTTTTCAGCGGCGGAAAAAAAAAGTTAAATTTTTTTTTGCTGGAAAAAAACGCGTCATTTTTGTAACACGTATAAATATATGACAACACGCGCACTTGCGTAAATAAGCAAGCGGTTTTCTTGATTAGTGTGGTTATGTATAGTATTAGTGTGGTTATCATGTGGTTATGTATTCGAATATTCGATTAGTATGTGGTTATATATTATGATGCACTAATATACAACAGAAATGTATGTAAAATAAAATTTTAGTCAAAGTATCGCCAGATTTGGAATTTTAATCGAAAATTTGACGAAGAAAATTATATATGAAATAGACAAAAGCCCCCCAGTATTGGATAAAATTCTAATATTAAGGTATTTAAGAATATTGTAAAGGTTTTTGGCGAGAAGTTTGTTAAAAAATAACTAATAAATTGGACTGCATTACAGATAAAAAAGGTAATTTCGGTTTTGGTAAATAAATCTTTCTACAAATATAATTATCTGAAAAGAAGATTGGTTAAATCCTTTGTTAAATATGTAAATGGGAAAAGCGGGAAAAAATGAGAATTCATTCATAAGTTTGACATTTTAATAATTAATTTTGAATTAGTTGTATTTAATTATAATAATTATGTATTTTGAAAATAAAATGTTTTAATATGTTTATTGTTTTGTATTTTTATTTATTTAGTCATTAAATTATACCGAATTTTGCGTACAAAAAGCATTTTTGATTTTATAATGTTATGTTGCCATCGTAAAGCCCCAGTAAAAGAAGCTTAACGAACGTCCTGATTTTGATAAAATAGTTAATTTAATAAATTGGACTGCATTATAGGTAAAAAAGATAATTTAGATCTTGGTGAATGAATATTTTTACAAATTTAATTATTTAAAAAGAAGAGTGGGTACTATCTAAAATATGTAAATGGTGGAAGAAAATAGAAATGTGTTCATAAGTTTGACATATTTTGATAATTAATATTGAATCATTTTATATTTCTTAATAATATTTTAAAAATAAAAAAAGTATTAAAATTAAAACATTCAGAATTTTACATACTTTAAAATTATTTATAATTTTATAACGTCATATTACTAATGTAAAGCACCAGTGTAGCAAGCTTAATGAACGTCCATTTTCGAAATAATTTTAAGTCCCGCCAATTCCGCTACTGAAAAAAAAAAACGTAGTGCGCGCTGATTCCGCGTTTTCAGCTTTTGTGGAAAAACGCCGAGCGGAAAAAAAACGTAGTGCGCGCTTAACCTAACACTGTGCATAGGGGAAAAGTAATGCCAACCAAATTTTCCTGATTTTTGTACTTTCTTTTTCACAAAAAAAACTCATTTTTTTAAATTTTACTGCGAAACGAACCTTTATTTGCTTTTAATTAACCCTTTTAAACAAACCATATGGAAAAAAATTTTTGTCTCAAAATGCCGGCCTTTTTACTGCCAGTGATAAGTATAACAGATAAGGTTACAAAAAAGAAAAAGAGAAAAAATCACAGATCCCAACATCAAAAAATTCGTCAAATGCGTGTTTTTGACACGCACTAAGTATGTCATCTCAGTGAAAGTGTTAATTTATGATTTTTTGTTAACTCTATAGTTGTTAACTCTACAGCCCTCTTGCGTTTATTCAATATGGATGTACAACTCTATAATTATTCGATATATCTTCGATGACATAAAAAGTGAACCCTAGAAATTTACAAAAATAAATTATACTAAACTATGTTAACAAAATTGAACATTATTTAGAATTATACCATATTTCGAAAAATCTGTTAGATGGCGGCACCTGTACCAGTGAATATATATACATCACAGCAGCCATATTGCAGGACGAATTAACTCGTCTTAATCATTTAAAGAGTTAAATTATACATGTAATTTGGAATCACAGAAAGTATAACAAGCAGATTGAATATATTTTTTTTAAATCTGGTAACTTTGTCTATGCTGCCCTCTGCAGGAACACAATAAAAGTTGATGTTCCATTAGTGAAAAAAGTAGACACAGTGTCATGCACTGTGCAATATTTTTGCTAATGGAATACGGTCTATGTCTACTTTCTTCACTAATGGGACATCAACTTTTATTGTGTTTCTGCAGAGGGCAGCATAGACAGTCACTAGATTTAAAAAAAAAAATTAATTCAATCTGCTTGGTATACTTTTTATGATTCCCAATTACATGTATAATTTAATTAAAAGCAGATAACAGGTTAGTTTTGCAATAAAATTATAAAAAAAATTAGTTTTTTTGTGAAAAAAGAAAGTACGAAAATCATGAAAATTTGGTTGGCATTACTTTTTCCTTATGCACTGTGTTACACAGTGTCGTTTGTGTTTTGCTAATGAAACACAATCATAAACCTGTTGTGATCCCTTTATTTATTAAATACTCAGTGATTATAACAAATGCAAAAAAATTTTGCTAAATTAAATAATCAATTTCAATGTTAATATTTATTTACATTTACTACAACTTTATTATTATTATTAATTATTTTAAAATATCATTTTATTACAATATCATTTCACATTATATAAAATATTTTTTAAAAATAAAATAAACCACATTTCATTCCAACCATCAAGTTTCCAGTCTTTCTATGTTAAAATTTATATGTTCCTAGTTGTTTAAAACAGCCGATATGAATTACTGAAAAACCAGCCATTACTTTTTAATGGTTAATGATCAATAGACATCTTTGCAATGAAAACTTTCAATTCCGTTAATTTTCGGGACAGCAAACCTATGATTGGCAAACGAACACATGAACTTTCATTCAACTCTTATTTAATTATTTTTATTATATTATTGTGGATTATTTATTTATTTTTTTCTAAAACATACAGTCTTTTGATGTGCGTCTTCAAAATGGCCGATTGAGAAAATGTTTTAAAACATTTATTAAACTTGAATGGTTATATTTTTGTATGGATTATTTCATGTGTTTTTAAATGGCTTGACTGAGAAAATGTTTTAAAACATGTATCACATTTGAATGGTTTCTCTCCCCTATGAATTCTTTCATGCATTTTCAAATTGCCTAAAGTAGTAAATGTTTTAATACATGTACTACACTTGTATGGTTTTTCACCACTGTGAATTTTTTCATGTATTTTTAAATTACTTGACTGATTAAATGTTTTAGTACATATATTACACTTGTATGATTTTTCGCCACTGTGACGTCTTTCATGTGTTTTTAAATTTTCTTTTTTATTAAATGTTTTAGTACATATATTACATTGAAATGGTTTTTCACCACTATGAATTCTTTTATGTCTAGTTAAAGTACTTGAAGTAGTAAATGTTTTAGTACATATATTACACTTGTATGGTTTTTCGCCACTGTGTATTCTTTCATGTTTTCTTAAATCACCTGAAGCAGTAAATGTTTTAGTACATATATTACACTTGTATGGTTTTTCGCCACTGTGGAGTCTTTCATGTGTTTTTAAATTTTCTTTTTGATTAAATGTTTTCATACAAATATTACACTGATATGGTTTTTCACCACTGTGTATTCTTTCATGTTTTTTTAACTGACTTAAAGTAGCAAATGTTTTAGTACACATGTTACACTTGTATGGTTTTTCACCACTGTGAATTCTTTCATGTGTTTTTAAAACACTTAAACAAGTAAATGTTTTAGTACATATATTACACTTGTATGGTTTTTCGCTACTGTGGAGTCTTTCATGTGTTTTTAAATTTCCTTTTTGATTAAATGTTTTCATACAAACATTACACTGATATGGTTTTTCACCACTGTGTATTCTTTCATGTTTTTTTAACTGACTTAAAGTAGCAAATGTTTTAGTACACATGTTACACTTGTATGGTTTTTCACCACTGTGAATTCTTTCATGTGTTTTTAAAACACTTAAACAAGTAAATGTTTTAGAACACATGTTACATTTGTAAGGTTTTTCACCACTGTGAATTCTTTTATGTCTTTTTAAATGACTTGAAGTAGTAAATGTTTTATTACATGTGTCACACTGAATTAGTTTTTTGCCAATACATGCAGTTTCATGTTGTGTTAAATCTGCCCAGTAATTTTCATCTATTTCGTCTTGTTCAATTTTAATTTCTGTGTGTAAACTATTTAAATCTATCAATGATTCACTGCACTCCTAAAAAGTGATAGGTAATTAGTTATTTTCAAATACATATCTGCACAATTTTATTGTTATAAGTACATATATAATGTAAATTTAGCACGTAGGTACTTACCGGTTTTATATTTTGCTGTTGTAAGTTTGTAATGTGTTTTTTATCTGCCAAACTATTATTTTCTTGCGACAATTTAGTCGGTTCAAAATGTCTATTTTCTGCTGATAAACTGTTCTCGTTCATTTCATCTTTCTCCACTTTAATTTCAAATGTATGATTATTAATTTCATGCATCGGTTTAATCACTTCATCTTTTTCCACTTTAATTTCCAATGCATAAAAACTTTCGTGGGTTGATTTCTCCATTTCTGGTTTCTATTTTATCACAAACAAAATCTGTAAAACTAAATATGCTTATTGACAACCATGACAACTCTATTCTGACATTTGTAGTTTTGAAGCCATTAAAGACCAGTGTTGCCACACTCGTTTGGCTAAAAGTTACGTTGGCATATTTTAAAAGTACATTTTTAAACAAAAAGTTACGTAATAGTAATTTTTTGTTGATACGAATTGCCATTTTCAATTATATTTTTATTATAATCTTTTTTAAATTTTTATTTGTCAAAGTAGGTATAATAAAAGTATGAGCGGTTCATTAATTTATCTTTTTTTTCCATATTGAATTTTAAGTCAAATGAAGATAACAGTAAAGAGAATTGTATTTATTATTACAATAAAATAAAGATTTATCAATTTATTTTTATGTGACTAGAGAGAAGAGATTCAATAGGTTCAAATTTTACAGAATCCTTAACTATTTTCTTTTGTGGACATGAGTGCAGATACAGTAGCTGTATGTAAATTATTTCGATGAGAAGTTTTTATTAGTTTTAATTGGCTAAATATTCTCTCCAGATAAGCATTCGAAAACGGTAGTACCATTAATAATGAAAATACTTTCTTCAGATTCGGAAACATAGTTCTTCCATCAATTTTTTCTAGTTTAAATACTTTTCGCCAATATTCTTCAGCAGAAAGGCTTGAATTTAATTCATATTTAGCTGCAGATGGTATGTAGTAAAAATTAAGTTAACTTCAGGCATGTACCGTATACGTTTGTGTGCGTGACGAAATTGATAAAAGCAATTAGGCGGGAGTTATGAATTTTTGAATTAAGATATGAATTTGACAATTGCAAACAATGTATATAATTTTAAAAAGTTACGTAAATACGCTTTAAATATTTTGTTACATACATGTTACATGGATTGATGAAAAGTTACGAAAAATGTAAGAAATGTAACCTTGTGGCAACACTGTTAAAGACGTTATTCATCACTGAGTACTCAATCAAACACAGACGTCACATATGTTTCCTAGAGATACCACAGGCATTAAATTCTGAAGCATGACTGCATTTTAGTAAACCCAACTGGTAACGCTGGTAACCCTGGTAACCACGGAGACTTGTTTATAAATAGATTAACCCATATATGTAATGTAAAAATATTAAATTAACCCGATTAACCATTAAATTAATGGTTTGACCGCCATTAAAATAATCACATCAGTCAATTTTTTTGCTTCAATTTCTTAATATATTTGCGTGATATTTATAATGGACTGTTTACACCATAGAACACTAGAAACCAACTAACATTAAAAACGTGTAATTGGCGCGGAGTCATTTGGAGTCGTGTCACAGCTTAAGGCATTAGTCAGTCCGTGTCCGTCGTCGAACCAACAGTGCATTATATTTACATTGTTACCATTGTTGGTTGAACACGTTGAACAGCTCTCTCTGGTAATACGTGTATTGTGGTGGTGTGCGTAAATACGCACACTACTAAAAAAACACCAAACTAATACACTGCAAACAGTGTGTATCTACACAAATAGAGTGGGGAGATTTACGTCATAAACTCATTACAAGTGGAACAGAGACATAGACAATCTAGTTTGACCCCTTGGTTTACACTTTGATTAGTGATTAGTGCGAGTGTTTAGTGATTAGTACAAAACACGTTTGGACATAGATTGATTAGTGATTAGTGTTTAGCGAAGTGGACTGATTAGTAGAGTGTCTATTTTTTTGCGAGTAGTTCATCCCTTCTACACCACTCGCATTCGCACAAACTACGTTTGAACATTACGTCTTGTTTATTGCCAACATAAATACACGTGGCTTTTTTACAAGTACCTAATAATAATTCATTGAATGACTCTTCAGTCATCAGTACTGTATACTTAATACAATTAATCTGTTTTATCCTCAATAGCTAGTTCTTTTACAAACTGTTTACTTGCACCTAAATTTTGTCTCCTGGATATCTATTAGCTCTCCCACCAGAGCCCGCTCTAGCGTTTACGCCGCCCCGAGCAAAAAGGAAAAATTCCGTCCCGGTATGAAACCGGCGACCTTTTTTTTCTTTTCTGCTCGTCAGCTGTAAAAATACCGCCCTTTTTTCTTTTTTTACATGCCGTCCTTAAAATTTGCTGCCCCGGGCAAATGCCCGGGTTGCACCTTCCTGGAGCGGCCCCTGCTCCCATAGACATGTGGGTTTGTTTACATCCAATTCTACTTATTCTATAATAATATTTATTATCTCTCTAATTATTACTTTACGTAATTTTTTAACTTGGTCCATGTCATTTCTTGTCATGGTAAACTTTAGTAAACAAAAACACTAAACACAATTTGGATAGTACTTTACTAATCACTCAACACTAACAAGGAAAGGTATCCAACTGTATCTCTCAAAAATTTTTGAAACTTTGGTGGATTATAGATCTTACTAAAAGTAATCACGAGCCATATTTCATTCGTGGCCATACGCGGTTTAAGGGGGTGAAATTCACCTCTGAAAATTTGAGTTTTTTTTTTTTTAATTTTCTTAAATATCTTGGAAACGGTAAGAGCTTTGGTAGGGAAACTATATATATTTGTAAATGGCACTTTAAGATCTTTATTACGATACCAAAATTAAAGTTATAAAATCATTGGGGTTTCATCTGCCACCCCAACCCCTAATTTTATCAGGTATATTGTGATAAAAGAGGAGGCTGTTATGTGTAAATAAAAGAATTTTTAATTAATATATTTTACATCACATCAGTTTAATTCTTTTTACAGAAATACACCCTTTGCTAATATTAACTTAGAAAAAATTTTAACTTTTTTGATTTGATAATGAGCAAAAATATGGTCAAAAAATCTCGTATTTTAGTAGTGAATTGTTAGAGACTTACGATATACTTTAAAGTACATAGTTTAGAAAGAAAAAATACACTGCAACCCTACCCCCCCCCCATGTTTTAGTGATATCTATACAAATCTTATTTATTTACTTATTTATTTTTTTATTTTTATTTATCGATACAGTTTTCAATATTTTAAGGTTTGTAATCTACACAATAATGATATTGTTCATAAAAATGTTAAAAACAAAAATATTGCCCACACCAACCACATCTTATAAAAGCGGGGTTACCACATACATTAGACTTTGGTGGTTCTCTTTCTTCTTTGAAAAAGCAATATGTTACAGGATTTTCAAATCTTTCTGGTGGTTTGTCAATATATCCACTTTTATACCATCCATACTTGAACAAATTCTGAAAACGTGGCGACGAAAACTGATTGTGAGCTAGAGAATATTGTTACGGCGACGTAAATCAATATTATACTCATTTAGAATTACATTATCTGAAAATACTCTGATGAGTTTTTTCCAGAGTCGAAATCCATAGATATCCAGAGGTTAAAATATTGAAAATTGTATAGATAAATAAAAATAAATAAGTAAGTAAATAAATAAATAAGATTTGTATAGATATCAATAAAACATGGGGGGAGGGTAGGGTTGCAGTGTATTTTTTCTTTCTAAACTATGTACTTTAAACTATATCGTAAGTCTGTAACGATTCATTACTAAAATACGAGATTTTTTTATCATATTTTTGCTCATTATTAAATCAAAAAGTTTTCCAAGTAAACATTAGCAAAGGGTGTATTTCTGTAAAAAGAAATCAACTGGTGTGATTTAAAATATATTAATTAAAAATTCTTTTATTTACACGTAACAGCCTTCTCTTTTACCAAAATATACCTACTAAAATTAGGGGTTGGGGTAGGGGATGAAACCCCAATGATTTTATAACTTTAATTTTGGTATCATAATAAAGATCTTAAAGTGCCATTTATAAATATATATAGTTTCCCTACCAAAGCTCTTACCATTTCCAAGATATTTAAGAAAATTGAAAAAAACTCAAATTTTCAGGGGTGAAATTCACCCCCTTAAACCGCGTATGGGCACGAATGAAATATGGCTCGTGATTACTTTTAGTAAGTTCTACAATCCACCAAAGTTTCAAAAATTTTTGAGAGATACAGTTGGATACCTTTCCTTGTAAGCACTAATCACTAACCTACTAATCACTAATCACTCGCACTCGCACTAATCAATGTGTAAACGGGCTATAATACAGAGTATTCTCTCTCGTCAATTGTCTCCTCAATGTTTTCAAGGGCAACCTACTTATGTTTGCGAGCGTATTGAGACGTCAACTCAGTATCCTTTTTTTCCTGAAGCGAACCCATATCCGTTGTCTTTAGTATTCCACCAGATTCAAATTAAGGTGTCTTTGTTTAACCTGACTCTGATCGTAAAAAAAAACGCCTAACGTGTGATATTCAGTATTTATGCAATTAATCATCTAAAATTTTGCTCAATTTTATCAACATAGTTTAGTATAATTTATTTTTTGTAAATTCCTAGGGTTCACCTTTTTAATATTAATAGATTTGAGCGTTACTTTATGGTATTCCATATTTGTAAATAATAAACAAATATTTTGCTTCGCAAAAATACCACTTTTATTTTGAAACTGTGACAATATTGTTTCGAACCGTCAGTTCATTTTCAAACAGAATAGATATTACATTCTTTACATGCCTTATATACTAATTTTATCTACCTATACTTATTAAGGGGGAGTGGTCTGTGATGTGGAAGTGGAAAGGGTGGAAGTGATTGGAGAATTTTTC
Organism: Brachynemurus nebulosus; assembly: GCA_035578155.1. Taxonomy (NCBI): domain Eukaryota; kingdom Metazoa; phylum Arthropoda; class Insecta; order Neuroptera; family Myrmeleontidae; genus Brachynemurus; species Brachynemurus nebulosus. Next base: position 5,609,961 of record JAPWDM010000008.1, read on the forward strand.
TTGACTTTTGGATTCTCCAATCACTTCCACCCTTTCCACTTCCACATCACAGACCACTCCCCCTTAATAAGTATAGGTAGATAAAATTAGTATATAAGGCATGTAAAGAATCAAAAGAATGTAATATCTATTCTGTTTGAAAATGAACTGACGGTTCGAAACAATATTGTCACAGTATCAAAATAAAAGTGGTATTTTTGCGAAGTAAAATATTTGTTTATTATTCACCTTTTTACCCTCGTGCGAATAGCCAACATAAATTTAAAAAAATGAGATTTTTTTATTTTTGCTTCGATCAATCGTTTGTGAATGTTTGTGACGCTATTATTTTCGTTTGTGGCTAATTAGTTAATTAATTATTTAATTGTTAATTACGAGTGTGTGAATAGCCAACATTTTTTAAATATTATTGCAATATTGACTTCCGGGCACTTAATCGATCGAAAATCGTTTGTGAATTCCAAATATACCATTAAAAACATTTGTGACAGCGTATTTTTTAAAAAAATAATAAAGTAAAAGCAATTATTTTTTGTAGTAATGAAGTTTTTTATATTGGCCACTCTGTTTAGTTGCACTCCAGTTGCGCTAAATCTAGAGTCCAATACCCTCTAGTGTGAGAAAAAATAACTATTTTGCAAATGACAGCAGTATACAGAATTTTTTTTATTATTTTTTTAAAAAATACGCTGTCACAAATGTTTTTAATGGTATATTTGGAATTCACAAACGATTTTCGATCGATTAAGTGCCCGGAAGTAAATATTGCAATAAATTTTAAAAAATGTTGGCTATTCACGCACTCGTAATTAACAATTAAATAATTAATTAACTAATTAGTCACAAACGAAAATAATAGCGTCACAAACATTCAAAAACGATTCACAAACGATTGATCGAAGCAAAAATAAAAAAATCTCATTTTTTTAAATTTATGTTGGCTATTCGCACGAGGGTCTTATCTATTGTACTTATAACTTGGTAGTAAAAAGTCTGGCATTTTGAGACAAAAAAATTTTACCATATGGTTTGTTTAAAGGTTAAATAATAAAAGTCAACACGAATTTAGTTAATATTATGGAATAAAAAATAAAAAAAATTGACATATACATGAAAACACATTAAAGGCATTAAAGTGTAGCTCAAGTCTTGAATAAAACGTCAAGAACGAAAAGTTAGAAAATGAAACAATTAAATTGTATTATAGATATTATTATTCCTATTAAACGTAGTAATAAATAACAGATTATTGTCAAACATATCTCTTAAGGAAAAATAAAAAAAATAATTAGTTGTCGAGGAAATCTGACTAAAGCATTTTGGTAGCGTTTTTATACATTATCTATGATATATACTTATCGCAGAATAATGCTTATAAAGTCTATCGAGAGTCTATCTATTAAATAAACTAAAGCAGTGGTACCTAAACTCTTCAGGTATGTTCCACGAAACCATTTGGTATTGTTTTGTGACATGAATGAGAAATGGTTACTGTTAGCAAGTTTAACATGTTAACGGTCACGCCAGATTTTGAAGAAAAGTCCAACTTATACAGTACTTCTTCTCAATATTACATATATTTAACACTATGAGGCCCGAGCACTTTCATAGTAAATTTCCCCGGAAGCCGGCAATATTTAAAAAAAAAACACTATATAAATAAATACATAAAATAAAATGATTCAAACACACAACACAGTTCCACACGTATGTATGTGTAAAACTGTAAACAGACGTACTACGTGATACGTACATACATATTACATATACACAGGCATTCAAATCAATTTTATTTAAAAATATAAATTATATTTTTTATGTATTTTTTGTTTATCTTAAAATTTTTTATACATAGAAACCAAGAGAGTAGTGTTTGTTGGTATGCATGTGTTTGTGTAAATGGGAACACATTCGTGCGAAGAAGAATGATAAACATGATAAACATCGCACACATAAGGAGTAATCAACTAATCAATTAATCATTGAACGCGGTCGGCCTCTGGGGAAGTTTTGTTTGGTTTCGGATGCGAAGCCGTGGGACTGAAAGTGTTAAGGTAATTTACATTTTTGGATTAATAATGGGTCAAGGAAAGCGTTATTGATGTATTTTTCTTTCTTCTTTTGTGACGTTTATTGACGTTGTGTTTCAAATCAGAAACTTACTATGATATAAATACAACGTTGATAGACGTCATATGTACCATGTATAATGTGATGTAGAAACATAAAAATATCAACGCTCCCTACGTACACTATTAAACCAAACAAAGCAAAATTTAAATCTTTGAAATTTGTGTTAAAATGTCGTTCCCTGGTTTGTAGAGTGCATGCGTATTACATTTTTATACATCAAACGCAGCCATTTTGGTAGCGAAGTAGCAAACGTTTCTGGCTACTATTAATTTAAAAAAATTCAATACTGAAAAAATAAAAAATTTAACACTACTTTTTTGTATTTAATCTGCGACATTTTCTCATATCGCTACGTTTCTGTCTTAACCTCGTAGTTGAAAACTCCAAATTTTTGGATACATAAAAAACATTTAACTCTGTGTTTTCATCACTATGAACTTAAGATTTATGCTAATTACACCCTTTGCTTACTTTTTAGACTAACAAAGAGAGAAAATTAATACAAATGTAAAAATTTACATTTTCTCGAAAAATACTTAAAATAGAAAGAAAATTATAAGAATATTTTCTTCTTAATTTTTTTTTGGCTTTTCAACAATGTAAAAATCGAACTGTCTAATGATAGGATCGAATGATAAAAAATGGCCAGAAAACCTACTTCTGGGCATCCGACGTGTCTGACTGACGAACTTAGCCGAGCTAATCCGGATTTTAGTTCGCACACAAAATTTCATAAGCACTAAACGTTTCGTTCGAAAGTTATCGTGGCGACATATATATATATATATATATATATATATATATATATATATATATATATATATATATATATATATATATATATATACACATACATATATATATATATATATATATATATATATATATATATATATACACATACATATATATATATATATATATATATATATATATATATATAAGTACATATATAAATGCAGTATTTAATGTTTTTTGTGTGTTCTAAAACATGTAGTTTTTGATACACGAGGTTAAACCAGAAACGTAGCGATATACTATAAATATTTTGAATGGAATTACTAAAAATAGCAGAAGTATCACGCAGAATCGATAGAAATTGTTAACTTCATATGACGTTGTGTATGCGTTACGGAGGTTTTATTTGACGTCATATGACCGGGAACGTGTTAACATACACCAGTGTATCTTAATTAAGACACACTGCATTTCAGACATTCACAGTAACATAATATATAAACCTGTTGTGATCCCTCTATTTATTCAATAATCAGTGATTACAATAAATGCAAAAAAATTTTGCTAATTTAACCAATAAATTTCAATGTTAATATTTATTTATATTTACTACAACTTTATTGCTATTATTAATTATTTTAAAATATCATTTTATTACAATATCATTTCACATTATATAAAATATTTTTTAAAAATAAAATAAACCACCTTTCATTCCAACCATCAAGTTTCCAGTCTTTCCATGTTAAAATTTATATGTTCTAGTTGCTTAAAACACCCGATATGAATTACTGAAAAACCAGCCATTACTTTTTAATAGTTAATAATCAATAGGCATCTTTGCAATGGAAACTTTCAATTCCATTAATTTCCGGGACAGCAGACGTCTTACAAGGGGTCTTAAGGGCAGCTATGATTGGCAAACGAACACATGAACTTTCATTCAACTATTATTTAATTATTTTTATTATTATTGTGGATTCTTTTTTTTCTAACACATAAAGTGTTTTGATGTGTGTCTTCAAAATGGCCGATTGAGAAAATGTTTAAAAAAACATTTATTAAACTTGAATGGTTATATTTTTGTATGGATTATTTCATGTCTTTTTAAATAACCTGAAGAAGAAAATGTTTTAGAACATATTTTACATTTATATGGTTTCCTACCAATGTGGATTCTTTCATGTTTTTTCAATTGACTTGAAGTAGTAAATGTTTTAGTACATATATTACACTTGTATGACTTTTCGCCGCTGTGAATTCTTTCATGTCTTTTTAAATTACTTGACCGATTAAATGTTTTAGTACACATATTACACTTGTATGGTTTTTCTCCACTGTGAATTCTTTCATGTTTTCTTAAATCACCTGAAGCAGTAAATGTTTTAGTACATATATTACACTTGTATGGTTTTTCGCTACTGTGGAGTCTTTCATGTGTTTTTAAACTTTCTTTTTGATTAAATGTTTTAATACACATATTACACTTGTACGGTTTTTCGCCGCTGTGAATTCGTTCATGTTTTTTTAACTGACTTGAAGTAGTAAATGTTTTAGTACATATATTACACTTGTATGGTTTTTCACCACTGTGAATTCTTTCATGTGTTTTTAAATCACCTAAATGAGTAAATGTTTTAGAACACATGTTACATTTGTAAGGTTTTTCACCACTGTGAATTCTTTTATGTCTTTTTAAATTACTTGAAGTAGTAAATGTTTTAGTACATGTGTTACATTCAAATGATTTTTCACCACTGTGAATTCTTTTATGTCTTTTTAAATTACTTGAAGTAGTAAATGTCTTATTACATACAACACACTGAAATAGTTTTTTAGTAACACATACAGTTTCATGTTCTGTTAAATCTGCCCAGTAATTTTCATCTACTTCATCTTGTTCAATTTTCATTTCCGTGTGTAAACTATTTAAATCTATCAGTTCTATCTTTTTAAATTACTTGAAGTAGTAAATGTTTTAGTACATGTGTTACATTCAAATGGTTTTTCACCACTATGAATTATTTTATGTCTAGTTAAAGTACTTGAAGTAGTAAATGTTTTAGTACACATACTACACTTGTATGGTTTTTCACCACTGTGAATTCTTTCATGTCTTTTTAGTTCATTTCGATAAGTAAATGTTTTATTACATGTATCACACTGTAATAATTTTTTACCAACACATACAATTTCATGTTCTGTTAAATCTGCCCAGTAATTTTCATCTACTTCATCTTGTTCAATTTTAATTTCCGTGTGTAAACTATTTAAATCTATCAGTGATTCACTGCACTCCTAAAAAGTGATAATTAGTTATTTTCATTAAAATATCTGCATAATTTTATTGTTATATACATGGGCGCCCATATGATGATTTGTAGGGGGGGGGGTACAAGCCAAAAGGCCAAAAAAATTTCAATATTTCCGTAAAAATAGCACTGACAAGCAAGAAAAATAACGTCGTTTCCCTTCTTCCGGGCTCTCCCAAACATCTAAGGGAGCGGGGAGGAGGCCAATTTCCCTATTTTCCACAAAAACACCATTGACGAGCAAAAAAAAAACGGCGTTTTGCCTACTTCAGCTTCCTTTTTGACTTGAACTTTTTAAATTTTCCCCCAAACATCATCAACTTGATAAGCTAGGGGGGTCCGTGCCCCCCCCCTGCCCACATGTATGGGCGCCCATGGCTATATATAATGTAAATTTAGCACGTAGGTACTTACCGGTTTTATATTTTGTTCTTGTAAGTTTGTAATATGTTTTTTATCAGCCAAACTATTTTTTTCTTGGGACAATTTAGTCGGTTTAAAAAGTTTATTTTCTGTTGATAAATTGTTCTCGTTCATTTCATCTTTCTCCACTTTAACTTCAAATGTAGGACCGATTTTATGAACCGGTTCATTGCCTCCATCTTTCTCCACTTTAATTTCAAATGTATGGTTAATTTCATGGATTGGTTCATTCACTTCATCTTTTTCCACTTTAATTTCCAACGCATAAAAACTTTCGTGGGTTGATTTCTCCATTTCTGGTTTCGATTTTATCACAAACAAAATCTGTAAAACTAACAATAAGTATGCTTATTTACAACAGCTGCATTCTGACTTTTTTAGTGTTGACTGTGTTGAAGACAAGGCGTTATACGCGTTATACGCGGTCAGCGCGGTATAGGTCATAGTGATGATACGCGCATTTAATAAGAGTCATCAGCGTCATCATTAGGTCATCAGTCATCATGTTATTTGAATGTTTGTTTGGCTTATGGAGATTACTGATTAGACAAGGAGACAAAACTCAATGTATTCAAAAAAGTGTCCAAATCAAAGATGGCACTCGTGTTCGACGGATACTAGAGTCCCTATAATAAATAGAGTCGTGACATGTCATCCATTTTGTATCCAAAACAGAGCGGGAAGCTTCAAAATTAATTATCACATTCATATTTGGGTGAATATTTTTGAGTACATAATTATTGTTAATAAGTTATGAATTATGTAATGAATAATTAAAAATTTTTAATTTAATTATTTTTTCTAAGTTACGAAAACTTTGAATACAAAATGTCAGAACCAATCAGCGTTCAGCATACATGTCATCACTCTATTTATTATAGGCACTCTATCCGATACATCCGATACGAAAGCGGTACAGTACTTATTCACAAATGGAACACTCTCAAATGGAAACGCGAGCTTCTATATTATCTTTGTTAGCTTTTGAATAGAATCTTCTGGAATCTTTTTCAATGTTCAACTCAGTTATAAAGTGGGTTTTTCGATCGTTTTCAAAATAAACTTAACAATTTTTATTTTGAGTCGCATCATTTACATTGTATAATATTATATAAATCGCTGACGTCACTATGTAAAATCGGAGTCAGTACCATTGGATATCCGCCGTATAAAGTAATTTAAACTATAAGAGTTTTAGCGAATTTCCAAAACTGGAAATTCAGCTTTTACGCCAGGTGTCATGGTGCAACCTAAGCCCGGGACCATATCAGAAATATGTTTTGAGGTCCCTAGAATACGAAAATGATATTCACTAAAATATATATATATATATATATATATATATATATATATATATATATATATATATATATATATATATATATATATATATATGTATCCGCGCGATAACTCTCGAACGAAACGTTTAATGCTTATGAAATTTTGTGTGCGAATTCGATTTTCCAAATCGTTGGATGAGTTCGTTAGCCAGACATGTCGGATGCCCAGAAGTAGGTTTTGCGGGCGTTTTTTGTCAACAAAATGAGTTTTTTGCCAGAATTAAGCAATTTTTCAAATTTTTTTTTACACCAAGCCATAGTAAAAGGTAAAATGCATCAAAAATGTTTTTATACCGTTGCTCTAAATTATTTACTTTTCGAGAAAAACTAGGAAATATATCGTTCTCCATTTCACTCGCACTCGCATTCTTTTTTTTTCTGTCTCATTTTTTGCGGGCTAAATTCGAAAAAAACCGCTTTATAAGTAGCGTGTCATGATTTTTTTAATCCAATTTAACGATTCGGCTATATTCTATTTCTCTGTCAGTTAAATGTTTTTATAATGTATCTCTGTTCCATTTTTTTTTAGATAAAAAAACACGGCGCAGCTTTTTATGTGATATGATCAGAATTTAGATTATATTTACACCTTCCTAAAATTAATAAGAGTTTGCTTCAATCGTATAAAAATTACGTTAAATCATATTCAAACAATAATATTTTTACGTAATTTTCTATCCAATTGACAATACAGTTATGATTAGAATTGTATAAAGAGAGTATTCTAATATTAAATAATTTTGCACACGTCAATTTTTTTTTTAACAAAGAAAAATTTTTTTAAATTTTGACACATTCTTTTATGAAATTTCGATTAAGAAATATTAAAAAATTTTAAAGTGAATCATTTAAAAAGAGTTAAAAATAAATTAAAAAGGAAACATTTCTCTATTTTAACATATTTGTAAAGAAAATTTTACAGTTTACTTACAGTTTTTTGAAAAAATGTAATAACATTTTTACATACAATAAAGATTATATTTGAACGGTAGGAAATCCACAATTTTTTTTTTATTTCTTTAATTAATTATTAAATTTGGTTTTAGAAGAAAATCTTCGTCTAATTCGCTCCAAGCCGAAAGTATAGCCACTAATAAGGACATTCCTCTGTTAAAATAAATGGAAAATATATTGAAATTTATTTAATGAAAGCCATTCATACACATTTTTAAAATATCCTTTTGAATTATATAACAAATAAAATCTGTGTAAAAAAATCTAATTGACGTGTTTTTTCTCAATTTTCAAATATTAAGTAAGGCTCGTTAGTTAGGGAGTGATTGTGTCAAAATATGGTAATTTTAACACTTTTTAAAAGAACATTTCGATTTTAACAATAAAAAAATTTTAAAAAGTGTTTTCGTTTTTCCCGGATTACCAAAAACTTTTCATAGGCATATCTGTGACTAAAGTTGCCTCCCTTTCTTAAGAAAATAAAGTATTTTTAAAATTTTGTGCAAAAAAATAAAACACAATTAACGAAAAAAAAGTACGCGTTCCCATATTTTTAAGATTTTGTAGTACAAGAAAATCCTTATAAATTCATCATATCTGTTATTGCATTTACTAGCTTTTACGCAATTTAATAAACAGTATCGTTTTGATTTTTTAAACTCATTTAAGACATTTATTGTTAGTGAGACATATTTGAATTATTTTCCTAACTAATAAATTAAATTCTGTAGACTGATGTTTTTGTAGATAAAAAAAATTCTAGGTAACGTCTGTATTAGACAAAAGTCTGAAAATGGACGTAGAATCTCACTGTTATTAATTATTATGTCTTAGTCTTTTGAAAAATTATTTTTTGAACTAAAATAAGAATAGGAGGAATATAAACCTAGGGGTAAACGACAGGGGTATTTAAACTTTATTTTAGATTCTACGTTTATTTTTACAGAAAATCATCAAGTACCTATTATTTATTTTTTTAATGTATAAATACAAAAAGTTCGAAATTATTTTATATTAGAATTTCAATTTTGGTCGACCCTACGGATTGTCCCCATTTTCTCTTTTCTCGTCTCTTTTGACCCCAATTTTTCATAGAGAAGAAATTATACGATTTTTGTTAATTTTTCAAAAACCACGGATATTTTTAAATTTTTTTGGATACTGCTGATAAAGTGACCATCTTCGCGTAAATTTTTAATATATTAAAGATTAGGTACTCATAAAATAAATACAAAAAATACGGTGTGAAGTCTGAATGCGTAGCTATTCATCCTTGTCTACGGTAGCACATTTTTTATTGACATAAATATTAGAAACGCAGGAAAAGAGACCAGGAATCAACATAGAAGTGGATTATGGTACGATATATTTTCTGAAAAAAGTGCTTAGGACCAAAGTTATAGAGTTCAAAGTGATGCACTTGATGATGACTTTGAAGATGACCTTGAGGTCAATTTCCAAAGTCATTTGAAAATCATTTAATATTTTTCAAAAGGAGTAGTTTACTTTTCATCCCTAAATGGTTCAAAGTATATTCGAACGAATTTCACATGCAAGATAGAAAATAAGTGATAAAGAAGTAATTTTGAAAAATACTTGCTCAATCGCAATCGGAAAAATAATAGTTAATCATATGTTCAATTGAATTCCTAATATGATAACTATAGAGTAGCAATAAAAATTTAAAAAAATTTTGAAAATTTCTAATATAACATAAAGTTAATGTTTAACTTACAATTGGAGTGATATTAAATCTTTTCTTAACTTTACTTCTAAAATTACTTACAAAAATGTTTTCTTCTAATTTTTTCTATAAATTTGCGCCTATTTTTCCATTTCGTCAGGTTTTTATTTTTTTATTTTAGAAAAATAACGCAACAAATCAATTTTGAAGATAGATTGAGTCAATACATGAAATTACTGCTTATAGGTACAGGATATGGTCAAAGTTCGGCAATGGCTAATCATTTTCAACTGACCTTGAAAATCGATTTCAGGGTCACTATCAAGTGCATCGCTTTAAATTCTACAAATTTGGTACTCAGCCCTTTTTTCAGAAAATATGTCGTTTCAAAAATATTTAGCTATAACTGTTTTCATCTACAGAGGTTGAATGGTGTTTTCTACCCCTAAAAAGCGTATTTAGCCGAAATAAAAAAAAACACGTATTTAATATTTTTCGCTGTTTAATAAGTATGTTAAGTTTCATTCAAATTGGCGAGTATTAGTTGGGTAGTGTTATTTGTCAGAATGTTTTGCCGATCTAGTTTTTTCAATATTTCTTTGCTCGTTTTCAGAATTTGTATTTTAATTTCTACGGACAAATAACTCATTCTTTTCTTCGATTTGAGTAACTTTTATTTGCTGATGTTGACCATTAATTGATCGAAACATGTCAAATATTTTTCAATGATTTTTTTAGCGAATGTCGAAAATTTTGAAAATTTTTTCACCGTTAGTAAGTTAAAGTATTTGAATTCATTAAGTAATTAAATGATGTCCACAAGAACCTTACGGACTACCATAAGTTATATGAGATCTCTAGGACCCGTTTTTTACTGTTAGGATAAACTTTTTACTAAAATTATTTTAGATGAATAAAGGTTATGTTGTATGATTTCCGCCAGCGTTTACTGTTCCCATTATTGTAAAAAAATAAACTAACCGACCGATTTTGAAAATTTTTTCACTGCTAGAGAACTAAATTATTTTAGATGGATACAACTATGCTGCACAAAGTCCGTTCGGGTTCTTGGGTTCCAAAAATATCAAAACTAATTACCCAGCCGATTTTAAAAAATCTTTTACTCTTAGAAAGCTAAACTATTTTAAATAGGTACAGTTCTTAGATGAGATCCGCCAGTCCCCAAAATTTGGAAATTCGCTATGTTATGCAGATGCTGCGACAGGGGTATATTTCATACATATGTAATTTCTATGTATTTCCTTATTATTAAATATCATCAACCGACACTGGTGATTCTCAAATGGAAACACTCACTTCCCCAGTCCCGACGTGTTTCCATTATACTTGTTTTATACGTTTTTCCATACAGAAAGCGTTATTGATGTATTTTTCTTTCTTCTTTTTATGACGTTTATTGACGTCCTTCAAACCAGAAACTTGCATTACTACAATATAAATACAACGTTGATAGACGTCAAACGTACCATGAACAGTGCGATGTAGACCATGTAGACTGTAGAGACATAAAAACATGGACACTACACAAGGATGGGGAACTCAAACGGAAGAATTACCAAAATTGGCCACGATAATGGCACATATTACGTCTTTTTTTTCACCAGTCGTGGCGCTAATTTCCCTCTGTACAGTAATTTGAAATTTATTATTATCCTTTATTTCTTTATTTTTGACTATTTTATAATAATTATTGATTTAATTTCCATTATTTATATTTAAATAACCTAAATGAATTATTTTATAATTTTAAATTATTATCTCTATTTCAAACTGCCGTTTCAATCCTTTACGGCTTTGGTACACATGGAACACGAATGCCCTCTTATTTTTAAACGCTTTTTGCATACATGGAGGTCGTACACGTCGTACAGTCACCATGCATACAAATATCAACGCTTCGTACGTGCACTATTAAACCGCGCAAAGCAAAATTTAAATCTTTGAAATTTTTGTTAAAATGTAGTTTCCCGGTCTTAAGCGCGCATGCGTATTAAATTTTTTCAACTACATCAAACGCAGACATTTTGGTAGCGAAGTAGTAATACTGAAAAAATAAAAAATGAAACACTACTTTTTTTAATAATTAATCTATGACATTTTCTCGTATACTATAAATATTTTCAATGGAATTACTATAAATAGCAGACGTATCACGCAAAATTGATAGAAATTGTTGACGTCATATGATGTTCTGTAACAGTAAAGGAGGTTTCACTTGACGTCATATAACATCAATGACCGCGAATCTTAAGATCGTGCTTAAGATACACTGCAGTTCACACATTCACATAGATCATATTCCATTAGCAAAAATTTTACACAGTTCATTATACTGTGTCTACTTTTTTCACTAATGGAACATCAACTTTTATTGTGTTTCTCCAGAGAGCAGCATAGACAAAGTTACTAGATTAAAAAAAAAAAAAAACTGATTCAATCTGCTTGGTATACTTTTTATGATTTTCAATTACATGTATAATTTAAATTTCAAATATTATCGAGTGCTTGTGAGACACTACTACGTATGACAAACTTTTGTTTGCATTTCAACACACGCAGTATTGATATGTTCACTAATCGTTCAGCTAAACTGAAACTTTAAGCACTCAATTTCTTTGGTATAGTATGACCAAAAACCACATGTAAATTAAAAATCACAAAGTGATTGAAAAAATTATCCGGATCGGCCGGGAATCGAACCCAGGATCTTCTGGTAACTAGCCAGACGTGCTAACCTCTACACCAACGATCCCATGCTCGGTAAGCGGCCAAGCCGGACACCCATGGCCGCTTACCGAGCATGGGATCGTTGGTGTAGAGGTTAGCACGTCTGGCTAGTTACCAGAAGATCCTGGGTTCGATTCCCGGCCGATCCGGATAATTTTTTCAATCACTTAGTGATTTTTAATGTGTAATTTAATTAAAAGCAGATAAAAGGTTAGTTTTGCAATAAAATTTTAAAAAAATTAGTTTTTTTGTGGAAAAAAAAGGACGAAAATCATGAAAATTTAGTTGGCATTACTTTTTCCTTATGCACTGTGTTACACAGTGTCGTTTGTGTTTTGCTAATGAAACACAATCATAAACCTGTTGTGATCCCTCTATTTATTGAATACTCAGTGATTATAACAAATTCAAAAAAATTTTGCTAAATTAAATAATCAATTTCAATGTTAATATTTATTTACATTTACTACAACTTTATTATTATTATTAATTATTTTAAAATATCATTTTATTACAATATTATTTCACATTATATAAAATATTTCGTAAAAATAAAATAAACTACCTTTCATTCCAACCATCAAGTTTCCAGTCTTTCCATGTTAAAATTTATATGTTCCTAGTTGCTTAAAACACCCGACATGAATTACTGAAAAACCAGCCATTACTTTTTAATAGTTAATAATCAATAGGCATCTTTGCAATGGAAACTTTAAATTCCATTAATTTCCGGAACAGCAGACGTCTTAACAAGGGATCTTAAGGGCAGATTTGACTGGCAAACGAACACATGAACTTTCATTCAACTATTATTAAATTATTTTTATTATTATATTATTGTGGATTATTTATTTATTTTTTTCTAAAACATACAGTCTTTTGATCTGCGTCTTCAAAATGGCCGATTGAGAAAATGTTTTAAAACATTTATTAAACTTGAATGGTTATATTTTTGTATGGATTATTTCATGTGTTTTTAAATGGCTTGACTGAGAAAATGTTTTAAAACATGTATCACATTTGAATGGTTTCTCTCCCCTATGAATTCTTTCATGCATTTTCAAATTGCCTAAAGAAGTAAATGTTTTAATACATGTACTACACTTGTATGGTTTTTCACCACTGTGAATTTTTTCATGTGTTTTTAAATTACTTGACTGCTTAAATGTTTTAGTACATATATTACACTTGTATAGTTTTTCACCACTGTGTATTCTTTCATGTTTTCTTAAATCAACTGAAGCAGTAAATGTTTTAGTACATATATTACACTTGTTTGGTTTTTCGCTACTGTGGAGTTTTTCATGTGTTTTTAAATTTTCTTTTTGATTAAATGTTTTTGTACATATATTACACTGATATGGTTTTTCACCACTGTGTATTATCTCATGTTTTTTTAACTGACTTAAAGTAGCAAATGTTTTAGTACACATGTTACACTTGTATGGTTTTTCACCACTGTGAATTCTTTCATGTGTTTTTAAACTATCGTTTCGATTAAATGTTTTAGAACATATGTTACATTTGTAAGGTTTTTCACCACTATGAATTCTTTTATGTGCCTTTAAATGACTTGAAATAGTAAATGTTTTAGAACACATGTTACATTTGTATGGCTTTTCACCACTGTGTATTATTTCATGTCTTTTTAAATCGCTTGAACGAATAAATGTTTTAGTGCATATGTTACATCGAAATGGTTTTTCACCATTGTGAATTCTTTGATGTATTTTTAAATGACTTGGATATGTAAATGTTTTATTACATGTATCACACTGAAATAGTTTTTTGCCAACACATGCAGTTTCATGTTGTGTTAAATCTGCCCAATAATTTTCATCTATTTCGTCTTGTTCAATTTTAATTTCTGTGTGTAAACTATTTAAATCTATCAATGATTCACTGCACTCCTAAAAAGTGATAGGTAATTAGTTATTTTCAAATACATATCTGCATAATTTTATTGTTATAAGTACATATATAATGTAAATTTAGCACGTAGGTACTTACCGGTTTTATATTTTGCTCTTGTAAGTTTGTAATTTGTTTTTTATCAGCCAAACTATTATTTTCTTGCGGCAATTTAGTCGGTTCAAAATGTCTATTTTCTACTGATAAACTGTTCTCGTTCATTTCATCTTTCTCCACCTTAGTTACAAATGTATGATTATTAATTTCATGCATCGGTTTAATCACTTCATCTTTTTCCACTTTAATTTCCAATGCATAAAAACTTTCGTGGGTTGATTTCTCCATTTCTGGTTTCTATTTTATCACAAACAAAATCTGTAAAATATGCTTATTGACAACTGTATTCTGACTTGTAGTTTTGAAGCCATTCAAGACGTTATTCATCACTTGAGTAACTTGAGTACTGAATCGAACACATATGTTACATATGTTTCCTAGAGATACCACAGGCATTAAATTGTGAAGCATGTCTCCATTTTAGTAAACCCAACTGGTAACCGCGGAGACTTGTTTATAAATATTAGATTAACCATTAAATTAATAGTTTGATCGCCATTAAAGTAATCACATGAGTCAATTTTTTTGCTTCAATTTCTTAATGTATTTGCGTGGTATTTATAATAATAATACACAGTATTCTCTCTAGTCAATTGTTTCCTCAGGGTTTTCAAGGGCAAGCATAGGGCAACCTACTTCTCAAAAAGAAAAACAATTATTTCAATTTGATACTATGTTATACAGTGTTTTAGTTCTAAAACATTTTTGTGATTTATATTATTTCCATTTTTTTATTAAGGTGGTTACCGTGTGACATGCTAGTAGAAAAAATTGCAAACCAAACTTACTTTATGTCATTATTGTATGTATTGTATTAATGGATAGATGTTGATGCATACTATCTTTCATCCGAACGTGTAATCATACACTCAAACATAGTCTGTGCATACACACTTATACTATGAAAGTTATTTTATATTAAATGCTTTGACATCAATGTTATTTGCCCAACAAACATATTAAGTGGTATGCATATACGTTTGGATTGCTTTATGTTTTCACCTATACAAGATAGACAGGTGCCCTCGCGGACTTTTTTGTAAAGAATCTGATTCTCTACAAAAAAGGTCTAAACACTTTTTAATGTATCTATCACCGTTTTCGCTACGTAAGCGATGAAAGGTCAAAAAATGCTATTCATAAATTTTCAGTATTGTTTAAACAATAAATACGAATAAACCAGTTATTTAATATACAGAGTTGCCAGACTGTTTCGGTGCAGTTGCTTGAAATTGGTTTATTTATTAAAATACTATAATTTCTCTGATGATGTCTTCAATTCAAAACGATCAACAAATAATTCAATTTTTTCTTTACATTCAGAACTTATTAATTTTTCTTTCCCTAGTTTTTTATTGAATTCTGTCGAGTCATTATATTGTTAAATACAAAATCAGGGTATGTAGTCAGAATTTTGAGATCTAAAACATGGAGTAGATACAAACTTTAACCCTAATTATCTTAACTCAGAAGCGATCAATCTTTCCCAAATTACAAGGACAATCAGATTGAGTATTTTTCTTTATCCTATTAAAATTTGAAACTATTCTGTCGAAAAGTTAAATGTCGCGGTAACTACCTTAATAAACTTTTAAAGGAGCCTTCGGGGTAAAAGTGCCTAAATGGGAAATTAAAAAACTAATAATAGTAGCATTAAATGCGCTATTTGATAGTAAGTCTTATACACCAATATTAGGAGTAAACGTAATCGTCTTCGGTTAAAATCACTTTAAGTGAAATTCGAATATTTCCAAGATTTTCCTCAATGCGTGCTCGGATCTTTTTCAAAATCGACTTGCGTATAGAACAGAGGGAGAGCTAATTTTTGGTGTATATTGAAAGTCATTCCAAGATCACGTGCAGAAAAATGATGCAAAAAACTGCACTTGATGTGCTGTAAAAATATGAAGACGCCATGGAACAAAAATGAGACCATGATTTTCTAACAGAACGTGGTAAAATTAGTATAGAAACCGATTTTCGTAAAATTTGAGATAGTCCAAGACACTCATTTAATACAATATTTTTTTTGAATTGCCCGAGTTGGCATTTCCTTAAATTCTTTTTATTATGTTTGCGAACGTATTGAGACGTCAGCTCAGTATCTTATTTTTCCTGAAGCTAACCCATACCCGTTGTCATTAGTATTCCACCAGATTCAAATTAAGGTGTCTTTGTTTAACCTGACTCTGATCGTAAAAAAAAACGCCTAACGTGTGATATTCAGTATTTATGCAATTAATCATCTAAAATTTTGCTCAATTTTATCAACATAGTTTAGTATAATTTATTTTTTGTAAATTCCTAGGGTTCACCTTTTTAATGTTGGGATCTTTGATTTTTTTCTTTTTCTTTTTTTGTAGTCTTATCTATTGTACTTATAACTTGGCAGTAAAAAGTCGGGCATTTTGAGACAAAAAAATTTTACCATATGGTTTGTTTAAAAGGTAAAATAATAAAAGTCAACACCAATGACGTAGGTGGACTGGTCATTTTGTTAGATGATCTGAAGCCAAACACTGGTGCTCCTACTGTCAGTTTTTTAGTAGTGTGTGTGTTTGCATTAACAAAATATCTGCATCTCGTTTTATATTACATGTGTGTTAATGTGTGTGAATATGTGTATAGGCTTCATTTCTGTAATATTCACATAAACTGTATGCCATCTCCACCCCACCTCCGTGGTCAACACGAATTTAGTTAATATTATGGAATAAAAAATAAAAAAAATTGAAATATACATGAAAACACATTTTTAAATGATTAAGACGAGTTAACTCGTCCTGCAATATGGCGGCTCAAAATGCTGTCATATGTATATATTCACTGGTACAGGTGCCGCCATCTATGACAATATGGTATAATTCTAAATAATTTTCAATTTTATCAACATAGTTTAGTATAATTTATTTTTTGTAAATTCCTAGGGTTTACTTTTTTAATGTTGGGATCTTTGATTTTTTTCCTTTTTCTTTTTTTGTAGCTTTATCTATTGTACTTATCACTTGGCAGTAAAAATTCCGGCATTTTGAGATAAAAAAATTTTACCCTCGGGCGAATAGCCAACATAAATGTAAAAAAATGAGATTTTTTTATTTTTGTTTCGATCAATCGTTTGTGAATGTTTGTGACGCTATTATTTTCGTTTGTAACTCATTAGTTAATTAATTATTTAATTGTTAATTACGAGTGTGCGAATAGCCAACATTTTTTAAAATTTATTGCAATATTGACTTTCGGACACTTAATAGATCGAAAATCGTTTGTGAATTCCAAATATACCATTAAAAACATTTGTGACAGCGTATTTTTTGAAAAAATAATAAAAAAAATCAATTATTTTTTGTAGTAATGAAGTTTTTTATATTGGCCACTCTGTTTAGTTGCACTCTAATGCCCTCTAGTGTGAGAAAAAATAACTATTTTGTAAATGACAGCAGTATACAGAATTTTTTTATTATTTTTTTAAAAAAACACGCTGTCACAAATGTTTTTAATGGTATATTTGGAATTCACAAACGATTTTCGATCGATTAAGTGCCCGGAAGTCAATATTGCTATAAATTTTAAAAAATGTTGGCTATTCGCACACTCGTAATTAACAATTAAATAATTAATTAACTAATTAGTCACAAACGAAAATAATAGCGTCACAAACATTCACAAACGATTCACAAACGATTGATCGAAGCAAAAATAAAAAAATCTCATTTTTTTAAATTTATGTTGGCTATTCGCACGAGGGTAAAAATTTTACCATATGGTTTGTTTAAAAGCGTTAAAGTGTAGCTCAAGTCTTGAATAAAACCTGAAGGACGAAAAATTAGAAAATGAAACAATTAAATCGTATTACAGATATTATTATTCCTATTACACGTAGTAATAAATAATAGATTATGTCAAACATATCTCATAAGGAAAAATACCCCTGTCGCAGCATCTGCATAACATAGCGAATTTCCAAATTTTGGGGACTGGCGGATCTCATCTAAGAACTGTACCTATTTAAAATAGTTTAGCTTTCTAAGAGTAAAAGATTTTTTAAAATCGGCTGGGTAATTAGTTTTGATATTTTTGGAACCCAAGAACCCGAACGGACTTTGTGCAGCATAGTTGTATCCATCTAAAATAATTTAGTTCTCTAACAGTGAAAAAATTTTCAAAATCGGTCGGTTAGTTTATTTTTTACAATAATGGGAACAGTAAACCCTGGCGGAAATCATACAACATAACCTTTATTCATCTAAAATAATTTTAGTAAAAAGTTTATCCTAACAGTAAAAAACGGGTCCTAGGGATCTCATATAACTTATGGTAGTTCGTAAGGTTCTTGTGGACATCATTTAATTACTTAATGAATTCAAATACTTTAACTTACTAACGGTGAAAAAATTTTCAAAATTTTCGACATTCGCTAAAAAAATCATTGAAAAATATTTGATATGTTTCGATCAATTAATGGTCAACATCAGCAAATAAAAGTTACTAAAATCGAAGAAAAGAATGAGTTATTTGTCCGTAGAAATTAAAATACAAATTCTGAAAACGAGCAAAGAAATATTGAAAAAACTAGATCGGCAAAACATTCTGACAAATAACACTACCCAACTAATACTTGCCAATTTGAATGAAACTTAACATACTTATTAAACAGCGAAAAATATTAAATACGTGTTTTTTTATTTCGGCTAAATACGCTTTTTAGGGGTAGAAAACACCATTCAACCTCTGTAGATGAAAACAGTTATAGCTAAATATTTTTGAAACGGCATATTTTTTGAAAAAAGGGCTGAGTACCAAATTTGTAGAATTTAAAGCGATGCACTTGATAGTGACCCTGAAATCGATTTTCAAGGTCAGTTGAAAATGATTAGCCATTGCCGAACTTTGACCATATCCTGTACCTATAAGCAGTAATTTCATGTATTGACTCAATCTATCTTCAAAATTGATTTGTTGCGTTATTTTTCTAAAATAAAAAAAATAAAAACCTGACGAAATGAAAAAATAGGCGCAAATTTATAGAAAAAATTAGAAGAAAACATTTTTGTAAGTAATTTTAGAAGTTAAGAAAAGATTTAATATCACTCCAATTGTAAGTTAAACATTAACTTTATGTTATATTAGAAATTTTCAAAATTTTTTAAAATTTTTATTGCTACTCTATAGTTATCATATTAGGAATTCAATTGAACATATGATTAACTATTATTTTTCCGATTGCGATTGAGCAAGTATTTTTCAAAATTACTTCTTGATCACTTATTTTCTATCTTGCATGTGAAATTCGTTCGAATATACTTTGAACCATTTAGGGATGAAAAGTAAACTACTCCTTTTGAAAAATATTAAATGATTTTCAAATGACTTTGGAAATTGACCTCAAGGTCAACTTCAAAGTCAAGTGCATCACGAGAGTCAAGTGCTTCAAGATCATCAAGTGCATCACTTTGAACTCTATAACTTTGGTCCTAAGCACTTTTTTCAGAAAATATATCGTACCATAATCCACTTCTATGTTGATTCCTGGTCTCTTTTCCTGCGTTTCTAATATTTATGTCAATAAAAAATGTGCTACCGTAGACAAGGATGAATAGGTACGCATTCCGACTTCACACCGTATTTTTTTGTATTTATTTTATGAGTACCTAATCTTTAATATATTAAAAATTTACGCGAAGATGGTCACTTTATCAGCAGTATCCAAAAAAATTTAAAAATATCGGTGGTTTTTGAAAAATTAACAAAAATCGTATAATTTCTTCTCTATGAAAAATTGGGGTCAAAAGAGACGAGAAAAGAGTAAATGGGGACAACCCGTAGGGTCGACCAAAATTGAAATTCTAATATAAAATAATTTCGAACTTTTTGTATTTATACATTCAAAAAAGAAATAATAGGTACTTGATGATTTTCTGTAAAAATAAACGTAGAATCTAAAATAAAGTTTATATACTCCTGTCGTTTACCCCTAAGTTTATATTCCTCCTATTCTTATTTTAGTTCAAAAAATAATTTTTCAAAAGACTAAGACATAATAATTAATAACAGTGAGATTCTACGTCCATTTTCAGACTTTTGTTTATTAAATTGCGTAAAAGCTAGTAAATGCAATAACAGATATGATGAATTTATAAGGATTTTCTTGTACTACAAAATCTTAAAAATATGGAAACGCGTACTTTTTTTTCGTTAATTGTGTTTTATTCTTTTGCACAAAATTTTAAAAATACTTTATTTTCTTAAGAAAGGGAGGCAACTTTAGTCACAGATATGCCTATGAACAGTTTTTGGTAATCCGGGAAAAACGAAAACACTTTTTAAAATTTTTTTATTGTTAAAATCGAAATGTTCTTTTAAAGAGGGTTAAAATTACCATATTTTATATTAAAATTTTAACACAATCACTCCCTAATTAACGAGCCTTACTTAATATTAGCAAATTGAGAAAAAACACGTCAATTAGATTTTTTTACACAGATTTTATTTGTTATATAATTCAAAAGGATATTTTAAAAATGTGTATGAATGGCTTTCATTAAATAAATTTCAATATATTTTCCATTTATTTTAACAGTGGAATGTCCTTATTAGTGGCTATACTTTCGGCTTGGAGCGAATTAGACGAAGATTTTCTTCTAAAACCAAATTTAATAATTAATTAAAGAAATAAAAAAAAATTTGTGGATTTCCTACCGTTCAAATATAATCTTTATTGTATGTAAAAATGTTATTACATTTTTTCAAAAAACTGTAAGTAAACTGTAAAATTTTCTTTACAAATATGTTAAAATAGAGAAATGTTTCCTTTTTAATTTATTTTTAACTCTTTTTAAATGATTCACTTTAAAATTTTTTAATATTTCTTAATCGAAATTTCATAAAAGAATGTGTCAAAATTTAAAAAAATTTTTCTTTGTTAAAAAAAAAAATTGAATGTGCAAAATTATTTAATATTAGAATGCTCTGATTATACAATTCTAATCATAACTGTATTGTCAATTGGATAAAAAATTACGTAAAAATATTATTGTTTGAATATGATTTAACGTAATTTTTATACGATTGAAGCAAACTCTTATTAATTTTAGGAAGGTGTAAATATAATCTAAATTCTGATCATATCACATAACAGATATCGTCGGGATTTTTTTTGTAAAAAAAAATGGAACAGAGATACATTATAAAAACATTTAACTGACAGAGAAATAGAATATAGCCGAATCGTTAAATTGGATTAAAAAAATCATGACACGCTACTTATAAAGCGGCTTTTTTCGAATTTAGCTCGCAAAAAATGAGACAGAAAAAAAAAGAATGCGAGTGCGAGTGAAATGGAGAACGACATATTTCCTAGTTTTTCTCGAAAAGTAAGTAATTTAGAGCAACGGTATAAAAACATTTTTTATGCGTTTTACCTTTTACAATGGCTTAGTGTAAAAAAAAATTTGAAAAATTGCTTAATTCTGGCAAAAAACTCATTTTGTTGACAAAAAACGCTCGGAAAACCTACTTCTGGGCATCCGACGTGTCTGGCTAACGAACTCATCCAACGATTTGGAAAATCGAATTCGCACACAAAATTTCATAAGCATTAAACGTTTCGTTCGAGAGTTATCGCGCGGATACATATATATATATATATATATATATATATATATATATATATATATATATATATATATATAAATTTTAGTGAATATCATTTTCGTATTCTAGGGACCTCAAAACATATTTCTGATATGGTCTCGGGCTTAGGTCGCACCATGACACCTGGCGTAAAAGCTGAATTTCCAGTTTTGGAAATTCGCTAAAAATTAGTTGTTGAGGAAATATGACTACAGTATTTTGGTAGCGTTTTTATACGTTATCTATAAAATATGCTTATCACATGTTATCACAGAATAATGCTTATAAAGTCTATCGAGTCTATCTATTAAATAGACTAAAGCAGTGGTACCTAAACTCTTCAGGTATGTTCCACGAAACCATTTGGTATCGTTTTGTGACATGAATGAGGAATGTTTACTGTTAGCAAGTTTAACACATTAACGGTCACGCCAGATTTTGAAGAAAAGCCCAACTTATACAGTATCTTTTCTCAATATTATATTTAAGGTAATTTACATTTTTGGATTAATAATGAGCCAAGGAAAGGGTTATTGATGCATTTTTTTTCTTCTTTTTATGACGTTTATTGACGTTGAGTTTCAAATCAGAAACTTACATGACTACGCTATAAATACAACGTTGATAGACGTCATACGTACCATGCGCAGTGCGATGTAGAAACATAAAAATATCAACGCTCCCTACGTACACTATTAAACCGCATAAAGCAAAATTTAAATCTTTGAAATTTTTATTAAAATGTTGTTTCCCGGTTTTTAGCGCGCATGCGTATTATATATTTTCGACTACATCAAACGCAGCCATTTTGGTAGCGAAGTAGCCAACGTTTCTGGTTACTACTAATTAAAAAAAATTCAATACTGAAAAAATAAAAAATGAAACACTACTTTTTTATAGTTAATCTGCGACACTTTCTCATATTGTACTATTGGGAACCGTAAAACTTGGATACGCAACTAGTTGGTTAAAAAAATAACTGCTGACAGTAGGAAAGGTTTGTTTATTAGATTTTGCAAATTCACAAAATTTATGTTGTTTAGTTTACAAAATATAAACTGGCATATTTTTTTGAACGTTGTTCTGATTTTTTTTTTTCATAATACATAATTTACTGTTTTCAAATAAAAACGGACAATTTCAAATTGCTACCATTTTTTTTAAGTGTCAATTTCTGCCATCTGATGACGAATGTAGAAACTACTGCCGGTAGGCTAAATATTTTAAACCACGCTTCTATTTGTTTTCCCAATAAATATTTTCAATGGAATTACTAAAAATAGCAGGAGCATCACGCAAAATCGATAGAAATTGTTGACGTCATATGATGTTGTGTATGCGTTACGGAGGTTTCACTTGACGTCATATGACCGGGAACGTGTTAACATTAGGGATGTTCATTTAAAATATACATCGATGTTTTTTCCGATGCATCAGTCGGAAAGGTTGCATCGATGTTTTTCGATATATCGAATTGAAACATCGATGTTTTCGATGCATCGATAGAAAACATCAAATAATTTAAGAACGAGTATATGTAGATTCTGATAGCTCAAAATATAGGACAGAATAGGATAGGAAAATATGAAATCAGAAAAATGAGACACAATCTAAAATTTTAATACTCTTATTTCCCTTACTTCTATTTGATTATTTTAATGGGAAGTTCACGTGAGAAAATTACAAATCCCAATACTTTCTAAACTTTGCATAGAAATAGAATTTCATTTACTCGCTTTACTTGTATTCTGGTGCGTTGTTGATTCAAAACTTACGAAGCTTTAGAAAAAAGTCTTTCGCATGGTACGGAGCTGGCCACGCTGGCCATTAAAGTTAAATATTTATACGAAATTTTGTACAAGTTTACGTATAATTGTATGAGGTGTATATTCGATGCATTGAATAAAATACATCGATTTATCGTAAAACATCGACTGTTACCGATGTATCGGACTGATTCGATACATCGAATGGTAAATATCGATGTTTTCGATGCATCGATGTATATCGAGCAACCCTAGTTAACATACGCCAGTGTATCATAAGACACACTGCATTTCAGACATTCACAGTAACATATATAAACCTGTTGTGATCCCTCTATTTCTATAATACTCAGTGATTATAAAAATGCAAAAAAATTTTGCTAAATAATAAATTTCATTGTTAATATTTATTTATATTTACTACCTACAACTTTATTATAATTATTAATTATTCTAAAATATTATTTTATTATTACAATATCATTTCACATTATATCAAATATTTCGTAAAAATAAAATAAACCACCCAACAAGGCCCAACAAATTTTCAATCTCTCCATGTTAAAATTAATATGTTCCCAGTTGCTTGAAACACCCGATATGAACTATTTAAAATAAAAGCCAGCTATTACTTTTTAATAGTAACAATCAATAAGCATCTTTGCAACGGAAACTTTCAATTCCGTTAATTTCCGGAACAACAGACGTGTTACAAAAGCTCTTAAGGGCAGCTTTGATTGGCAAACGAACACATGAACTTTCATTCAACTATTATTTTTATTACTATATTATTGTGGATTACTTATTTATTTTTTTTTTTTCTAAAACATACGATCTTTCGATGTGTGTCTTCAAAGTGGCGAATTGAGAAAATGTTTTAAAACATTTATTAAACTTGAATGGTTATATTTTTGTATGGATTATTTCATGTCTTTTTAAATAACCTGAAGAAGAAAATGTTTTAGAACATATTTTACATTTATATGGTTTCCTACCAATGTGGATTCTTTCATGTTTTTTCAATGGACTTGAAGTAGTAAATGTTTTAGTACATATATTACACTTGTATGGCTTTTCGCCGCTGTGAATTCTTTCATGTGTTTTTAAAGTACTTGACCGATTAAATGTTTTAGTACACATATTACACTTGTATGGTTTTTCGCCACTGTGAATTCTTTCATGTCTTCTTAAATCACTTGAAGCAGTAAATGTTTTAGTACATATATTACACTTGTATGGTTTTTCGCTATTGTGGAGTCTTTTATGTGTTTTTAAATATTCTTTTTGATTAAATGTTTTAGTACATATATTACACTTGTACGGTTTTTCGCCACTGTGAATTCGTTCATGTTTTTTTAACTGACTTGAAGTAGTAAATGTTTTAGTACATATATTACACTTGTATGGTTTTTCACCACTGTGAATTCTTTCATGTGTTTTTAAAACGTCTAAGCGAGTAAATGTTTTAGAACATACATTACACTCGTATGGTTTTCTACCACTGTGAATTGTTTCATGTGTTTTTAAATTACTTGACTGATTAAATGTTTTAGTACATATATTACACTTGTAAGGTTTTTCGCTACTGTGGAGTCTTTCATGTGTTTTTAAATTTTGTTTGTGATTAAATGTTTTCGTACATATATTACACTGATATGGTTTCTCACCACTGTGTATTCTTTCATGTTTTTTTAAGCGACTTGAAGTAGAAAATGTTTTAGTACACATGTTACATTTGTATGGCTTTTCACCACTGTGTATTATTTCATGTCTTTTTAAATCACTTGAACGAGTAAATGTTTTAGTACATATGTTACATTCAAATGGTTTTTCACCACTATGAATTATTTTATGTCTAGTTAAAGTACTTGAAGTAGTAAATGTTTTAGTACACATACTACACTTGTATGGTTTTTCACCACTGTGAATTCTTTCATGTCTTTTTAGTTCATTTCGATAAGTAAATGTTTTATTACATGTATCACACTGTAATAATTTTTTACCAACACATACAATTTCATGTTCTGTTAAATCTGCCCAGTAATTTTCATCTACTTCATCTTGTTCAATTTTAATTTCCGTGTGTAAACTATTTAAATCTATCAGTGATTCACTGCACTCCTAAAAAGTGATAATTAGTTATTTTCATTAAAATATCTGCATAATTTTATTGTTATATACATGGGCGCCCATATGATGATTTGTAGGAGGGGGGGGGTCTACAAGCCAAAAGGCCAAAAAAATTTCAATAATTCCGTAAAAATAGCACTGACAAGCAAGAAAAAAAACGTCGTTTCCCTTCTCTCTCAAACATCTAAGGGAGCGGGGAGGAGGCCAATTTCCCTATTTT
This sequence comes from Brachynemurus nebulosus, assembly GCA_035578155.1. Taxonomy (NCBI): domain Eukaryota; kingdom Metazoa; phylum Arthropoda; class Insecta; order Neuroptera; family Myrmeleontidae; genus Brachynemurus; species Brachynemurus nebulosus. The sequence continues at coordinate 5,636,066 of JAPWDM010000008.1, forward strand.
CCACAAAAACACCATTGACGAGCAAAAAAAACGGCGTTTTGCCTACTTCAGCTTCCTTTTTGACCTGAAATTTTTAAATTTTCCCCCAAATATCATCAACTTGATAAGCTAGGGGGGTCTGTGCTAGGGGGGGGGGGGTCGAGAGAAAAATACTTAAAATATGTATTCCAGAATTGTAAAAACTACGTATAAAAACATATGAATGAATATAAGGTATTTGGTCAACTGGACATCTGGAAAAAATTAAACAAAATTGAAGATATTGTAATAATTTATGATCCATGCTTATACTGCTATATACAAAATATTTTATAACCATTCAACACCAATAGTAAATCTAACGTAAAAATATTTAAAATATGTAATTATATAAAGTATCTGATTTTGCTAATACCGAAACCGAAATACCGGTATTTGAAATTTTGATACCGGTTTTAAAAAACGTATAAAAATGTCCGGTATTTCGGTAGTACCGAAATACCGGTATCCATGCTCTATATATAATGTAAATTTAGCACGTAGGTACTTACCGGTTTTATATTTTGTTCTTGTAAGTTTGTAATATGTTTTTTATCAGCCAAACTATTTTTTTCTTGGGACAATTTAGTCGGTTTAAAAAGTTTATTTTCTGTCGATAAATTGTTCTCGTTCATTTCATCTTTCTCCACTTTAACTTCAAATGTATGATTAAATTCATGTATCGGTTTAATCATTTCATCTTTTTCCACTTTAATTTCCAATGTAGGACCGATTTTATGAACCGGTTCATTGCCTTCATCTTTCTTCATTTTAATTTCAAATGTATGATTAATTTCATGGATCGGTTCATTCACTTCATCTTTTTCCACTTTAATTTCCAATGCATAAAAACTTTCGTGGGTTGATTTCTCCATTTCTGGTTTCTATTTTACCACAAACAAAATCTGTAAAACTAACAATAAGTATGCTATTTACAACAGCAGTATTCTGACTTTTTTAGTGTTGACCATGTCCCTGCCACTCTGCATATAGTCATCATATAGTCCATTAAGCAGCCTCCACATTCTCGCCGAAGTTGGACGAAGTACATAGTTCCTCGCTGAGGTTGGCCGAGGCATAAGAATAGCATTGAAACACCAACCGCGAAGCACAACGAAATGACACTCTACATTCTCGACTCGTCCAACCTCGGCGAGAATGTGGAGGCTGCTTTATAAAAAAAATGGATTGTTTTCTGACCCGCTGTAACTAATATACCAGATGGCGTTGATGTACAGAGAGTGAAAATTAGAGTCGGGACATGAATTTCGATAGTTCGCTATTTTTCATCAGATTCATCTAAAATAAATTGGAAATAAATTAAATATTTTAAAACATACTTCAACTCAACCTAGAAAGATTAATTAAATTAAAAAATTTTAATTTTTCGTTAACACATAACTTACTTGGTAACGATACTTTTGTACTCAATCATATGATAATTAACTCTTTGCGCTCATAAGACATGTACAGCATGACAAGGTGGTTTGTCCATTAACTCTACCATATTTAAAGGTGTTTTGTCTGTTGGATCTTAAGACATGTACCACATGACACACTGAATGTTGAACTGTAATGACTGCTCATACTTCACATTACATGAATATTTTATTTAATAACTGCAAACACATTCATTTATTAGAAAAATTGTAAATAAAATAATACAAAATCACGTTGAATTATCTTTTTAAAATTAAAAACTAATGAAAACAGCATTGAGGACGTATTTAGCGCATTTAGTATTCAACTTTGGGGAAACAAGGTTAAAACGTCAAAAGAATCCGTCAAAAAAAGAACGTCGGTCGTTGTCATGTACGTCATGTACTACATGTCTTACGAGCCTATTTACAACTCACTTTTTTTTTTTGCTTGAGTGCAAAGAGTTAATTTTGACACCCATTTGATGAATAATGCTCACATATCCCAACTCTATTTAGTATACTCCCCTACCATCAGCGCCACCTAGCAAACTGTGACAGTCATTGGCCCGTCCTTGAAAACAAGTGGCAGGGACATGGTGTTGACGTCTTCCATCATAGATTAATAGAGACAACATATCTATCCCTACACTACTGGAACCAGTGTAACATGTAAGAGATAGACAATATTTTGTATACACACACTGGGTTTACATTGTATTAGTGCGATTTTGTTTTGTGTATTTGTGTGAGTAACGCAGATAGTAGGGGCGGTCACGTGGGTCAGACACCACACGCATGTACTAGGGGATGTAACCGATGTAACAATACCAACAACAATCAAGTCCATTATCGTGTGGTTGATCTTCAATCATCGACTGCTGCTGACAAACTAGGCCTGGGTAACACTGCGCTACGCCGCGCAATTGCGTTAACTCACTATAGTGTGTTAAATGCGTCAACTCACGTTTTTTAAAACTTGTAACGCATAACTCAGTAGTTAACTCAAATTAAATATTTTAGTTTTAGACTTTATATGTATTTCATTAAAGGCTCACATTAAAAGTTTAACTCAAATTAGCCCACTTTTCATGACATGACATTAAAAATGAGGTTAGAAAATGTACATAAGTTTAAATCACGTTTAAATTATAATAATTATTATATTCTTTGATTTATACTATACGTAAACGTAATAACACCAGTAATACCAACATTTCATTTAGTTTATAATATTATTACATACATAGGTATTGTGATGGAGGTGATATAGGAATTGGAATTTTTGATATAAAATAAATAAAAAACTTTTACATATTTCATTGTTATTTATTTCATTTATTTTCAGGAATTATTAATTTTGGAATACACGAAATACAAAAACACACTGAAATCTGGAAATCTTAATACGACTATTTGGTAGTTTCATTTGTTTTACGCATGCTGAAAAAAATTTATAAAAAACCTGACGTTTAAAAAATGTGTTAATGGCGTTACCGGGTAGATAATAAGCCGCCAATATAGGTACACGATCCATAATACTGTCAGTATTTTGAAATACTGGCATTATTACTGAAGTATCCATATATAGATTTTATATTATAAAAATAATAATTCATTATTTTTCTCAGTAAATACTGACAGTATTATTAATCGTGTGTAGGCCACCACAAAATAGCAAAAAATAGGGAATAGGCAGGAAATGTTAATGGTGTCATGACAAAATGTCACAAAGCGCGTGCGCCGCATGCGCTTGATATCTTCTGTATGTATATTTGCTTTCTACAATACCTACTGCGTTAAATAGCGCAATGAGTTACAACACTGCGCTAACACAGTAAGGTGCGCTTGAGTTATTGCGTCAACTCAAGATTTTTTGCTGAGTTACCCAGGCCTATGACAAACTAAGAAGCCTAATGAGCACAGAAGTACACACTCGTGATTTTAGAAAAGAGATAGTTGCGGGGTCTCTGTCCTCTGTGTCTTCCATGGTGTTGACTGTGTTGAAGACAAGGCGTTATACGCGTTATAGGTCATACGCGCATTTAATAAGCGTCATCATGGTCATCATGTTATTTGAATCTTTGTTTGGCCTATGGACATTAGACAAGGAGACAAAACTCAATGTATTCAAAAAAGTGTCCAAATCAAAGATGGCACTCGTGTTCGACGGATACTAGAGTCTCTATAATAAATAGAGTCGTGACATGTCATCCATTTTGTATCCAAAACAGAGCGGGAAGCTTCAAAATTAATTATCACATACATATTTGGGTAAATATTTTTGAGTACATAATTATTGTTAATAAGTTATGAATTATGTAATGAACAATTAAAAATTTTTAATTTAATTATTTTTCTTAAGTTACGAAAACTTGGGATACAAAATGCCGGAACTAATCAGCGTTCAGCACACATGTCATCACTCTATTTATTATAGGCACTCTATCCGATACATCCGATACGAAAGCGGTACAGCACTTATTCACAAATGGAACACTCTCAAATGGAAACGCGAGCTTCTATATTATCTTTGTTAGCTTTTGAATAGAATCTTCTGGAATCTTTTTCAATGTTCAACTCAGTTATAAGTGGGTTTTTCGATCGTTTTTAAAATAAACTTAACAATTTTTATTTTGAGTCGCATCATTTACATTATATAATATTATATAATTCGCTGACGTCACTATGTAAAATCGGAGTCAGTACCATTGGATATCCGCCATATAAAGTAATTTAAACTATAAGAGTTTATTTCATACATATGTAATTTCTATGTATTTCCTTATTATTAAATATTATCAACCGACATTGGTGATTCTCAAATGGAAACATCACTTCCCCAGTCCGGACGTGTTTCCATTTGAAAATAAGTACTGTATTTACATTCTGTTTTATGTATCATATTCACATCAGTATTTTGAGAATATTAACGTCACGAGTGGTGAAAAAAGAAAACCTAATTACTGCCATTTTCGTGGCCAATTTTGTCAATTGTTCCTATATAAGTTAGCCCTCCATTATATATGGTCCATTTGTCACAGGATCTTTGAAAATTTTCCCCTAACCAATAGAAAATAACAGAAAAATTAGCTTACAGAAGGAGTTAATGGTATCCACAGTATATGGCTAGTAATATGTTTACTGTAAGACACTGTAAAACCAATATCAATCAATAAATCAAAACTCAATCAACTCAATATATGGTCTATGGAGATTAGACAAGGAGACGAAACTCAATGTATTCAAAAAAGCGTCTAAATCAAAGATGGCACTCGTGTTCGTACGATACGAAAGCGGTACAGTACTTATTCTGAAATGGAAACGCGAGCTTCTATATTATCTTTGTTAGGTTTTGAATAGAATCTTCTGGATTCTTTTTCAATTTTCAACTCTATTATAAAGTGGGTTTTTCGATCGTTTTTAAAACAAACTTAACAATTTTTATAATGAGTCGCACCATTTACATTGTATATTATATAATTTGCTGACGTCACTATGTAAAGTCGGAGTCAGTACCATTGGATATCCGCCGTATAAAGTAATTTAAACTATAAGAGTTTATTTCATACATATGTAATTTCTATGTATTTTCTTATTATTAAATATCATCAACCGACATTGGTGATTCTCAAATGGAAACACTCACTTCCCCAGTTCTGACGTGTTTCGATTATACTTGTTTTATACGTTTTTCCATACGGAAAGCGTTATTGATGATGATTTTTCTGTCTTCTTTTTATGACGTTTATTGACGTCCTTCAAACCAGAAACTTACATTACTACAATATAAACACAGCGTTGATAGACGTCAAGCTACCATGCGCAGTGCGATGTAGAGACATAAAAACATGGACACTACACAAGGACGACGAACTCAAACGGAAGAATTACCAAAATTGGCCACGATAATGGCACATACATATTACGTCTTTTTTTTCACCACTCGTGGCGCTAATTTCCCTCTGTACAGTAATTTGAAATTTATTATTATCGTTTATTTCTTTATTTTTGACTATTTTATAATAATTATTGACTTTATTTCCAATATTTATATTTAACCCTTTGCGCTTATAAGACATGTACAGCATGACAAGGTGGTTTGTCCATTAACTCTACCATATTTAAAGGTGTTTTGTCTGTTGGATCATAAGACATGTACCACATGACACACTGAATGTTGAACTGTAATGACTGCTCATACTTCACATTACATGAATATTGTATTTAATAACTGCAAACACATTCATTTATTAGAAAAATTGTAAATAAAATAATACAAAATCACGTTGAATTGTCTTTTTAAAATTAAAAACTAATAAAAACAGCATTGAGGACGTATTAAGCGCATTTAGTATTCAACTTTGGGGAAACAAGGTTAGAACGTCAAAAGAATCCGTCAAAAAAAGAACGGCGGTCGTTGTCATGTGCTACATTTCTTACCAGCCTATTTACAAATCACTTTTTTTTTTTGCTTGAGTGCAAAGAGTTAAATTATTATGTCTATTTCAAACTGCCGTTTCACTCCTTTGCCGCTTTGGTACACACGGAACACGAATGCCCTCTTATTTTTAGGCCGCTTTTTTTGCATACATGGAGGTTGTACTATGGTGCTACGCTTTCACCAAATTCCTAAACATTCGATTACTTGTCCTTTGACCATGAAAAACAACTTTCCAACCCTCATACGTCACTTAATTAAATAAATATTTTGTATATATAAGACAATGTAACTAATCAATATTGTTCATTTTTGTATCATCAAAAGTAAGCCCGGATATTGTAATTTTTGGTTTTTGAAATAATAAATTTAATTATTACTTAAATTTAATTGTTGTTATTTGATAAATTCGAATCAAAGTGAAAAATAGTAAAATCGAAGATAAACTATATCAAAAGATTATACTTAAAAATAATACATCTTTGAGTGTTAATCCTCAAATAAAATAATTGATTAACTGGTGACAGCAACTGCATATCAAGCTGCCCAATAAATTGTCAACGTAGTTGCTAACTGGAAGCATCGAAGATCATTGGTCCACTTTCCGTAATTGTTCAAGACGACATCAAGGGATCAAAGGATCACTGGTTCATCACCTCCAATCGCTCGACACGACAAAAATTGGTGACAGCGGTGGGATCCAGCTGTCTACCGTTGTATCATCAAAGGCACACGGAATCATCTCCCAGGGATACCTGCACCGAGACCCGTGAATACTTCATGAATACAACCCCAACTGGATCAACCAAGGAACACATCCTTTCGACAACATCATCGTGGAGAGAATCGGAAACGTTAGAAGAAGGCAGCAGTAGCACAATTTCACAAGTAAGTGATTCAAGTTATTCTCGTCTTCCCGTTTCACATTCTCCAACCTTATATTTAACCCTTTCACAAGAATCTATTTATAACAATTTAAACAAAATGAACCTCGACAATACTATTCCGGACACAACAAACCTTACTAACGATGATACACAAAGTGAACCGGGCACATCTAGCTCTATTCACACAAATCGTAGGCCCAATTTTAATTATATACATTGGATTGACAATTTTAACCCAACCGCAGAAGGTGCTTTACACTTTTTAACTCAGGTCGGTAATACGTTGAAATTCGCTCCAGATTACTTACATGACGAAATTTTGGCTTACACGTATAATAAATTACCTCTTTCTATACAAGAGAATGTATCTGAAATAAATTATAATGAAATTAAACGAGTCATCAAACAAAAATATCAAACCACGCGCACTCAATTTTTAGTTGAAAACGATATTGCAAAATTAAAGCAATCACACGGAGAAAATATTCAGTCATACTTTTCAAAAGTAAATTCATTGAGAAATGAACTACTGAATATTCTTCGATCTGAATCACATATCACTCAATTCATGCAAAATAAAATATTTGTGGAAAAAAGTATTGCTAATAGATTTTTAGTCGGATGTAACCCTCAAATTTCTATTCATCTTATGAATCCACAATATGAATTTGCCAGTATAGATGATATTTTCCCTTACGCGTTACAATATGAAAATAAATTACAAGAATTAAATACTTTCAATAAAAATTCTAATTCTAATAGCCAGTTAGAAAAATATTGTAGGAATTGTAAAACAAAAACTCACAACACACGGGATTGTAGGAGGAAAAATAACCACCCTAATTCAAATAATAATAATTTTAATTTAAATAACAATAGTAATAATAATACAAGTAACCAACAGTTAAAAACTTACGAATCTAAATTTTGTAGTTATTGTAAAAATAGAGGTCATGTGATTGAAGAGTGTCGTAAGAAAAGATTTAATGAAAATCACAGAACCCCTCTTCCCCAATCCATTAGACAAATCGAAAATCATTTAAACTCCAACACATCCAATCCAGGGGTCGTGGATATGGATCTAACCCATCAAGACCCAACCATCACATCAACCAACCCTCAACAATCAATAACATTGGAAGATTTTACATATCCAGCTATTCCAATAATTCCCTAAATAACCTACATAAAATGCAATTTACATGTCCTCAAAGCAATTCGAACAAATTAAATCTACTTATAGACACAGGGGCTTCAATTTCGGTAGTTAAAAATAACGTCCTTAAAAATTCTCACATTGATAACAAAGAATCTATACCCATAAGTGGAATTGAACATAATATTCAATATACATTAGGATCAACACCAATAGAATTACAAATAGGGAATAATAAATATCCTTTCGTATTTCAAGTTATTGACGAAAAATTTTCAACCCCAGTAGATGGTGTAATTGGAATTGACTTTTTAAAAACTTTTAACGCAAAAATTGATATAACTAATCATTTAGTAACACTAATACCACAAAAAATAAATAATATTAACAATGAACGATTAAATAAAATTAAAGAAAACTTAAGACTTGACCATCTAAATGGTGAAATAAAAGAAACAATAACAAATGTCTGTTTAAATAATCAAAATATATTTCAACTTGAAGATGATCAACTTACCGTTAATAATATTCTAAAACATGAAATTAAATTATCTGATCCAACTCCAATATTCGTAAAAAATTATAGATTTCCTAAAATCCATGAAACAGAAGTAAAAACACAAATTAATAAAATGCTTAAAGAAGGTATAATACGTCCTAGTGAATCACCCTTTAGTGCTCCCATCTGGGTAGTGCCAAAAAAATTAGACGCATCCGGTAAACAAAAATGGCGTATTGTAACAGATTATAGGCGACTAAATCAAGTTACAATAGAGGACAAATATCCTCTCCCTAACATTGAGGATATTTTAAGCAAATTAGGCAACGCAAAATATTTTACAACACTCGATCTCGCTTCTGGTTTCCATCAGATAGAGATACGAGAGGAAGATAAGTATAAAACAGCGTTTACAGTTCCAGGGGGTCACTTCGAATATAATCGAATGCCTTTCGGGTTACGAAATGCTCCTGCAACTTTTCAACGCCTAGTCAATCTAGCTCTTCAAAAATTACTTAATAGTCAATGTTTCGTCTACATTGACGACATAATTGTTTACGGTAGTTCGATAGAAGAACATAACAAAAATTTAAATGATGTATTTAATGCTCTTCAAAAAGCAAATCTTAAGATACAGCCTGATAAATGCGAATTTGTCAAAAACGAAGTAGAATACTTAGGGCACGTCTTAACTCCTACAGGAATAAAACCAAATCCAAAAAAAGTAGATGCAATAACTAAACTTAAAAATCCGCGCAATCAAAAAGATATTCAGTCATTCCTTGGTCTTGTAGGCTATTACAGAAAATTTATAGAAAACTTTTCCGATAAAGCCAAACCATTAACAACATTATTACAAAAAGACAAAAAATTTGACTGGACAACTGAATGTCAAAATTCATTTAATACCTTAAAAAAACTCATTAGTAACTTTACCAATATTAAAGTATCCTGATTTTAACAAAAAATTTATTTTAACTACTGACGCATCAAATTTAGGGATAGGTGGCATATTATCGCAAATGTCTGACGATAATAAAACCGATTTACCAATTGCATATTTTTCACGGACATTAAATAAAACAGAACAAAACTATTCCACAACGGAAAAAGAATTATTAGGCATTGTTGAATCTGTAAAACATTTTAGGCCTTATCTGTATGGTGTTAAATTCACCATAAGGACAGATCACAAACCGTTACAATGGCTGTTTAATTGTAAGGATCCAGCCAGCAAACTTGTTAGATGGAGACTGAAACTCGAGGAATACTCCTATGATATTCAGTACAAAAAAGGATCAACCAATACAAATGCAGACACACTCTCGCGTCCCATTATGCAAATAGCACGCGATTACACACTTGAAAAAACGTACGCAAATTTTAAAAAATGGCAGGAACTCCAAACCGAAGAAATCAATTTTAATATAGTTAACCTTCCGTTAGAAAATTTAGATAACGTTGTATTACCTTTTTCATGCGATAAATCTGAAAATAATAGATTTTCAAGTTTTATTTTACCAAAAATTCAAAATAAACAAAGTTTCCTTTTAAATCAAACTGAACTCATTAGTTATGATAATAAATCATTATATTTATTAATATGTAAAGAAACCGCCCATGAACACATTACATTAGAAAACCTGTTTAGCTCTCTATATACTTTATTTCAATATTTAGAAATCATACAGGTAGAAGAAATATACGTATACGATATACCCCAATTAAGTCTTAATATAACAGATTTAGATTTTAAATCCTTACTCGCATATTTTAATGTTGACAATATAACAACAATAAATATTTTACGCGTTTCAACAGAAATAGTTAGAGATCTTACGGATAGGCAAAAAATAATAAAAGAAGCTCACGATGATCTTCTTAGCGGTCATAAAGGAATTAAAAACACAATAGACAAAATTAGAAAACGTTATTTTTGGAAATCAATAAATAAAGACGTCGAAGAATATATAAAAAAATGCGAACAGTGCCAAAAGAATAAAAAACAAAAATTATCAAAAACCCCAATGGTTATTACCGAAACATCTACTTCTTTTAACGAATTAATTTCACTTGATATATTAGGACCATTTAAAGAAACCGAAAATGAAAATAAGTATATATTAACTTTGCAAGACCAATTAACAAAATTCTTAAATGCTTACGCGATACCTCGTAACAATGCGGAATATACTGCTATTAAGTTACTAGAACATTGCACAAAATATGGATTCCCTACATCTATTTTGACCGATAACGGAAATAATTTTATTAATTCCACAATTAAAGAATTAAATAAACTTTTAAATATAAAACATAAACAAACCACCCCATACAATCCACAATCGAATGGTTCGATTGAACGTAGTCATGCGGAAATAAAAAATTATTTACGCAATTACGTTAATGAAAACCAAAATGACTGGGATATTTATACTAATCTCGCATGTTATACTTATAACACTACAAAAAATCGACATACAGGTTATACGCCATACGAGTTAGTATACGGAACACGAGCCAAAGAAATAAATTATAAACCCCATCTTCCCACGTACGATAACCTCGCGAACAACATTAATAACAAAATTAAAAATATACGTGAAAGCGCAAAAACAAATTTGACCATTAATAAAAATATTGCTAAAGAAAGTTACGATAAGAAAACTAAAAGCAAAACCTTTTCAATAGGAGATCAAGTATTATTATACGACAATAAAAGTCATATTCACGACAAAGATAATAAACTCAAACCACAATACAAAGGGCCTTTTACTATCATTAAGATTTGGCCTGAAAAACAGGTAGCTTGTCTAGACACACCCACTAATAAAAGAAAGAAAACACAATGGTTCCATTACAAACATTTGAAATTGTTTGTTTCAGATGGACAAAACCATGCTAATGACACTAATACTATTAATGCTCCAGACTACGACCAGCCTAGTACAAGCACAGCTAGTAATTAAGAAAGTAGACAAGAATCCTGGCATTTATTATAATCACATAGGAGAAGCAAAATTAGTTTCTAATTATATTAGTTTAATTCATATATTTAATATTAGTTATGTAGAAAAAATTTTTAACTCAATACCTTTTCACTTAGGAAATAATTATAATTTATGTAAGAAATTGCCAATGGATACACATTGTGAAACAACATTAAAACTAATTAGAAATGAATACGAAAAATTACAAATTAAATATAACGATCTTAAAAGTATATACACCACACACAAACGTGACAAAAGAGAAATTTCTTACGAACACGGATGGCTAGACGCTATAGGTAGTATATGGCATAAAATTAGTGGAAGTCCTGACGCAAATGACGGACAATTCTTTACGGACAATATAAATAAATTAGTTAGGCAACAAAAAGATATTAATAATATTATACAAAATCAAATTAGAATAATTACTGATAGTATTAATTCCATTAATCATACTCAACAACAAGTTGAATTAATAGAAGCTAAACTAAATGAAATTGTTGTAAAACATAATAATTTAAGTCAGAATTTAGATACAAACTCTCGTATCATTGAGGTAAACAGTCAAACATTATTTATCAAAGAACTAATTTCAATTATTAATAGACAAATTAGTCAATTTGAAACTGCTATAATATTAGCAAAACATAAAATTATTGATTTCAACATACTACCACCGAGAATCCTAATTAAAGAATTATCACAATTTAATAAAGTCAATTTACCATTTCCGGTCAATAATGACAACCTAGATAAATATTACAAAATTTCAGAAGTAAACATAATTAACATCAAAACAACCATAGTTATCGAAATAAAAATTCCTATAACTACTATCGACGACTACGATGTATATAAAATTTTTTCACTCCCAAGAAAAATTCCATACCATGATAACCTTTATAAAACCATTAAAGTCAATAAACCTTTCCTATTTACCTCAAAGACGAGATTGAATCATTTATTAGATACCACCATGGATAACTGCATCGAATACCAAAAGTCATCATACCTGTGCAAAGAAAATACATTGAAAGCGACGCAAGCAAGAGAATGCGAAACACTACTCTTCGAAATAACCACTCACGACATCCCACGTGAATGCGAGCAGCTCACCTACAAAGCCGAACAGGAAATATGGGAAATGATCCACCCAAACGAATGGATTTGCTCAATCAGTCAAAAAACGGCTTTAACAATCATATGTCCAAATACTAAACAACAAGTGGAGATTCAAGATACCAACATCATCAAAATCAACGGTCAATGTAAAGGGTTTACAAAAACAACTTCACTGTTACCCACCTTTGTCGCTTACACCAAAGAATTTCAAGACTTCGTTCCTGACATAAAAATACCCGAAGAAGAATGCAAGAACGAAACAATCAAACATTTTGCCGACATAACTCCTATACATTTGCAATATAGGACACTGGAAAAGCTAACTCAAAACTACCATCATCTCCAGGAACTAGACAACAAATTTTCAAGAGAAGTAAACGATCAAATACATTTCCTTGGACAAACTTATACCGCAAGTAACTGGTTTACAATTAAAATCATTAGCTGCGTACTAATTTCCTCGTTCATCTTCTGGCTGTTATGGAAATTGAATATATTCCAACTATTCAAATGGTTCACCAAAACAATAACCAAGGAGGGATCACCGTGTATCAACATATTCAATAACTGCTACGACCAAAGGCGTCAAGAAACTCTACATGAACCTGTTGTCCACTTCGCATCAGCCCCACTCATTGAAAACCAGAAAGAATTTCCGGCAGTACCAAAACCATATGAAGAACCACGAAGAAGTTCTACCAGAAGCTCTTCCCGGCATAGAAGAAAAATCAGCCCATTCCGTCTATAGTCTCATCTTAAAAGGGAGGATTATGGTGCTACGCTTTCACCAAATTCCTAAACATTCGATTACTTGTCCTTTGACCATGAAAAACAACTTTCCAACCCTCATACGTCACTTAATTAAATAAATATTTTGTATATATAAGACAATGTAACTAATCAATATTGTTCATTTTTGTATCATCAAAAGTAAGCCCGGATATTGTAATTTTTGGTTTTTGAAATAATAAATTTAATTATTACTTAAATTTAATTGTTGTTATTTGATAAATTCGAATCAAAGTGAAAAATAGTAAAATCGAAGATAAACTATATCAAAAGATTATACTTAAAAATAATACATCTTTGAGTGTTAATCCTCAAATAAAATAATTGATTAACTGGTGACAGCAACTGCATATCAAGCTGCCCAATAAATTGTCAACGTAGTTGCTAACTGGAAGCATCGAAGATCATTGGTCCACTTTCCGTAATTGTTCAAGACGACATCAAGGGATCAAAGGATCACTGGTTCATCACCTCCAATCGCTCGACACGACAGTACACGTTGTATGTACAGTCACCATGCATAAAAATATCAAAGCTCCGTACATACACTATTAAACCGCGCAAAGCAAAATTTAAATCTTTGAAATTTTTGTTAAAATGTAGTTTCCCGGTCTTTAGCGCGCATGCGTATTAAATTTTTTCAACTAAATCAGACGCAGACACAGGGATAGCAACCGTACTATAATTATAGTAGACATACTATAATTACATCCTTTTTACTATGTACTATCATCCTTTACAATAATCCTTAAATCTACTATAATTTCTTAAATATATTATAATTTTTATAAACCATATTTTTAGACCGAAAAAACAAATTTTTCGTAATTAATGTCAAAATGTTTCCCATTTGGCGCCGAAATGATGACTGCTGATACAGTAGATGACTGCTGATCAATCGTGATTTCAATATATATATAGTCCTCCGGTATTTTGACAACTGGCGAGCAAAAAAAAAAAAAGGTCGCCGCTTTCGCCTTCCGATACAAAATGCGATAAAATTGAATTTGGCGGTTATTTTTTCTAATCTACTATAATTTTTTCAAATTTACTATAATTTTACGACCCTAGCACAATAATTTCACTCTTCAGGGTTGCTAACACTGCGCAGACATTTTAGTAGCGAAGTAGTCAACGTTTCTGGCTACTACTGATTAAAAAAAATTCAATACTGAAAAAATAGAAAATGAAGCACTACTTTTTTTAATAATTAATCTACGACATTTTCTCGTATACTATAAATATTTTTAATGAAATTACTAAAAATAGCAGACGTATCACGCAAAATTGATAGAAATTGTTGACGTCATATGACGTTTCGGATATGTAAAGGTTTCACTTGACGTCATATAACATCATATACGGGAATCTTAAGATCGTGCTTAAGGGTGAACTTAAAAAATTTTACACATTTTCTTTTTTGATTTTTTGTTTTTGATTAACGTTCTACATTGTATTTAAAACTAGTAAAAAATTTCCAAAAAATTCTAAGAAAATTTATTTGGCCGGAAAATACACAAGAAGATCAAAAATATGCCTTGTTTTCTTCCATTCCACCGCATAAACTATTGGAAATTAAGAAATGAAATTTTCAAATATGAAAATTGAAAGTGTAATCTACGTCCTGACGAAGCCCTTTTTTCAATTTTTTGTTTCATGTCAGTGCTAGAAGCTGCTAAAAATTTCCATTTTTGTCTAGCTTCTTTTTCGCAATTTACAAGAATACGATGTAAAATTTAAAAAAAAACTCAACGTCAGGACGTCAAGTTACATTTGTTCTAGCGAATGAGTCTATTCTAAGAAAAATCTTTTTGAAAATAGCTGCGGTGGAGTGGAAATTAGATTTTTTATTTCTGTCCTTACCGCACTGTTCCTTTTTTTCTAACAAAAAAGGCTTCAGTTATAACTCTTGGTCTCTGTACGAAAGGTCTCTCCATGTATATGTGTATACATGTATATTGTATATGCATGCATATGTGAAACAAAGTCTTTATAGGATGAATGCACCAAAAGTTGACCAGTAAAGCATTTTTGTATCTTTAAAATACAGTATCATATATAAACAACTATTAATAAAGAATAATTTTATTCCGTTGATAAAATTGGTTTAATTTTTGCCGAAAAAGGTGATCCATACACAAATAAAATATTGATTTGGAGATTTAAAAAAAAATACTTTCTAGACTTATTTAATGTTAATAATATAAATCTACACAATTATTCAAAATAATTTGAAAAAGCAAAATAAACTATTTAACGCTTACAATGTATCAAACTAAGGATTTTTCAATAAAATCACCTCCTTTTAAAAGTGTACACACTTGTCACTTGCAGACATTTAAACATTAATTTATTGTGCACTAGCAAATAATATAAAATAAAATAAATTGAAAGAAGCTGTCTTTATAGAAAATAAATTTCTTATTATTTAAAGAAAAATATGAATGGCTTACATTTAGTCCAAACCGAGTTTCGGTACGTCTACCCTATATATATTTACAAAATTGTCTACGGGAATCTATAGTGTTGAATGAAATATTTGGATTTGAAATATTTGGATTTTGGAACACCATAATGTAATATTCAATGCATTCCAATGTTTTACACATGTGTATTGTATACATAATATGCGTATGCAATATGTATGTATATATTATGTAAAAAGGTGTTTGTAGCACCTTTAAGTATAAGCAGACCCTACACGCTCAATAATATTATGCAACCAGCTTGTGCAATTTATTAAAGTCTTCTTTAGACAATAATAAAATTGTTCTTTGATTCAAAATGTTAAATGATTAACTGATAATAATGCTGCGATGCAATAAATAATTACTTATTACAAATTAATAATTTAAACTGGTTCAAATTATAGGCACAATAGATGACACAATAAACAAATTGAAACTTATAAACAAATAAAGTTGTATATCGTATATCTCTTCAATATAATCTACAATTAATCTATAATATTATATAAGATCAAATTTTGTGCAATATTATTGAGTGTGTGGGGGTCACTTTACTATTTGGTTTAACTGCATTCTTTCCCTCGTTGATAATATGGAACTTTAAGAAAAATAGATCTTTGAGATAGTAGAACATATTGTATACGTATATGTGTATGAATCAGTATGAATGTATTTGTACATCCAATACATATATTTTTCAAATAATTAACTGTTGACAGTTTTTGTTTCAAGTATATTTGATTATACATTTTTTCAAAAATACAGACAGTGGAGACCTCTGGGCGGAATTAGTTTGCGTAAAAAATTCACGATCACCCTTAAGATACACTGCAGTTCACACATTCACATAGATAGATCGTATTCCATTAGCAAAAATTTTACACAGTGCATGACGGGAGCATTCCTAACGCATCTAGCCAAAGTGTCTTGATCTTACTTTTAAGAACATTACACTTGTTTTGAAGTGCTTTTGTCTTACTTTGGAGATATTTGTATATTCCTGTCTCACTTTCCATGTTCTTGAGGGAAAGGTAAAGGTATGTATACATGGTATGCGTTCGGTATACATCGTATACATACCTTCACCCTTCTCTCAAGAACATGGAAAGTGAGACAGGAATATACAAATTAGAGATGTGCTCGTGAGTACATTTTTACTCACGATCACGCACAGTCACGAATTAGCTTTTGTACTCACGCCCGATCACGAACGAGAAAATTTATTTCTTTTCACACTCACGCACGATCACGAACAAAAAAATTTTATGCTTTCACACTCACGCACGATCACGAACAAAAAAATTTTATGCTTTCACGCACGCTTACGAATTAAACATAAAAATCTTTGAAACTAATCGTTGGAATTTTGAATAAAAATCACTATCGCTTTAACAATCAGTTAAAATTATGTCCTTGGGATAAAATCAGAATACGGTTAATAGGGCTAACATTATTACTGAGATTAATACTGATGCAAATTATATACTATTTAATTTTTTCTGGAAAGTAAGAAAATTTTCAAAATTTTTTATCTAATGATTTATTGTTTAATTTTTGTTCTTATTGTATTTGTATATAAACATGACATTTCGCACAACCAAACCAAATATCTAGTTTTTTAACAAAATTGTGACAAAATATTTTTTTAGTACCTATAAATACATAGAAAATAAATTTTTTTTTTAAATAATGATAATAATAAAACAACTTAAAATATTGAAAAAGATAATATTCCTTTAAGTAACCCCTCTTTATATTATGTCTTCATGACCATATTGTTCAAAACTGACCTTGTTATTTACAATTATACTCATTGACTGAGACCGTATATCCACACATGGTGAGAGATGCAGACTAATTTTAAGAATTTCTTAAAAATTTAAGAAATTATTTAAAAACGGAAAAATCAGAACATCATAAACACTGTTGGATATTTCTAATTTGTAAATTATTTTGTATAGTATCTCGGTAAAGAACAGGAATTTGTTAGTAAGGGTTATTGGATTTCTACCTACTTGTGCTTGTAAAAACCAATACATAAAAAAAAAGATTTTTTTGTAGTTAAAATATCAAATTGGTTTAGTTAATATTCCCTAAAATTGAAAATAATAAATTATTTAAAAATTTTTTATTCATGGTCTTTAACTTTTCGTGACTCACGAATTATTCACGACAAGAAATTAAATGTCACGATCACACCCACTCACGCACGATCGTAGAAAATTATTCACGATCACGATGGGTCACGCGTGACCCAGCGGGTCACGCGTGAATTCACGATTTTGGCACATCTCTAATACAAATATCTCCAAAGTAAGACAAAAGCACTTCAAAACAAATGTAATGTTCTTAAAAGTAAGATCAAGACACTTTGACTAGGTGCGTTACGAATGCTCCCACTACACTGTGTCTACTTTTCTCACTAATGGAACATCAACTTTTATTGTGTTTCTGCAGAGGGCAGCATAGACAAAGTTACTAGATTTAAAAAAAAAAAACTGATTCAATCTGCTTGGTATACTTTCTATGATTTTCAATTACATGTATAATTTAATTAAAAGCAGATAAAAGGTTAGTTTCGCAATAAAATTTAAAAAAATTAGTTTTTTTGTGGAAAAAGAAAGTACGAAAATCATGAAAATTTAGTTGGCATTACTTTTCCGCTATGCAATGTGTTACAGTGTCGTTTGTGTTTTGCTAATGGAACACGATCATAAACCTGTTGTGATCCCTCTAATCCCTCTATTTATTCAATATTTAGTGATTATAATAAATACAAAAAAATTTTGCTAAATAATAAATTTCATTGTTAATATTTATTTATATTTACTACAACTTTATTACAATTATTAATTATTCTAAAATATTATTTTATTACAATATCATTTCACATTATATCAAATATTTCGTAAAAATAAAATAAACCACCTCACAAGTCCCAACAAATTTTCAATCTCTCCATGTTAAAATTAATATGTTCCTAGTTGCTTGAAACACCCGATATGAACTATTTAAAATAAAAACCAGCTATTGCTTTTCTAGCAAGCATCTTTGCAATGGAAATATTCAATTCCGTTAACTTTCGGAACAGCAGACGTCTTACTAAGGCTCTTAAGGGCAGCTTTGATTGGCAAACGAACACATGAACTTTCATTCAACTATTATTTTTATTATTATATTATTGTGGATTTTTTTTTTCTAAAACATACAATCTTTTGATGTGTGTCTTCAAAGTGGCGGATTGAGAAAATGTTTTAAAACATTTATTAAACTTGAATGGTTATATTTTTGTATGGATTATTCCATGTCTTTTTAAATTACCTGAAGAAGAAAATGTTTTTGAACATATTTTACATTTATATGGTTTCCTACCAATGTGGATTCTTTCATGTTGTTTTAATTGACCTGAAGTAGTACATGTTTTAGTACATATATTACACTTGTATGGCTTTTCGCCGCTGTGAATTCTTTCATGTGTTTTTAAATCACTTGAAGCAGTAAATGTTTTAGTACATATATTACACTTGTATGGTTTTTCGCCACTGTGGAGTCTTTCATGTCTTTTTAAATTTTCTTTTTGATTAAATGTTTTAGTACACATATTACACTTGTACGGTTTTTCGCCACTGTGAATTCTTTTATGTGTTGTTAAACCACTTGAATTAGTAAATGCTTTAGAACATATGTTACACTTGTATGGTTTTTCACCACTGTGAATTCTTTCATGTTTTCTTAAATCACCTGAAGCAGTAAATGTTTTAGTACACATATTGCACTTGTACGGTTTTTCGCCACTGTGAATTCGTTCATGTTTTTTTAATTGACTTAAAGTAGTAAATGTTTTAGTACATATATTGCACTTGTATGGTTTTTCACCACTGTGAATTCTTTCATGTGTTTTTAAAACGTCTAAGCGAGTAAATGTTTTAGAACATACATTACACTCGTATGGTTTTCTACCACTGTGAATTGTTTCATGTGTTTTTAAATTACTTGACTGATTAAATGTTTTAGTACATATATTACACTTGTATGGTTTTTCGCTACTGTGGAGTCTTTCATGTGTTTTTAAATTTTGTTTTTGATTAAATGTTTTCGTACATATATTACACTGATATGGTTTTTCACCACTGTGTATTCTTTCATGTTTTTTTAAGTGACTTGAAGTAGAAAATGTTTTAGTACACATGTTACACTTGTATGGTTTTTCACCACTATGAGATCTTTCATGTGTTTTTAAATTTTGTTTTTTATTAAATCTTTTAGTACATATATTACATTCAAATGGTTTTTCACCACTATGAATTCTTTTATGTGCATTTAAATGACTTGAAGTAGTAAATGTTTTAGTACACATATTACACTTGTATGGTTTTTCACCACTGTGTATTCTTTCATGTTTTTTTAATTCACTTTGATAGGTAAATGTTTTATTACATGTATCACACTGTAATAATTTTTTACCAACACATACAATTTCATGTTCTTTTAAATCTGCCCAGTAATTTTCATCTACTTCATCTTGTTTAATTTTAATTTCCGTGTGTAAACTATTTAAATCTATCAATGATTCACTCCGCTCCTAAAATTAGTTATTTTCATTGAAATATCTGCATAATTTTATTGTTATATATTATGTTAGTGTGAATGTGCGAAATGCAGTATATCTTAAGATAGACTGGTGTATATTAACAGCCACCAAACTAATTGGTGTATGTCCGTTATTTATTCCCCTCATAACAATTTCGGTCACACACCAGTGAATGTTAACATACACCACGACCACTTGGCTTACGTTCATTATGAGTGATATTATGGCTATTAATGATATATGAAAAAATCTGTTATTGTTATACAAAAAATTGTTACAATAAATAAAATTATTAATAGTTATTTATGAGTCTACTCTGTAGATACTCGACGGACTGAATACGCGTTAAGAAATAAAATTATTTTCATATAATTAATTGTGGATAGCTTTACTTTCCGAAAATCCATAATATATATGGCGAAGAATGTTTAACTTTGTCAAATTTTCACTTAAATATAGAAAAATACTTTTTCATAAACTAGTTTCGGTTTCCTAAACCATCTTCAGGTGAACTCTGAATTGAAGGCTAACTTCAAAAATGCATCACTGCTTGCATGAGGCAGAGTCAAAAGTTCAAAAACGCATCAGACGCATCACAACGAAAAATCAAAAATTCAATTTTGCATTTGATGCGTCAAAACAATGCATCAAGAAATTTGGTGATGCGTGTCATGCGCATAATGTAATATCACAGCTACTTACATTTAAAATATAGGTGGCTGTCGTAGCTATGGTAATGTGAATAAAAGATGATGCCAATGGCCCTATGACCATAACGGTTATAGGAATAATTCCGAAAAACTAAATGTTAAAAGAGATGAATTTATTTACCTCTCATTAAAATTGTTTAAACTATCTGAATACATCTTGCATTCAAAATATGTAATATTTTTTATTCAAATAATTTCAATTTTTTCAATTTTCAATTTCAAGTAAATTCAAGTTGAAATTCAAAGATAATATATACAAGGACTGTATTGCTATATTATCTATAGTCTAATCATGCTATATTATCTAGTCAAATCAGAGGTTAAATGATGCCAATATCCCGTTCAAAAACATCTAATGTGCATCAAATTTCAAGAGAGCATCAGCATCGCATCATGTAGTATTAGACGCATCAGAAAGGTCATGATGCTGCATCGATGCAGTAAAGTTTACATTTTTGAAATTACCCGAACTTATTCTATTAGGAACAGTTATATATTTAAATAAAATAAATGCCTCTACTGCATATCTCTAAACGGATTGGGGTAAATGAAAAGAGCTATAACGGGTATAAATCGTAGTCTTTTGAATGCGATTTTCAGAATTGCAATATCTACCAAAGCAATAAATTTCGTTCTACCTAAAATTTCGAGTGTCGTGTATCCCCCAATTTTTTGATATACAAATGAAAAGAAAAGAACTACAAAGGGTACAAGTGAAACTTTATCAAATTCCGCTTACAAATTTTGAATGCCTCTAAAAAAAAAACCAAGTTCATTCTACCTAGAATTTCGAGTATCCTGTATCCCTCAACTCTTTGAGGTAAAATTAAAAAGAAAGGATTCATAAGCTGGTACCAACGAATCTTCATCAAATACCATTTATAAATTTTGAATGTTTTTAAAAAACAACCAAATTCATTCTACCTAGAATTTCGAATACCGTGTTTTTCCGAATCCTTTGAGGCACCAACGAAAATAAAAGAGGTACAAACGGATCTCTATCGAATGCTGTTTTAACTCTTTAAATGATTAAGACGAGTTAACTCGTCCTGCAATATGGCGGCTCAAAATGCTGTCATATGTATATATTCACTGGTACAGGTGCCGCCATCCGTGACAATACGGTATAATTCTAAATCATGTTTAATTTTATCAACATAGTTTAGTACAATTTATTTTTTTTGTAAATTCCTAGGGTTCACTTTTTTAATGTTGGGATTCTTTGGATTGTAATTTAATGTTGGGTTCTTTTTTGTAGCCTTATCTATTGTACTTACCACTTGGCAGTAAAAAGTCCGGCATTTTGAGACAAAAAAATTATACCATATGGTTTGTTTAAAAGAGTTAAAAATTGAAATATTTCAAAAAACAATCAAGTTGGTTCTACCTAGAATTTCGGGTGCCATGATTCTGCCGAATATTTTACGGGAAAAACGAAAATAATAGAGATACAAGTAAATTTCTATCAAAGGATACTAATAAAATTAACACTTCCAGGGTTCACCGTTCGAGGCACAAACAAAATAAAGTGCGATACAAACGGGTACAAACGAAGTACCAATGAGTTGTATTATTTATTTTTGAATTTTCAATATTTAACGGTTTTCAATATTAGGATGAAATTCGGCAAACTA
Organism: Brachynemurus nebulosus; assembly: GCA_035578155.1. Taxonomy (NCBI): domain Eukaryota; kingdom Metazoa; phylum Arthropoda; class Insecta; order Neuroptera; family Myrmeleontidae; genus Brachynemurus; species Brachynemurus nebulosus. The sequence goes on from JAPWDM010000008.1 coordinate 5,658,792, forward strand.
ATTCTTTCAACAATGAATTATTTTTAAACAAACACAATCTACTCATTACAACATAATTTCTTTTTAAACAAACAATGACGTGTTTAACATTCACGTAATTTTTAAATCGTATAGGTATCTAAGATTCGCAGAATCGTCTTGGTATATGTTAACATCCACCGGTGTAAGTACGACTTGAAAAGATTTACTAAAAAATTTCGGACATACACTATGTAGGTATCTAAATTAGTGACTGTCGTCATACACCGGTGTATTTTAATATTCACCAATTTCGGACATTCTCAGTAACATATATAATGCAAATTTAATATTGGTACATATTTACCATTTTTATATTTTGCCCTTGTAAGTTTGTAATGTGTTTTTTATCAGCCAAACTATTATTTTCTTGCGACAATTTAGTCGGTTCAAAAATTTTGGTTTCTGTTGATAAACTGTTCTCGTTCATTTCATCTTTCTCCACATTAATTTCAAATGTATGATTAACTTCATGTATCGGTTCATTCACTTCATCTTTTTCCACCTTAATTTCAAATGTAGGACCGATTTTATGAACCGGTTCATTGCCTTCATCTTTCTCCACTTTAATTTCAAATGTATGATTGTTAATTTCATGCATCGGTTCATTCACTTCATATTTTTCCACTTTAATTTCAAATGTATAAAAACTTTCGTTAGTGGTTGATTTCGCCATTTCTGGTTTTCTATTTTATCACAAACAAAATCTGTAAAACTAAGTATACATTCCTCAAAAATACTAATTAAACTAGGTCAACGTCTTTCTAAAAAAAAATCACTTGAACAACCCCTTAAAATAAAATATAATAAAAAGAGAAAGCACGTTTCTTGAAAACAGTACCTGAACTAATAGTGCGTACTTCATCTCCTTTTTTAAGTTACTAATGTATATTTCTTATGAAAACGTGTACCAATAAATTTTATGACCTAGTCCACCGGGGTGCGATATTAGGTACAAAATATTCAATAATATTTAAAATTTAGTTTGTTTTAATGTTAGTTTGTTATTAATCATTTTTAAATGTTAGTATTAATATTATTTTTTTATCTTTTGTATATAATTTTTAATTTCTGTACATATTTTAATATAGTATTATTAGTACATTATTAATAATTTTTCTGTTTATATCAATATTTATAAAAATTTGCAAGCTGTAGTGTATATATAAATTTTTTTTTGTAATTTTTTTTTTTTTTTAAACAATGCTTGCAAGGCAAAGAGAACGCCAATAACAGAAGTTGAAATAGTAATAATAGTTAATTTTTGTAACTTTTGTAAATTATATAATTTCACCACTTTTGTATATTTTTCTAAATTTTATAAATTATAAAATAAATAAATTATAAACTATATAAACGTTCACTAATAAAATCAAAAATATATAAATGAAAATTAATTGCATATAATAGTATTCATATAATACACAGTAGCATACATAATGCAATTCAAAAATAAGAATATTTTTCCGTAGTACGCACTCGAGTATACAAGGTTCAGTTTTCATTTCCAAAAACATGTATGAAACGAGTGATTCGTTGACCTAGTTTAACTAGTATTTTTGAGGATACTATAGGTATGCTTATTGACAACAGCTGTATTCTGACTTTTGTAGTGTTGAATGGTATTGAAGACCATTAAAGCCACAGAATAATTACATTAAAGTAAAGGCGTTATACGCGCATTTAATAAGCGTCATCATGTTATTTGAATGTTTGTTTGGCTTATGGAGATTAGACAAGGAGACGAAACTCAACGTATTCAAAAAAGTGTCCAAATCAAAGATGGCACTCGTGTTCGACGGATACTAGAGTCCCTATAATAAATGGAGTCGTGACATGTCATCCATTTTGTATCCAAAAAAACAGAGCAGGAAACTTCAAAATTAATTATCACATACATATTTGGGTGAATATTTTTGAGTACATAATTATTGTTAATAAGTTATGAATTATGTAATGAACAATTAAAAATTTTTAATTTAATTATTTTTTCTAAGTTACGAAAACTTTGAATACAAAATGCCGGAACCAATCAGCGTTCAACACTCATGTCATCACTCTATTTATTATAGGCACTCTATCCGATACATCCGATACGAAAGCGGTACAGTACTTATTAACAAATGGAACACTCTCAAATGGAAACGCGAGCTTCTATATTATCTTTGTTAGCTTTTGAAGAGAATCTTCTGGAATCTTTTTCAATGTTCAACTCAGTTATAAAGTGGGTTTTTCGATCGTTTTTAAAATAAACTTAACAATTTTTATTTTGAGTCGCATCATTTACATTGTATAATATTATGTAATTCGCTGACGTCACTATGTAAAATCGGAGTCACTACCATTGGATATCCGCCGTATAAAGTAATTTAAACTATAAGAGTTTATTTCATACATATGTAATTTCTATGTATTTCCTTATTATTAAATATCATCAACCGACATTGGTGATTCTCAAATGGAAACACTCACTTCCCCAGTCCCGACGTGTTTCCATTTGAGAATAAGTACTGTAGTTACATTCTGTTTTATCCGTTTTATGTTACTATATTCGCTATATTCACATCAGTATTTTGAGATTAATGATTATTAACGCCACGAGTGGTAAAAAAAGAAAGCCTTTATATTTACCATTTTCCTGACCAATTTTGTCAATTCCTCTCATATAAGTTTCACCTCCTTGTCTAATCTCCATATTTACAAGTACATACCTATTACAAACATTCATAGGGAAAAAGTTGAAATTTTAACTAGGGCTGTTGATATTTTTTAAAATATCGGATTTTCGATATATCGATATTTTTAAATATATCAATATCGGAGTTTGATATATCGAAAAAAGATATCGATATTTCGCTATATCGATATTTTTTTCGATTTTATTTTATCGGCTTTGTTTTAAAAATACAATCGTAAGTCGGCTCAAAAATAATTTACACAGTTTATAATTCAGTATATTTATTAAACAAATTAAATTATAAATGTATGAAAATGTAAAGTTCTTAGTAATGGGGTATTTGACAGTATCAAAGAAAATTTTAATGAAAACTGATAATAAAAGACAGCAATTTATTATGTTAATTCATCCTAACTATCATTATTTAATTAAAAAAAAATTAAAATTTTCAGCTATAAAATTACATCAGCAGAAATGGGCTGTGACGTCGCATTCTCTTATATTTCAACACTGTCGCCAGTAGGGTTGCTACGGGAATTCCGGTTAGCAAACCTTACTATAAAAATTAATTCGAATTTAATTAATTTTTTAAAAAATCAACATTTTTTTGTCTAGTTATAAGAAAAATAAACAGTTTTTTTTCTTATTACACGACACCTGTTGCTATCTAGAGAATGTGACGTAATTGAAGCTAATGAACGTTTTCGCGCAAATTTTGAGACCAAATATTAAATTGTTTTTTTTTTTTTTAACGATTTTCCGAATTATTTTTAAAAATTAAAATTATAATTGCATAATGCATGCATAATACATAAACAGACTAAAGTAGTAGTGGTGTAAATTGCTACTTATTGCAACTTTAAGATTTCACTTTTTATGTCATCGAAGAATGACATATTAATATCGTTGTGTGATCATGGTGGGGGAAACATTATTATAAAGTTGTACATGCATATTGAATAAACGCAAGAGGGCTACAGAGTTGTACAAGCATATTGAATAAACGCAAGAGGGCTGTATTCTCACTGTACTTAAAAAACGAGCCAAAAAATCATAAATTAACACTTTCACTGATTGTGAGGTGACATTACTTAGTGCGTGCCAAAAACACGCACTTGACGATTTTTTTTATATGTAGGCTTGATCTGTCTCATCTGTGTGCTAAAACTATTAACGCTGACAGTGACAAGTGATAACCGTAGATACTAGATATCTGATTATAGTATCTTTTTTATACAAAATTACATTTCGTCTTAGGATAATCTGCAAATAAATAAATAAAAAAAGAGGAAAAAAATAATATAGTGTAAATAAAGTACAGTAGATAATACAGTGTAAATAAAGTACAGAAAGTACAGTAAATACAGTAGAATAATTGGCGGGAAAAAATAAAAAATAAAAACTTATTTAAGAAAAATATCGAGTGTCGATATCTACATTTCAATATCGAACTATCGATATATCGTCCAAAAAAATATTAGTAATAAATATCGATATTTCTAAATAATAATATCGATATTTCGATATATCGATATTTTATCAACAGCCCTAATTTTAACCGGAAAGAAGTTGGCGCCGAAAGTTGGAAAATCTTTCTGTTTTTTATATGGCTAAATTGCTCCCAAATTGCTCCTTTGGAATCAGTAATTGCTCCACCTGGAACTTAATTAGTTATTTACAAACAAAAAAACTTTTTTGTTTGACTATTTCTATTATCAAAATCTTGTCAAATAATGCATTTTTATACAATTACTTTATATCAAAAAATTGCTCCCAATTTGCTCCATCTAATTTAAAAGTTAGTTATTAATTTCTCTGAATAATAATTAAAATATATTAAAATAAAAAATATTATGAATTAGGTTATGTATTATTAAAACGTATAGACAATTCATTATACCTTTAAGTCATTTGCATATATTTAAGGATAATTGAATTTTGACAAGTTAAATAACATTATAAAAAAACAAAATATTTTAATAATTATTCAAAAAAAATTAAGACAGCTTTTAAATTAAATTGAGCAAACTGGGAGCAATTTATTGACGTAAAGAAATTATATAAAAAAGTATTATTTTGGGAGATTTTGATAACTTAAATAACGGAAAAAAAATTTTTTTCTTAATAAATAACTAATTAAATAATTAAGTTTCAGGTGGAGCAAATACTGATTTCAAAGGAGCAATTTGGGAGCAATTTAACCATATAAAAAACAAAAAGATTTTTCAACTTTCGGCGCTAACTTCTTTCCGGTGAAATTTTAATATTTTGAATTTTGTGTTGGCTAAATGTATGAGAGTAAAATAAAACGTGATTGTTGATTGTACACGTTGTACACTGTCATTTGAAACTTTGCTAAAATTGTGAGAATTACTGAATTAAACAAAGAAAACAAAAATGGAAAATAAAGGAATTACAGCAGTCACTGAAACATTTACTGTTAAAGTAAAGGAGGAAGAAAATTTCCAGAATGTTGACAGTTCATCATCAAACATAACAGAATTATCTCATTCTTTACATTATGGAAATGAAATCAAAATGGAAGAAAACAATTCTGATGATTTATTAAATTTGGAAAGTCTACATACGGAAATAAAATTAGAAGATGTCACAGAGGATGTGTTAACCGAGAATAGTGATTTATCTGGCGAAAGTGACGAAAATTCAGGAACATCTAACACACATAACGCCACTGAACAAACACATGACAGAACACAACATACAGGAGAAAAACCATTCAAATGCAATACATGTTTGAAAACATTTTCTTGGTCAAGTAATTTACAAAGACATGAAAGAATACATACCGAAGAAAAACCATTCAGATGCAATACATGTTTGAAAACATTTTCTCGGTCAAGTCATTTACAAAGACATGAAAGGATACATACCGGAGAAAAACCATTCAAATGTGATACATGTTTAAGAACATTTTCTCACTCAGACGATTTAAAAAAACATCAAAGGATACATACAGGAGAAAAACCATTCAAATGTAACACATGCTTTAAAACATTTTCTGTATCAAATTATTTGAAATTGCATAAAAGAGTACATACCGGAGAAAAACCATTCAAGTGTAATACATGCTTGAAAACATTTTCTAATCCGTCCACTTTACGGAAACATAAAAGAATACACACCGGTGAAAAACCATTCAAATGCAATATATGTTTTAAAACATTTTCTCAGTCAGGCGATTTAAAGAAACATGAAAGAATACACACAGGAGAAAAACCATTCAAATGTAACACATGTTTTAAAACATTTTCTCGAGGAAGTGCTTTAAAAGAACATCAAAGGATACATACGGGAGAAAAACCATACAAATGTGACATATGTGTTAAAACATTTTCTCAGTCAAGTATTTTAAAGCAACATGAAAGAACACATACAGGAGAAAAACCATTTAAATGTGATGTATGTGTTAAAACATTTTCTCAGTCAGGCCATTTGAAGAAACATAAAAGAATACACACAGGAGAAACCATTTGAATTACATATGTTTTAAAACATTTACTGTGTCAGGTAATTTAAAAAAAACTTATACATAGGATAAAAGCCCCCTTTGTGGAACGGTATCTAATTATGAACATTTACATATTAATGAAGTTATTTCTGAAAGAAACGTCTGATAACAAAAATTATTATTAATAGAATGATTGTTTTTAGTTGTTAAAATTTCAATAAAAGGATTTTAAAATATAAATTTTGTATTTTATATCAAAAAAATTAGTGCATACATTTTTCCTTTTACATATTAATGTTCAACTTTTTATTAAAACAGTTTCAACTGTTTTAATTTACATCACCTTCTTGTATTATAAAATATATTTTCAATTATTATTAATTTTAAATTGTCTAAGGATTCTATGACAATAAATAAAAAATAGTGTTGCCATTTATATTTTACAACATTTTTCAATTTAAATTCACCTCGCATTTAAAGTTTCCTTACTTAATTAAAGAAATAAATATGTAAATGTCAAAACTGTTCCAGTATTAGATACCGTTCCACAAAGGGGGCTTTTACCCTACATGAGAAAAATAAATTTAATACATGTTTTAAAACATTTTCGCGTTCAGTCAGAAATATATCAAGAAACTTCACATTTTAGATAAATAAATTGTTAACACTGTACGATCCGTGTATCTGCCAAATAAACTTCCTCAGCGGCTACCAGTATTTTTAAACAATTAAAAAAAGGAATATACGGTAGGTTCGCTAGTTTTCGTCCAGTTAGTGGAGTTGATAGCTTTGCGACATAAAAAGAATATATTCAGCTGATCTAATGCTAATGAATTCTATTGCTATTTATTGCTTACATAGTCTATTTAAGTTGACATAATAATAACTAGGTAATGGGGATTTGACAATATCAAAGAAAAGCAATTAAAACAAATTATAATGAAAATTTATAATAAAAGACAGCAATTTATTATACTAATTCATCTTAACCATCATTATTTGATTTTAAAAAAATTAAATAAAAAAGTAATTTTTTAGCTAAAATCCACGTCTGCAGAAACGGACCGTGACGTTGCTTTCTCTTATATTTCAACACTATCACCACTAGTGTCGCTGCTTAAATTCCGGTTAGCAAACATAACTATGGAAATTAATTAAAATTTAATTAATTTTTTTAAAAATCAACAATTTCTTTTCCTAGTTACAGGAAAAATAAACATTTTTTTTTCTTAGTTACAGTACACCTGTTGCTATCTAGAGAATGTGACGTAACTGACAGCTAGTAAACGTTTTCGTGCAAATTTTGAGAACAAATACAAAAATAATTTTTTCTAACAATTTTCGGCATTATTTTTAAAAATTAAAAACGTATACATGTATAATACATAAATATGTGTGTTTTAAAATAGTTTCTCAAAATTAGTCAAATCCCCCCCTTTTTTTTTATATAAAAAAATAATAATGATAAATATACAGATTTCGCTAGTTTTCGTCCAAAAAAGTTAGTTGTCGTCCACATGTAGGCTAGTTTTCGATCACCATTTAGGTTAAGAATTGTTAAAAAAATTAATTTTAATAAAAAGCAAATGCTTATATGTATTCAGAACCTCTTATCTTTCTTCTTAAACCTTTTTATTTGATTTTATAATTTTTTTAATTTTAAGGAAGTTATTTAAAAATTTGAAAATATAATTCACATACAGAAAAATATATGGACGAAAACTGAAAAGTACAATTTAATGCAGTTTTCAGTTTTCGTCCATATAATTTAAACTTTTATAATTCATTCAACGCAAATAATTGAGTGGACGAAAATTAAATCTCTAATCAAGCAGCCTATAGTAATTGTCTAAAACAAAGCTTTTTACTATTTCACAATATTTAGCTAGATTGAGAAATAAAATAAATTTCATTTGATTGTTTCAGTTTTCGTCCAAGTAGTCGAAAACTGAAGTTTTTGAGGAAAATTTTCACTTCTAATTACGTCCAATGTATCTTAAATATTAATATAAAAACAAAAAATAAAACTTAATGACGCCATAACAGTTTTAAAACTAACCATGAAATGTCGTCATAACACCGGAAATAAGTTAGCGCCGAAAGTTGAAAAATCTTTTTGTTTTCTATATGGTTAAATTGCTCCCAAATTGCTCCTTTGAAATCAGTAATTGCTCCACCTGAAACTTAATTATTTAATTAGTTATTTATAAAGAAAAAAATTTTTTTCCGTTATTTATGTTATCAAAATCTCCCAAAATAATATTTTTTTTATATAATTTCTTTACGTCAATCAATTGCTCCCAATTTGTTCTATTTAATTTAAAAGCCAAGCGTTAATTTTTTTGAATAATTTTTAAAATATTTTGTTTTTTTATAATGTCATTTAACTTGTCAAAATTCAATTATCCTTAAATACATGCAAACGACTTAAAGAGTATGTTGGATTATGTTGGATTGCCTATATGTTTTAATAATACATAACCTAATTCAAAATATTTTTTATTTTAATATATTTTAATTATTATTCAAATTAGACTAAACTAATTATTAACTTAAATTAAAACTAATATTAATAATATATATACTATATAATTACTAATAAAGTAATTATATAGTATAAAGTAATAAATAGTAATTATAATATATAGTAATAAGTAATTAATAGTAATAAAGTAATTATAACACTCACTTCCCCAGTCCCGACGTGTTTCCATTATACTTGTTTTATACGTTTTTTCCATACAGAAAGCGTTATTGATGTATTTTTCTTTCTTCTTTTTATGACGTTTATTGACGTCCTTCAAACCAGAAACTTACATTACTACAATATAAACACAACGTTGATAGACGTCAAACGTACCATGAACAGTGCGATGTAGACGATGTAGACTGTAGAGACATAAAAACATGGACACTACACAAGGATGAAGAACTCAAACGGAAGAATTACCAAAATTCGCCACGATAATGGCACATTGAACGTCTTATTTTTTCACCACTCGTGGCGCTAATTTCCCTTTGTACTGTAATTTGAAATTTATTATTGTCGTTTATTTCTTTATTTTTGACTCTTTTATAATAATTATTGGTTTTATTTCCATTATTTATATTTAAACAACCTAAATGAATTATTTTATAATTATAAATTATTATCTCTATTTCAAACTGCCGTTTCACTCCTTTCCCGCTTTGGTACGCACGGAACACGAATGCCCCCCTATTTTTAAACGCTTTTTGCATACATGGAGGTCGTACACGTCGTACAGTCACCATGCATAAAAATATTAACGCTTCGTACGTGCACTATTAAACCGCGCAAAGCAAAATTTAAATCTTTGAAATTTTTATTAAAATGTAGTTTCCCGGTCTTTAGCGCGCATGCGTATTAAATTTTTTCAACTACATCAGAAGCAGACATTTTGGTAGCGAAGTAGTCAACGTTTCTAGCTACTACTGATTAAAAAAAATTTAATACTGAAAAAATAAAAAATGAAACACTACTTTTTTTAATAATTAATCTATGACATTTTCTCGTATACTATAAATATTTTCAATGGAATTACTAAAAATAGCAGACGTATCACGCAAAATTGATAGAAATTGTTGACGTCATATGACGTTCTGTAATTGTAAAGGATGTTTCACTTGACGTCATATAACATCAATGACCGCGAATCTTAAGATCGTGCTTAAGATACACTGCAGTTCACACATTCACATAGATAGATCATATTCCATTAGCAAAAATTTTACACAGTTCATTATACTGTGTCTACTTTTTTCACTAATGGAACATCAACTTTTATTGTGTTTCTCCAGAGAGCAGCATAGACAAAGTTACTAGATTAAAAAAAAAAAAAAACTGATTCAATCTGCTTGGTATACTTTTTATGATTTTCAATTACATGTATAATTTAATTAAAAGCAGATAAAAGGTTAGTTTCGCAATAAAATTTAAAAAAAATTAGTTTTTTTGTGGAGAAAGAAAGTACGAAAATCATGAAAATTTAGTTGGCATTACTTTTTCCTTATGCACTGTGTTACACAGTGTCGTTTGTGTTTTGCTAATGAAACACAGTCATAAACCTGTTGTGATCCCTCTATTTATTCAATACTCAGTGATTATAATAAATGTAAAACAATTTTGCTAAATTAAATAATAAATTTCAATGTTAATATTTATTTATTTTTACTACAACTTTATTACTATTATTAATTATTTTAAAATATCATTTTATTACAATATCATTTCACATTATATCAAATATTTTGTAAAAATAAAATAAACCATCCAACAAATTTTCAATCTGTCCATGTTAAAATTTATATGTTCCTAGTTGCTTGAAACACCCGATATGAATAGGGTACTTGACTGCAATTGAGAAATGATTCTAAATGCTTTGTTCTTACATATAAATTAGTTAATTTTTGTTAAATTTTTAAAAATCTTCAAGAAAACCATTGTTCAATTTTAAATGAACAAATTGGCGGGAAAAACGATTTGGCGTAGTGACGTATGCAATGACGTCACGATTTAACTTAAACAGATGTCGCTTTCATTCATATCAACACTTGTCAACACGGTTTCAAATTTGTACACAATATTCAGCAGTCATCATGCTCAGTTTTAGTGGTATTTACAACTTTCTACTTTGTTATCTTCTTCATTTATCATCATCGTAAGATTTTCATGAAGCTCTACAAGTATTAAATGCACTTTAAGAAAACGTAACTTTAAAATTGTAGCAAAAAATAAAAGCATTTTTAACATAATATTTAAAACTAGTTGATAAGGATATTTTACGTATTAAGTGACGATGTATTCCTTCCAACAAACTTTTTTGAGTGCAAAATTAATTGCAAACCAAAAATTTCAAAATAAATTACAAAGAAAAACAACTTCTCTTGGTCAATTAGAATTGTAAAAATGTCACAATGAAAATGCAATTTGTCATAGACAAACCGTAACTACAGTAATAAGATCTGTTATTAAAAAATGACGTCATTTTCAAATATCACTGCGTTTTTAACCATTTAAATGAAGGCTAAAAATTTATCATTTTCGAAATCGAATTTTTAAGTAACTAAAGAATATTTTTATCTATCACTACTAAAATTGAATATATTTAAGGAGAATACATAAAATTATTCAACATTTAAAACAAATTTTGAATACAGTCAAGTACCGTATTATTGAAAAACCAACTGTTACTTTTACTTGCAATGGAAACTTGCAGTTCCGTTAATTTTCAGGACCGCAGACGTCTTACTAAGGCTCTTAAGGGCAGCTTTGATTGGCAAACGATCACATGAACTTTCATTCAACTATTATTTACTTAATTATTTTTATTATTAAATTATTGTGGATTATTTTCTTTTTTTAAGACATACAATCTTTTGATGTGTGTCCTCAAAGTGGCCGATTGAGAAAATGTTTTAAAACATTTATTAAACTTGAATGGTTATATTTTTGTATGGATTATTTCATGTCTTTTTAAATTACCTGAAGAAGAAAATGTTTTAGAACATATTTTACATTAATATGGTCAGGGCTGGGAAAAATGGTTCATAGAAACCATTTAAAATAGAAAATGGAAAATGGTTTCCGAAAATGCATTTAAAACACAAAATGGGAAATGGTTTTGCTGAACATATTTAAAACAGAAAATGGAAAATAGCTATTTAAAATGGATTATAAAATGCAAAATGCTTTTTACTTTAAATTTACAGCTGAACCTTTCTTTATGCGGTCTTTTTTTGTGCGGTTTTTTTTTTGTGCGTTTTTTGGCCATTAAAATGCATAATATGAATCAAAATCCAGAGACAGTAAGAAACCTAAACATTTACTATAATAACTTTCTTTAATAAAATACTTTTTAACGACTTTTAAGCATTTAATCAATACATTGCATAAGAACAAAACGCCGTGAGCAGCGGGGCCCCATCACGGTAGTCGAATTTTCCCCTTCATATTCGGTATTGAATGTCTACAAGCGAAATGTGATTGAAAGTCTACAACCGAATTGTCATTTTGTTGGTTTCAAAACTGGTGATGAGTGTTCGGCTGATCGAGGCTTTAAAAAAAGGTTTTAAGTATTTAAGGGCTGTATCTCAGTAAATTTCAATTTTGTGCCGAAAACAGGTAGCAGAAAAAAAGCCAACACAATTCGTACGAGGACATTCCTGCCCATGTTTATCCGCTAATTGCCTTTATGTTTTAGTTTTAAATATTAATAAAAAAGGACCTTCAATAGTAAACTGGAAGGCCTTTATATAGATATTTTTTCTTTCCAAAAAAAATCCAAAATTTCTATTTTATAAATACTAAAAATCCAAAATTCCTAATTTATAAATAAACAGTGACTTTAATAACATTTTTAAATTACTTAATATGTATGTATTTCATTTGTCATAAAAGTAAGTTCACTTTTTTTTAAATTTTTTAAAATTACTATTCGCCTACTTGTATTTAGAATAAACATAATGCTTTTAAAACACATTTAACAATAGCATTCAATTCCGATGTAAAAATGGGAGAAGTGGGGGGAAAAGTGATGCGGACTCCCTACAAGGTACTAGCTGGATACTAACTGAATACACGTACAAAATTTCAGCCCTCTAGGTTTCCTTATGGAGTCTCTAGACGTGTTAGAAAACAAGCAAAAAAATTAAGGAAATATTGGCGTAAAAATCGTGGGGGTAAGGGTTAAAAGTTGAAACCTCCAAAAAACAGTGTCTGGCTATTAGCTTAACCTGTACACCAAATTTCAGCCCTCTAGGTTTATTTGGGGAGATTTTGACCCGAACGAAACTGTTAAAAAACAAGAAAAATCATGTTCTTTTGGGTATAAAAATGGTGGGGGTAGGGGTTAAAAGTCGAGAGCCCCAAAAGGCACCCCCTTGATACTAACTCAATCCGAATACAAAATTTCAGCCCTCTAGGTTTATTCGGGTGACCTGTGCGAGTGGTACAAACTTCGAAAACGTCGAAAATGCATGAAATTGTAGCTTAAAAATGAGGGGGGTGGGGGTAAAATATTAAAACCTCCAAAAAGCACAACCTAGGTACGAACTTTATCAACACACCAAATTTCAACCCTCTACGTTAATTCTGGGGGGCTGGGGGCCTGTTAGATCCAGCGAAAATCGTTTTTCCCCCCTCTACTCCCACCATATCATCCTAGGAAGCTGAATTTTGGATATGTTGTAGATAATTGACCGAAACATTATTTAAAACCGGTTTGAAAAAGTTTTATTGCTTTTCCGCCCCCCACCACCCCCTTAAAGGTCGGGTCAGAAAAAAAATTTGCCCAAAATTTGACCCCACTTTGATAGTATGAGGTGCCTCGAAAATGAGCCCCATTTACCAAATTTCATCTCTTAACTTCCATAGGGGGGCCCTACACAAATTAAAAGGTGGCGGGAAAATATATATATATATATATATATATATATATATATATATATATATATATATATATATATATATATCAGACATTTTTTTTTCTACATATTCGTGTTCTACGGGTCCGAAAACGGATAGCGCCCCTACTCTCGCCTCTCGCAGCTCTTATCGTATAGACTGTATAAGTCTAATTTTTCGGAGAAAATTCGACTAATAAGTTATTGCATCATTTAATTTTTTTACTTTACTTTACTTTTAATGTATTTTTCAAAATTTTCATAATTTTAAAAACTATACTGCTATAGTTTTTATAGCTATTTATGAAGTTTTTAAGTATATTTTTTTATGTGCCCCTATCCACCGTACAAAAAGAGGATCAGCTGTATTCTATAAATTTTTTTTATATTATTTTTATTAATAAAAAAAGTTAAGAAAATGTCAAAAAGTTACGAAATTAGGGCAGTATTTTGAGAAAATTTTATAAAATTTGTATGATATGAAAACGAAATTTAACTATTGAAATATTGTTACTCAAAAATATTGTAAAATTTAATTCAGCCTTCATATATTCAAACCTTGACTACGCTACAACTGCAACTTCTAAATTATGAAATTCATCTACTCGAAATACAAAAAAATTTCTTATCGACGTATCTTAAAGATTACACAACTTGAGTTAGAAAAGTTTGACTTAGAAGAATTTTGTAACTCTAGTAACAAATTTAACTCAAACGACATTGCAACTCGAGTTATAAAAAATTTGAGTCAGTTAAATCAAGTTATTCAAGTCGTTCAATTTAAGTGCTATAATTAATATTGTATACACATAAATTTGAGTATACGTGCATTTTCATTTTAAATGTAAAATGGATTCAAAATTTCATTTTAAATACAAAATGGAAAATGGTTTGACCGAACTTATTTAAAATTGAAAATGCAAAATGCCATTTTGTATTTTAAATACATATTTAAAATGAAATCATTTTAAATAGTTCCCAGCCCTGAATATGGTTTCCTATCAATGTGAATTCGTTCGTGTGTTTTTAACTGACTTAAAGTAGTAAATGTTTTAGTACATATATTACACTTGTATGGTTTTTCACCACTATGAATTCTTTCATGTGTTTTCAAACTGTCGCTTCGATTAAATGTTTTAGTACATACATTACATTCGTATGGTTTTGCACCGCTGTGAATTATTTCATGTGTTTTTAAATTACTTAATTGAGTAAATGTCTTACTACATAGATTACATTTGTATGGCTTTTCACCACTGTGAGTTCGTTCATGTTTTCTTAATTCATTTGAAGTAGTAAATGTTTTAGTACATATGTTACATTTGTATGGCTTTTCACCACTATGAATTCTTTGATGTGTTTTTAAACTATCTAATCGATTAAATGTTTTAGTACATATGTTGCATCTATACGGTTTTTCACCACTGTGTATTCTTTCATGTTTTCTTAAATCACCTGAAGTAGTAAATGTTTTAGTACACATATTACACTTGTTTGGTTTTTCGTTACTGTGGAGTCTTTTATGTGTTTTTAAATTTTCTTTTTGATTAAATGTTTTAGTACATATATTACACTTGTATGGTTTTTCACCACTGTGTATTCTTTCATGTACTTTTAAATTACTTGAAGTGGTAAATGTTTTAGTACATATGTTACACTGATATGGTTTTTCACCGCTGTGAATTCTTTTATGTGTCATTAAATTACTTGAATTATGAAATGTTTTATTACATGTATCACACTGAAATAGTTTTTTTTCTTCACCTTCAGTTTTATGTTTTGTTAAATCTGTCGAATGATTTTCATCTATTTCGTCTTGTTCAATTTTAATTTTCGTGTGTAAACTATTTAAATCTATCCACGATTCATTGCACTCCTAAAAAGTGATAATTAGTTATTTTCATTATAGAGTAGCAACTTAACCCTAATTTTTAACAAAAAGCGACCACGAGCGTTCTAGTGGCTGATTTTTCTTTTAATCGATTCAAAATTTAAAAAGGAATAAAAAATTCCAATACTATTTTTTTTTACCAAATGTCGGCGTCACTATGAAAAGTTGAAATTAATGAAAGTAATAGGTAAGATAGATGTATAAATTTTGTATTTGTAGTATTCTCTAAGCACAATTGATATATAAAATAAAAAAAAAATTTTTTTAGAGAGAGAAAAAAACTATTGACAAATATGATATTTTAGAATGAATACGTAGACTAAAATCAAACATTTATAGAATACCTGTCAAATTATTTATTTTTATCAATTTTTAGCATTGAAGCCGTGGTTTAATCAAAAAATAGTATTTGAATTTTTTTATTTTATTTTAAATTCTGCATCGATTAAAAAAAAACCAGCCACTGGAACGCTCGTGATCACTTTTTCAATTTCTAAGCATATTTTTAAGGGTAAGTTGCTAGCCAAATATGTGCATAATTTTATTGTTATATATAATGTAAATTTAGCACGTAAGTACTTACCATTTTTATATTTTGCTCTTGTAAGTTTGTAATGTGTTTTTTATCAGCCGAACTATTATTTTCTTGCGACAATTTAATCGGTTCAAAAAGTTTATTTTCTGTTGATAAACTGTTCTCGTTCATTTCATCTTTGATTTCAAACGTATGATTATTAATTTCATGTATCGGTTCATTCACTTCATCTTTTTCCACTTTAATTTCCAATGTAGGACCGATTTTATGAACCGGTTCATTGCCTCCCTCTTTCTCCACTTTAATTTCAAATGTATGATTAAATTCATGGATCGGTTCATTCACTTCATCTTTTTCCACTTTAATTTCCAATGTAGGACCGATTTTATGAACCGGTTCATTGCCTTCATCTTTCTCCACTTTAATTTCAAATGTATGATTAATTTCATGCATCGGTTTATTCACTTCATCTTTTTCCACTTTAATTTTCAATGTATAAAAACTTTCGTGGGTTGATTTCTCCATTTTTTTTGGTTTCTATTTGATCACAAACAAAATCTATAAAACTAAATAGGTATGCTTATTGACAACTGTATTCTGACGACCTTTGTAGTTATGGTGATTAGACAAGGTGAGCGAACTCAATGTATTCAAAAAAGTGTCTAAATAAAAGAGGGCATTTGTGTGATTTAGATACGAAAGCGGTACAGTACTTATGGTACTTATTCTCAAATGGAAAAGCGAGCTTCTATATTATCTTTGTTAACTTTTGAATAGAATCTTCTGGAATCTTTTTCAATGTTCAACTTAGTTATAAAGTGGGTTTTTCGATCGTTTTTAAAATAAACTTAACCCTTTGCCCTTATAAGACATGTACAGCATGACAAGGTGGTTTGTCCATTAACTCTACCATATTTAAAGGTGTTTTGTCTGTTGGATCATAAGACATGTACCACATGACACACTGAATGTTGAACTGTAATGACTGCTCATACTTCACATTACATGAATATTGTATTTAATAACTGCAAACACATTCATTTATTAGAAAAATTGTAAATAAAATAATACAAAATCACGTTGAATTATTTTTTTTAAAATTAAAAACTAATAAAAACAACATTGAGGACGTATTTAGCGCATTTAGTATTCAACTTTGGGGAAACACGGTTAGAACGTCAAAAGAATCCGTCAAAAAAAGAACGTCGGTCGTTGTCATGTGCTACATGTCTTACCAGCCTATTTACAACTCACTTTTTTTTTGCTTGATTGCAAAGAGTTAACAATTTTTATTTTGCGTCGCATCATTTATATTGTATATTATATAATAGCGTTCTTGACTGAAGCTACAAAAATATTCTAAAAGCATTGTTTTTCCATATCAGTTAAGTGATTTTTTTTATTTTGGACAGATTCTGTAAAAAATCATCAAAAAGATAACCCTGCAATTTTAAATGAGAAAAAGGCGGGTAAAACACCTCACTATAGTGACGTCACAGTTTGAAGCAACTAAACGTCAATGTCAATATTTATAACCTCAAAACTTTGATTATATTCATAAAATGTCAAAGTAACAGCAAGTATTTATTGGAATTCTGGTCGATTATTATTACTATATATAAATGCTAATAGAAATATTCAAAAGAAAACACAATTTCATCTCACCGATGAAAATTATCAAAATCGACATATCTAGCTACCAAATGTTACGTCATTTTCAAGAAATGGCGCGTTTTCACTAATTTGAATATTTTTTGAAAAATGGTGATTTTCAAAATAAAATTTCTGAATAGTTATCAAATTTTTTTATGTGTTTCATCATTAAAATTGGGCATACGTAATGATAATGCATAGAATTATTTAACATTTGACACAAATTTTAAATATAGTCAAGTACCGTATTCGCTGACGTCACTATGTAAAGTCAGAGTCGGTACCATTGGATATTCGCCGTATAAAGTAAAGACGGTTCTACACGATGCTACGAACACCTTCCAACATTGGACGTTCGATGGTTCATCGCATCGTGTGGCCGTAGTTCGAACCTACGAGTGTCCAATGTCGAGCGTCAAACATTCGTATTTGGCCATGTCCCGCTCGATGTCGGTATTCTTGCACCGAGTCAAAGGGATGCTTCGAACGTTTGAAGATCAATGTTGGTTGCGTTGGTTGGTTCGACTCAGCAGCTGCACGACTCGTTCATGTGAAGAGAGACAACATCAGTGTATAACATTAGAGATAACATCAGACAGATAACAGCCTCGTCCACTGAGTACCAACACATCATCATTCGTATTGGATCAAACATTCGATTCACCGTGTAGCAGATACATTCGTCGCACCAACTATCGAACTTAATTGCCTCAAACGTTCGATCGAACGTTGGAAGGAACGTTCGTAGCATCGTGTAGAACCCGCTTAATTTAAACTATAAGGGTGTCTATACAATCAATGAAATAAAGAATAAGAAATAAGAAGTATGCCATCTAGTGACGTTGAGTGGAACTTTAACGTAACTGCTCATAGATATAAATATGTAAGTACTTTTGTACGTCAAAATTCGTGATTTTTTTCACTTTAATGATAAAAAAAGTCATCACGAACGTTATTTTTTCATGAATTTTGATGTACAAAAATACATAAATACAGATACCTATGGACAGTTACGTTAAAGTTCCATTCAACGTCACTAGATGGCATACTTCTTATTCCTTATTTCTTATTTCTTATTCCTTATTTCATTGATTGTGTATGGCTCATAAGAGTTTATTTCATACATATGTAATTTCTATGTACATATTTCCTTATTATTAAATATAATCAACCGACATTGGTGATTCTCAAATGGAAACATTCACTTCCCCAGTCCCGACGTGTTTCCATTTGAGAATAAGTACTGTATTTTCATTCTGTTTTATCCACAGAGGACAGAGACCCCGCAACTATCTCTTTTCTGAAATCACGAGTGTGTACTTCTGTGCTCATTAGGCTTCTTAGTTGTCAGTTTGTAAGTAGCAGTCGATGATTAAAGATCAACCACACGATAATGGACTTGATTGTTGTTGGTATTGTTACATCCCCCAGTACATGCGTATGCTGTCATAGCTATGTATGCAATAACTGAGCCACGTGACCGCCCCTACTATCTGCGTTATTCACACAAATACACAAAATCGCACTAAAACAATGTAAACCCAGTGTGTGTATATTATATTACAACTCTAAGAAAAAAGTAAACGTAATAAAATTTTACAAGTTGGATTTACACTATAGCAAAAAATGAAATAAATTATTTTCAGTACGAAACTGCTCTCTTGCAGCAACATTTATAAAAATATTACTTTTCAATTCAAAATAGAATATGGCAATACAAAATACGATTTAGAAATGTTAAATTATAATCTAAATCAATAGTTTTAAAAATTATATACATTCATTTAACTTTTTGAATTATGAAGTTTTTTTTTAGCTATTTAAATCCGACTTAGTTTGTCACATTTTTGTGTGAGAGAGATAAGTAAATTAAACTGTCACTGTACAAGCTGCTTTTTTATCCTTGTCATCTTTTTTAACCAATCATATTTCTTTCAAAATTTTATTACCTTTACTTTTTTCTTAGAGTTGTAATATAATACAACATATTGTCTATCTCTTACATGTTACACTGGCTCCAGTAGTGTAGGGGTAGATATGTTGTTTCTATTACTCAAGGGGACAAACTAGATTGGTTTTGTGTCTGTTCCACTTGTAATGAGTTTGTGACGTACTCTGTTTGTGTACATACACACTGTTTGCAGTGTATTAGTTTGGTTTTTGTAGTAGTATGTGTATTCACGCATACTACCTCACCACACGTATTACCAGAGAGAGCTGTTCAACGTGTTCAAGTAACAATGGGTATATTGTTAATACAATGCAGTGCGAACTCGACGACGGTCAATAAGTGACTACATGCCTTAAGCTGTGACTGGTGTCAAATGACTCCGAGCGAATTACACTTTTTTTATGTTAGTTGGCTTCTAGTGTTCTATCCTATTACTCTATGGTTTTATCCGTTTTATGTTACTATATTCGCTATATTCACATCAGTATTCGGGGATTATTAGCGCCACGAGTGGTAAAAAAAGAAAGCCGTATATGTGCCATTTTCGTGACCAATTTCGTCAATTCCTCCCATGTAAGTAAGATGTCCATGATGTTCATTTTAGAATAGTCATTTTTCACGATAGTCAGTCACCATGCTTCTCATTCAAATCTCAAAATTATTATGTTAACTAACCTTTTATTTTTATTGTAATTTTTGTATTGATAAATGTTTATTAGTTATGAAATGTTCAAATTTTTATAATCCGTACGGAATTAAACTTGAATTACAAATAAAAACGTCATATGATAATTGTCAAGAAATAACAATAAAAACTAGCAATAAAGGCACATACAAAGCGAATATTATAACATGGTTTATTTTACTTTGTGTACTGTTTTCATTTTTATATAAAATTTGTAATTTTTTCATTATAATTATCGTTATTGGTATCATATTGGCGATTAAATTACATTTGTGGTTTTATAATATTGAAAGTGGTAAGTAATCTTTTTTTTTGGGGGGGGGGCAATCCTGGCTGTGGAATATTGAACCAATTTTCGAGTATTTTTTTAGAATGTTTATTAATAATTCCAACGGTTGGTATCCAAATAACTGAAGTGTATAATTTGGGACGAAAAACGTCACGTTTTATTCCTTGGTCACGCATAAAAGATGTTTTTATTAATGAAGTTATCCATTTGGTAAGTATTTGCAGAACGAAAAATCTCAACGACGATGATATCACCAGGATATTTTCTCCCTCTTTTTACAGCAAAGAATAATATTTATTCTATCAATTTTAACCGAAGATTCGGAAACTAAGAGTCAAGTTTTAATTCCAGTTTTTACGGTGAATTATTATATTGTTAAAATTTTTGAGTCTTGCATTGGTAATTTTGAATTTTTTTGATTTTTTTAGCATTCAAAGCCTCCAGTCGCTTGTTTGGAAATAATTTATAAAAATATTCAGTCAGTATTTAATGTACATTTACTATCAGATTCCAAAAAAGAAATTTTTACTAAATGACTTTTTTGTTTGGGTGAGTCGAACGAATTTGAAATGAGAGAGAGCGTTACTCCGTTTTATATTTTAAAGATAATTCACAAACTCATTGTCATTTAGTATTATTCTTGCAACATTTTTTTCAAATTTTTAGACAATTACTGTAAAAATAGTTTAAGTAAATTTTCAACTTAAATGTCTTTTTTATATTATAGGTGAGCGATGTATTTGCGCATAAAACACATCAACTTACTGTCAAATCAGTGTAACCAAATGGTAACATAATCTGTTTGATACAGTTCTGTAAAATTTTAAAATGTCATAAGTAATTCATAAGTTAGAATGAATTATTTGTAAATGTGTTACTGCGCCCCTTTCATTACAAATTCGTTGGACTCTGCTACAAAAACAAACTGTAAAAGACTGAATTTTTATATTATATTGAAATAATAATAAAATTAAATAAAAAATAAAATCGATCAAGTTTTATTATTAGATCATAACCTTATATACAGACATATTGCAACTAATTTGTTCTCCACTTTAATTTTAAATACCTGAAATGTTTTCGGGACCAGGTTATCTATTTTGGATTTCTGTTTTCTATCCTGATTTTCCGTTCGCCAGAAATTTTGTTAGCCTAACGTTAGCTAACGGAGCTTACACCATTACAAACCAGAGGGCTCTGATTCAAAAATTAATGGTTGCGTGCAATCAGAAAAAATTCTTAAAAGCAAAATGGCGATTTACAAAGAAAACAGAGCAAGAAAATGCAAAATGTCATCGTAGATATTTAAACAAAATAACCTCAATAAGAGCTATTTATAGGAAAATTTGTTATTTTTTTTATTTTAACTCTTTAAATGATTAAGACGAGTTAACTCGTCCTGCAATATGGCGGTTCAAAATGCTGGGATATGTATATATTCACTGATGCCGCCATTTATGACAGATTTTCCAAATACGGTATAATTCTAAATAATGTTCAATTTTATCAATATAGTTTAGTATAATTTATATTTTGTAAATTCTTAGAGTTCACTTTTTTGATGTTGGGATCTTCGATTTTTTTCCTTTTTCTTTTTTTATAACCTTGTCTATTGTACTTATCAATGGCAGTAAAAAGTCCGGCATTTTGACACAAAAAAATTTTTTCCATATGGTTTGTTTAAAAGGGTTTTCCATATGGTTGTTTAAAAGGTATCGCAGTAAAATTTAAATTTGGTGTAAGACAGAACTACGTCTCATTTGATTTCTGTCCTGGCAGAAAATTAGTCGGTAATATGAAGCGGCTTGAAGCGCTTAAAGAATTTTTTTCTGTTCGAACACTGCCAATGCACGTTAAATATTTTTTCATGGTTTTTCACGGTGTAAATCAAGCCCTAAGCGTATGTGTAAAAAACTGTGGATAGCAGTGTGTCTGAGTGTGTTCGATACCGCTTAAGTGTGTCAGTCACACAACAACTATAGCGGTGTGAAGATTGATTGTTATCAACCACTTTCAACAATAAGCGAATACATATTTAGTAATATGCAGGTACCGAACCACTGGCATACACGTACAGTGCAGTTCCCCCTTTCCACAGATAGAGTGTGACGTTGACACGCGCACAAGCGTACATCACGTATACATTGATACGAGATTTATGTTGTAACATGTTGCGCGTTTGGAGTGGGAGGGAAATTACGTCATTTGTGACGTCAGCTTTTGTCCACGTTAAGAAAGCTCGTATAGAGATACGTCGTTTTTTTCTGAATATTCTGTGGTGTGAATACTTAACTTCTGAAATACAGTCACATTTAAAAATTATGGAATAAAAACAATCGGTCATTAAGTTCAAAATTGTATTAAAAAAAATAGTTTTATTACCTAATGCATGTTTAATTGTTTTGAATCAGAGCCCTCTGGTTTGTACCGGTGCAAGCTCCGTACGCAATTTAATTAGGCTAACATACCTTTCTGGCGAATATTCCCTAAAAAATTCATCAGTGACGTTTGTCAAAGTATCCAAACTACACAAATTTGAAGAAAAAAGAAAATGGAAAATAAAGTATTTACATCAGAGACTGAAGCAATTACCGTTAAAATAAAAGAGGAAGAAGATTTACAGAATGTAGACAACTCTTTGTCAAATATCACAAAAACAGAAATAACTTTATATCACAAAAAAATAAAAATGGAAGTGGAAGAAGGCAATAGTGATAATTTGTGGAGACAATTACATACCGAAATTAAATTAGAAGATGATACAGAGGATGTATTGCCCAAAAATAATGATTTATCTGACGAAAGTTGCGAAAATTTTGGAATATGTAACGCACAGAGTACCACTCAACAAACTGGAATACAACAACATTCAAGAGAAAAACCATTCAAATGTGATGAATGTTTGAAAACATTTTCTACGTTAGGCAATTTGAAACAACATGAAAGAATACATACAGGTGAAAAACCATTCAAATGCAATATATGTTTTAAAACATTTTCCCGGTTAGAACATTTGAAATCACATGAAAGAATACATACAGGTGAAAAACCGTTTAAATGCAATATATGTTTTAAAACATTTTATCAGCCAAGCACTTTGAACGCACATGAAAAAACACATTCAGGAAAAAAACCATTCAAATGTGATTTATGTTTAAAAACATTTTCTCAATCGTGCAGTTTAAAATTACATGAAAGAACACATACAGGTGAGAAACCATTCAAATGTGACACATGTTTTAAAATATTTTCTACGCGAGGCAATTTAAATAAACATGGAAGAATACATACCGGAGAAAAGCCATTCAAATGCAATATATGTTTTAAAACATTCTCTGATTCATCTGCTTTACGGGTACACAAAAAAACACATACAGGAGAGAAATCATTCAAATGTAACACGTGTTTTAAAACATTTTCTCTGCAACATCATTTGAAAAGACATGAAAGAACACATACGAGGGAAAAACCATACAAATGTGATACATGTTTGAAAACATTCTCTGATCCATCTACTTTACGGGGACACAAAAGAACACATACAGGAGAAAAACCATTCAAATGTGGTACATGTTTTAAAACATTTTCTCACTTAAGCAATTTGAAAACACATGAAATACTACATACAGGAGAAAAACCATTCAAGTGTAATGTATGTTTGAAAACATTTTCTCAAGGAGGTGCTTTAAAACAACATAAAAGAATACATACAGGTGAAAAACCGTTTAAATGCAATATATGTTGTAAAACATTTTCTCATTCAGGCAATTTGAGCGCACATGAAAAAACACATACAGGAGAAAAACCATTCAAATGCAATACGTGTTTTAAAACATTTTTTACGTCAAGCAATTTAAACACACATAAAAGAGTGCATAAGGAGAAAAAGCGTTCGAATGAGATGTTTTAAAACATTTCCTCACTCAGTCAGTTTAAGGAAACATAAAAAAATTTCACCTTTTCGAAAAATAAATTATGAATAAATAATAAAAAATTCTCCAAAATTTTATTCAATTTTAGATTCTTTACTTATTTTGTTTCTGTTTCTTTGTAAAAATATTTTATCTACGACTACCATGAAATTGCTTGTTTATTGTACAAAATACTATCTAAGTAAGCTACGGTTTTACATACAGCCATATATCTAGCGGTACAAAAAGTGGCTCTTTACGTGCATGTATACGTAAGATACCGAAGCTTACTACACTTTTATTCATTCTTACATATTAACAGTGATATACAATGATATTAGAATCTGTTTAAAAATTTTACCTAACCGTTAAGTGTTTGTCTGTTTTTAATTTTCAAATACTACATAACGCACCTTTAAAAAAAAATTAAAAAAAAATATGTAGGTAACTCAAAAATTAAAAATTTATAGGAATAAAATTTTAAAGTTTTGCAGTTTTTTTTAGCAGTCTTTAATTAAAAATTTACCAGTTGAGAATCTCGCTCACTTTGATTGTGAATTCGAATTCGTGTCCGACTATTGAATTCTATCGATTCTTTACATAATTGTGGGAAATTTCCAAATTACGCGCCAACGAAAAAATAAAGTTGTCAAATTTTTTCTTTTTTTTTTTTCTTTTTGGTTGATTTAGTATTAAAGCAAATAAAAATGACGATAAAAGTTTATGCACATATTTAATTTTCTTTAAAAAAATAAAACACTTAATTTTTTATTTATAGGAAATTTAGATTATGTTAATATGATTTTACTATGGGGTATTTGACAGTATCAAAGAAAAACAATAAAAACAAATTTTAACCCTGGAATCATACGTACTCGTCAAAACGACGAACGAACTTCTCTACCTGCTCCAATACTACAACTGGTCGGTGTCTGCTTGCTGTGAAACTTCTGTTATCTAATTTATTTGTTATTATAACACATAAGACGTATCAATTTTGTTTATAGCTATTGTCGTTTTTTTTATACTGAAATAGTGTGCGTCAAAAGGACGACGATGTATGATTAACCTATATTTTTTTTTTAAAGATTTTGTACTCCACATATAAAAGTTTTCCTAATGTTTCTAAAATTTATTAAAGATATGGATGTTATAATTAATTTATTCAATGATTATGATAATGTGAAAGATGATTACGGCTGTTTGACTTATAGAGAAGACATAATACTGAAGTTTGAATATATTGAATCGAAAACTAAAGAATGCGTTTCAAATGACTTAATAAAAGATTAAGAATTTATTTTGTGGAAAATACTTTAATTTTTATTATTTTTTGACATCTTATTCTAAAAATTGCTAACAAATTTTAGAAAATTTACAAATGTGCCTAATGTGGAAACAACTACATATCTATAGGAATATTTATGACTGAGAAATTTCACATTCTGTAAAGTCACACATGTTCACTGACTCATAATAGTTCATAAATTAATTATTTGAAAGACACGTTTTATGATACAATTGATGTATTTACCTATTTTTTAATTTTTATAGTGAAAATATGCTTTGATAAAAAGATTAATAAATATTTATATTAAGAAATTTTTCCAAATCCAATTTTTTTAAATATTTTGTTCGCTTTTGTAGTATTGTTATGTAAAAAAAATGTTTTTTGCAAATAAACTCTAAAACTCTCCGTAAAAAGTCCATTCGTCGAAACGACGCCGATGTATGATTAACTTGAGTCGTAGACCAACGTATGATTCTAGGGTTAATAAAAATTGATAATAAAAGACAACATAACACATAAATATGCGTATTTTAAAATAGTTTCCCAGAATTTGTCAAATTCCCCATTCCTCTTAGAAATTATATTATTTAGTAATAAATAAATACGATAATTAAATTAAATTGTTTGTTTTTCTTTCTAGTATTTCCCTTTGCCCAAATTTAAAAAAAGAAAATTTAAAAAAGGAAAATGGGAAAAGTTTATATTCAATTTTATTTAAATCAAAAAGGGAAAAAGTTGTAGAAAAAGTATAGTATTTTACTCGCTTGCAATGGCTATTACTTACTCAAACGAATTACGACACTCGCCTCGTGTCACAATTTCATCTTCGTGAGTAATAGCTAGTGGGTAAGACCCCACACAGGTGTGGGGGACCCCACACCTGTGTGGGGTCTTTCATTTGTTTCATATCAAAAATTGAATATTAAATAATATCGTCACATCATTCTTAAAAATTTTATTAAAAATCTATAACTACAACATTTTACAATAAAAGTAATAAAATAGATTTATTCTTATAAATTTTACAAATTAATAATCAGCGTAATCTCTATGAGCTTTTTTTCATGTATTTTTAAATCACTAGATGTAATAAATGTTTTAAAACATATTTTACATTCATATAGCTTTTTACCACTGTGAATTCTTTCATGTCTATTTACACTACTTGAATGATTAAACGTTTTAGTATATATTTTACATTCATAAAATGGTTTTTTCGCCACTGTGAATTCTTTTATGTTTATTTAAATTACTTAATACATTAAATGTTTTAGAACATATTTTACATTGATATGGTTTTTCACCACTATGAATTCTTTCATGTCTTTTTAAATGACTTGAAGTAAAAAATGTTTTAGAACATATTTTACATTCATATGGTTTTTCACCACTATGAATTCTTTCATGTCTATTTAAACTACTTGACTGATTAAATGTTTTAGAACACACATTACATTCGTATGGTTTTTCACCACTGTGAATTCTTTCATGTCTTTTTAAATGACTTAAATCACTAAATCTGTTAGAACATACACTGCATTTATATGGTTTTTCACCGCTGTGAATTCTTTTATGTCTATTTAAACTACTTGACTGATTAAATGTTTTAGAACATATTTTACATTTATATAATTTTTCACCACTCTGAATTCTCTGATATGTTTTTAAATTATCAGACACATTAAATGTTTTAGAACGTTTTTTATCATTGTGAATTATTTCATGTGTTTTTAAACTACGTGAAGTAGTGAATGTTTTAAAACACTTGTCACATTTAAATCGTTTTCGGCCAACGCACTTAATTTTATGTTTTGTTAAATGTTCTAGATGATTAAATGTTTTAAGACACGTATCACAGTTAAACAGTTCGTCACTTTCTTCATCTACTTCGTCTGATTCAATTTTGATTTCGGTATGTAAACTCTCTACATCTGTTTGATATTCACTCAGCTCCTAAAATGTGACAAATAGTTTAAAATAGAATAGGTATCTGTAATTTTTTTTTCATAAAAGTTCAAGTTAAAAATTCATAAAAGTAATGCTGATAAAATTTTGTTAACACCTGTTCTATGTTTTGCTCTTGTAAAATTGTAAGATATTTTTTATCTGTCAACTCATCATTTGTTGATTGCAAGATTTTATTTTCTGTTCTTGTCACCAAACTGTTCTCATTCATTTCATTGTTCTCCACTTTAAAATTATATATGTGAAATGTTTCCGGAACCAGTTTATCCATTTTGAATTTCTGATTTCTATCCTGATTTTCCGTTCGCCAGAAATTTTGTTAGCCTAACGTTAGCTAACGGAGCTTACACCATTACAAACCAGAGGGCTCTGATTCAAAACATTAATGGTTGCGTTCGAGCAAAAAAAAACCTTAAAAGCAAAATGGCGATTTACTAAAAATAACAAAGCATGAAAATACAAAATGTTGTCGTAGATATTTAAACAAATTAACCTCAATAAGAGTTATTTATAGGAAAAATTGTTATTTCTTTTATATTTTAAATAATATGGATAACATTATAGGTCATATTATTGAAGAATCATCAGAGTAAACAACAATATGGCAGAATTTTGTAATTTATCGCAGTAAAATTTAAATTTGGTGTAAGACAGAACTACGTGTCACTTGATTTCTGTCCTGGCAGAAAATTAGTCAATAATATGAAGCGGCTTGAAGAGCTTAACCCTTTCGCTACTAGTGGTACTTAGAAGTCCAGTTTTTTTCTGCATTGAAAATACCAGGAATAATTACTCTACTTTTAAGTATCTAAATGTTTTTTCTATAAAATCTAATAGATACGTTTTAAATGTGTTAAGCCATTAATCCCATTTAATCGTTATGTATCCTTATTATCAGATCTATGATATAACATGCATTTTGTTGAACTAGATAATAAAATTTTATTTAAAAAAAAAAAAAATGTGTTAATAAAGTTACTGGTACTTGTAAGTACCACTAGTAGTTAACCGACAAAATGTATTCGGTAGTTAAGGCGTTAAAGAATTTTTTTCTGCTCGAACACAGCCAATGCACGTTAAATATTTTTTCATGGTTTTTCACGGTGTAAATATTTAACTTCTGAAATACAGTTACATTCAAAAATTATGGAATAAAAACAATCGGTCACAAATTAAAAATTGTATTTAGAAAAATATATTTAATATCTAAGGCCTAGTTTTCATTGGTAGAGTGAGCGGTAGAGTAACGCACAGAGTAACGCACAGAGTACCACTCAACAAACACATGATAGAACACAAGCAGAAGAGAAACCATTTAAATGTGACGTATGTGCTAAAACATTTTCTCAGTTGTGCAATTTGAAGACGCATAAAAGAATACATACAGGAGAAAAACCATTCAAATGCAATATATGTTTTAAAACATTTTCTCGGTTAAGCAGTTTGAAGAGACATGAAACAGTACATACAGGAAAAAAACCGTTCATATGTAATGTATGTAATAAAGCATTTTCAGATTCAAGTAATTTAAAATCACATGAAAGAATACATACCGGAGAGAAACCATACAAATGTAACACATGTTTTAAAACATTTTCTTTGCCACATCATTTGAATACACATAAAAAAACACATACAGGGGAAAAACCGTTTAAATGCAATATATGTTTTAAAATATTTTCTCAGTTAGACCATTTGAAATCACATGAAAGAATACATACAGGTGAAAAGCCGTTTAAATGCAATACGTGTTTTAAAAAATTTTCTGACACAGGCAATTTGAGCGCACATGAAAAAACACATACAGGAGAAAAACCATTCAAATGCAATACATGTTCGAAAACATTTTCTCGATCAAACCATTTGAAATCACATGAAATAATACATACACGAGAAAAACCATTCAAGTGTGATACATGTTTTAAAACATTTTCTCACTCAGTCAGTTTAAATAGACATATCAAAAAATTTCACCTTTCCGGGAAATAAACTATGAATAAATAATAAAAAATGCCATCTCCAAAATTTTATTTAATTTTAGATTCTTTACTTATTTTGTTTCTGTTTCTCTGGAAAATATTTTCTTATATTATGTCTGTAGTTGTATATCTATACATATTATATATTATACTTTTTATCAATAAACTTTGTTTTTTAATATTGAATTAATTTTATTTAAAAATTTCTCCCGATTTAACTGATGGAGTTGTGAATATTATGTTGTAAGGTATAAGGAATTAGGAATAGCAATCTGTCACCAGGTAGGCGACACAGGTAGGTGGGATTACACCTCTATGATCGAAATATTAATTTAACCAACCAAAAACCACCTTCTGTTAATTCCACTTTAGCAACGAAATTTTCCAATTCTGTTACCTAGGAATATTGTTTATTTTTTAGAAATTAATATTCCAACTATAGAGATATAGTTCCGAATAATCCGTGTCGCCGCCCTGGTGTTAAACAATTTTCTTATATAGTTACATAGCAATTTTTAAATTAAAATAGATGTAGTCCCAAATTACCTGTGTCGCCGCCCTGGTGTCAGACTGTTACATATTCTGAGAAAATGGCTCATTAGGAAGTGATTTAAAAAAATTTAAATCAAACAAAATTATGATATTTTTATATTACATTTTTATATTTATGATATTTTTATATTTATATTTAACTTGGTGGCTTTAATATGGTGGCGTCAGTGGATTAGTTGAATCAACCACCAAGCCATACCTGCCCCCCGTATTTATTACACCATAAATATGTAATTGAATAATCGCCATAAACTCTGTCACGGGTATTATGGAAATAAGATATATCAAGTAGATAAAAAATTCTTTTTTTAAGTCTTTAAATGATTAAGACGAGTTAACTCGTCCTGCAATATGGCGGCTCAAAATGCTGTCATATGTATATATTCACTAGTACAGGTGCCGCCATCTGTGACAGATTTCCGACATACGGTATAATTCTAAATAATCTTCAGTTTTATCAATATAGTTTACAATTTTAATTTCAAATATTATCGAGTGCTTGTGAGACACTACTACGTATGACAAACTTTTGTTTGCATTTCAACACACGCAGTATTAATATGTTCACTAATCGTTCAGCTAAACTGAAACTTTAAGCACTCGATTTCTTTGGTATAGTATGACCAAAAACCACATGTAAATTAAAAATCACAAAGTGATTGAAAAAATTATCCGGATCGGCCGGGAATCGAACCCAGGATCTTCTGGTAACTAGCCAGACGTCTACACCAACGATCCCATGCTCGGTAAGCGGCCATGGGTGTCCGGCTTGGCCGCTTACCGAGCATGGGATCGTTGGTGTAGAGGTTAGCACGTCTGGCTAGTTACCAGAAGATCCTGTGTTCAATTCCTGGCCGATCCGGATAATTTTTTCAATCACTTTGTGATTTTTAATTTACATGTGGTTTTTGGTCATACTATACCAAAGAAATCGAGTGCTTAAAGTTTCAGTTTAGCTGAACGATTAGTGAACATATCAATACTGCGTGTGTTGAAATGCAAACAAAAGTTTGTCATACGTAGTAGTGTCTCACAAGCACTCGATAATATTTGAAATTAAAATTGTAACTGTTTCTCGAATCAGAGAGAGTACTAATACACATAGGTGATTGAATGGGTATCCGGCTCGGCCGCTTACCGAGCATGGGATCGTTGGTGTAGAGGTTAGCACGTCTGGCTAGTTACCAGAAGATCCTGGGTTCGATTCCCGGCCGATCCGGATAATTTTTTCAATCACTTTGTGATTTTTAATTTACAATATAGTTTAGCCTAATTTATATTTTGTAAATTCCTAGGGTTCTTTTTTTTGATGTTAGGATCATTAATCTTTTTTCTTTTTCTTTTTTTTTTAACCTTATCTATTGTACTTATCACTGACAGCAAAAATTCCGGCATTTTGAGACAAAAAAATTTTCCCATATGGTTTGTTTAAAAGGTTAATATCTGAAAATATTAATATCTAATGTATGTTAATTTTGTGGTTAAGGCTGAATTCGTAATCGAGGCAACAAAACCACAAATGTGGTCGGGCACAATGTGCCTGAGGAATATTGTTGCCTTTCAATTCGCAATCACAATTTTTGTGTCAGGGCACATTGTTAAATTTAGTGCCACATTTTTGTAATCTTTGTCCTTCAAATCATACATACAGGGATTTTCCTTCATAAAATCTACCAATTTTTCTTCCATTTTGCCAATTTAATGGATAATTATTGCAGGAATTTACTCACAAAACAAATCAACAAGTTGGACGACGAAGGCAAATTGAGGTTATGAGAGCTTTGTGGCCGGACCACAAGGCACAAAATTAGAAATTTTCCTAACGGGGGCACAAATGTTTCCTGTGGTCATATGGTCGTGCCCGTATTGCGAATTGATACGTAGTCTTCCTTGTATTCTAAACACGACCACATTGTGCCCGACCACATTTGTGATCTTGTTACCTCAATTGCGAATTGGCCCTAACAGTTAATATTTTTCATGAGAGCCCTCTAGTTTGTAACGGTGCAAGTTTCGTAATGTAACTGTAGGCTAACAAAACTTTCTGGCGAACGCTCCTAAAAAAAGGATATTTGAAATCTGTCAAAGTATCAAAACCACACAGGCCACACAGTTAAATACTTAAATTTGAAGACGAAAGAAAATGGAAAATAAGGGATCCACATCAGTGACTGAAGCATTCACTGTTAAAATAAAAAAAGAAGAAGGTTTACAGAATAAAAACAAACCATTTTCAAATATTACAAAAACAGAAATATCTTTATATCACAAAAAGATAAAAATGGAAGTGGAAGAAGGCAATACTACTGATAATTTATGGAGACAATTACATACGGAAATTAAATTAGAAGATGATACAGAGGATATGTTAATCAAAAATAGTGATTTATCTGACGAAAGTTCTGAAAATTTAGGAATATCTAACACACAAAGTACCACTGAACAAAAACATTATAGAACACAACATTCAGGAGAAAAACCATTCAAGTGTAACACCTGTTTGAAAACATTTTCTCGGTCGGACAGTTTGAAATTACATGAAAGGATACATACGGGTGAAAAGCCCTTTACATGCAATATGTGTTTTAAAACATTTTCTCAGTCGGGCACTTTGAGCTCACATAAAAAGACACATACCGGAGAAAAACCATTCAAATGCAATACTTGTTTTAAAACATTTTCACAGTCAGAAAATTTAAAAAAACATAAAAGATTACATACGGGAGAAAAACCATTCAAATGCAATACTTGTTTTAAAACGTTTTCACAGTCAGAAAATTTAAAAAAACATAAAAGATTACATACGGGAGAAAAACCATTCAAGTGTAATACATGTTTGAAAACATTTTCTGATCAATCTGCTTTACGAAAACATATAAGAATACATACGGGAGAAAAACCATTCAAATGTGATACATGTTTGAAAATATTTTCTGATCGATCTACTTTACGGACACATATAAGAATGCATACAGGAGAGAAACCATTCAAATGTGATACATGTTTGAAAATATTTTCTGATCGATCTACTTTACGGACACATATAAGAATGCATACAGGAGAGAAACCATTCAAATGTAATACATGTTGTAAAACATTTTCTCAGTCATGCCATTTAAAATCACATCAGAGATTACATATAGGAGAAAAACCATTCAAATGCAATACGTGTTTTAAAACATTTTCGCGTTCTAGCCATTTGAAAACACATGAAAGAACACATACAGGAGAAAAACTGTTCGAATGTAATACATGTTTTAAAACATTTTCACGGTCGGACAGTTTGAAAATACATGAAAGAATACACACAGGCGAAAAACCGTTCAAATGCAATACATGTTTTAAAACATTTTCTTGTTCAAGCCATTTGAAAACACATGAAAGAACACATTCAGGAGAAAAACCATTCAAATGTGATATATGTTTTAAAACATTTTCTCGGTTGGAAAATTTGAAAAGACATAAAAAAATACATAAGGAGAAGAAAAACCGTTCAAATGTGATGTTTTAAAACATTTTCTCACTTAGTCAGTTTAAATGAACATATCAAGAAATTTCACGTTTTCGAAAAATAAACTACACCACAAATCCAATTTTACGTAGTGGTCGGTGCAAATTTAAGGGGAAGTACGTAAAATCGGAAGATCAGGGGCGTCGGTAAACTTTTGTTTCGGGGGTTGGTAAATATTATTTATCTAAATTTATTTAAAACGATATTATTTTAAGAATCAATTTACACCTAAAATTCGGTTGTGCAGACAAAGGAAATCAAATGTTATACTAATGAATATGAGTGACGACTTTTAGAAAACTGTCGAAAAATCAACTTCACTATCGCATTCATCAGTGTAAAAGACGCCAAATAGCGGAAGCTGACAACAATTCTATAGGATATTCTACTCGTGAACTAGCAAAGATACCAAAAAACAAACTTCACTATTGAATTGGGCACTAAAAATTAGATTAAGCAGCGCATTTTGACAAAAATTCTAGAATGTTCTATTCGTTAACTAACAAAGATATCGAAAAATCGATTGCACCATTTAATTGGTCATCGAATAAAAGACGGAATAGCACATTTTGATAAATATTCTAGAATATTCTATTCGTCAAATAGCAAAAATTGTTTGTCAAAATCGGACATTTAGTTTACATTAGTTTAATTTCGATTGGACAATTAAGTGGTGCAGTAGATTTTCCAATATCTTTGTTAGTTGACAAATAGAATATTCTAGAACATTTCTCAAAATGTGTTATTTGGTCTCTTTTTTGGTAGCCAATTCAATGGCGACGTCTGTTCTTGAATATCTTTGCTAGTTGACGAATAGAATATTCCAGAACATTTGTCAAAATGTGTAATTTGACCTTTTTTTTCAATGGACAATTAAATGGTACAATTGATTTTTCAATATCTTTACTAGTTGACAAATAGAACATTCTAGATTTTTTGTCAAACTACACTGTTTACTCTCATTTTTAATGACCAATCTCTGCTAGTTGACGATTAGAATATTCTAGAATTTTACGTTACTCATTTTGCATTTGCATTTTGCATATTATGTATGCAGAATATGTGCATAAATGTATGCAATAAAATTTCAAAATTTTTAGAGACTAAAAGACCCTCAGACAATATTACCTACGGACCTGACTCTGGCTTGGTACATAAATTTTCACCAACACAGACAAACAACAACATATCTGTGAGAGGAGAACCCCACTAAATCGCTGACGTCACTACGTAAAATCGGAGTACGTACCATTGGATGGCCACTGTATGAATAAATATAAAATATGCAGTCTCCAAAATGTTATTTAATATTAGATTCTTTACTTTTTCTGTTTCTCTGTAAAAATATTTTCTTATATGTTTATAGTTTTATCTATACGTATTTTTATTATAATTTTTAATCCTCAAGCTCATGACTCAGTTTTTTTTTTACCTTCAAACTCATGGCTGGGGTTCAAATGCACCCCACTGTTATCTTAATAATAAGCCGGTTCTATGACTGATAAACCGACATTATGGTATACCATTTTCTTCCTTTTTTCATAAGGAAGAGACTGGTTGGTATACATAAAATCTGATTTTAAGCCAATTCAGATCATAGTAAAACCCATTAGAACATTAAAAATAGGAAAAAATCAGCAAAAGCTCATTTTTCAAATAAAAATTTGTAACTTCTCAACCGTTCAAGCAATTTTAAAATTTCCAACGGCGTTTTGAAGAGAATACTTCAGGCTATAGAAAAAAAATTACGATTACTTGATTCTGTTAAAAAAAGTATATTTATTTAGACACTTGAAAATGGCAAAAAATTAGTAAATTAAAAATGTTTTAACCCTAGAATCATACATTGGTCTACGAGAAACATTAATCATACATCGTCGTCAATTTGGCGAATGGACGTTTTACGGAGAATTTTAGAGGTTATTTGCAAAAAACATTTTTTTTTTACATAGGAGCACTACAAAAATATTTAAAAAAATATTTAAAAAATTGTATTTGGAAAATTTTTTTTTAATATAGGGTAAAAGCCCCGTTTGTGGAACGCGATCCAATAGAAAAACAGTTTTGACATTTATATCTTAATGAAGTTATTTCTGAAAGAAACGTCTGATAACAAAAATTATTATTAATAGAATGATTGTTTTTCAATTTAAATTCACCTCACATTTAATGTTTCTTTACTTAATTAAAGAAATACATATATATATTAAACAGTTTTTGCTGAATGTGTCTCTTTTGCGTTTGATCAATGCTTATTTATAGAAACACATGCCTTATAAATTTCAACATTTTTCAGTTAATTTTCGAAGTTAGCGCAATAAAACTAACAAATAATTTTTATTAGTCCAGTTAAGAGATTATAAGAGCTAAACCACCTTTTTATTCGATTTAAATGTAATTTATATATATGTGTATTTCTTTTAGTACACATATAACCTCTGTATTTAACTAAAATCATGTACATAAAATAACTAAAAATTTATATTATAAATAGTTTTAATTTCTTTTCGAGTCTAAAATATTTACTTACTGCTTTAAAATCGTACAATTTTTAATATTTTTTTATTTCGGAGCGTATCGTCAATTGATAAATAAAAAAATTTTGATTTAAAGTTGCAAAATTTTATTAATAATGAAAAATTGTCGCCATTTTGATAAGTTAGTTTAGAATTGATTAGAACTTTACCAAAATACATAGATGGCGAAACAAAATATATTGTATTTTGGTATATTCTGTGATTTTGGTCGTTTATTTTATCGAATATTTAAACCATTCTATATTTTTTAATTTGACATTCTATTTACTACTAGATGTCACTCTATGTCATAGAGTGCAAAGATGGTAAAAGATGTATGTGATGTATCTCATGTTCGTACATACGTGTTCTTTTTTAGGTGTCAATATGCTGATTTTTTAAAGGGTGTTAATATATTCTGTCCGTTTTTTTATAGATGTCAACAAATTATAAAACAAAACTAATAAATCAAAATTTTTGGGTTATATTTTCTTAAAAACATATTCATTGGATTAAAAAAACTTGGTTTCATGCTTATTAAGAAAAAAAAAATGGGTGTTTAATTCATTTATTAATTTTTATAAGCAAGTTTGATGAAATACCTAAAAATAATGTTCCACAATCGGGGCTTTTACCCTAAATATTTATTAATTTTTGTAGTCTTTTTATTAAAGTATATTTTCATTATAAAAATTACAAAAATAGATAAATACATCAATTGTAAGACATATCTTTTAAATAATTTATGAACTATTTATAAGTCCAAAATAAGCTTTTTTTGGGCAGTTCGCCGACATTATTAATTAATTACTTATTATTATATCTGTAAAAAGTGTGAATTTTTTGAGAATTACCATTTCTATTACAGCCAAACCGTTGATAAAGCTCCTCACCAAGTCTTCAGCGTAAGTGTAGAAAATTGTAACTAGTGGTGTGTCAAAAGTGTGTCAGATACCGCTTAAGACATATAGTCAGTCGGTGTCCGTCGCCGAACGCACAGTGCATTGTAATATATTGTTAGACATTGTTACTTGAATTGTACAGGTTGGTCTGTCCCATAATAGGTGTTTTGTAGTAGTGTATGTGAATACGCACACAGAAACAAACAACAAACCAACACTATTGCAAACAGTGTGTACCTACACAACATAGTGGGGAGATTTTACGCCACCCACTGGCGATAAGTGGAACAGAGACATAGACATTCTAGTTTGGCTCCTTGCTCCTCACTATAGCAATTGGTTGTCCCGGTTGTCCTCGTCGATATCTACAACTCTTATTTGAACAATTTTTCAATTAAATCAACGGGTTGGCAATAATAAAAATGGCAACTCTCAAAAAACTCATTCTGTATATATGTAATTCGTCATCTACGTTATCACAATCTGCGCGTCCCTTTTTTCATCTACTGCGGATAATATAATAGTGCTGGCGTTCCAGACGAAAATTTTGTTAGCCTAACATCAGCTAACGGAGCTTTCACCGTTACAAACCAGAGGGCACGCATTCAAAAAATTAATATACATTATATAATAAACAATTTCTAACATGGTGACTGATTATTTTTATTCCATAATTTTTAAATGTGGCTGTACTTCAGAAATTAAGTATTTATACCGTGAAAAAATATTTAACGTGCATTAATTTTTGAATCAGAGCCCTCTGGTTTGTAACGGTGAAAGCTCTGTTAGCTAACGTTAGGCTAACAAAATTTTCGTCTGGAATGTTAATATTTTGTGTAGGCATTCAATAATTATTTCCAAAAATAAGAACACAAAATTTACTTCATTCTCAGATTTTATTTTTCATAACACTACTTTCATTTTTTATTATCAATAACTATTTTTTTTTTAATATTTTTAAACAACCTACTATAGTATATTTTTATCAATGATATATGAATACTATAGATATCACCAATGCAATCTTCAGTGAAGCATGAGTCTCCAGTTGGTCCAAGTCAGTAGCGTTCTAAAATTATGTATATTTAAACAAAAAATTAAACGAATATTTCTAAATTTTTATTTTTAATTGTTGGTTACAAATATACATTTGGTTTATATATATTTGGTTTAAAAATATAAAAAAAATATATATTTATAATTATTTAATATATTTATATTTTTTGCATTTACATATTATGCATTAAATACTTAATTAATATTATAATTACATTAAATGTGTGTAATACATCTATATGATTCAGCCTATTTGTTTTATAGATTCTACCCAAGTTTTCATTTTTTTTTATCTTTTAGAAACCTATGAGAAGTTTAAAAAATTTAAAAACCGTATTATTCCTATTAATGATACAAACAAATAGTCTAAAAATATTGTATAACATTTCATCTGAAAATTTTGCTCATAATATTTATATTTAAAATGCATATATTTAAATCATCTTTTTAATTATAACGTTATATACCTATCAATTTTAATATATTCTTATGAATAGGTAAAAAAAATTTTCATTTATAATGGCACCGGGAAAGGTCATCAATTAATACTTAAATTTAAAAATTTTTGTAATGCTAGAAAAGAAAACTGAAAAATTATTCTCTACTTTCTTTCAGCTATCTATTTCAAAACATACATAAGGTATATTTATTTAAAGTAGTGGAGATAGTGGAGCTACGCCACTGGCTGTTGCTAGGGTCGCCATAGTGGTTGCTAAGGACGCCATAATTTAAAATTAACAAAATTAACATTTTCTCACATAAAAATAGAATTTAAAATATTTCCATGCATTAAAAGGAAAAAAAAAATTATTTTAGACTGTAGATAAAATACGTAATATTTCATTATTAGTAAGTATCTGAAATTAAAGTTTTTTTAAAATCAAGTTTAATTCCAATTTTAATAAGTGAGAATTAAATTCAAATATTTACTTATGTGAAAAAATGAATTCCTTCGTAGTTTTTACTCGTAGATTTGGTACAGCCATAAGCAACGCACATAATCATTTTTAAAAAAAGTTATAATTTTAAAATAATCACAATCAAATTTGCACAATACAAGATTAAAACCAAAGTAATATTGGCGACCCATAGTCTCCAGTTGTTGTTAGTGGTGACTTCAACTGAGTGTATATAAAAAGTCGGTATGGGCGCATCCATACTATTCATATATCAATGATTTTTATATATTATATTAAATTATTCCCATATGTAACTAACTTAATATGTATTATACTTTATTTATGAGATGGGCATTGATATAATATTATATTTTATTTATGAGATGGGCATTGATATCTAAATGGAACGCCAGCAGTGTTCATTGGTCTATGTGCATAATACATAAATATGTGTTTTAAAATAATTTCCCAAAATTAGTCAAATTCCCCATTGTTGTTTTAATATCTAATGCATGTTAATTTTTTGAATGCGAGCCCTCTGGTTTGTAATGGTGCAAGCTCCATTATGCAACTTTAGGCTAACAAAACTTTCTGGCGGACATTCCTTAAAAATTTCAACAGTGGCGTCTGTTAGAGTGTCAATATGGTCAATATTACACAGATGAATTTGAAGAAAAAAGAAAATGGAAAATAAAGTATCTACATCAGAGACTGAAGCATTCACTGTTAAAGTAAAAAAAAATGAAAATTTACAGCATGTAAATAACTCATTTTCAAATATCACAAAAACAGAAATATCTTTATATGACAAAAAGATAAAAATGGAAGTGGAAGAAGGCAATACTGCTGATAATTTATGGACGCATTTACATACGGAATAGGGATGTCGTTTTTTAATCGATAAATCGAGAAATCGATTAATCGGAAGTATGGAAACCGATTTTTAATCGATTATTGATTTTGAGATCGATTCACACATCGATTTTTATTTTATGGAAATCGTGAAACGATTTTTTTTTTCCAAAACATAAATTGCTTTTTTCTTTATACTTTGCTATTTATTTATTAATTTAAATTTAAATTTATTGTCGGTACTACGATTATTAAATTTTAAGCATCAAACGCATATAATCAAATGTCTATGCATCAAATCAAATTGTCAAAATTGACATATTGACAACTGTACCATGTACAAAACAATAAAGTTTAGGCGGGAAATTTAAAACAAAAAAAAACTTTCATTTTTTTTTTATCCCTTAATCTATAAAAAAACTTTGTATGCAATTACATAAAAACTTCTCAACATTTAGTACAATTTAGATAATATTTATACAATTATAGAGAAAGCAACGACAACTGCAAATGACTCATTCTCATAAATGTATCTCTTAGACAGACTCGTAATATAGCTATCTCTCACAGGATTTACTATCTAATATATTGAAAAAGGATAGTAGAAATTATAATATCTTTTATATGTGACAAAACTTTATTTTTGAAATGAGTCATTTTCTTTATATATAAATTTGACTTTAACATTTTTATCAAATGAAAACAAAAATTGTCAACTTTGTTATGATGTTGTGATTCATCTCTATACCACAGAATAAAATTCTAAAAAAATGTTGGTAATTAAGTATGTACACGCTTAACAGTCTTTAACAAAAGACTTCGAAAGTTAATCCTTCTGGATTATAAATTTTTACTTAAAAATTACCGCCACTTTTGCTACAGCAAATTTGAATCGATTTCTTGGAATCGATTTTGAATACAATCGATAATTTAAGTATCGATTCTTTTGTTGGCAATTACGAATCGATTCAATAATCGATTTTTTTTTAAAAAAACGACATCCCTAATACGGAAATTAAATTAGAAGACGATACAGAGGATATGTTAACCAAAAATAGTGATTTATCTGACGAAAGTTGTGAAAATTTTGGAATATCTAACGCACAAAGTACCACTGAAAAAAAACATGATAGAACACAACATTCAGGAGAAAAACCATTCAAGTGTAACACCTGTTTGAAAACATTTTCTCGGTCGGACAGTTTGAAATTACATGAAAGGATACATACAGGTGAAAAGCCCTTTACATGCAATATGTGTTTTAAAACATTTTCTCAGTCGGGCACTTTGAGCTCACATAAAAAGACACATACAGGTGAAAAACCATTCAAATGCAATACTTGTTTTAAAACATTTTCTCAGTCAGGCCATTTAAAAGAGCATCAAAAAATACATACAGGTGAAAAACCATTCAAATGCAATACATGTTTTAAAACATTTTCTCAGTCAGGCCATTTAAAAGAGCATCAAAAAATACATACAGGTGAAAAACCGTTTAAATGCAATATATGTTTTAAAACATTTTCCCGGTTAGAACATTTGAAATCACATGAAAGAATACATACAGGTGAAAAGCCGTTTAAATGTAATACGTGTTTTAAAACATTTTCTAAGTCAGTCAATTTGAGCGCACATGAAAAAACACATACAGGAGAAAAACCATTCAAATGCAATACATGTTTGAAAACATTTTCTCGTTCAAACCGTTTGAAATCACATGAAATAATACATACACGGGAAAAACCATTCAAGTGTGACACATGTTTTAAAACATTTTCTCACTCAGTTAGTTTAAATACACATATCAAAAAATTTCACCTTTCCGGGAAATAAACTATGAATAAATAAGAAAAAGTGCCGTCTTCAAAATTTTATTTAATTTTAGATTCTTTACTTATTTTGTTCCTGTTTCTCTGTAAAAATATTTTCTCCTATGTCTGCAGTTTTATCTATACATATTTTGTATTATATTTTTTATCATTAAACTTTGTTTTTAAATATTGAATCAATTTTATTTAAAAAATTCTCCTGATTTAACTGATGGAGTTATGAATATTATGTTATACAGGTATAAGGGAATATATATGTATGCCTTTTAGAAAATTATGAAACATTTTCCAAAATATTCTAAGCATGTCACAAATTCTTATGACAGTTCTTTTTGTTTAATTTAGTTTTCATTACGAAATTAATGTAAATTTTCTACCTTACATAACAAAATTCCGTCAAAATGGTACATTCAAGAAATGTAACGATCCTATTGGTTGTTTCACTCATTGTACAGAAAGAATTTCTTTTTTATTTAATTTAATTTCTTTTTAATAAACGCAAGAGGACTGTAGAGTTAACAACTAGAGAGTTAACAAAAAATCCTAAATTAACACTTTCACTGAGATGACATTACTTAGTGCGTGTCAAAAACACGCATTTGACGAATTTTTTGGTAGCATATATTGAATCTAAAGCAAGCAAAACAAAATTTATATTTAGAGAGCTTGGTCCATCACATACATACTTTGTATGTAGTACCAATGTCAAACCACTGGTCAGCTAATGGAAACCACGCGATTTACGCAATTAAAATTATATTTTGAGTTACTAAACAAGCCAAAACTATGAAAGAACAAATAAAAAATTGCAAAAAAAAAAAAAATTATATCAGTGGACTGGTCGTTGACCAACCGGTCAACAACAGGAACACCTAAAAATTTGACCGTCCCAATATGTTTGGAATACCCACAACCTGCTTTGCTTAAGCCTTCAAAAATTTCGTTATTTTTTTATTACGATGTAGGTCTTTTATGAGATTTAGCATTTACGACAAAAGACAATTACGAAAAGTATTTTTTAAAAATAGTTTGATTGCTGACCAAATAAATGGAACTAGGTAATGGAGCCTGAAATTAAATTAATTGCTAAGTGTTTATTTACTCAATTTGTGGTAAGATTCGTTGTCGATAATTTTCGCCCTGCAACGACAAAAAAGGTTGTCCGCAAATACGGTATCGCCGCAACACGGTAATAACAAAATCCCAGTACGGTATCAGAGGAACATGAATTTATTTTTGAATAGTAAAAGAGTTCAAGCAAATTACTGTTTTAAAATTTAAACAATATGGGACACTTAGGACACTTCAGGACACTCTACTCGAGACCAGGCGCTTTCAGTTTGGTTCCATAATATTGCTTCCTGTGTGGAATATGTAGGACAAATTTAGTTATTAGTTTATAACTACGACTACTAATTAAAAATTAAAAAATTTAGTTGCAACTACAACTAACGTTTTAATTGCGAATAAATTAGCTGATTAAAAATATTAATCTACTAATTAGTTAACTAAAAAATTTAATTGATTGATGCCAACACTGGTTGTATTGTTGCTCCAGCATAGGCTAGATAACGTTTTTTAGTACCAAAAACCAGGATCATTTATTAACAAACAAATTCATTTTTTTTTTTTAAATTGTTTATTATACAAATTATTTTTACAGAAAAAAAAAAAATAAATAAAAACAAAATTAATAATGAATGAATTGGGCATAGGGGACTTTCTGAACACCGTGATTTGAGTGTATATTCTGGCAAAACCGGCACAAATAAACACTTTTTCAATAATAAAAAACAATCGATATCTCTCTCAATTTTTAAGATATCGATTTTCACAGATCATAATTAATTTCAAACAGGCTATTTCACAGTATCCGATAATTTTTGAAACTGAAAATTAGTC
The DNA here is from genome assembly GCA_035578155.1 of Brachynemurus nebulosus. Classification (NCBI taxonomy): domain Eukaryota; kingdom Metazoa; phylum Arthropoda; class Insecta; order Neuroptera; family Myrmeleontidae; genus Brachynemurus; species Brachynemurus nebulosus. Next base: position 5,702,547 of record JAPWDM010000008.1, read on the forward strand.
GCCGATATGATTAGTCGCTGTCGCTTTTTTAATCTAATATTTGGACTGACATGATTTCTAGTATTTTTTTTTTTTTTTTGCTCATATTAACATGACGCTAAATTAGAACATATAAGGCTGCGGTTACACTGGATACGAATTCGTACGAAATTCATTCGTACGACTGTGTGGTTACATTGGATACGGAATCGTAATACGAATTCGTATTTAAATTTAAACTGAAAACTGTTAGTACATATTGCATGATATCAAACAATGGATCCAGTTACCGTATCTTATTTATTAGAATCATCGTTTTCAAAATTTCTAATTATAGAAAACAAACAATTCTGGGTAAACGAGTATTTATTATTCATGTAGAGCAAAAAAGCTGGGTTCTGGAATTGTTTTCAACAAATTTTTCAAGACGAACAGAAATTTTTAGAGTATCTGAACATGTCGCAAGTCACATTCAATTATATTTTAAAATCTACTGATTTTCAGATTCAATATTTAGTTAATTAATTTTTCATTACACATACTTTAAATGTTTTTGTTAGGTTAAGTTAGCTTTGTTATTCGTAATATATTTAATTAAAAAATTATCTAAACATTTCTTCTGCCACCTAATTCCATAATTTTTTATTTAACTTTCTATTGTAATGGTGGTAGGTGTCAGCCGAGAACTTTAGGCAATCAAATTTACACTAATGTAGTGTTGATTGCCTCTGTGAGATTGATTAATTTTTGGGAACTTATCATGAGCTCAAACCCCAGGTAACGTGGTTGGTGTCGCCAACTAGCGGCCGTAACGTGAACTATGTGAGGCCGCCATCATGATTCCGATATTGATTTCTTATAACAAGGGTTGATTTTGTGATTACCCGAACTAAGTGGTTTTTTAACAGAGATCTGTGAGAATGGCGACCAACGAACAACGGTAAACGAGTGGTATGATGTTGCTTCGCGCATCAAACACTCACTCACTAACTGACCTTAGATTGGTTCAGACGTAATTTTTTATGTGAGTCACAATTTTCTTTATTAAAAAATTTAAACAATATTTAAATTAAATTTTTGTAAAATATTTTTGTAAACATTTAAAATATAAAAGTGCCTTAAATAATAATAAACATTAAATATTAAAAAGAAATAAACATTTATTATTTAAAATACCAAAATTTAACCATCTACTGACGAATTATTTTTATCAACGGAAAACTGTCGACACAAACCGCCACGCGTAATGCTGGTCTCCGGAGGATTATTCCTCACAAGTAACCCGCGAATACAGGGACAAACAGAATTAATGGCATCCAACAATTAATATATCGAGTTTTTCGGCGCCAAAATCAAGTTTTAAATATAGTCAAAAGCCGCCAACCGTTACACTATTATGATAATATTTATGTTTTTGATCCCTTAAAGATCGTCTGTGTTCAACAAAAATAATTATTTTTTCTATATCCATCATTTTTTTCGTACGAATTCGCATCAAAAAACAAAATATTTTGGTCGTGTCAAAAAGTCGTACGAGCTCGTACGAAAAAGTCGTAAGCACTTAAGCAGTGTAACCACGCATGTTTAAATGTATCCACTTGTTTAATTCGTATTAACTCGGATAAACCCGTACGAATTCGTATGAATGAATTTTCGGATGAATTCGTATCCAGTGTAACCGCTACTTAATAGGGTACTTGACTGAAGTTACAAAAGTATTCTAAAAGCATTGTTTTTCCATATCAGTTAAGGAGGTTCGTGCGTCAAACCTAATAGTAGATAAAAATTTTAATTTTAGAGAATTGACAAGTTCAATTACATAGTTATCTTCTCTCAAAAATTTTAAGGCCTTCATAGATCATTTCTTAAAGTAACTGACGATTAAAACTCAAATTTTTAACACAGAGCCATTGGAAAAAACATTCTAAACAGCATTTTTTCATTTTAAAAATTATAGTAAGTATATTATAAGAGTAGATACCATCGTAAAAAAATATTGAAAAATATTCTTTGAAATATGAAATTTATATAATTGCACAAAAAACATCGTGTTGACGAACGTTAAAATGAAATATTAATTATTGAAATTAATATTCAGGTAGATTTTGATGTATACACGACATACAAGGTCAAATCAGACTACTAAATTTCAATCAACAACTGTGTATGCATTGATCTCAGAGATCAGTACATAGGTGGTACGTATAGCAATCACCCATATACATGACACGATATGACACATGAACAAGCACAAGCTCTGTATGCATAACATACAGGTATAGTGTTTTGTGGTAGCTACATAACATTATCCTGTAGTGTTTTGTGGACGCGCTCGAACGTCTTTAAGTGATTTTTTTATTTTCGACAGATTCTGTAAAAAATCATCAAAAAAAATAACCCTACAATTTTAAATGAGAAAAAGGCGGGAAAAACACCTCACTATAGTGACGTCACAGCCTGAAGTAACTAAACGTCAATGTAAATATTTATAACCTCAAAACTTTAATTATATTCATAAAATATCAAAGTAAAAGCAAGCATTTATTAGAATTCTGGCCGATTATTATTACTATATATATGTAAGCTAATAGAAATATTTAAAAGAAAACACAATTTCACCTCACCGATGAAAATTATCAAAATCGACATATCTAGCTACAAAATGTTACGTCATTTTCAAGAAATGGAGCGTTTTCACTAATTTGAATATTTGTTGAAAAATGGCGATTTTCAGAATAAAATTTTTAAATAGTTATCAAATTTTTTTATGTTTCATTATTAAAATTGGACATATGTAATGATAATGCATAGAATTATTTAACACTAGACACAAATTTTAAATACAGTCAAGTACCGTATTAGAAATTGTAGCCATTGATAGAATATTTACACTCAAATCACGATGTTCAGAAAATCATTGTCGTGCCGAAATGAATTTTTCGAAGCTACATTTTTCATTATCATTGGTAATTTATTTTTCTAAAATATGAAGTTTCTTGATGTGTGTCTTCAAACTGCCTGAGTGAAAAAATGCTTTACTACATTTGTTACACTTGAATGATTTCTCTCCTGTGTGTGTTCTTTTATGTGATTTCAAATGATGTGATAGAGAAAATGTTTTCAAACATATATCACATTTGAATGGTTTCACCCCTGTATGTATTCTTTCATGTTTCCGTAAATGAGATGAATCAGAAAATGTTTTAAAACATATATCACATTTGAACGGTTTTTGTCCTGTATGGGTTCTTTGATGTCTCTTTAAATCGCCTGACCGTGAAAATGTTTTAAAACATGTACTGCATTTGAATGGTTTCTCACCAGTATGTATTCTTTCATGTGTTTTCAAACTGCCCGAATGAGAAAATGTTTTAAAACATATGTTACATTTGAACGGTTTCTCACCTGTGTGAATTCTGTGATGTGTTTTTAAATTACTTGATTGAGAAAATGTTTTGAAACATGTATCACATTTGAACGACCTTTCACTATTCTGTATTTTTTCATGTTTTCTCAAATGCCTTGACGTGTTTGGTTTTTCACCGGTATGAGTTTTCTTACCGCGCTCAACTGCACTTTGTGTGTTGAAATAATTTTCGCAATTTTCGTCAAATAGAACATTATTTTCTGTTAACATATCCTCTTCATCATCTTCTAATTTGATTTCGATATGTAAACTTTTCAAACTTGATAAATTATCCGTACTATTGCTTTCTTCCAATTCCAATTTTATTTCATTTCCATCATATGAAGAATCAGGTAATTCCGTTTTTGGTGTATTTGAGAATGAGTGATCTACGTTTTGTAAATTTTCCTCCTCCTTTATTTTAACAGTAAATGGATCAATCATTGATATAGATTCCTTATTTTCCATTTGCTTTTTTCTTCGAATATCTAATGATAAATTTTTGACAAATTTAAAAGGTTTCAAATGTTTCTAATGTTAAAACTATGGAGTGTAGATACCAGGAGCACCATCTCTGCATCAAAAAGTGTCCACAGAAAGACGTAAATAGTGGCGGCGCTACTGTAGCAAAAGGGTAAATTTGAGAAGTAAACAAGAGAAAAAAAACATCCGCGTTGTTACGGCGCACTTTTAAAAAATAAAACATAAAATCTGTAAACAATAATAGAATATGTAAATAAAGTTACTTAAAATTTTATTTTTAAAAGTCTAATTATGCATAAAATATTAGGGAAATAAAATGATCCCGACATAAATTAGTACAAGATCCCGCAGCTGATTTCTGCAGGTATCTGTTTTTTTAATGAAACTTAATTTAAATGAATCCTTAATGGCAATGTAATAGATTGCTCCCGGGTTGCCTATCGAAAATTAGCCGTAAGTACCTTTAATTGCCGTTATTAAGCGAATAATCGAAAAGATATTTTTTGACGTTTTAAAGTGTCAAATATTTTCAAAGATTTTTAAAATTTACAAATTTTTGTCATAGTAACAAGAAAAGTAAATAATTTTTTCCTAGTTACAAATACAAAAATAAGCCAAGAGCCATTTGATTTGATTTTTTAATTTTTTTTTTATTTATCTATAAGTACCTATATCTACAATATGTTTTATTATTTATAAGAAGCTAAAGAGGTAAAATCACATGGAAAATTGGACCCTGATAACTTCGGTCTGGATAATACTTAAGAGCTCAAATTGTCAGGATAGAATGTAGTCACGTCTTATGAAATGTACAAAATTTCAATTTTACAGCTCTATTGCTTTCGATATTATTATATTTATTAAATTCGTCACTAACTCACTGATGATCATCAAAATTATAGAGTACTTCCCGAAGTTTTAGAAAGTTGAAATTTGGTCTATAGACTGGGTTTACCACACAATTAACGAGAAAATTAACAAATTTGATTTCCCCTCTTTAGCTTCTTATAAATAATAAAACATATTGTAGATATACTTATAGATAAATAAAAAAAAAATAAAAAATCAAATCAAATGGCTCTTGGCTTATTTTTGTATTTGTAACTTGGAAAAAATTATTTATTTTTCTTGTTACTATGAGAAAAATTTGTAAATTTTAAAAATCTGAAAATATTTGACACTTTAAAACGTCAAAAAATGTCTTTTCGATTATTCGCTTAATGATGGCAATTAAAGGTTTTGGACAACACAACAACATACAAAACACTTCACTCAATCGACAACTGCAAGTTCATTTCATACACTTTTGTTACTCTAGCGCTATTCTGGCGAGTTTTTCAACTGTTACTTAGTACTTAAAACGGGACACTTTTTGAACTATTTTTCTATTGTTTTCCGTACAAGATAGTCCTCCTAGTTAAAACGTTTTTATTTTTTATGTCCTTGTATAAGTTATAAGAATTATTTCTTACTTATTTCCTCAAAGTTCCATTCAACGTCACTAGATGGCATACTTATTATTCCTTATTCTACTTATTTCACTGATTGTGTATGAGGCCTAACAATAAATTTTTTTTCTAATTTGAAGCAATTTTTTCAAAAATTTAATCTGATTTTTGATACTAGAGAGCAGAGATCTGATCTAGAGACCTAACCGACACCAGTGAAGAGGGCCTCTTCACTGTCGACACCAAACGAACCAGAAATTTTTGTATGTGAATAAAGCGGCTTCTACACGATGCTACGAACGTTCCTTCCAACGTTCGATCGAATGTTTGAGGCAATTAAAGCGGCTTCTACACGATGCTACGAACGTTCCTTCCAACATTCGATCGAACGTTTGAGGCAATTAAGTTCGATAGTTGGTGCGACGAATGTATCTGCTACACGGTGAGTCGAATGTTTGATCCAATACGAATGATGAAGTGTTGGTACTCAGTGGGGGACGATGTCATCTGTCTGATGTTATCTCTAATGTTATACACTGATGTTGTCTCTCTTAACATGAACGAGTCGTGCAGCTGCTGAGTCGAACCAACCAACGCTACAGCGGGTTCTACACGATGCTACGAACGTTCCTTCCAACATTCGATCGAACGTTTGAGGCAATTAAGTTCGATAGTTGGTGCGACGAATGTATCTGCTACACGGTGAGTCGAATGTTTGATCCAATACGAATGATGAAGTGTTGGTACTCAGTCGACAACGCTGTTATCTGTCTGATGTTATCTCTAATGTTATACACTGATGTTGTCTCTCTTGTATAATGTGTTGGGACAAACGTGACGAAGATGTTACCTGTCTGATGTTATCTCTAATGTTATACACTGATGTTGTCTCTCTTCACATGAACGAGTCGTGCGCAACCAACGAACACAACCAACATTGACCTTCAAACGTTCGAAGCATCCCTTTGACTCGGTGCAAGAATACCGACATCGAACGGGATACGACCAAATGCGAATGTTTGACGCTCGACATTGGACACTCGTAGGTTCGAACAACGGCTACACGATGCTATGAACCATCCAACGTCGAATGTTGGAAGGTGTTCGTAGCATCGTGTAGCAGCGGCATACCAACACTGACCTTCAAACGTTCGAAGCATCCCTTTGACGTCTCTTTAAATCGAACAAAACTTTCTGACGAACGCCCCACGCTCCTAAAAAATTCATCAATTGACGTCTGTCAAAGTGTTAAAACCACGACACAGTTAAATTTGAAGACAAAAGAAAATGGAAAACATGGAAAATAAGGGATCCACATCAGTGACTGAAGCATTCACTGTTAAAATAAAAGAGGAAGAAAGTTTACAGAATGTAAACAGCTCGTTTTCAAATACCAAAAAAACAGAAATATCTTTATATCACAAAAAGATAAAAATGGAAGTGGAAGAAGGCAATAGTGATAATTTATGGAGACAATTACATACAGAAATTAAATTAGAAGATGATACAGAGGATATGTTAATCAAAAATAGTGATTTATCTGACGAAAGTTGTGAAAATTTCGGAGTATCTAACGCACAGACTACCACTCAACAAACACATGATGGAATACAACAACAACATTCAAGAGAAAAAACATTCAAATGTGATGAATGTTTGAAAACATTTTGTACGTTAGGCGGTTTGAAACAACATGAAAGAATACATACAGGAGAAAAACCATTCAAATGTACTACATGTTTTAAAACATTTTCTCAATCAAGTCATTTGAAACAACATGAAAGAATACATACCGGAGAGAAACCATTCAAGTGTAATGTATGTTTTAAAACATTTTCTCAGTCAGAAACTTTAAAAACACATAAACGATTACATACGGGAGAGAAACCATTCAAATGTGATACATGTTGTAAAACATTCTCTGATCCATCTGCTTTACGAAAACATAAAAAAATACATACAGGAGAAAAGCCATTCAAGTGTGATACATGTTTTAAAGCATTTTCTCTGCTGTATAATTTAAATGCACATGAAAAAACACATACAGGAGAAAAACCATTCAAATGCAATACATGCTTTAAAACATTTTCTCAGTCAAATAGTTTGAAGGCTCATAATAGAATACATACAGGAGAGAAACCATTCAAATGTGATACATGTTGTAAAACATTCTCTGATTCATCTACTTTACGAAAACATAAAAAAACACATACAGCAGAAAAACCATATAAGTGTAACACATGTTTTAAAATATTTTCTCAGTCAGGCAATTTGGAGAGACATATAAAAAAACTTCACACTTTAAAAAAATAAATTAGGGTAAACGGTATAGTTATGTTAACGGGAATTTGTCTATTTTTGGGAAATTATTTTAAAACACACATATTTATGTATTATGCATGTATACGTTTTTAATTTTTAAAAATAATGCCGGAAATTGTTAGAAAAAATTATTTTAGTATTTGTTCTCAAAATTTGCGCGAAAACGTTTACTAGCTGTCAGTTACGTCACATTCTCTAGATAGCAACAGGTGTCCTGTAACTAAGAAAAAAAATGTTTATTTTTCCTGTAACTAGGAAAAGAAATTGTTGATTTTTAAAAAAATTAATTAAATTTTGATTAATTTCCATAGTTATGTTTGCTAACCGGAAATTAAGTAGCGACCCTAGTGGTGATAGTGTTGAAATATAAGAGAAAGCCACGTCACAGCCCGTTTCTGCTTACGTGGATTTTAGCTAAAAAATTACGTTTTTAATTAAATTTTTTTAAATCAAATAATGATAGTTAAGATGAATTAGTATAATAAATTACTGTCTTTTATCATAAATTTTCATTAAAATTTGTTTTAATTGCTTTTCTTTGATACTGTCAAATACCCCATTGGGCGTTGATAGTTATTGGACAAGACACTCTCTTTTGAAGATTATAAGGCTTATAGACTAGTAAAGCAAACTTACTGATTTTTTAGTTAAACAGAACCTTCTAGTACCTACAAAACTTGTGGATTGTGGAAATACGCCAGAAATTAATAAATGAAATTTTTGTCCAATAACTGTATTTTTCTACACGCACAACTTTAATATTTTTTTTCAGACTTAGCAATATGTAATATGAAAGTTTTATATGGTACATTAAAATAGACAGGTCTTACTTTATTTATGAATTTTTTCGTTAAAAATAAAACTACAAGTACTTTTTCTGTACTTTATTTTGAAAATTTTTCTTAACTGTCCAATAACTATACCATTTACCCTATTTAATAATAAAAAATTCCTGTTTCCAAAAAAAAAAAAAATTCATTTAACAGGTTGACGGTCATGCGAGCGCTGTACAGCGTCAAGTTAAATTTCACGAATTGCCACACAGTGATGTACAACGTCAACAATTTCGCACAAAGTGTACATTAATAAGGTGTGTACGGTATGTACTGTATGTACTATGTAGCATTAGGGTGTGCCAAAAAAACACTGGTATGTTTTTTTCTCGCTCTCTGCTCAAAATATCGTAGGATATGTTTAAACAAACATCCCCACCAAAGTGGAGCTCATAATTGCAATTTTTAGAGGTGCATCATCGAATCTAAAGTTTTCCCATTAAAATAACAGCAAAGACGATTTTTTATATTATTTACTACTGCAAGCTATGAAGAAATTTTTTTCCCATAAAATGAATCAGGAAGAAGTTAAGCACCTTAATAAGCATTAAATTTTAGACAAAAAATTTCATTGAGTCAAACACTTTCTACAGAGCTTTAAAATTTAAATATTTTGAAATTTTGCTTTTCTTTTTATATTTTTAAGCTAAACTATTAAAGATGGGACAAAAAGTTAAATGACAATTTTGTAACCTAACTGACGTTTTACAAAAAAGTTCTTGGCAAATTTCTCGTATTACAAATAGTTACAAAGTTACAGACTCTTAAAGTTTATTTTACTTATGAAAGTGAAAAAATCGCCTTTCCTGTGTTATTTTAATTTGTAATACACAAAATTTACAATAAATTGGGGCACACAAAAATTAGGGACAAAAAGGTTGTGAAAGGAAAAATTTTGTATTTTCCAATTAGGATAATTATTGATACAAAGAGGAATGAATTTCAGTTTTACTGGAAAAAATGATAATATTAATTAATAAACAAATATATATTAAATAACATATTTTTGTTTCCTTTCTATAATTTTCCTGTTCCCGAAATCCTATTCCAGAATGCGTAGTAGCGTTTTACAAGCACTTGATAATATTTGAAATTGAAAAATGTAACTGCTTCTCGCATTATAGAGATTACATACACATAAGTGATTGAATGTTGTCTTTATCGGGCGCCTGTCGAGCAAAGGACCGGTTGTGTAATGGATAGCACAACTGGCTAGTTACCAGGAGATCCTGGGTTCGATTCCCGGCTGATCCGGATACTTTTTTCAATCACTTTGTGATTTTTAATTTACATACTGATTTTTGATACTAAAGAGTAGAGATCTGATCTAGAGACCTAACCGACATCAAACGAACGAGGGCGTTTTGTAGGTAGGTATGTACTAAAGATGCCGATTTTAAATCGATTAATAGGAGCTTAAAAAATCGATTCTTTTTTCGATTTTTCTCATTTGAATCGATTATTAAAAGTAAGAGATCGATAACCGATTTTTTCCAAAAATAACTTCATTTTAGGGCCCGTCCACACGCTCAAGCTTTACCACCGACTTACCTGCGCAAACCAGGTTTGTGCAAGTAAGTCGCTACGTTTTTTCCCGTCCATACGTACATGTTTACTTGCGCAAACTAGTTTGCGCAAGTAAGTCGGTGGTAAAGCTTGTGTCGTGTGGACGGACCCTTAATAGTAATTCAGAATTCTACAAAGAAACATGTGTTAAAATGAAACACCAAAAACTATTGTTAATTGTCACTTTTTACTCGTTATATCAACGAATCCCTCCTATGGTTCTTTATAAGTTAGACTATTACTACAAAAGGAAGGAAGAGACCACCTATCTGTGCAAACGACAATCCCTTTCCCACAAAAGCCACTTATTTAGAAAACACTTTTTTGTCAATTTGTTTGATATTTTTTAGTAAACTTGGTTCAATTCGTGGTATTCGTCCTACATATTCAATTGCCTTATTTTTTATAATTATAATTGAAAAGTTAACTCATTCATCGCCTTTACAAATATAATGTAAGGCGTTTTTACACGATATTACCTATGTGCTATCAAATAAGTCCCTTAAACAAAAATTATCAGCTAATTTTATTAAACTTTTCAAAATTTCGATTTTTTAGATCGATCTTTTTTTAGTCGATTTTTTTTTTGAATCGATTTTTTTGATTTTGATTTAAATCGATTCAAAAATCGATCATTTTTTTGCAGAATCGACATCTCTAGTATGTACCGTATGTACACTACAGTGGGCTTTCGGAGATTGTCCAATCAAATATTGTCAATACTGCAGTGATAGCATAGAACACTAGAAGCCAACTAACATAAAAAAAGTGAAATTCGCTTGGAGTCATTTGTAAGCCAGTCACAGCTTAAGGCATTAGTCCGTCAGTAGTCGTCGTCGAATCAACACACCATTATATTAACAATATACCCATTGTTAGTTGAACACGTTGAACAGCTCTCTCTGGTAATACGTGTGTTGTGGTTGTATGCGTGTATACACATACTACTACAAAAAACCAAACTAATACACTGCAAACAGTGTGTATGTACACAAACAGACTACGTCACAAACTCATTACAAGTGGAACAGAGGCAAAGCCAATCTAGTTTGTCCCCTTGAGTGATAGGGACTTAAACATCCCATGTTTACGTCAGACGAATACTGCAAACCAAGGGGACAAACTAGATTGACTTGGCCTCTGTTCCACTTGTAATGAGTTTGTGACGTACTCTGTTTGTGTACATACACACTGTTTGCAGTGTATTAGTTTGGTTTTTTGTAGTACATATGTGTATCCACACATACTACCACAACACACGAGGTGTTTTCCAACTACCAGAGCACAGTGCGCATTAATGCCGCACAATGCCGCATTTGCGAGCATTAATTGGAACAGATTGGTTGTCAAATGACATAAAATGTATTTTGATAATTAATTTCAGTGTTATCAAACATTAATTAACAATTGTGTATGATGAAAATACGTCAATGATGGCCAACTTAAAAGAAAAAAAACTTAAGATTTCATGTTTACTTGTTGGTATAGAGCAAAAAAGTAGAGAGCAAAAAAGTTATCAAATGCCCAATTGTGCGAGGCGTTGCGGTAATTGGAACACTCAGTGCTGAGCATTATGCCGCATAATGCGCTTTTGTGCCGTAATTGGAAAACACCCACGTATTACCAGAGAGAGCTGTTCAACGTGTTTAACTAACAATGGGTATATTGTTAATACAATGCAGTGCGAACTCGACGACGGACAATGAGTGACTACATGCCTTAAGCTGTGACTGGTGTCAAATAACTCCGAGCGAATTACACTTTTTTTATATTAGTTGGCTTCTAGTGTTCTATGCTGCAAACACACAATTTTTGTGAATACAATGTTCGTGTGACGTACACATACGATGTTTAAATCCCTAACACTGAAATATGGACAATTTGCGATTGGACAATCTCCGAAAGTCCACTGTATTTACATTGCATCTGGTAATCTGTGTTTCGATCATTTCATCATCACTACCAACCCTACCAACATAAAATAAATAGAAAAAGAGGTACAACAAAACAGGTTTGACAGTTTATCATTTTAAACTGTCAAAATTGTCTAAACAATTCAATTTAATGAAAATTAAAAAATAAAATGGAAAATAAAGGAGCTACATCAGTGACTGAATCGTTTACTATTAAAATAAAAGAGGAAGAAAATTTAGAACAAAATATAGACAACACATTCACAAACACAACAAAAACAGAATTATCCCATTCTTTACCTTACGTAGATAAAATCAAATTGGAAAAAAGCAATACTGGTGATTTATTAAAATTGGAAAGTTTACACACGGAAATTAAATTAGAAGATGTTGAAGAGGATATGTTAACAGAAAATAGTGTTTTACTTGACGAAAATTGCGAAAATTATTTTAATAACACAGACGACAGTTCAACCGAACAAGGTACTGATGAAAAAACTCAAACAAACGAAAAACTGTTCACGGCAAACCATTTGAAGCGACATAAAAGAAAACGGCTATTCAAATGTGACACATGTTTTAAAACATTTTGTACGTTAGACAATTTGAACGTTCATAATAGAATACATACCGGCGAAAAACCATTCAAATGCAATATATGTTTTAAAATATTTTCTCAGTCAGCCTATTTAAAAAGACATGAAAGAATACATCTAGAAGAAAGACCATTCAAATGTGGCACATGTTTTAAAACATTTTCTCGGTCGGACAGTTTGAAATTACATAAAAGAATACATACCGGCGAAAAACCATACAAGTGTAACACATGTTTTAAAACATTTTCTCAGTCAAATAGTTTGAAAACACATGAGAGAATACATACAGGGGAAAAACCATACAAATGTGATGTATGTTTTAAAACATTTTCACAGTCAAGTAGTTTGAAATTACATGAAACAATACATACAGGAGAAAAACCATTCAAATGCAACACGTGTTTTAAAATATTTTCTCACTCAAGCGATTTAAAAAAACATCAAAGAACACATACAGGAGAGAAACCATTCAATTGTAAGATATGTTTGAAAACATTTCATCAGTCGAGCAATTTGAAGAGACATATCAAAAAACTTCACACTTAAAAAAATAAATTATTTGATAATCAGAAAATTCCTGTTTTAAAAAAAATTCACTTAACACGTTGACGGTCATGCGAGCGCTGTACAGCGTCAAGTTAAATTTCACGAATTGCCACACATTGATGTACAAGGTCAACAATTCCGCTCAAAGTGTACATCAATAAGGTATGTAGCATTAAGGTGTGTCAAAAAAACATTGATATTTTTTTTTTCTCGCTCTCCACCCAAAACATCCTCACCAAAGCGGAGCTCATAATTGCAATTTTTAGAGGTGCATCGTCGAACCTAAAGTTTTCCCATTAAAATAACACAGCAAAGACGATTTTTTATATTATTTACTACTGCAAGCACGTATTTAATTTACTACTGTAAATTAAAAACGGATATTTACAGATTGTCGGTACAGGTGCGTATACAGAGGAGGCAAGGGTCATGACGCCTCCAAAAATTAAAAACATTCCTTAAGATATTACGGATATTATATAGAGTGTTACTTTTTTGGTTTTGTTCATATTCACCGTTATGTCCCGTTTCAGGCCATTTACGGTACTAAACTTGTTTAAACTTCAACGTATCGAACCATCAGTTGCGTGCACCATTTTTGAACTTAAATTATTTTAAAGCATGAAAATTTTGAATTTAAACGATCTTGCAATAACAGAAGCACATTGCGTTACTGTAATTGACGACATAAAGATTACGCGAGCGCCTGTTTGTTTTTTTTTTTAAATTAAAATCTTTATCAAATAAAAATACGTTGCCAATGGGGTGTGGCACACAGCTTCCTCGTACTCGTAAAATCACCTTGGTAATTTAATGCCCAATATATCTTTGTATAATTTAATACAGGTATATTAATTAATAAAAATAAATAAATCGATTCATAAAAAATTGAGCGAAGTGAGACAAGCATTAAATAATATATTGACATTTAATGGGATTTCATGGTAGCGTAGTGGATACTATTTATTACTCCATCTAGGAACCAGACCACATAATTTCTGACAACAACTTCATAAGAAAGAATTGAAATAGTTCAGAAGTTATGCCACCTGGTGCAATTCAGTATACTTATTAATGGAATGACATGGTAGCGGCGTAGCTACCGTTACTCCGATTTCGATTAAATTCATAGGGGACCATCTAGGAACCAAATTGCATAATTACTGAAAATTTCATTAAAAACAATCGAATAGTTCAGAAGTGATGCCACTTGGTGCAAACTGGCGACACACAGACAGACGGACGGATGGACAGACACCAAACTCAAATTGTTCAGGAAGCTCTAAAACGTAAAATGTGCGTAAAAAATTTTATTTTGGAGGGAAAAAATTTTTATTTTTCAAAAGTGATCACAATACTTTCGCTAATTTAGTAGTCTCAGAAGCAATAAATTTTAATTATGAACAAAATATAGAAAATTTCACAGAAGATGAAGAACTGGATCAAATTATTAGTGATAATAGCGACAGTGAAGAACAACGAAATATAGAGGAATTTACGGAATCAGAAGATGATGAATATTAATAAAATGAATCTATGTATATATATTTATATAAAAAAATAAAATACATATCAAGCTGTAAATATTTATTTAAATATTCCTTTTTATTAATGTTACACTAAAACTCTTAATATAAATACAATTTCCATATAATAATTTACGTCTGTCTCCGATAAAAATATCATAATTTTGTTTGTTTTTAAATTTTTTCAAATCACTTCCTAATAAATTGTGGTACATAATGAATTAAATAATATTTATTTAAAAATAAAAATCTACGTTTTAACCAATTCTTATTATCAATATTTTCACGTATTATTTCTATCGGATACAAACGTTCTAATTGCTATTCGAAGCATGGCCGATTTACAAAATTCAAATTACTATAATATATAATCAATTGAGAATTGTTCAGCGTTACCTTTTACTCATCTCCATTAAATTATAATAATTATGTGTATACGGCCATATAATTTCCGTATATATAAATTTGCCAAAATGCTGAAGCATTAACAATCCCGTCAGAATTACGCGGTTTATGCCTCCTTCTGGTGTCATATTGTATGTTTACTTCATAGACAGGTACACTATGCATTGACCCATCTCTCTTTGCATAAAATGTTTTGAAGTCTTTGACAGGTTCAAAGACATCAGACGATATAAAACACTGTCCTAAACCCGACGGGAGAGGTTAGTTTGCATGCTATTACAATATATAAGTAAGTGTCCGGGTCAAGACCGACTTAGGGTGTAGGCCCGGACACTTATTAATTATTTTTTATTATTTTTATTTTTACTTGTAACAAATAAGTCAGGGATATAATAAATAATATACACTGTTTCTAATGGTAATACTTTTATTGGTGATATCCATGAACATGTATAAACATAAAATTAACCGAAAAATAGGGTACCTGACTGTATTCAAAATTTGTTTTAAATATTAAATAATTTTATGTATTACTCGTAAATATATTTAATTTTTGTAGTGACAAATAAAAATATTCTTTTGTTATTTAAAAATTCTACTTTGAAAATGATAAATTTTTAACCTTCAATTAAATCAGTAAAAACGCGCCGTTACATTAAAATGACGTCATATTTTGTAGCAAATATGACAAATATCATAGATAAGATAAGGAACATGTAAATGATGTAAATAGTTACTGTAGTTTGATGCATAGTTTTTACACGTGTGTTAAATATTATTTCAACTGGACACAATAGGTAATTATAAATATTGCAAAACAAAAAAAAAACTAACATCTATTGAAAAAATATTTTTGTTGTAAATTTTATGTTACAAAACGTTTCCTAACGTTACAGTAGTGCGAACACATTAATATTTGCTTGCATAAAAATGTGACATCATCGCATAAGTCATCATGGTGGATCGTTCTTCGCGCCAATTTATTCATTTAAAAGTGGACAGTGTTTTTTTTACGATTTTCAAAAATTTATTAGTTAATACTAGGGCTGTGCGAATAGTGCTCGAATCGAATCGAATCGAATAGTGCTATTCGATTCGATTTCGAATCGAATAATTCGACTTTTCGAATAATTCGAAAAATCGAATTATTCGAAAAAAAATCGAATTATTCGAAAGAAAACGAATAATTCGATTTATTTCGAATAATTCGTTTATTTTCGAATAATTCGGAAAATCGAATTATTCGTTTCATTTTTTCGGATAGGTCAAAGCTTTTTATTTTTTATTTTTAAGACTCATACTAAGAACTTTAATAATATAATTTGTGTATATTATATAGTTTGGTTTACAGAGCAGATTCATCCAAAAAATAATTAAGTATTTTTAACTCTGATTGTGTTATTTTGTCACATTCTAATGTTTCAAGAAATTTTCGAATCGAAAATTCAGCTATTACAGCCACTGTTATGGGACAACTTAAGTCCGAGACAATAGCAGAAATTTGCTTTGAGGTCCTTGAAACTCGAAAATGATATTCTCTAAAATTTATATAGGTATAATATAATTACATATTGATCCATCGTTACATAACTACATAAGTTTTTGTAACAATAAACTTTTATTACTACTGATTAATTTATCCTGTTATTTAGGCATAATGTAACTCTTCATTTACGAAATTATTGTAATATATTCGATTTTTTTTTATATTTAAATTAAATGTTTAAAAATCTCTAAGAATCAAAAGAAAAAAGAAAAATTCGAGCTATTCGAATTATTCGTTTTCTTTCGAATAATTCGAATATTTTTCGAATTATTCGAAAAATCGAATTATTCGATTCGAAATTCGAATCGAATATTATTATTCGATTCGATGCGAATTATTCGACATTTCGAATAATTCGCACAGCCCTAGTTAATACATAAAAACAAAGCATTTAGAATCATTTTTTAATTGCAATCAAGTACCCTATTGTTAAAAAGTGTCCAGTTTTAGCCGGTTTTACGGTAATAAAGAAAACATGCATATTTAATCAACGTAGTTTTAATTGGGATTTCAAGAGTTTAATGATTTCGTTTTAACCAATTACCCAATGATTTAGGAACCGGATATTCAGGACCCCAATAATTAGAGTTGAATTCCAGAAAAACAATTTATTTTTTCATTAGTCAAATGTACATTTCGGAACATATGTCCCTTCTTCAGTGACCTATTTAACAATTAAAAATAAGTAAGTTACAATTGTGTTAGGTGTTTTGTAAAAAGAAAAAAAAAAGAAAAGAAAAAAAGGGAAATGCATATTTGGACAAAAATATACAGAAATGTATATGCAAAAGTTTAAATGAAAGGAACTTGAATATAATTAATTAAAATTTTGGTGAGTAAACTCTTGAATTTCCTATTATAATCTTTTTTCTCTTATAATTTCTGTCTTTTTTGACTTACATTCTTATTGTCTGTCCGGATGTTTGTTTAAATTAAAAAACAAAACCTTTTTTTAATTCCTAATACTGAAAATAAGCTGGTTTTTTCTGCTAATTTCCCTTATACATCGATAATGATATAGATAGACCATATAGTGTATACCTCCACTACAAATAAAATAAAATTTGATAAGTAAATATCGATTAATATTAATATTTATAACATACAAAAAAAAATTTTTCAATATACCTTATTATATTTTCCATAGTTAATTTTGTGAAATTAAATAAATTCTTTCCTTTAAGATTTCAAATAAAATGTTTATTCTTTATGCAATGTTCATAACATGTATGTATTAGACTAAAAGAAAAATACATTGTCAACCTTTTTTTCTTTTTACAAAACACCTAACACAATTGTAACTTACTTATTTTTAATTGTTAAATAGGTCACTGAAGAAGGGACATATGTTCCGAAATGTACATTTGACTAATGAAAAAATAAATTGTTTTTCTGGAATTCAACTCTAATTATTGGGGTCCTGAATATCCGGTTCCTAAATCATTGGGTAATTGGTTAAAACGAAATCATTAAAAACATGCATATATTCTCTATTCGAATTTTAAAATTTAATTTCACAACTTGTACTATTTTTCACCACTATTTATGAATGAATTCTCTCATGCCTTTTTAAATGACCTGAAGTAGTAAATGTTTTGGAACATACGCTACATTTATGCGGTTTTTCACCGCTGTGAATCCTTTCATGTATTTTTAAAGCACTTGATTGATTAAATGCTTTCGAACATACGTTGCATTCGTATGGTTTCTCACCGCTATGAATTCTTTCATGCATTTTTAAAGCAATTAATTGATTAAATGTTTTAAAACATATATTACACTGATGTGGTTTTTTACCGCTGTGAAGTCTTTCATGTGTTTTTAAAGCACTTAACTGGTTAAATGTTTTAGTACATATATTACACTGATACGGTTTTTCACCACTGTGAATTATTTCATGTTTTTTTAAATTACTTAATTGTGTAAACACTTTAGAGCATATGTCACATTTGTAAGGTTTTTCACCGGTGTGCAGTCTTTCATGTATTTTTAAATTACCGAAACTAGTAAATGTTTTTGTACACATATTACATTTGTACGGTTTTTCGCCACTGTGAATTCTTTTATGCACTTTTAAACTACTTAATCGAGTAAATATTTTAAAACACTGATTACATTTAAATTGTTTTTGGTCAATACATGCAGTTTCATCTTTCTTTATGTGTTCCGAATGATTAAATGTTTTAAAACCGCTATTGCAACTGATTTGTTTTTTATCTTCTTGACCTATTTCTTCTGGTTCAGTTTTGATTTCTGTACGTAGAGGATCTAAATCGGTAACATTTTCATTCGATTCCTAAAATACGACAAATACTTTATAATTATTATATAATTTTTTTATATTTATAATTTATTATGTAGTAGTTATAGTCATTATTGTCGTATCCATGACATTAAATTTTATATATATTTTGTGTTGATCTATCATTAATTACATATTGCCTCAATTTAATAAAAATGTAATAAGGTTTAGTTAAAGCTAGTAACAAAAATTTACCAAGAATCGACTCGTTTATGGTAACAAAGTTCTTTGCTTCGAATCTCAAAACCTAAAATTTGAGTATCTTTTTTAAAAAACATCCTTTTTGCAATATTAAATCTTTCGTTTTGTGACGTCACATGTCCAAATAAATCGTTTTAATCATTTCAGCCGCTAATTCCAAATTCGTAATTTTTATTTAGAAAAATAAAATATTTATAATTTTTCTAAAATTAATATAAATAGTTAATCATTATTACTGAATCATATGCTATGTTATTCACTATATTTTACTATCAAATGCTACATAAATCAAATATCCAATTTCTAAAAAAATAATTTTTTTGTTGGTCTTATCTTAAAGTACATACAGTTATGCATGTTCTCTCAAAATTTCAAATTGAAATTCGAATTATTACGGTCGCTACGACCACGGATCAATGGATTCAGTCTAAATACAAAATTATGTGGATTGATTGGCGCCTTTTGGAGGGATGTTATACCACTTTACATTCAGGCTTTCGACAACCAGTGAACGTATAAGGTCAATTGTTATCACCACAGTATCACATTGTTGTTGAAACAATGATTTGAAACAATTTCGAGACAGACTTTAAATGCGTTTGTCTCGAAATGCCCTTTTTAAAAACGGTACCTACTCTCAGAGGGAATGTTTCCAAGCTATAAGTTTGAAATTTTGACAGAATATTCTTTATTCCATTCTCCATGTACCTATGGAAGCTTTTTTTTGAAATTTTCCTATTTTTTCACACAGAAAACTATTGGAAAAAGGCCTAAATTTTGTACCTTTTATTCAAACCGCCACCATCTTTTCAAATTTCAAAAAAATAAAAAATAAAAATACGTATTTTGTATCTTGTATCTGTATTTCAAATACTTGTATCTTAAATAAGTCACATCTCTGGTAACAATGCTTTGCGCGAACGACGTCGCGGGTACGGCTAGTTATAAATAGGTAACACTTACCAGTTTTATATGTTGTCCGTGTAAGTCTGTACGGCTTTTCTTATTTGTCAAACAATTATCGTCTTTTGGTAATTTTGTTGACTCAAAAATCGTAGTTTCTGGTAACAGCACTAAGTTACTTCCATTCATTTCATCTTTCTCCACTTTAATTCTAAATTTACGATCAATCTCATAGACCGGTTCATTCAATTCCTCTTTTTCCACTTTAATTTCAATTGTATGAAAATTTTCATGTGTCGTTTTTTCCATTTTAGATTTATTTTATTGTTATACACAAAGAAGACTGTTACTCTGCAAGCCTTTTATATAAAGGGCTTAAAGGATACAAAGGTCTCAATATATCTATGATCTCAATTGCCACAATCGTGATCTCAAGGAAAATTTGTTCTAAAATAATTCACTGTTGAGAGATTTACTTTGTGTAACTCCATTTTAAATATTGAAAAATATTTAAAGTTCGATTACTTTGTCTATTTCACGAATTAAAAGTTATTTTTACTGAACGCGTTTTCAACCTTTCTACTCTGAGGATGACCGAAAGGTTGAAAACGCGTTCAGTAAAAATAACTTTTAATTCGTGAAATAGACTTAAGTAATCGAACTTTAAATATTTTTCAATATTTAAAATTTGTTCTAGTTTCATATATTGAATATGACCTAAAACGAATGAAAATTAGTATAAAAATTGGGGGTCACGTTTAGCTTTCGTAAAATTTAATATTCAAAATTTGATTTGCTCATATGTAAAATACACTTAAAATCGTTTCACAAAACATGCACATGAAAAGTAATACAAATTTCTAGCTTGGTATATTAAACATGACCCGAAACGAATGAAAATTAGTATAAAAATTGGGGTTTACCTTTAGTTTTCGTAAAATTTAATATTCAAAATTTGATTAGTTGAAATGTAGCCAAAACACTTGAAATTATATTACAAAACTCGTAATCACTTAATTTTAACAATATGTATGACACTATTTAGTTTTAAAAAACATAACCTTAATATTACCAAACAAATAAAAATAAATAAAAAATATTAAGTTAAACTTAAATAATATATTATAATAATATTTAAAAAAATTACTTTAGGTGAATGCTTTGCTGTGGTACTGTATAACCTGTATAATATACTTATAAACATTTTAAAAATCACCCAATCTGAAGTTGTCTGCACTAGATACATATTTAAGTCCTTTCTTAAGTATGACCCAGTCAAATCGACTAGTACACCTACAATTTTTTTTAAATTAATCATAATGTTAAATTATTACTAAATGAATTAAGAAATACTTTATAAGAAATTATATCAATTAATAATTTTTTTTCATAAAGTAAATATTTAATTTGACTATGGTTGACGTTTGATTTGAAGACATGAGTGGATGAACGTGTTAGTAACATTTTTATAATTTTACAGTAGAAGCGTTTGAAAGTTTTTATTTTTTCATATACTTCCCATGCAATAGCATATGTTTATTATTGAATTTCTACAAAATTATTGGACCTAATGAAATCAAATTGGAATATATGATACTTCAGCATGGAATATTTCAAAATTTGACAAAAAATGAATTTTTGAAAAAATGCTACATAACACCTTTAACCACTCATGTCTTCATTTAGCAGCTAATCAAAAGTTATTATTCTGAAAGTTGACGTATCGAATATGTTCCATTTAGAAAACACGATGTGACACAGTGTATTTTCTTTTTTTTTTTACAAAAAAACTAATTTTTTTTAAATTTTATTGCAAAACTAACCTTTTAATTACATATAAAAGCAATTAAAAGGTAACAATTTGAAAAAAAATTAGCTTTTTGTGGAAAAAAATGCACTGTGTCGTTTGTGTTTCCTAAATGGAAAACATTCATTATATTTTTTTTCATATTTCTCATCATGGGGAGTTCACTTAAATTAGAACGTACGTATGTATCGTATGTATAGTGGACCACCTCAACAAGAAACATCTCCCTCTTTCTCTACGTATATATATATATATATATATATATATATATATATATATATATATATATATATATATATATATATATATATATACCACAGAACAAATAGAACGAATATAACTGTCTCTTTTCTGCAATCACTTATGTGCAAGTATGTGCACCTTAGGCTGCTTAGTGTCAGTTGCTCAGTACCCGTCGCTCAGTGTAAGTCAGTCAAACAACAATAAATTTGATTGTTGAACCGGCACAAGTAGCGTTGTGGTATCACACACATCACACACATGTATGCCAACCAAAGGTCACGTGACGGCTATCAATACTCACACTAACAGAGTTTACCGCACAAATACAAAGTAAACACCGTCCACGTATACAACATATTTTCTATCTCAAGTGGTTACACAGGTTCCAGTCAGAGAACAAAGAGAACGAACATTACTATGTCTATACTAGGGAAACGAGCGTAACCACAAAGGATAGAAAATATCCCACCAATATGTTATATATGTGCACGCGGAGTTGTCTGTGTTAGTCCGTTGAATGTTGTGTGTATTAGTGTCTTGCATACATACATACATAATATGTACGTGGTGGTCTGGTGGTGGTGGTACGTATAATGTACGTATACCACGTACATATACCGTGTTAATACGAGAGGTAACAATATAACAACAATTGAAACATACCCATTGAGTGTCCGCGAATGAATGAGGACTAAGCAGCCTAAGATGCACATAAAAGCACATAAGTGATTGCAGAAAAGAGACAGATGTATTCGTTCTATTTGTTCTGTGAGTTCCAGTAGTATAGAAATATGTATTTTCTCTCTAGTGCTCTATGATATATATGTATAGAGAGAGAGATGTTTCTTGTTGAGATGGTCCACTGTATGTCCATTTTCGTCCTTTTCCTCTTGACAGCTGGACCACGCAACGTCTAAATCTCTAATTGTAAGATCTAATTTTAGCGCTATCTATTCGAAATTATTGAAACACTTGGAATGTCACTGGAATAAAGTAGACCGGCACTGAAATGTATCCATTCCAGTAAGCAGTCCAGTCCAGTGACTGGATTGACAGTCTACTTTCCATTCCAGTTAGCCCATTCCAGCGGCACTGGAATAGTGTAGACGGCCAATCCAGTGCCGGGTTAAACGTTGAACAGTGAACAAGCACTGTTGTTTTTTGTAATGTAATTGACTGGAATGGACCATTGAATAATGTAAACGATGTAATCCTGTCCAGCACTGGTTTTAAATAACTATTGGTTTATATATTGAATTATCCCCCAAAAAATTGTTTATAATTATATTTGAAAAATAATTTTTCGATATTTTCCATACATATTATTCATTCTATAACACAATAAAAGCGATGTTGGATAAATTAATGCCAGACGCTGGCATTTAAACTCTATTAAATACATATGTTACATAATTGTTTTGAATACGAGCCCTCTGGTTTTTAACGGTGCAAGCTCCGTTATGCAACTTTAAGCTAACAAAACTTTCTGGCGAACATTCCCTAAAAAATCACTGAGTACTTAAGCGAACATATTATGTAACATAATTATGTCGATGCTCTCCTCAATGTAAAAAATTCATCAGTGACGTTTGTCAAAGTGTACAAATTATGCCAAATCCAAACTACACAAATTTGAAGAAAATGGAAAATAAAGTATCTATATCAGAGACTGAAGCATTTACCGTTAAAATAAAAGAGGAAGAAAATTTACAGCATGTAGACAGCTCTTTTTCAAATATAACAACAACAGAATTATCCGATTCTTTACATTATAAAAATGAAATAAAATTGGAATTGGAAGAAAGCAATAATGATAATTTATGGACACAATTACATACGGAAATTAAATTAGAAGATGATCCAGAGAGTATGTTAATTAAAAATAGTGATTTATCTGACGAAAGTTGCGAAAATTTTGGAATATCTAACACACAGACTACCACTGAACAAACACATGATAAAACACAATATTCAGGAGAAAAACCATTCAAGTGTAATACATGCTTGAAATTATTTTCTAATCCGTCTACTTTACGGGTACATAAAAGAATACATACAGGTGAAAAACCATTCAAGTGTAATGTATGTTTTAAAACATTTTTTACTTCAAGCGATTTAAAGAAACATGAACGAATACACACAGGAGAAAAACCATTCAAATGCAATACATGTTTTAAAACATTTTCTGATCCATCTACTTTACGGAAACATGAACGAATACATACAGGTGAAAAACCGTTTAAATGCAGTACATGTTTTAAAACATTTTCTCAGTCGTGTAGTTTGAAAATACATGAAAGAACACACACAGGGGAAAAACCATTCAATTGTAATGTATGTTTTAAAACATTTTCTCATTCGGGTACTTTAAAAATACATGAAAGAAAACATACAGGAGAAAAACCATTCAAGTGTAATGTATGTTTTAAAACATTTTCTCAGTCAAATAGTTTGAAAACACATCAGAGAATACATACAGGACAAAAATCATTCAAGTGTGATGTGTGTTTTAAAAGATTTTCTTGGCCACAACAATTGAATACGCATCTAAGAATACATACCGGGGAAAAACCATTCAAATGCAATAAGTGTTTTAAAACATTTTCTGATCCATCTGCTTTACGAAGACATGAAAGAATACATACAGGACAAAAACCATTCAAGTGTGACATATGTTTTAAAACATTTTCTCTGCTGTATAATTTAAATGCACATAAAAAAACACATACAGGAGAAAAACCATTCAAATGCAATACATGCTTTAAAACATTTTCTCAGTCATGCCATTTAAAAGAGCATCAAAAAATACATACAGGAGAAAAACCATTTAAATGTGATAAATGTTTTAAAACATTTTCTCAGTCATGCCATTTAAAAGAGCATCAAAAAATACATACAGGAGAAAAACCATTTAAATGTGATAAATGTTTTAAAACATTTTCTCGGTCATGCCATTTAAAAGAGCATCAAAAAATACATACAGGAGAAAAACCATTTAAATGTGATAAATGTTTTAAAACATTTTCTCAATTGAACAATTTGAAGATACATATCAAAAAACTTCACACTTTATAAAAATAAATTATTTAATAATAAAAAATTCCTGTTTCAAAAAAAAATTCATTTAACACGTTGACGGTCATGCGAGCCCTGTACAGCGTGCAACACGGCATACACATATTATAGGTATTCGGAACCCAAAGGAATGGTGAGACCTCTGGATCAGTGTTGCCAGTTGGGGCTATTTAGCGCCAATGGGGCTATTGTTCTTACCCAACGGCGCTGTAATTTCACTCCTTGGCTACTGGTAGTCAACTAGGCTATTTTTTGTCTTATATATTATATATTTTATCTTATATATTATATGCTATTTACTAATAAAATTTATGAGGATTCAACCGTATTAATTGAAACCAATGACGATGGATTTATTGAATCACTTAACCTAATAGAAGCTAGTGAAGATGATAACTAGCTTTTTTTTAAAAAATATTTGAATATAGCATTATTAAAATATTTTATACAAATTTTAACTCTATTGTAACAAAGATTAATATAAGAAATATTTATTATTTAAAAATGACTTAGTCAATGTTATTTTAAATGTTTATTCTTTAAGAAAAAAGTGCAATTAATAAAAAAAGAAGTATAACGAATGTACTTCAGTATTTAAATATTATCTCCTATATCCTAATTAATTATGTAAATTATTTTTAATTTTTAGTATAAAATTTTGGTAAGTACAAAAAACAACTTCTAAATTAATTTAAAACGTCCCGCCTTAACTATCTACGCGCCATGATTGGGGCTACATGCGCGCCGCGGCCAGGCGGTGTCGAACAAACAAAAACTGGCAACACTACCTCTGGTGAGGAATGCGCCGAACTGCTGTAAAAGAGATTTTTGACAGGTAAACATTAGTAGATAAGTAATTTCATAGTAGTCGTAGGTAAAAATATTATTGGTGGTATCTATAGAAATACTTATTAATATACTTACAAAAATGCATAAATTTCCAGAAAGTACGAAAAATTAAGATTTTTAACTAATTAAAAATTAACTAATTGCATATTTTTCCATTTTTTTTTTTTATAATTTAACTCTTGCAAATTTTTTGTGTTAAATTTGGTTAGTTTTCGTTTTATATTGTTTACCTGTCAAAAACCTCCTTTACAGCAGTTCGGCGCATTCCTCACGAGCGGTTTCACCATTCCTTTGGGGTCCGAATCCATAATATAATGTGTGTATGCCGTGGCCATGGTGACTGGAAGAATGTGATCGAACTCAGTGCATTCAAAAATGTGTAAAAATAAGAGGGCATTAGTGTTCCTTGTGTACCAAAGCGGTACAGTACTTATTCTCAAATGGAAACGCGATATCTTTGTTACCTTTTAAATAGAATCTTCTGGAATCTTTTTCAATGTTCAACTCAGTTATAAAGTGGGTTTTTCGATCGTTTTTAAAATAAACTTAACAATTTTTACTTTACGTCGCATCATTTATATAATTCGCTGACGTCACTAATGTAAAATCGGAGTCAGTACCATTGGATATCCGCCGTATAAAGTAATTTAAACTATAAGAGTTTATTTCATACATATGTAATTTCTATGTATTTCCTTATTATTAACACTTTCAGTCCCACGGCTTCGGCATGCGAAACCAAACAAAACTTCCCCAGAGGCCGACCGCGATCAATGATTAATTGATTACTCATTATGTGTGCGATGTTTATTATTCTTTTTCACACGGATGTGTTTCCATTCACACAAACACATACATACCAACAAACACTACTCTCTTGGTTTCTATGTATGTATAAAAAATTTTAAGATAAAAAATACATAAAAAATATAATTTATATTTTTAAATAAAATTGATTTGAATGTCAGTGTATATGTAGTATGTATGTACGTATCACGTATACGTATGTTTACAGTTTTACACATACATACGTGTGGAACTGTGTGTTGAATCTATTCAGTGGTGTTCTAATAGAGAACCTGCCTGATCTTTGAATTACGACACTAGCGCGTATGGTGCCTATATTTAGCATTTTTTAAATGTAAGAGTTTAATTAATATAAGTAGGCTATTTTGAATTAAAAGTTTGTTATTTTTTTATGAAAAATGTCAAATTGCAAATAAAATTATTATAAAAAGCGGTTTTCGAGATGTCCAAGTGATTGATTTATGTAATTCTTGTTACAAAAAAGGAAAATATTTGTGTCAAAATGGTCATATGTACACGAGATTTAAGAACTATTATATATTTGTGTTCGAAGTGGAATAAGAGCCAGTTATGCGACAAACAAATATAAAACTTCATTGTAATATAACTATTATAGTAAGTGGCTAATTATACATTTTTTAAAAAGATTTAATTTAAATTTTTAGTAATAAATAAATATTTATCTGTGCGGTTACAATGTTGCATTGAACGTAGTCAATTTATTATCTGTTGTATTTAAAACAACAACAATAACTTGTAAAAAACTTATAAATTGACTTATAGAGACGTCACTAGTGACAATGGTGACAATGCAGGTTCTCTGTATTTACTTTCTTTAATATTTATATATTAAAATTATAAATATTAAAAAGTAATAATTAATACAAAAATATAAACTTGTTAATGAATTTATATGAAAATCTATGGTTACAAAAAATTTGCGCTGACATGCTCACGCATGTACTTATAAAATTATTGAAAAAGGCGCCACTTGTCTTTATGCAGCTTCTCTATATTATACGAATAAAGTTTATATAAAGTTTTTTTTTTTTTAAAATATTGCCGGCTTCCGGGGAAATTTACTATGAAAGTGCTCGGGCCTCATAGTGTTAAATATCATCAACCGACATTGGTGATTCTCAAATGGAAACACTCACTTCCCCAGTCCCGACGTGTTTCCATTTGAGAATAAGTACTGTATTTACATTCTATTTTATCCGTTTTATCTTACTATATTCGCTATATTCACATCAGTTGATGAGGAATATTAACGCCACGAGTGGTAAAAAAAGAAAATCTAATAACTGCCATTTTCTTGACCAAAAGTTAAATCTGACTAAGTGTCACACAGTGATGTACAGCGTCAACAATTCTACGCCTAAAGTGTACATCAATAAGGTATGTACCACAAAGAAACATTGCGCACTCTCTGACTAAGCACCACAGCTATGATGTGCAATGTACTTACAATTAGACAGACCGCGAGCTACGGTTGCCTATTTAACTAGTTTAATTGGCGACGCAGATTCTCACTCGCGCCTCTGGTGGTAAAATTAGAACTAGCATCAAGTAAAAATATACGACGGTATGCGATTAATGGGTGATATAAAATTTAGTAATCCGCGCATAATTTGTATAGTACATATTTCTATCGGCAATTAAACGTATACAAAATTTTTTACTTGATACGGCTTCTGATTTAAAAAAACCAGGAGCGTTCGCGTAATCTTTGCGTCGCCAATAGTTAAAACACTGTGTCAGTTTCAGTTAGGTCAAAGTTATTTTGTCATAATGTCTTATGACCGTTAACGTGTTCATTTTAGATTCTTTACTTATTCAGTTTCTTCCTTTTTTGTAAAAATATTTTCTATTTAACAATAAACTTTTTTTTAAAAAAAAATTGTACTTATTAATTTTATTAAAAAATAGTGTCCTATAACATAAACAATAATTAGTACTTACTGTAGGGTAAAAACCCCCTTTGTAGAACGGTATCTAATACTGGAGCAGTTTTGACATTTACATATTTATTTCTTTAATCAAGTAAGGAAACTTTAAATGCAAGGTGAATTTAAATTGAAAAACAATCATTCTATTAATAATAATTTTTGTTATCAGACGTTTCTTTCAGAAATAACTTCATTAATATGTTTGAATGTTCATAATTAGATACCGTTCCACAAAGGGGGCTTTTACCCTACTATTTTGTAAATTAAAAACGGATATTTACAGATTGTTGGTACAGACACGTATACAGAGGAGACGAGGGTCATGACGCCTCCAAAAATTAAAAACATTCCTTAAGATATTACGGATATTATATAGTATTACTTTTTTCGTTTTGTTCATAATCAGTGTTATGTCCCGCTTCAGGCCATTTACGGTATTAAACTTCAGTGTATCGAACCATCAATGGCGTGCACCATTTTTGAACTTAAATTATTTTAAAGCATGAAAATTTTGAATTTAAATGTTCTTGCAATAACAGAAGCACATTCCGTTGCTGTAATTGGGGACGTAAAGATTACGCGAGCGCCTCTGGTTTTTTTTTTTTTAAATTAGAAGCTGTATCAAATAAAAATACGTTGCCAATCAGGTGTGGCACACAGCTTCCTCGTACTCGTAAAAGCACCTTGGTAATTTAATGCCCAGGTATATAAATTAATAAAAATAAATAAACAAAACGACTCATAAAAAATTGAGCGAAGTGAGACAAGCAGTAAATAAGATATTGACATTTAATGGGATTCCATGGTAGCGCCGTGGATACTATTACTCCGAATGCAATGAAATTTGTAGGGGACCATCTAGGAATCAGACCGCATAATTTCGGACAATTTCATAAAAAAGAATTGAATAGTTCAGAAGTTATGCTGCTTGGTGCAATTTGGTATATTAATGGAATGATATGGTAGCGCCGTAGCTACGGTTACACCAATTTTGATTAAATTCATAGGAGAACATCTAGAAACCAAACTGCATAATTTCTGAAAATTTCATAAAAAAGAATTGAATAGTTCAGAAGTTATACCACTTGGTGTAATTTTGGAATGGCATGATAGCGGCGTTGCTATCGTTACTCCGATTTTGATTAAATTCATAGGGGATCATCTAGGAACCAAACTGCATAATTTCTGAAAATTTCATAAAAAAGATTTGAATAGTTCAAAAGTTATACCACTTGGTGCAATTTTGGAATGACATGGTAGCATTGCTACCGTTACTCCGATTTTGATTAAATTCATAGGGGACCATCTAGGAATCAAAATGTTCTCAGCTATTCCACTTCACTTCACTTTTGAAGAATCGTTGTCCTAATTTTCAACATGACCGTACGTACAACAAGATTAACATAAAAGAATAAACTTAGATATATTAAAAAATTTTGAATTTATACAACTGAACGTACTTTAAAACAAATCAAAAAATAGAAAAATAAAGATTTTATATAATTTTAAAAAATGTGCACGTATGTGGACAAAATAACGTGTCAGGACTTTATTACTTCTTTTTTGTAGTATAAAATGCAGCTTATTGCAATTTTCGAACCGCACCGATTTTTAATTAGAGCCCTCTGGTTTGTAACGGTGCAAGTTTTGTTATGCAATTCTAGGCTAACAAAACTTATCTGCCGAACAATCCCTACCTCCTAAAAAATTCATCAGTGAACTCAGTCACGTTTGTCAGTGTCTAAACCGTCTAAACTACACAAATTTGAAGAAAAAAGAAAATGGAAAATAAAGTATCCATATCAGAGACTGAAGCATTTACCGTGAAAATAAAAGAGGAAGAAAATTTACAGCCTGTAGACAACTCATTTTCAAATATAACAACAACAGAATTATCCGATTCTTTATACTATAAAAATGAAATAAAATTAGAATTGGAAGAAAGCAATAATTGTAATTTATGGACACAATTACATACGGAAATTAAATTAGAAGATGATACAGAGGATATATTAACCAAAAATTGTGATTTGTCTGACGAAAGTTGCGAAAATTTTGGAATATCTAACGCACAGACTACCACTGAACAAACACATGAAAGAACGCAACATTCAGGAGAAAAGCCATTCAAGTGTAATGTATGTTTTAAAGCATTTTCTCAGTCGGGCAGTTTGAAAACACATAAAAGAATACATTCAGGAGAAAAATCATGCAAGTGTAATACATGTTTGAAAACATTTTCGGATCCGTCCGTTTTCCGGACACATAAAAGAACACATACAGGTGAAAAGCCATTCAAATGCAATATATGTTTTAAAACATTTTCCCAGTCAGGCAATTTGAAATTGCATGAAATAATACATACAGGAGAAAAACCATTCAAGTGTAATGTGTGCTTTAAAACATTTTCTCAGTCGGGCAGTTTGAAATCGCATGAAATAATACATACAGGAGAAAAACCATTCAAGTGTAATGTGTGTTTTAAAACATTTTCTCAGTCAGGCGGTTTGAAAATACATGAAAGAAAACATACAGGAGAAAAACCATTCAAGTGTAGTGTATGTTTTAAAACATTTTCTGTACAACATTGTTTAAAAACACATGAAAGAACACATACAGGGGAAAAACCATTCAAGTGTGACACATGTTTTAAAACCTTCTCTGATTCATCTGCTTTACGGGTACACAAAAAAACACATACAGGAGAGAAATCATTCAAGTGTAACACGTGTTTTAAAACATTTTCTCAGTCAGGCCATTTAAAGACACATGAAACAATACATACGGGAGAGAAACCATTCAAGTGTAAAACGTGTTTTAAAACATTTTCGCACTCAGGCAATTTGAAAAAACATGAAAGAAAACATACAGGAGAAAAACCATTCAAGTGCAATGTATGTTTTAAAACATTTTCTCAGTTAAATATTTTAAAAGTACATGAAAGGATACATACAAGGGAAAAACCATACAAATGTGAGACATGTTTTAAAACATTTTCTCAGTTGGGCCATTTAAAAGCACATGAAACTATACATACGGGAGAGAAACCATTCAAGTGTAACACGTGTTTTAAAACATTTTCGCACTCAAGCAATTTGAAAGCACATGAAAGAATTCATACTGGACAAAAACCATTCAAGTGTAATGTGTGTTTTAAAACATTTTCTCAGTTAGGCAGTTTAAAATCACATGAAACAATACATACGGGAGAGAAACCATTCAAGTGTAACACGTGTTTTAAAACATTTCCTCATCAACACGGTTTGAAAAGGCATCAGAGAGTACATACGGGGCAAAAAAGCCATTCAGATGTAACACATGTTTTAAAACATTTCCTCGGTTAAGCTATTTGAAGAAACAGTAGACTCTGGTTAATTCAAACCTGCGATAATTCGAAACTCTCTATAATTC
Source organism: Brachynemurus nebulosus (assembly GCA_035578155.1). NCBI lineage: Eukaryota > Metazoa > Arthropoda > Insecta > Neuroptera > Myrmeleontidae > Brachynemurus > Brachynemurus nebulosus. The sequence continues at coordinate 5,734,663 of JAPWDM010000008.1, forward strand.
AAAGGTATCACGAGTTCCCTACAAAATCTCTTTATATTTTGAACTAAAACAATACATTTTCATGCACTTGGTAATTCGAACGGAAAAAATCATTGCTACGTAACAAAACGACGCGTTGATTCGAACTCATCGGCGTCAAACACTCGACAATTCAAAGTTGCCGAGAGAAAGAGACAGAAAGATTGTAAGTACATTTTGAGACAAGTTCAAGTTCATTCATCGCAAATGCTTAAAAAATTAAAATTGTTACTTGCGATAATTCGAACCTCTCTATAATTAGTAACATTTTAAGAGTTCCTCAGTTTCGAATTAACGAGAGTCGACTGTACATATAAAAAAATTCACATTTTAGAAAAATAAGTTATAAATAATAATTAAAAATGAAGTTTCAAAAAATTTATTTAATATTAGATTTTTTATTTCTTTTTCTTTCTGTAAAAATAATTTGTATGTAGATGTTTGTATCATAATATTATTAATCCGATCAATTTAGCCCTAAAAATAGTAGTAAAGATACAAAAATTAGAGGAGAGCTGAAAATTGGTACGAATGTTCGGAACACCATTATAAATAAGTGTTGAAAAGTCCTCATCGATCCTGTACGTGGAAAAAATTTTATTCAAGGTTAAAGGTATCAAAAATGGTTTTTTTGCGTTTTTCAGCAAAACGGTAAATTTTATCATAAAATTAGGTCAGACAAAAATTGTAGATCATATAATTATCTATAAAAAATGTCTCAATACTTTTTTCCCTAAGAGCCACCGTTTCTGAGATATAACTATTATAAATGTACTAGTTGTCAAGGCCAGTCGTGCTCTAATGTTGAATCATCAACAGAAGAGGATTGGTATGACACCAACGAGGAGACATGTGTTGCATCACTATTGAAGCAATTTATTTGCACCTAACAATAAGAACAAGAAGGAGAACACGAAGAAGAGGAAGCTGAAATATTAGACAATTATGAATCTGACGAATAATTTCCCTCACTTTTTTTATATTTATACCACTTTCATTATTCCCAATACTAATATTTTTTATTATTCAATAGTTTTCAATTAAACAGGATCACCATAGACCGTGGAATAGGCCTACCGGGGAAACCCTTTAAAAAACCCACTAAGTACACTACCTCACAGGTTGCGTGGAAACGTGCGCATATTATGAAGATTACAATTTTTGTAATAGTTATATCTCCGAAACGGTGCCTTTTAGGAAAAAAGTATTCAGACATTTTTTGTAGATAATTATATGATCTACAATTTTTGTCTAACCGAATTTTATGATAAAACTTACCGTTTTGCTGAAAAACGCCAAAAATCCATTTTTGACATCTTTGACCCTGAATAAAATTCTTTCCGTGTACAGGATCGATGAGGACTTTGCAACACTTATTTATAATGGTGTTCCGAACATTCATACCAATTTTCAGCTCTCTCCTAATTTTTGTACCCTTGCATGTTTAAATTGACCGGTGTATATGTATTGTATGTAATTAGGTTTTTGAATAAAAAATAATTACAATTTTTTTTTTATTTCCTTACTAATTAAGGGTTAATTATTATCACTGTACTATACACTATGTTGTTCACAATATTTTATTATCAATTCTAAAATCTGTTAAATACCCAATAAATTGTTTCCTATGATTAAGGACAAACTAAAAGGTCAACGTTTTTCTAACGAATAACGACGCTGAATTAATTCACGTAAGGGATGTGGCTTGTGACGAAGTGTAAACGGAAACGTGGGAGGCAGTCTTTGAGTCTTTAATGACTGGTTTCGACACATGGAGAAGAGTATTGCCTGTGACGGAAAATATTTTGAAAAGATGTAAAGCGAAGATATAAAATCTCAAAAGTTTCGTAGTGATCTACCTATTTTTTTAACTTCCCATTGGAAGTTATTGTAATGGGCCCGATTTTGCAAATCGCTAATTTGGACATATCTCCACGTTTCAAGGTCACTAGAATCCGAATACATCGTTTTTAGTGTGATGTCTAGAGAGCGGAATTATATGCACAAAAATATTGAAAAATATGCAATATAATATGCACGATTTTATGGTAAAATATGCACCAATTTTTTCAAAATATGCACAAATATGCAGTAATAAATGTAAAAATAAGGCTTATAATAATTTTGATGTAGGTAATAATTTTGATGTCAAATAACAAAAATAGAATTTTTTCTCAAATTTAAAAGAGAAATAAGAGCATAAGGTACTTACAAGCAGAGCCAGATTAACCCTTAGTGCAGCCCCAGGCACCGTGAAAAATGCGGCCCCTGCCTTTTGCTTAAAAAGAAAAAATCGTAACTTTTTCTACTTTTTTTCGAATTTTTCCTAAAAGAGATAACTGACAAGGAAAAGGAAAACGAAGGCCTAAATAGGCCTAGTGGGTAATCCGGCCCTGCTTACAGGTTTTCCACAAACTTTTCAGAAAACAGTGTTATTTCTTGTAAGTTGTATCAAATTGAAGTTCTGGGATAGATTTTATCCAAGACTGAATTTTTGGGAAAATCTTTAATTTTGGGATTTTGGATAAATTTTTTGCAAGCTCCGTTACAAAACGTTTTGGAACAAAATTTTCTTCACTAACAAAAGCAATATTAACGCTTTTGTTTCCAAATTTTTTTTATTTTTAAATGTTTTTGGCATTAACACGTTCATTGCCAAGCTCTAAAAATATAGACTTATGTTAAATAAGTTGGTCCTTATATTTGTCACACGATATCGCGTGATTGGCCATATTGTAAAGTAACTCTGTCATGCGATATCGCGTAATCGTCAATGATCGTTAAGTGAGTTTGATAAAATTTTTAAATATAATATTGCTATATTTCTTTCTTGCGCGCCAAAACTTTAGGAGTAAAACTTTAGTAAATATTTACTTTTCAAGAATTATTCTGCTGATTTCAGTGTAAAATAGGAAAGCATAATTCTATGTTTTGTTAAGGAAATTTATACCTCTTAGATATATGAAAAGTGTTAAATTTGGTGGAAATATGCATATTTATGCAAAAAAACTTGAAAATATGTAGAATTTTGTCAAATATGCAAAATATGCAAATTTTAAATAGTCTTAATCAATTCGAAAATTGGAGATTCGGATACATTCGAAGTGTTATTGATATATGACCAGAACTTATCGATATGCAAAATATGCAAATTCCGCTCTTTAGTGATGTCTGTGCAAAGCCGGATCCAGTCAGTTGAAAAGGCGGGGGGCGATCTGCCTCTAATCCCAGGAGCACCTTTGGGGGAATTGTATGTTTAAGTAAAAAAAGTTACCTATTGTGGGTCAAAGGGGGCTGCAGCCCCCTCGCCCTTAATGCGCCTATGTGTCTGTGTGTGCGTTCATTAGTTCGTGAATTTTTTTTCGTATTGCATATCTCGAGAACAAATCATGATATCAACTCCGGACTAATTTCATTAGATGCATAATTAAAAAATGAAGACCGGATAAAGTTTTCAGCAAATTCGGATTAGCGATGTTTTTTGTGATAGAAAAATGAAATAAATTTTATTAACATAACATAGATTATATGGTTTTGTTACCATGTCTTTATTATATAATGGCCTAAAAACCTAATTGATATCACGGCATAGATACAATTATATTTTATGGATACCAAGGCAATATATTTAATTTTTTGATAGATGAAGGTGACGTTATCCGGACCGATTTACATATTGAATGAGTTATATGATAGTCCTGGGTAACACTGCGCTACGCCGCGCAATTGCGTTAACTCACTATACTGTGTTAAATGCGTCAACTCACGTTTTTTGAAACTTGTAACGCATAACTCAGTGGTTAACTTAAATTAAATATTACAGTTTTAGACTTTATATTTATTTCATTAAAGGCTCACATTAAAAGTTTAACTCAAATTAGCGTATTTTTCATGACATGGCATTAGAAATGAGTTTAGAAAATATACATAAGTTTAAATTATAATAATTATTATATTCTTTGATTTATACCATACGTAAACGTAGTACCTAACACCAGCATTTTATTTAGTTTATAATATTATTACATACATAGGTATTATGTCGGAGGTGATATAGGAATTGGAATTTTTGATATAAAATAAATAAATAACTTTTACATATTTCATTGTTATTTATTTCATTTATTTTCAGGAATTATTAATTTTGGAATACATGAAATACAATAACACACTGAAATCTGGAAATCTTGATACGACTTTTTGGTAGTTTCATTTGTTTTATGTATATGCTAAACAAAATTTATAAAAAACCTGACGTTTAAAAAATGTGTTAATGACGTTACCGCGTAAATAATAAGCCGCCTATATAGGTACACGATCCGTAATACTGTCAGTATTTCGAAATACTGGCATTATTACTGAAGTATGCATGTATAGATTTTATATTATAAAAATAATAATTCCTTTTCTCAGTAAATACTGACAGTATTATTAATCGTATACAGGCCGCCACAAAATAGCAAAAAATAGGGAATAGGCAGGAAATGTTAATGGTGTCATGACAAAATGTCACAAAGCGCGTGCGCCGCATGCGCTTGATATCTTCTGTATGTATATTTGCTTTCTACAATACCTACTGCGTTAAATAGCGCAATGAGTTACAACACTGCGCTAACACAGTAAGGTGCGCTTGAGTTATTGCGTCAACTCAAGATTTTTTACTGAGTTACCCAGGCCTATTATATGAATGTATACACAGAAACTATCAAAAAAAGAATCAAAACTATTGATTTATTTCATTTTATTTTATTTGTGCATTAGAATTTATTAATTACCTTAAATTTAATGTTAAATAAAAACACCCATCCGATATTTGTATAATTTACTGCATTTATTAATAATATTTACAAAATAGTTTTGTTCAGTTTTCTTTTTTAATGTTTATGTTTGGAAATATTCTGATTTAGTACTTTAATACGATTGTACAAGCGCAGCGTATTTAAATAAATTTTTTACTTTCACTGGTAAGTCAGTGTAACTATGTGAATATGTGATGAATTATCAAGAAGATAATGGCTGTGTTCGAGCAGAAAAAAATTCTTTAAGCGCTTCAAGCCGCTTCATATTGCTGACTAATTTTCTGCTTGGACAGAAATCAAGTGACATGTAGTTCTGTCTTACACCAAATTTAAATTTTACTGCGATAAATTACAAAATTCTGCCATATTGTTGTTTACTCTGATGATTCTTCAATAATATGACCTATAATGTTATCCATATTGTTTAAAATATAAAAGAAATAAGAAATTTTCTTACGAATAACTCTTATTGAGGTTATTTTGTTTAAATATCTACGATGATATTTTGCTTTTTGGTGCTTTGTTATTCTTAGTAAATCGCCATTTTGCTTTAAAGCGCTTTAAAGAATTTTTTCTGCTCGAACGTAGCCAATTTATAAAATATTTATCAGTCTGTATACGATTTTTATTTATTAATCCAAAAATGCAATTTGTAAGTAAAATCCAAACTATGTAATTTTAAAAATATTTACTCTATTTGCACACCAGTGTCCTTAAATTTAACTTCATCGTTTTTAGTAATGTCAGGCTTTCGTTTCCTTTGCTTCATGTTTGTAAAAAAGAATTATTTAACCGGAAAGAAGTTAGCGCCGAAAGTTTAAAAATCTTTTTGTTTTTTATCTGGTTAAATTGCTCCCAAATTGCTCCTTTGAAATCAGTAATTGCTCCACCTGAAACTTAATTATTTAATTAGTTATTTATAAAGAAAAAAATTTTTTTCCGTTATTTAAGTTATCAAAATCTCCCAAACTAATACTTTTTTTTATATAATTTCTTTACGTCAATAAATTGCTCCCAGTTTGCTCTATTTAATTTAAAAGCTAAATCTTAATTTATTTGAATAATTATTAAAATATTTTGTTTTTTTATAATGTTAAGCAGTTGTCAAAATTCAATTATCCTTAAATATATGCAAACGACTTAAAGGTATATTGGATTGCCTATACGTTTTAATAATACATAACCTAATTCATAATATTTTTTATTTTAATATATTTTAATTATTATTCAAAGAAATTAATAACTAACTTTTAAATTAGATGGAGCAAATTGGGAGCAATTTTTTGATATAAAGTAATTGTATAAAAATGCATTATTTGACAAGATTTTGATAACAGAAATAGTCAAACAAAAAAGTTTTTTTTTTTGTAAATATCTAATTAAGTCATTAAGTTCCAGGTGGAGCAATTACTGATTCCAAAGGAGCAATTTGGGAGCAATTTAGCCATATAAAAAATAGAAAGATTTTCCAACTTTCGGCGCCAACTTCTTTCCGGTAATTATTTATGTTCAGTAGTCTCTAGTCTTGATGTGATTTTTACTATTAAAAAAGTTGTTAAATATCTAAATTTATTTTATATAGCAATTTAGCACGTAATTAATGTTTATATTTATTAAATATACATAAATAAACAACTTTTTATAAAAAAATTAAATTCACGGAAGAAAATCATACTAAATACGGTACTGAATCGTGCAGGTCTCTTTTATCTCCCAATGTTAAGCGAATGACGTAACCTGTACATACACTAATCTTCACATGTTTTAATCTGTGGTGTAACCTGTGTAATGTTTTCTAAATGGAAAACACCCGTAATTGATACGTAGTAGTACGGTATCCGGTATCTGGGGGATGTAGGACATGTAGTTTCACTTAGAAATTATGAAAATATGTAATACAATTAAAATTAATATTCTTGGAGAAAAGAAAAAATGGAAAATAAAAGTTCTATACCAGTGACTGAAACATTTACTGTTAAAATAAAACAGGAAGAAAATTTGAAAAATACAGATAACTCATTTTCAAGTATAATAAAAACAGAATTATCCGATTCTTTACATTATGATAATAATATCAAGTTGGAATATGGAGAAAACAGTACCGGCGATTTATTAAATTTGGAAAGTTTACATACGGAAATTAAATTAGAAGATGATGAGGATATGTTAACAGAAAATAGTGTTTTATTTGGTGAAAATTTTGAAAATTCAGAATTACCTAACACACAGAATGCCACTGAGCAAACGCATCATGAAAGATTACATACAGGAAAAAAATCATTCAACTGCAATACATGTTTTAAAACATTTTCTCGGTTGGGCAATTTGAAATCACATGAAATAATACATACAAGAGAAAAACTATTCAAGTGTAATGTGTGTTTTAAAACATTTTCTCAGTCGGGTAGTTTGAAAATACATAAAAGAATACACAATGGCGAAAAACCATTCAAATGCAATATATGTTTTAAAACATTTTCTGTACAACATTGTTTAAAAACACATGAAAGAACACATACAGGGGAAAAACCATTCAAGTGTGATACATGTTTGAAAACATTTAATGATTCAGCTGCTTTAAGGAGGCATAATAAAGTACATACAGGAGAGAAACCATTCAACTGTAACACGTGTTTTAAAACATTTTCTCAGTCAGCCCATTTAAAGATACATAAAACAATACACACGAGAGAGAAACCATTCAAGTGTAAAACGTGTTCTAAAACATTTTCGCACTCAGGCAATTTGAAAACACATGAAAGAAAACATACAGGAGAAAAACCATTCAAGTGCAATGTATGTTTTAAAACATTTTCTCAGTTAAATATTTTAAAAGTACATGAAAGGATACATACAAGGGAAAAACCATACAAATGTGAGACATGTTTTAGAACATTTTCTCAGTTAGGCCATTTAAAAACACATGAAACTATACATACGGGAGAGAAACCATTCAAGTGTAAAACGTGTTTTAAAACATTTTCTCAGTTAGGCAATTTAAAATCACATGAAACAATACATACGGGAGAGGAACCATTCAAGTGTAAAACGTGTTTTAAAACATTTTCGCACTCAGGCAATTTGAAAACACATGAAAGAAAACATACAGGAGAAAAACCATTCAAGTGCAATGTATGTTTTAAAACATTTTCTCAGTTAAATATTTTAAAAGTACATGAAAGGATACATACAAGGGAAAAACCATACAAATGTGAGGCATGTTTTAGAACATTTTCTCAGTTAGGCCATTTAAAAACACATGAAACTATACATACGGGAGAGAAACCATTCAAGTGTAACACGTGTTTTAAAACATTTCCTCAGCAACATTGTTTGAAAAGGCATCAGAGAGTACATACGGGGCAAAAAAGCCATTCAGATGTAACACATGTTTTAAAACATTTTCTCGGTTAAGCTATTTGAAGAAACAGTAGACTCTGGTTAATTCAAACCTCCCATTTCAAAAAATTTATTTAATTTTAGATTTTTTATTTCTTTTTCTTTCTGTAAAAATAATTTGTATGTATGTACATGTTTGTATCATAAATTCATAATATGAGGGGCTCAGAACTGTAATAGTGTAAGTCAAAATATGTTGTTTTAAGTTATTTAACGTTAAAGTATGAGTGATTCAAAAGGAGTCACTAGCACAGTCCGCCATTACCACACATAACTGAACACATTTGTGCATATGATACTGGACATCAGGATCAACTACATATTGCATATTATTGCACAAACAAAAGAATTTCAACTTTTTCAAAAATGAAGATACAATATGCATTAGGTAATTTATGGGTTGTTGGGTTGACATTTGACAAATTGCTTTCCAGTTTATAATGTTCGTACGAATTGAACAATATGACTTTTTTACGTACAACTAGAACAGGAAACTACCCCCGCAGGGTAAAGAAGTATATTTTATTTGTTAGTTCTATTATTACATTGTATTAACTAATTGTTTAACAGCTTTTTTTAAGTTTTTTTTTAGATGGATACTGACGTTACGTACCAGATATTACGTATTTTTTTCTATTTATTTAATGTCCTATTCCTTCCAATTCTTACTTACTTTTATCCAATCAATTCTGTAATTTTTTTTTGGGTATTCCTGTTACTTGTATTTGCTGCCTCGTTATTTTAAATTTTGTGAATTTTCAAAAATAATACTGACTTTATTTAATTTGCTTTGAGTAATTGTGTTTATTTAGTTACCTTTCTTTATTAATACTATTTTTTATATTTATAAGTAATTACTATTAATTTTTATATGTAATGGATCAAAAATTAAGAAAAAGAGACGTGTTGAGTTTCGTAACCGAAAAGAAATGGTGTTACTAAATGTAATTTTTGCTCTAATATTAATGTTTGCAAACCTTACAAAGTTCAAAAAATAGTTGGTTTTTTAATGTATACCTCTGAATTTAATTTTTTATATAAACAATACACATATTTCTTATTTTGAGAATTTATACGTTGTACCATATGGACTGAATTTAGTATTTACAAAACTTAAAAGGAGAAAGGAAAGGACAAATAAACGACAGGACAGCGCATACCACACTAACACAGTGTGCTGTGTGCTCGAAAAGAGTCGTGACTCTCGTTTCAAACTTAATCGCATATAACACAGTGTGCGGAGTCATGTGTGTTAGCACACATAAAAGAGTCCCTTCGACCCAACACTACTGCTGTCATCTTTTTTTTAATGACTATTTAACTTTTTAAACGATTTTTTAAGTTGTCTCTCTATGTATCTGTATGGTAATGACTTTGTCGTTTTGGCACTAAATAAAGATCGGGTTAAAATGAAATTTGATTTAATTTGAAATTATTATTAACAATAACTTCAAAATATCTCCAATCTTAAAAAAATTGACTTACACCACTATAGTTCTGAACCCCTCATATTATGTATCATATGTAATTAGGTTTTTGAATAAGAAATAATTATAATTTTTTTATTTTTTATTTCCTTACTTACTAAGTGGTTAATTATTATCACTGTATCATACGCTATGTTGTTCACAATATTTTATTATCAATATGGTACCTGACTGTATTCAAAATTTGTTGTAAATATTAAATAATTTTTTGTATTACTTGTAAATATATTTAATTTTTGTAGTGACAAATAAAAATATTCTGTAGTTATTTAAAAATTCTACTTTGAAAATAATAAATTTTTAACCTTCATTTAAATGAGTAAAAACGCGCCCTTACATTAAAATGACGTCATAGGTATTTTGTAGCAAATATGAAAAATATCATCAAAGACAGAACAATAGAACTCAACACCATTAAACAAATAGCAGTCTCCAATGGTTTTTCTTCAAACATAGAGAAGCTCATAAACAAAAAACTACAAAAACTTACTAGAGAACAAATCTATCCTTCCATCAATCCCGAACCCAAACAGTATACATCTTTACCGTATTTAGAAAAAACATTTCCCATAAAATCGGCAATTGTTTCAATTCATTTGGTCTAACCCCCACTTTTCACTCAGTGAATAATATTAGTGAATCCATTTTTAATGCTAAAGAAAAAACATCCGTACAAAAAATCTGGTGTTTATCGGTTAGATTGTGGAGAATGTAATGCAGCATATATTGGTCAATCGGGAAGATCTTTCGAAATTAGATACCGTGAACATATTACCTCTCATAAGCATACTTCAAACTTTGGTCTAGGGATGAGCATCGATAAGAAAACATCGATGTTTACCATCAATGTTAACATCGACTGTAAGCCATCGATATTTTCTGGTCTAAACATCGATGTTTTGTATTGTTTAAACATCGATATTTAAAATATCAATACAGAAAATAACTATTATAAACTACTGCCAACTGTAAATTGAATATTAAAATGAAGGTGAATATTTTTATAGTTTTTATAGCTTGCGATGTAATATTTTCGTTCATATTTCCCATAGTGTATATAAAAACATCGATGTACGAAAAACATCGACGACTTACCATCGATGTCAAAAACATCGAACATCGACAACAAAACATCAATGTTTTGAAAACATCGACCATCGATGCTCATCCCTACTTTGGTCTTCACCTTTTAGAAAAGGGACATTCTGTTCAAGCAGACTACAAACCAAAATCCTTCATTTTTGTGAAAAAGGACAGAAATTGAATATATTTGAAACTTTGGAAATTAAGAAACTGAATAATGATCCAAATGTAATCGTTTTGAATGACCAAATTAAATTAAATAATCTCCCCTTCTTAACCTATTTAATTAATATATCTCATTACTTTTTATCCAATATAATTCTGTTAAGATATTTCTCAATCACTGTCAAATTGAAGTTTAACCTCTTCGCTACCAATGTACTTACAATATATTGTACATCAAATTTAGGTTATGTTAACATTATTTTTTAATTGAGAAATAATTAAGAACTTCTTAATATTATTTAAAATTACTAAATTACGCTTGTTTAAAGACGTAAGATTAAAATTTTTAATTAAAATAAACGCTTGTTTAAATCTTTCTTCACTATGCTGAACAAAAGTATGCTCATTGACGTTTAAAAATTTTTAAAAATTCGTAGCGAAGAAGTTAGTCAGTTAATTTCTTTTAATTTCTAATCCTCATTGTGCAATCGTTCCCGCCCACTATTTTTGTTATCCACCAGAACTTGTTTAGCATCAATTCGTAATTTTTTCCACCTCGTTTCCAGTACACGTGCAAGTTGTTGTTTTACCTCTTTTGGGTTTTCCCATCTCTGAACGAACTACATTTTAACCTTCAACCTGCTTCTTATTTTTATTTTATTTTATTTAAATATATACCCGTTCCCAACAGTTTTCAGTTCAATTCAGAGTTCACCTGAGGATGGTTTAAGAAACCGAAAACTAGTTTTTCTATATTTACGTGAAAATTTGACAAACGTTCTTCGCCATATATATTATGGATTTTCACAAGGTAAAACTATCTACAATTACATAATTATTATATAAAAATATTTTAATTCAACCTAAGAAAGATTAATTAAATTAAAAACTTTTAATTGTTCGTTAACACATAACTTGGTGACGATACTTTTGTTTTCAATCATATGATAATTAATTTTGACATCTATTTGATAAAAAATGCTCACATATCCCAACCCCAGAATAACACAGAACGAGCGGTAATATTAATTCTATACTACTGAAATCAGTGTAACGCTAAAGGATAAAAGATCCACCACCACTACGTTATATATGTGCACGCGGAGTTGTGTTGTAGTACGCTAAATGGTTATGGGTATGCGTGTCTTCAGTCTTGTATTCGCCACGGGAACTGATTCTAGTGTCATCTGGTGGTTAAAAATAAAATCTCTCTATGACAAGTCAAATTTAAAAAGAAATAGGAAAGTACAAACGTAACTAACTTTTTTTTAACATAATTGATAATAAACAATTTGAAATAAATATCAATGATATTATTAAGTATTTGGGGAATTGTCACAGGCCATGCATAAATACGACTTGTCATAGATAGCTTTTATTTTTAACCACCAGACGACACTAGAATCAGTTCCCGTGGCGAATACGCATATGTTAAAAAAATATATGTATGCGCTACGTAGATGTACGTATACACGGTAACACAACGCCAACAATATGACAACCAGAGAACAAAGAGAACGAACATTACTATGTCTATACTAGGGACACGAGCGTAACCACAAAGGATAGAAGATAACCCACCACTATGTTATATATGTGCACGCGGAGTTGTGTGTGTTAGTCCGTTGGATGTTGTGTGTATTAGTGTCTTGCATACATACATACATAATATATACGTGGTGGTGGAACGTATGATGTACGTATACCACGTACATATACCGTGTTAATACGAGAGGTAACAATATAACAACAATTGAAACATACCCATTGACTGCTGGCGAATGAATGAGGACTAAGTAGCCTAAGATGCACATAAAAGCACATAAGTGATTGCAGAAAAGAGACAGATGTATTCGTTCTATTTGCTCTGTGATACGTATATAACCTTTAGAGTTTTAGAGTTTATTTGCAAAAAACATTTTTTTTACATAACAATACTACAAAAGCGAACAAAATATTTAAAAAAATTGGATTTGGAAAAATTTCTTAATGTAAATATTTATTAATTTTTTTAATCTTTTTATCAAAGCATATTTTCATTATAAAAATTAAAAAATATATAAATACATCAATTGTAATAATTAATTTATGAACTATTATGAATCAGTGGACACGTGTGACTTTACAGAATGTGAAATTTCTCAGTCATAAATATTCCTATAGATATGTAGTTATTTCCCCATTAGGCACATTTGTAAATTTTCTAAAATTTGTTAGTAATTTTTCGAATAAGATCTCAAAAAATAATAAAAATTAAAATATTTTCCACAAAATAAATTGTTAATCTTTTATTAAGTCACTTGAAACGCATTCTTTAGTTTTCGATTCAATATATTAAAACTTCAGTATTATGTCGTCTCTATAAGTCAAACAGCTGTAATCATCTTTCACATTATCATAATCATTGAATAAATTAATTATAACATCCATATCTTTAATAAATTTTAAAAAAAATTAGGAAAACTTTTATATGTAGTGTACAAAATCTTCAAAAAAAACATACGTTAATCATACATCGACGTCCTTTTGACGGACATTATTTCAATACAAACAAAACGACAATGACTATAAACAAAATAAATATATGTGGTGTGTTATAATAACAAATAAATTAGATAACAGAAATCTCACAGCAAACAAGTAACAACAAGTCGTAGTATTGGAGCAAGTAGAGAAGTTCGTACGTCGTTTTGACGTGTACGTATGATTCTAGGGTTAAGAGTGTTTTCTAATATTTTTCTTTTTTTCTATGCCATTTTCATTCAATACCGAAAAAATACCGAAATACCGGAATTCCGGTATTATAAAAAGACACCGGTATTCCAAGCCCTAACCATTAGTCTTATACACTTTGTAAATCAGTATAATCAGTGTCGTAAACTTCATGAACTTTTCTTTCGTGTCGTCTTAAAACACCGGACGTAGTAAATGTTTTCGAACATACACCACATTCAAATGGTTTTTCACCGCCATGAGTTCGTTCATGTTTCCTTAAATCACTTTTATCACTAAATCGTTTCGTGCAAACACTGCATTCATACGGTTTTTCACCGCTATGAATTCGTTCATGCGTTTTTAAATCACTCGACGAATTAAATGCTTTAAAACATGCGCTACACTTATACGGTTTTTCACCGGTGTGAAGTCTTTTATGTGTTTTTAAATGACTCGCTGTTGTGAACGTTTTCAAACATATATTACAAATATACGGTTTTTCACCGGTGTGACCCCGTTCATGGGTTTTTAGATAACTGGACGTGGAAAATGTTTTAAAACATATACTACACTGATACGGTTTTTCACCGGTGTGAGTTCTTTGATGTACTTTCAGTTTACTTGAAGTGATAAACGTTTTCAAACATATGTTACATTCGTATGGTTTTTCGCCGCTGTGAATTCGTTCGTGGGTTTTTAAGTCACTGGGAGAATTAAATGTTTTCGAACATATGTTACACTTATATGGTCTTTCACCGGTGTGAAGTCTTTCATGTGTTTTTAAATGATTTAGTGTGGTAAATTTTTTTGAACATATATGACACAAAAACGGTTTTTCACCTAAATGCCGTTTTTCATGTTTCATACAACATTCTTTTCGATTAAACGTTTTCGAACATATATTACACTGGAATGGTTTTTCATCACTGTGAATGATTTCGTGCGTTTTGAACGAACTAAAATTGGTAAATGTTTTACCGCATACGTTACACTGATATGGTTTTTCATTCGTGTGAAGTATGTTATGCCGTTTTAGTCCATATGAAGCATTAAATGTTTCCGAACATATATTACACTTGTATGGTTTTTCACCACTATGAATCCGTTCATGTACTTTTAAATGATTTGAACAAGTGAATGTTTTAGCACATAGATTACACTGATACGGTTTTTCACCGCTATGAACACGTTCATGTTTTTCTAAACTTACTTTTTGATTAAATGTTTTAGTACATATGTTACACTTGTACGGTTTTTCACCACTGTGAATTCTTTTATGTGTTCTTAAATTACTTGAATTATGAAATGTTTTAGTACACATATCACACTGAAATTGTTTTTTGTCAACACATGCAATTTTCTGGTGTGATAAATCAGCCGAATCACCTTCCTTTGTATCGTCTGGTTTAATTTTGATTTTCGAATGTGAACTGTTTGAATCGGTCAAATATTCACTTGACTCCTAAAATGTAATAAATATTTTGATTAGGGACAATACCACAGAGCACTGAATCAAACATATTAACATATGTTTCCTAGAGATAACACAGGCATTAAATTTTGAAGCATGACTCCATTTTAGTAAGCCCAAATTGTAACCACGGAGACTTGTTTATAAATATTAGATAAACCAATTAAACCATTAAATTAATGGTTTGACCGCCATTAAAGTAATCCCATCAGTCAATTTTTTTTGCTCACATCAGTCAATTTTTTTGCTTCAATTTCCTAATGTATTTGTAATACACAGCATTCTCTCTAGTCGATTCTCTCCTCAATGTACGAATCGTAGTATTGTCCATTGAGGAGAGAATCGACTAAAGAGGATGCTGTGTATTACAAATACATTAGGAAATTGAAGCAAAAAAATTGACTGATGTGACCAAAAAATTGACTGATGGGATTACTTTAATGGCGGTCAAACCATTAATTTAATGGTTTAATTGGTTTATCTAATATTTATAAACAAGTCTCCGTGGTTACAATTTGGGCTTACTAAAATGGAGTCATGCTTCAAAATTTAATGCCTGTGTTATCTCTAGGAAACATATGTTAATATGTTTGATTCAGTGCTCTGTGGATTCGTACGGCCAGGGTCGCCAGTTAAACACATACATGTATTTTCATTTGATGCAGTTTTCAATTTTATCACCAGAGGCGCGAGTGAGAACTTTTACGTCACCAGCATGTAAAACAAAATTATATTATAGATGCCTTAATCAGGGAATACTACGATTCAAAGGGTCAAACTAGTACGTCTACCAAATTGTACCCACTGTAACCAACGAGTGACGTAACACAGCACCCATACGACCAAAACACATGATGTATGGATACGAATATACCAATGTGTTAGTATGATATGTTGATGATGATGTATGCAGTTCGCATACATATAGTATATACTATGATGGCCACCGTATGTTACCACCAGGCAACAATTAAAAATAAATTTATTTATTTTAAGAAAGATATCCCTTTATTTTGAGAAATTTTTTATTCAATAGAATTTTTTTCACTTAAATACGACACACTTCATATTTTTTTCTGTTTAAATTTCACGAGTTGGTTAAAAAAAAAACATGATATTTATTATGACGTGAACACCACGACGGTCAGTAACAGACTAAATCAGTAGTGGTGTAAATTGCTACTTAATGCAACTTTCGGATTACACTTTTTTATATGTAGGCTTGATCTGTCTCATCTGTGCTACGATTTGTGTGACGTCAAGATTTGACGACAGTTCCTTGTAGAACTCGACAAAATAAAACGAAAACAAGAATAAAATTTTTCGATATTTCGCTTCGTTTTCGAGATACTGAACGTTAAACATGGCTTTAAATTTGGATATATTGTATGTATTATGTGCAATATTTTGAGCGTGTTCCATTTAAAAAAAACAAACGACACTGTGAACTAGTTTTTATATCAAAGTCGAAGTATATTGTCTAAACTAACCTAACTTTAACTAACCTCACCACCTAGTTTTTATATCAAAGTTGAAGTATATTGTCAAAACTAACATTTGAAATTAAAAATATAACTGCGTCTCATATTAAAGAGAGAATGTATTTGATTGATTGTCGGACTGGAGTGGCACTATCACACTGTCACTCTATGCACTGTCACACATAGGCCGATCCGGGGGGGACGGCTGCAGCCCCCCTTTTGAACTATAATAGGTAACTTTTTTTAGTTAAACATACAATTCAGAACACAATTCCCCAAAATTCCTACTAGGATTAGAGGCAGCCTCCCCTTTTCAACTGGCTGGATCCGCCCATGGTGTCACACAGTGTCGTTTGTGTTTTTTAAATGGAACACGCTCATTGTCAAAATATTACACATATTATAGGTACATACAATATATTATTCGAATTTGAAGACAAGTTTAACGTTCAATATCTCGAAAACGAAGCGAGATATCGAAAAATGTTATTCCTGTTTTTCGTTTTATTTTGTCGAGTTCCACAGGGAACTGTCATCAAATCTTGCACCTCTGGTGATAAAACTGAAAGCTGCATCAAATGAAAATACACGTATGTGTTTAACTGGCGACCCTGGCCCTCGCGCTCGGTCTTGTTGTTACCGAAATATGATGAACACAATTTAGTGATGTCGAGACGAGAAGCAGTTAGTCGATTAATCAATTAAAATTGTTTTCTGGATAAACTTAATCATTAGTCGAAAATATCGAGCATAGAGTAGTCGACTAATCGACTAAATTTTTAGTCGAATTCATGAATAGGGTAACCTATATGTAACTCTTTCAAAAACGAGATTTTCTTTTGAATTTAATTGTTAACTTTTAATATTTTTCTTTTAAGAAAAAGAAGGTAATGACATATCACAATGTGTTAATCACATAAAACTGAAAAATCATACGAACAGATAATTTTTTAGTTTTCATTTTTTCAAGTCGAATAAATAATATTGAAAAATTGTTAAATTAGTTGTTTATAGTCATTTAACAAAATAATCATTTCAGTCATTTAATTGATGGTAAAATAGTCGACTAAACCGATTAATCGATTAATCATCCGAAATCACTACTAGATGATTAGTCGATTAGTCGGTTTAGTCGACAAATTTTGTTTACATTTAGTCATTTTTTAGTCGACTATTTTGCCCTCGATTGAATAACTAAAATGACTAATTTTTTTTTAAATGATTAAAAACGACTAATTTAATAATTTTTCAGTATTACTTAGTGGACTTCAAAATGTTAAAAAAGTGAAAATGTAAAAAAAAAAAAAAATAATAAAAGTCAATATGTAATTTAAACTCAAAAGAAAACGTCATTTGTGAAAGAGTTACGTAAGTTACCCTATTCGTGAATACGACTAAAAATTTAGTCGATTAGTCGACTATTCTATGCTCGATATTTTCGACTAATGACTAATTGTGTCTGAAACTTTAGTCGATTAATCGACTAACTGCTTCTCCTAGTATACATTAGTGATGTTGGATGATTAATCGATTAGTCGGTTCAATCGACTGATTTTGTTTACATTAAGTCATTTTTTAGTCGATTATTTTGCCTTCGATCAAATGACTAATATGATTAATTTTTTTTTAAATGACTAAAAACGACTGATTTAACAATTTTTCTGTATTATTTATTGGGCTTTAAAAAAAATAAAAACTATATCATTAACGGATTTTGATTTCTTAAAAGGTAAATATTAAAAGTTCACAATTAAATTCAAAAGAAAATCTCGATTTTGAAAGAAATACATGGGTTACCCTATTCACTGTAGTGATGTCGAGCCGAGAAGCAGTTAATCGATTAATCGACTAAAATTGTTTTTCAGATAAAATTAGTCATTAGTCAAACATATCGAGCACAGAGCAGTCGACTAATCGACTAAATTTTTGGTCGAATTTATGAATAGGGTAACCTATGTAACTCTTAAAAACGAGGTTTTCTTTTGAATTCAATTGTGAACTTTTAATATTTTCCTTTTAAGAAAAAGAAATATGAGAGATCACAATGCATTCATTAGTCACATAAAAATGAAAAATCATATCAATAGATAATTTTGTACTTTTCATTTTTTGAAGTCCAATAAAAAATAAAGAAAAATTGTTAAATTAGTCGTTTTTACTCATTTTAAAAAAAAAATTAATCATTTTAGTCATTTAATCGAAGATAAAATAGTCGACTAAAATATGACAAAATTAGTCGATTGAACCGACTAATCGATTAATCATCCGACATCACTAATTCATTGATTTGACTAAAAATTTAGGCGATTAATCGACTACTCTATGCTCCATATGTTCGACTAATGACTAGTTTTATCCGAAAAACAATTTTATTCGATTAACTGCTTCTCGGCTCGACACTGCTAGTATATATTACCAGAATCTGTACATTTAATTGTTAATTTAAATATGCGTACCAATTTTATATCTTGATGTTGTAAGTCTGTAAGATTATTTATCATGCCCCCATCATTATTTTCTTGTAATAATACAACTGGTTCAAAGATTTTAGTTTCCACTGACGGTGACATTGAATTTGTCTCATTCACTTCATCTTTCTCCTCTTTAATTTCAAATGTGTCATCAATTTTATTGACTGTTTCGTTCACTTCATCTTTCTCCACTTTAATTTCAAGTGTAGGATCCACTTCAGGGATCAATTCATTCCTATCATTTTTCTCCATTTTAATTTCCAACTTTTCAAATTTATGATCGTTTTCATGAACCGATTCATTCACTTCAACTTTTTCCACTTTAATTTCAATTTTTTGATCAACTGAATGGACTGGTTGCTCCATTTTAGTTTTCTGTTTAATATAACTGTCGTCACCACCGAGTTACTTTTATGACGTTTATGACCGCTAGCACCACCTAACATACATACATATAAACAATAATATCAATATTATAAAAATATCAATTATTTACAAATTTATACGTTTATGGTTTTAAATTATGTCTATTAAATATTGTATATTTTATTTTAATAATAAATATTTCATTTTATAAAATGAAATACTTGTGAAATTATTTGTGTCTGATTTGGTCTGGTTTTTCTTTTTAGTAAACGACAAATGGCAATGTTGACCACAGATCAAATACACTAAAGATAACTATCTCTGTACAACGGTGCTAAACCACTATTAACATGCCATCTCTCGGTCCGGAAGAAAACAAAATTTTAGGAGCGCGCGTTTGAAATCCCACTACACTCAAATTTCATCTTACATTTTTACTCTTATACGCATATTTCTGATTGATATTTGATTTAGTTACATTGAAAAAAATTATTTTTAGAAAAGTATTGCAAATGAGGTATCTGAAAATACAATCTAATAAAAAAAATCAATATATTCAATTAAATCAAGTATCAATCAGAAAAATCAAAGTTAATCGATCTTAAAAGGATTTTTAACAAGGGATTTCAGAAATAAAATTAAAACACATTTAATTTATTTTTATTATTTTTTATTTAATACTTCTACATAGTACACTAATTTTTGAATTATTTATGCATTCATTTTTCAAAATAATATTTCGCAAAATAGTCGCCCTAAAGGCTGACTGACTTGCAGCTGACATTTAAAATATTTTTGTAGAGTACAGTAATTTTTGAATTATTTATGCAATTTTGAATTATGGTCTTTAATTCTACATATACCTTCCTCAAATTTGTAAATTAAACTAGGTCATGTCTTTTTGAAAAAATTCACGTGAAAATTCTTTTAAAATAAAATATAGTAAAAAAAAAGAAAACGTTTCTTGAAAACAGTACCTGAACTAATAAAGCATATTTCATGTCTCCTTTTTTAAGTTGTAAATGTATTTTTTTAAGAAAACATGTGCAAATAAATTTTATGACAATGAATGAAAATTTGATTTGTTTTTTGGCGTGTAAGTTTTACCATCAAATTCTGAAATATTATTTTTGAGTGACTTTTTATTAGATAATTTTAACCTTTAAATGATTAAGACGAGTTAACTCGTCCTGCAATATGGCGGCTCAAAATGCTGTCATATGTACATATCCACTGGTACAGGTGCCGCCATCTATGACAATACGGTATAATTCTAAATAATGTTCAATTTTATCAACATAGTTTAGTATAATTTATTTTTTATAAATTTCTAGGGTTCACTTTTTTAATGTTGGGATCTTTAATTTTTTTCTTTTTCTTTTTTTGTAACCTTATCTATTGTACTTATCACTTGGCAGTAATAAGGCCGGCATTTTGAGACAAAAAAATTTTACCATATGGTTTGTTTAAAAGCGTTAATTAAAATTCACAAAGTGTTTCACGATTTCACAAACTCGCGAAATTCACAAATTCACAAACTTGCGAATGACAAAATATCTATATTTATCACATATGATAGATTTATCAAACCACTATTTTATTAATGACAGAAACCGGAAACAAAACATAAACGATCTACATGGAACCAAACCAGGCAAAACCAAGCGAAACAAGACGGACACAAGCATTGGACACTAGCGACCTCACCTTATTGACGGCCTGGAAGAAAATAAAGTGATATTCTCTATCCTTCTATTATAGATATATATCTATATAACGTAGTTATATAAATTATCTATGATGTTGATTTACGCCGGAACTAAACGTCGAACCACAGAATACCTAGCCCACAGGGCCCACAGAACATATAGGGTATGTTCCGAAATATAATCCAGCATACTGGCCAGTGTTATGCGGCCCATACACGGTTCAACTTGTTGCACAACTTGGTTGAGTTGTACAACATGTTGAACCGTGTGTGGGGACAGTTGGTCAACTATTTTGATGGTTGCATAAACGATTGAAGTAAAATCAAAATATTTTGATTTTACATGGGCGGAGCAAATGGTCTATGAACATGTTGTACTGTGTGTGGAGTAGTTGAACAACAAAACCAGTACATATATGGTGTAAAGGGTGTAATCAACAAAATATTTACAGCGGTAACAATTGGAAAGTTTAAATACTTGATTTTGTTTGTTATTTCCAGTAACTTGCGGTGATACCGCACTTAAAAATTTTAAATTTTCAATAGAATTTCCCGTTGCAAGAAACCTTAATGTAATTTCCAAGCGTGTTTTTGCAGAAATTGCATCACGCATAAACGTATTTTCTTTGCCTATTAAAGGTGTTATTTTTACTAAAATATCATTAAAAATTTCTTCGTTCATTCGGATATAACTTTTATAATCGTCTGGTTCACATTCACTAAATTTTTTTAATATTTTTTCATTAGAAAACTTTTTTCCCAACCACTCTTTGCTGATGAAAGTTTTCATCTATTTGAAACTAAAGTGGAGAAAGATGAACCTGAAATTGATCAAACATTTGAAATGAAAGTGGAGAAAGATGAACCTGAAACTGAGCATACATTTGAAATTAAACTGGAGAAAGATGAACATGAAATTGACCATATATTTGAAATTAAAGTGGAGCAAGATGAACCTGAAACTGACCACACATCTGAAATCAAAATGGAGAAAGATGAACATGAAATTGATCAAACATTTGAAATGAAAGTGGAGCAAGATGAAGTGAGTGGGAGCCATTTAGTGTTATTAAGAGAAACTAAATTTTGGCAAGAGGATAATAGTTTGATGGATAAAAAGAACTTCACAGACTTACAAGAACAAAATATAAAACTGGTAAGTATTAGACTTGGTTTATAAATTTTAAAATATAATTATGGAAATGTTTTAATTAAAGTACTTTGTAACATTTTAGGAGTGGAGTGAATCTTTGACAGATTTAAACAGTTTACATACGGAAATTAAAATTGAAGACGATGAAATAGATGAAGAACATTCAACACAGTTAACAAAACATAAAACTGCATGTGTAGGCAAAAAACTATTTCAGTGTGATACATGTAATAAAACATTTACATATTCAAGTAGTTTAAATAGACATAAAGTAATTCATAGTGATAAAAAACCATATGAATGTAACATATGTAGTAAAACATTTACTACTTTAGGTAATTTAAAAAGACATGAAATAAATATCAGTGTAAAGTATGTACTAAAACATTTACTACTTTATATAGTTTACAAATACATGAAAGAATTCACAGTGGTGAAAGACCATTTGAATGTAACATATGTTCGGAAACATTTACTACTTCAAGAGAATTAAAGAAACATGAAACAGTTCACAGTGGTGAAAAACCATACAAATGTACGACATGTTCGAAAACATTTTATCGTAAAGATGTTTTAAAAATACATGAATAAATTCACAGTGATGATAAACTATACGAATGTAACGTTTGTTCTAAAACATTTACTCGTTTAGATAGTTTAAAGATACATAAAAGAATTCACAGTGGTGAAAAACTATATAAATGTAACATATGTTTTAAAATATTTATTAGGCCAAGTTTTTTAAAAACCCATGAAATAATTCACAGCAGCGAAAAACCATACAAATGTAACATATGTTCGAAAACATTCAGTCAATTAGGTAATTTAAAAGCACATGAAAGAACTCATAGTGGTGAAAAACGATACAAATGTAACATATGTTCGAAAACATTTAGTTATTTACCTGGTTTAAAAAAACATGAAATAATTCACAGTGGTGAGCAACCGTGCATATGTAACATATGTTTTAAGGCATTTAATCTCTTAAGTGATTTAAAAGAACATGAAAGACTTCACAGTAGTTAAGAGCCATATGGATTTGATATATGAAATAATTTTATACATGATTAATACATGAAATAATTCACAGTGGTGAAAAACCATACGAATGTAACGTTCGTTCTAAAACATTTACTCGTTTAGATGATTTAAAGATACATAAAAGAATTCACAGTGGTGAAAAACCACACAAATGTAATGTTTGTTCTAAAACATTCAGTCAGGCAAGTCATTTAAAAACACATGAAACAGTTCACAGTGGTGAAAAATCATACAAATGTAACATACAGTGGCCATCGAATGGTACGTACTCCGATTTTACGTAGTGACGTCAGCGATTAAGTGGGGTTCTCCTCTCACAGATATGTTGTTGTTTGTCTGTGTTGGTGAAAATTTATGTACCAAGCCAGAGTCAGGGCCGTAGGTAATATTGTCTGAGGGACTCGTAGCCTTTAAAAATTTTAAAATTTCACTGCAGATATATATGCACATATTCTGTATACAAAATGCAAATACAAAATGAGTAACGTAAAATTCTAGAATATTCTAATCGTCAACTAGCAGAGATATCAAAAAACAGACTTCATCGTTGAATTGGTTATTAAAAAAGAGATTAAACAGCGCAGTTTGACAAAAATTCTAGAATGTTCTATTTGTCAACTAGCAAAGATATTGAAAAATCAATTGTACCATTTAATTGTCCATTGAAAAAGAGGTCAAATTACACATTTTGACAAATGTTCTGGAATATTCTATTCGTCAACTAGCAAAGATATCCAAAAACAGACGTCGCCATTGTATTGGCTACCATAAAAGAGGACAAATAACACATTTTGAGAATGTTCTAGAATATTCTATTGTCAACTAACAAAGATATTGGAAAATCTACTGCACCACTAATTGTCCAACCGAAATTAAACTAATGTAAACCAAATGTCCGATTGACAAACAATTTTTGCTATTTGACAATAGAATATATCTAGAACATTTATCAAAATGTGCTATTCCGTCTTTTATTCGATGACCAATTAAATGGTACAATCGATTTTTCGATATCTTGTTAGTTTACGAAGAAACATTCTAGAATTTTTGTCAAATGCGCTGCTTAATCTAATTTTTAGTGCCCAATTCAATAGTAAAGTTTATTTTTTGGTATCTTTGCTAGTTTACAAGAAGAATATTCTAGAATTTTTGTCAGCTTCCACTATTTGGCGTCTTTTACACTGATGAATGCGATAGTGAGGTTGATTTTTCAACAGTTTTCTAAAGTCGTCACTCATATTCATTAGTATTAACATTCGATTTCCTTTGTCTACGCAATCGAATTTTAGGTGTAAATTGTCTCTTAGATTATATTGTTTTAAATAAGTTCAGATAAATAATGTTACCAACCCCCGAAACAAAAGTTTACCGACGCCTCTGATCTTCCGATTTTACGTACTTCCCCTTAAATTTGCACCGACCACTACGTAAAATTGGATTTGTGGTGTATGTTCAAAAACATTCAGGCACTCAAGTAGTTTAAAAAGACATGAAATAATTCACAGTGGTGAAAAACCATACGAATGTAACATGTGTACTAAAACATTCACTGCATCAAATGATTTAAAAAGACATAAAAGAACCCACAGTGGTGAAAAACCATACAAATGTAACATATGTTCTAAAGACATGAAAGATATCACAGTGGTGAAAATCTATACGAATGTAACATATGTACTAAAACATTCAATACATACATCAAATGATTTAAAAAAACATGAAATAATTCACAGTGGTGAAAAACCGTGCATATGTAACATATGTTTTAAGGCATTTAATCTCTTAAGTGATTTAAAAGAACATGAAAGACTTCGCAGTAGTTAAGAGCCATATGGATTTAATATTTAGTACTTTCGAGAAAATAGCATTTAAAGTCTTTTTTTTTTATTTTAAATTGAAGTACAATCTGCGTGCACTAAAATGCCCATAGCTTTTTGATTTTTCATTTTTTTAAATAAAAATTTTAGGACAATATTTCTAACACCTCAAGGAACATAAGTATGAAGAAAAAAAGTCTGAAAAGGAAACTGAAATTATTTAAATTCATAAGTGATGAAGCATGGTTAAATTTAAGTGAAATTGACCATTTTAAAAATTAAATAATGTATTAACCAATGACGTATATGGACTAGTCATTTTGTTAGATGATCTGAAACCAAATGCTGGTGTTCCTCCTGTCATTGTTTAATTGTGTGTGTGCGTCACGTGGGATGTCTGAAAAGTTGTCGTGAAATTAAAACTGACTACAATGTTTTCCATCGGAAACCAAAATGGTTAATTGTTGTGTTTTATTGTGCAAAAGCGACAATAGAGTAAAAACAGAAGGAAAAAAAAAACCCAATTACGTTTCATAAATAAGTGGAAATCATGTTTTAAAAATTAAATATGGGTATCCACCATATTATAATGTTATACACATGGGTGTCTAAACAAAATTTTTTTATGTATATATTTTTTGTGTATTTTAATTTTTTTATACATATAACTCTTGTTTCAACTAAAAAACATCAAAACACCAAAAAAAGTTTTTGTTATTGGTAAATACTTTGCTAAATGTTCCCTTGTTCCCTATATTATTTTTATAAAAATATCCCCCATTTAAAATTGTTAGAAGATCACAATGATTTTTTTGTAAATGGGTGTGTAATGCTTCATTTCTGTAATATTCACACATACGAGATGTCATCTCCACATACTTCCGTGGTATTAACATTCTTCAGTTATTATATTTGTATACCACTTGTTTTTTGGAATTCCGCGCGCTTATGTTGTAGCAATTTAAAAGAATTGTTGAAAAAATGATGTTTTTAAATTATATTTAAAAAACAGCGTGGTCAGTAATTTTTATTTCTTCTTAAATATAGTTCGTAATTTTGTATTAATAACATATTAAATTTTTATCAAATTCCCTTAACAAGTTTCCATTTTATTCAAGAGTTTTCCCATAAGAGGCCGTGTTAAAATTACAAAACTTTGAAATCGTTTTTCTCAAAATTAGGGTGGTCAATTTTTTTTTCGGCAAGGGTTTGTATTATTGGTATTGTTGGATTAAATAAATATCTAGAGAAGTTTCGTTGAAATCCTTTGAAAAAATCGTTTTATCGATATTTTAAAAACATTTAATCACAATGAATAATGGGGCCAGTTCGTATCGGAATAAGGGCAAGCGGCTCGCGCTCATTTTCAAGCCATATGCGCTTCAAAATAAACATTTCAGTTTGTTACTTTGATGTATTTGATATATATATGTATACTCCATCTCACTTTCCATGTTGAATTTCAATTCCAAGAAACACAAAAATTCAGTTGTCTTTTTATTCGTTGCTGCCGTCGAAATTATTGGTGATGATTGCATCCCATGTAAAAAATGTAGAGTGGTGTAATATATTTTCTTAATTAAAATAAATATTTTTCATATTAGATCTGCTCAATTTTATGAAATTTTGATTGTGAAATTGCTTCAAGAAATATAGTTTACACTATAATGTAATTTACACGTCTTTAAATATATTTATAATCTTACCAAAAATGGAATGAATGCTAGTAAATCCTTACAATTTATTTCTTATTTTATAAAAGTAATTAAGTTTAAAATTTCAAATGACTTTCTGTGACTTTTGAAGATTGGAGTAACGTAAGTTATAAAAATTTTATGCCTGTGATCGTTCAGTCGAATAAAAAAATTTTTTGTATTCTCAAAAACAGTAGGTTATAGATTTTTATTTATTCGAAATTAACTATTCAAATAATTTAGATTTAATTCAGACTTAATTTATAATTCAAATAATAATTTAAAGAAATAGAAATTTCAATGTTTTATAATCTAATAACACAAAATTTTATAAATAAATAAATTTTAGATTTTAGATTTTATTTGAGTCATCAGAGAGAGTAAGTTGGGTAAGTTGTATTGTGCATATACATAATAAGTAAGAAAAGAAAAAAAATTCAAAATTACATTCCTATTGAATAAAGATAAAGTGAGTATATAATCATTTAAAGTAAAGAGAGATTCTTTCGACGCCTCAATTGCCTCTAATTGATGAACAACTATAATATAATTGGCTGATTAATTAATAAAATTATACTTTTAATTTCAAATGTTATCGAGTGCCAGTGAAACATTATTAATGTATGGCGGATTTTTATCCGTATTTAAACATACACTAATATTCATATGTTCACTCAATGTCCAGCTTTGGCTGATACTTGAACACTCGATGTACTTTGGCAAATGGCCAATTCATTATGTTAATTAAAATTGACATGTGTTTGAAAAATTACCAAACTGGATCGGCTGGGACTCGAACCCGGATCTCTTGGTTACCAGCCAAGCGCCTTACCAACTAGGCCACCGATCACTTGTTCGAGTGCCACTCCAATTCAGTAATCAATCAAACACAACCTCTCTCTAATGCGAGACGCAGTTTTATACTTTTAATTTTCAAATGTTATCGTGTGCCTGTGAAACATTATTAATGTATGGCGGATTTTTATCCGTATTTAAACATACACCAATATTCATATGTTCACTCAATGTCCAGCTTTGGCTGATACTTGAACACTCGATGTACTTTGGCAAATGGCCAATTCATTATGTTAATTAAAATTGACATGTGTTTGAAAAATTACCAAACTGGATCGGCTGGGACTCGAACCCGGATCTCTTGGTTACCAGCCAAGCGCTTTACCAACTAGGCCACCGATCACTTGTTCGAGTGCCACTCCAATTCAGTAATCAATCAAACACAACCTCTCTCTAATGCGAGACGCAGTTTTATACTTTTAATTTCAAATGTTATCGAGTGCCTGTGAAACATTATTCACACATCGAGTGTTCAAGTATCAGCCAAAGCTGGACTTTGAGTGAACATATGAATATTGGTGTATGTTTAAATACGGATAAAAATCCGCCATACATTAATAATGTTTCACAGGCACTCGATAACATTTGAAATTAAAAGTATAAAACTGCGTCTCGCATTAGAGAGAGGTTGTGTTTGATTGATTACTGAATTGGAGTGGCACTCGAACAAGTGATCGGTGGCCTAGTTGGTAAGGCGCTTGGCTGGTAACCAAGAGATCCGGGTTCGAGTCCCAGCCGATCCAGTTTGGTAATTTTTCAAACACATGTCAATTTTAATTAATAAAATTATGAAATTATCTCTAACATACGTCACATACATTATAAGAAAGTATAACATGCAGACGCTTTATTGACGTCGCATGGTAAAACTCTCGTGGGAATTCCTATACACTACACAATTGACAAGTGAAGCACCAGCGTTAGATATCAGGAGGACTATCTTGGCCGGAAAACAATAGAAAAATAGTTCAAAAAGTGTCCCGTTTTAAGTACTAAGCAAGGGGACAAACTAGATTGGCTTTGCCTCTGTTCCACTTGTAATGAGTTTGTGACGTAGTCTGTTTGTGTACATACACACTGTTTGCAGTGTATTAGTTTGGTTTTTTGTAGTAGTATGTGTATACACGCATACAACCACAATACACGTATTACCAGAGAGAGCTGTTCAACGTGTTCAACTAACAATGGGTATATTGTTAATATAATGGTGTGTTGACTCGACGACGACTACTGACGGACTAATGCCTTAAGCTGTGACTGGCTTACAAATGACTCCAAGCGAATTTCACTTTTTTTATGTTAGTTGGCTTCTAGTGTTCTATGGTACTAAGTAACAGTTCAAAAACTCGTCAGGATAGCGCTAGAGTAGCAAAAGAGTATAGTGATTTTTTTGTGTTGAGTTCTATAAAAACTTTAAAATAATAAAACTATCATATGTAACAATTATAATAAAAAACAATAATTACATAACAACGCGGATCTTTTTCTTTCCTTGTTTACTTCTCTAAATTTACCCTTTGGCTACAGTAGCGCCGCCACTATTTACGCCTTTCTATGGACACTTTTTTGATACAGAGATGGTGCTCCTGATATCTACCCTCCATAATGGCTACTCTTCAATTCTAACATGGCTACCGTTCAATTTAGGTCACGTTTTTAACTGCCGTTGGCAACACTGACCTGAATTGATCATATTTACTTATTATGTGTACTCACAGAACAATATTATTATTACTACTTAATTGATTTCGTTCTCAAAATATAAGTGATATAACCTGGATGTAAGTCGTCATAATTTACCTAAGCATTGTGTAATTATTTATGTACAAAATAAAATCCGAAATGGAGAAATCGATCCATGAAAGTTTTCATATACTTGAAATTAAGGTGGAGAAAGATGAACCTGAAACTGACCATACATTTGAAATTAAAGTGGAGAAAGATGAACATGAAATTGATCAAACATTTGAAATTAAGATAGAGCAAAATGAACTTGAAATTGACCACACACTTGAAATGAAAGTGGAGCAAGATGAAGTGAATGAGAGCCACTTAGTGTTATTAACAGAAACTAAATTTTGCCAAGAGAGTAATAGTTTGATAGATAAAGAAAACTTTACAGACTTACAAGAACAAAATATAAAACTGGTAAGTATTAGATTTGGTTTATAAGTAAATTTCAGATCAAGTTATACAAGTGCCTTAATGAAAATACTAATTATAATTTAGGAGTCGAGTGAATATTTGGTAGATTTGAACAGTTTACATACGGAAACCAAAATTGAAGAAGATGAAATAGATGATCATTTGACAGATTTAACAAAACATGAAATTGTAGGTGTCGGCAAAAAACTATTTCAGTGTGGTACATGTAATAAAACATTTACTCGTTCAAGTGATTTAAAAAGACATAAAAGAACTCATAGTGGTGAAAAACCGTATAAATGTAAAATATGTTTTAAAACATTCAGTCAATCAGGTAGTTTAAAAACACATGAAATAATTCACAGTGGTGAAAAACCATACAAATGTACAAAGTGTTCTAAAACATTTTGTCGTAAAGATGTTTTAAAAATACATGAAAAAATTCACAGTGGTGAAAAACCATACGAATGTAACGTTTGTTCTAAAACATTTACTCGTTTAGATGACTTAAAGATACATGAAAGAATTATTCATAGTGATGAAAAACCATATAAATGTAACATATGTTTTAAAACATTTATTAGGCTAAGTCATTTAAAAACACATGAAATAATTCACAGCGGTGAAAAACCATACAAATGTAACATATGTTGTAAAACATTTAAACAGTTAGGTAGTTTAAAAGCACATGAAAGAACGCATAGTGGTGAAAAACCATACAAATGTAACATATGTTTTAAAACATTTAAACAGTTAGGTAATTTAAAAACACATGAAAGAATCCACAGCGGTGAAAAACCATACAAATGTGACATATGTTCAAAAATATTCAGTCACTCAAGTAGCTTAAAAGCACACGAAATAATTCATAGTGGTGAAAAACCATTCGAATGTAACATATGTTCAAAAACATTTAGTCGTATAGATAGTTTAAAAAGACATGAAATAATTCACAGTGGTGAAAAATCGTGATACGTAATTTATTTCATATCACGAAATTAGCATTTAATCTCTTAAGTGATTTAAAAGAACATGAAAGACTTCAGAATAGTTAAAAACCATATGGATTTAATATTTATGTTCTAAAACATTTAGTACTTCACATCATTCAAAAATATTAGTACTTTTGAGAAAATAGCATATAAAGTTTTTCTTTTTTTAAATTGAAATTCTAGTAAAGTGCGTGCACTAAAATGCCTGTAACTTTTTGATTTTTCATTTTTTTTTTTAAATAAATTTTAAGGAGAATATTTCTAACACCTTAAGAAACACAATTATGAAGAAAAAAAATCGATTTCTTTTTCTTTTTTTTTGACGAATCCCCGCCTTAATAACCATTTTTTTAAAAATCGCACAAAAAAGACCGCATAAACAAAGGTTCAACTGTATAAGTTAAGTATAACTTAATATATTTTAGCCAGTTATTAATTACAATGCAATGCACTTGCTAAAAACCTTATAAAAAATTTTTTATTCTTCTGATTGGCAGTAAAATTATGATTGGCACCTCAGATTAACTGCCCAGTTTTGAGATTTTAGACTTTAAATTACAATTTGCAAAAACAGGTAAACTAGTATTTTTCATGTAGTTTCCATATATGCTAATCAAATTTTAATATACCAAAGCATATCCACCCTATTTCAAAATTTACCCTCAATTTTATCGGAACAGCCCCTCAAGTAGGTCCCACTCAATAGAAAGCTGTAAAAATAAAGTGTTTTGAAAATTTAAAGTATTTCTCTATCTGCCGTCATGTTCAAGTTATTAATCACTTTGTACCATCACAATGTGACCGGCCAAAAAAGAGTCAAACTCCTAAACTGCTTCTTGTCTTCTTGCTCCTATCTTCTTCTCATATTATTTTGTTGCCTTTTTACTTGCTACTTCGTAAGTCTTAAATTTATGTTAACAGAAAGATAATTTAAGAGTTAGTTCAAGTAGCTGGTAAGTAGTTAAGAATTGGAATCTGTCAAATAGGCATGACTTAATAAAAATGGCTGACGAAAAAGTGCATTGACATTAGTTTTATATGTAATAATTAATTAACGCGATATGAATAAAAAATGTTAAATATTAAAACTATTTGTACATGAGTTTGAAGCAAAGAAATTTTGTTGAATAAGTGAGAATTTTGTATCTGAAAAACAGTTAAAATGTGGTAAAAATATGAAGAAAAAAGCGTGAATGAGTTAATGAATATTACAATTCACAGTATACAAACGTTAAATTTGAATGGTAAACGTCATGAAATAATTGGAGAACTGTTAACGAATGGAAAAAACAAATCAATTATATGTACATGTAGATCTATAAAGTTTAAATCATTAATGACATTTCAACAAATGCACTTTAAGAATAGTCTGATTTTTAAACACCAGATGTCATACCTCATTCTATACCAGATGTCCCGACGTGTTTCCATTTGAGAATAAGTACTGTATTTACCACAGAATATTACAGAACGAACGGTAGTATCTCTACATATACTACTGAAACCAGTGTAACGACAAAGGATAAAAAAAAATCACACCAATATGTTATAATGTTATATATGTGCACGCGGAGTTGTGTGTGGTAGTTCGATAGATGGTTGTCTGTATGGGTGTCTTGGATACGCATATACATAACATGCATGTAGCACGCATCATGTACGTGATGTATGTATACCACGTATACCATAGAGCACTAGAGATAAAATACATATTTCTATACTACTGGAACCAGTGTAACCACTTGAGATAGAAAATATGTTGTATACGTGCACGGTGTTTACTTTGTATTTGTGCGGTAAACTCTGTTAGTGTGAGTGGTGATAGCCGTCACGTGACCTTTGGTTCGCATACATGTGAGTGATGTGTGTGCTACCACAACGCTACTTGTGCCGGTTCAACAATCAAATTGATTGTTGTTTGACTGACTTACACTGAGCGACGGGTACTGAGCAACTGACACTAAGTAGCCTAAGATGCACATACTTGAACATAAGTGATTGCAGAATTGTTCTGTGACGTATACCGTGTCAACACAACGGCAACAATATGACAATAATTGGAACACACCCATTGGTAGCTACTAAGTAAATGACAACATAGTTCTGTAAAATGCACATAAATGCCCATAAGTGGTTGCAGCAAAGAGATAGTTGTATTCCTTCTAGTGGTCTATGGTATTTACATTCTGTTTTATCCGTTTTATACTATATACTATATTCGCTACCAAGCCCTAAGCGTGTTTGTAAAAAATTGTGGATAGCAGTGTGCCAGTGAGTGGTTCGATACCGCTTAAGTGTGTCATATGCAGAGCAGTCGTCTCCCTCCACGGACAGAGTGTGATGTTGGTACACATACAACTGTACATCACACGCATACATTGATACGAGATCTATGTTGTAACATGTTGTGCATTTGGAGGGGACAGAAATTACGTCATTTGTGACGTAAGCTACTGTCCACGTTGAAAAAGCTAGTACAGAGATACGGAGTTTGTTTCTGATAATATTCTGTGTTCGCTACATTCACATCAGTATTCGAGCATTATTAACGCCGTGAGTGGTAAAAAGAGAAAGCCTTATATTTACCATTTTCCTCACCAATTTTGTCAATTCCTCTCATATAAGTAAGATCTCCATCTTATAATACTCCATTACATATATCACATATATCACATATATGTACATTAGATAATATGTATCCTCCATATATGTATGTATCAATTAGATAAGTCCTCCGTGAGATAGGTATATGAGGTATATGATAATTGACTATTGAATTGACCTAATTGACGTCATTGACGTCGTTATCAAAAGGCAAAATATAAGCGACATAATAAGCCGTCATAAACCAATTAACTACCTTAATAGGCATTGTGTAATTATTATCTGTGCACAAAAAACAGAAATCCAAAATGGAGAAATCGATCCATGAAAGTTTTCATATATTTGAAACTAAAGTAGAGAATGATGAACCTGAAATTAACCAAACATTTGAAATTAAAGTGGAGAAAGATGAACACGAAATTGACAATACATTTAAAATTAAAGTGGAGCAAGATGAACCTGAAATCGATCAAACATTTGAAATTAAAGTGGAGAAAGATGAAGTGAATGCAAGCCACTTAGTCTTATTAACAGAAAATAAATTTTGGCAAGAGGATAATAGTTTGACAGATAAAAAGAACCTTACAGATTTACAAAAACAAAATATAAAATTGGTAAGTATCAGATTTGGATTATAAATTTCACATCAAGTTATACAAATGCCTTAATGAAAAGACTAATTATAATTTAGGAGTCCAGTGAATATTTGGCAAATTTGAACAGTTTACATACGGAAACCAAAATTGAAGAAGATGAAATAGATGAAGATGATTCGGCATGTGTAGGCGAAAAACTATTTCAGTGTAGTACATGTAATAAAATATTTACTTGTCCAAATAAATTAAAAAGACATGAAAGAATTCATAGTGGTGAAAAACCACATAAATGTAACATATGTACTAAAACATTTAGTAAATTAGGTAATTTAAAAAAGCATGAAATAATTCACAGTGGTGAAAAACCATATCAGTGTAATATATGTTCTAAAACATTTAATCGGTTAAGTACATTAAAAACACATGAAATAATTCACAGTGGTGAGAAACCATACGAATGTAACATATGTTGCAAAACATTTAATTATTTAAGTAAATTAAAAGAACATGAAATAATTCACAGTGATGAAAAACCATACAAATGTAACATATGTTGTAAAACATTTAATTATTTAAGTAGATTAAAAGAACATGAAATAATTCACAGTGATGAAAAACCATACAAATGTGAGATATGTTGTAAAACATTCTGTCAGTCAAAAACGTTAAAAGTACATGAAAGAATTCACAGTGGTGAAAAACCATACGAATGTAACATATGTTTTAAAACATTTGTTAGTTCAGGTCATTTAAAAACACATAAAAGAATCCATAGCGGTGAAAAACCATACAAATGTAACATATGTTCAAAAACATTCAGTCAATCAAGTAGTTTAAAAACACATGAAATAATTCATAGTGGTGAAAAACCTCACGAATGTAACATATGTTCGAAAACATTTAATCGTATGGCTAGTTTAAAAAGACATGAAATAATTCACAGTGGTGAAAAACCGTGTATATGTAATATATGTTTTAAGGCATTTAATCTCTTAACTGATTTAAAAGAACATGAAAGACTTCACTGTAGTTAAAAACTATATGGATTTAATATTCATGTTCTAAAATATTTACTACTTCACATCATTCAAAAGTATATTATGAAAAAATTCATACCAGATAAGATTCATGTGAATGTAATAAATATTTTTTTCTACTCCTGTTGAAGAACACATTCATTATA
The DNA here is from genome assembly GCA_035578155.1 of Brachynemurus nebulosus. Classification (NCBI taxonomy): domain Eukaryota; kingdom Metazoa; phylum Arthropoda; class Insecta; order Neuroptera; family Myrmeleontidae; genus Brachynemurus; species Brachynemurus nebulosus. The sequence goes on from JAPWDM010000008.1 coordinate 5,769,906, forward strand.
TATCTGTTAATTGTTGAGAAAGTTAGGCATTATTCAAAGGTGTGGAGGAATGCTCATTACTCAATACGTTTTTGACCAATGAAATCACAGTATTAACGGTATTGACCGTTATTCAATGGGTCTGCGATTGTTTTGTGAATAATGTATCTATCAAGTTTTAATTTCATATATGTTGCGTAGTGACGTCTAAGTAAACATAATAGTTTATATTTTGTTTTGATCGTTTTATACATATTATACAAACATTTAATGAAATTAGAGATAGATTAAAAATTTGATTTAAAATTTATATTCAATTTTATTTAAATAAAAAAGGAAAAAAGTCGTAGAAAAAATATCGTATTCTACTCGCTTGCAATGGCTATTACTAGCTCGTTGAATAATATACTATAATAACATTTAATCACTTATTATTACACGAGAGGTTTGTGTTTTTTCGAATAAATTTGGGTTTGTCTAACGAAAATTATTTGCGATGATTTGAGATTATTTTGCGTCGCGTCATTTATATTGTATATTATATAATTCGCTGACGTCACTATGTAAAATCGGAGTCAGTACCATTGGATATCCGCCGTATAAAGTAATTTAAACTATAAGAGTTTATTTCATACATATGTAATTTCTATGTATTTCCTTATTATTAAATATCATCAACCGACATTGGTGATTCTCAAATGGGTACACTCACTTCCCCAGTCCCGGCGTGTTTCTATTTGAGAATAAGTACTGTAGTTACATTCTGTTTTATCCGTTTGGCATACAGTTTATGTGAATATTACAGAAATGAAGCCTACACACATATTCACACACATTGGGCCTATTCGTACCGCACCTAGCCAAAGTGTCTTGCTCTTACTTTTAAGAACATTACACTTGTTTTGAAGAACTTTTGTCTTACTTTGGAGATATTTGTATATTCCTGTCTCACTTTCCGTGTTCTTGAGAGAAGGGTGAAGGATATATACGATGTATACCGAACGCTATTACTGACTATAAACTATGTATGCTAGAATCATCGTATCATAGAGATGTACACGATATGATTTTACTCACAGAGTACTAATTTAAATACAAGAGTAATATTGTACTAGATTTTAGATAAAATTTCTTGTTAATACAATAATACGTGAAAGTTTTTAAAAAATGTGTTGTTAATTATTTAGAATTTAGCTAATTCACTTGAATGAATTTTTTTAATGAAAATAAGTTGCGTTTTTAATGACAATAGGAATATTTTTATTGGAACGAGAAAAAATTAAAAAATAAAATAACAGAAAATTCTCATATAATTTTTATTTGTATAAATTGAATTATATAATTCATTTTATTTATTTATACTATTATTATTATTATTATTATTATTATTATTATTATTATTATTATTAATTTTTTTATTATAATAAGAATTGTACAGAATTTTGATAAGAATTGAATGTAAAATGTTGAACTGGCAAAAATTTTAATAGGTATAAAGAAATTAGCATTATGAATAATACAATTATTCATAGCGTCCATGAGTATTGAAATACTAAATTATCATATTATCATCGCGTGGGTAGCTGATTCTTGGCGACGTAAAGATTACGCAAACATCTCAGGTTTGTTTGTTTTTTTTTTTTTTTTTTAAAATTAGATTCTGTATCAAGTAAAAATTTTTGTATACGTGTAATTGTCATTAGAATACCTATTATACAAATTATGGGCGGATTACTAGATTTTATATCCCCAATTAAACATTTATGCGTATATTTTAACTTGATACTAGTCCTAATTTTACCACCAGAGACACGAGAGAGAATCTTTACGTCGTCAATAATGTCTATTTTATTGGCCGATGAGATCAGACCGTGTGTAACCGGCTTTAATTAGGTATTTAAATCATGGGATACTTCGTATACATGTTTGATGTACTAAAAAATTCTTAATGAATAGTTTTAACCTTATGTAAAGGCCAGGCCAATGACGAACAAAATTGTATTATTCATATTGCTAATTTCTTTATACCTATTAAAATTTTTGCCAGTTCAACATTTTACATTCAATTCTTATCAAAATTCTGTACAATTCTTATTATAACAAAAAAATTAATAATAATAATAATAATAATAATAGTATAAATAAATAAAATGAATTATATAATTCAATTTATACAAATAAAAATTATATGAGAATTTTCTGTTATTTTATTTTTTAATTTTTTCTCGTTCCAATAAGAATATTCCTATTGTCATTAAAAACGCAACTTATTTTCATTAAAAAAATTCATTCGAGTGAATTAGCTAAATTCTAAATAATTAACAACACATTTTTTAAAAACTTTCACGTATTATTGTATTAACAAGAAATTTTATCTAAAATCTAGTACAATATTACTCTTGTATTTAAATTAGTACTCTGTGAGTAAAATCATATCGTGTACATCTCTATGATACGATGATTCTAGCATACATAGTTTATAGTCAGTAATAGCGTTCGGTATACATCGTATATATCCTTCACCCTTCTCTCAAGAACACGGAAAGTGAGACAGGAATATACAAATATCTCCAAAGTAAGACAAAAGTTCTTCAAAACAAGTGTAATATTCTTAAAAGTAAGAGCAAGACACTTTGGCTAGGTGCGGTACGAATAGGCCCATTAACACACATGTAAAATAAAATGAGATGTAGATATTTTGTCAATGCAAACAACACACACACTACTAAAAAAGTGACAATAGGGACACCAGTGCTTGGCTTCAGGTCATCTAACAAAATGACTAGTCCATATATGTTATTGTTCGCTACATTCACATCAGTATTTTGAGATTATTAACGCCGCCAGTGGTAAAAAAAGAAAGCCCTTATATTTACCATTTTCCTGACCAGTTTTGTCAAGTCCTTTCATATGAATTAGATCTCCATCTTATAATACTCCATTTTTTATTCACTGAATACTGACTAATTTTGTCAGTTCCTCTCATATAAGTTAAGTCTCCTTCTTATAATACTCCGTTATTGTTTCCATAGTTTCAAAGTATGCTTTGGCAAAAATTTGTACATTTAACCACTAACATAAATTTAAAATTTTTTTACTAATTTAAATAAATATTAATATAAATATTACGAAAAAAAATATGCTCGTAGAAAAAATATAGTGTAAAATACGCGGGAAAAGCTTATTTCTCACTCATATGAATTGTTGGACGAGCCCTTTTTTGGCTTCATTTACATATACATTCAATTGTATAACTGTACCACCTGTACTCCCTCTATCTATTCAATACTCACAGTTTTCAATTGATTATACTGACGTATTCGCAGAATAATCAGAAGCCAAGTTGCTATCTCTGCACTAGTGATACCAATGTAGACCAAAAATCCCCTCTATTTCCCACCACTATGCTGTGTAGGTACACACTGTGTGTAGTGGTGTTGGTTTGATCTTTGCAACTGTGTTAGTTGTCACAGACACAATTACAAAACACGTATTGTCGGACGGAGCAAGATGGGGTCCAAGCTAACAATGGTCCAACAATATGTACAACATAATGCGTTGTGCATTGAGTGACCGACAGCGACTAACTAAATGCCTTAAGCGGTATCAACCACTCGTTGGCACACTGCTAAGTGCTATCCACAGTTTTCTACAAACACGCTTAGGGCTTGGACGTATTTTAAATGGCGGCTAATATGTAATGTAATTAAACCACCGTTGGCAACACTGAACTGAATTGATAATAAACGTGACCTAATTGACGTCTTTCTCAAAATATACGCGATACATATTATGTTCTCTGTCAAAAGTAAAAATATAAATCGTCATAAATTACCTGGATAAGCATTGTGCAATTATTTATGTACAAAAAACAAAAATCCGAAATGGAGAAATCGATCCATGAAAGTTTTCATATATTTGATACTAAAGTGGTGAAAGACGAACCCAATGAACCTGAAGTTGACCATACATTTGAAATTAAAACGGAGAGAGATGAACTCGAAATTGATCAAACATTTGAAATTAAAACGGAGACAGATGAACCTGAAATTGATCAAACTTTTGAAATTAAAACGGAGAAAGATGAACCTGAAATTGATCAAACATTTAAAATGAAAGTGGAGCAAGATGAAGTGAATGAGAGCCACCTAGTGTTACTAACAGAAACTAAATTTTGGCACGAGGATAATAGTTTGGTAGATAAAAAGAACCTTATAGACTTACAAGAACAAAATATAAAACTGGTAAGTATTAGACTTGGTTTATAAATTTCAGATCAAGTTATACGAATGCCCTAATGAAAATACAAATTATAATTTAGGAGTCGAGTGAATATTCGGCAGATTTGAACAGTTTACATACGAAAATCAAAATTGAAGATGATGAAATAGATGAAGATCTTTCGGCAGATTTAACAAAACATGAAATTGTAGGTGTTGATAAAAAACTGTTTCAGTGTGATACATGTAATAAAACGTTTCATAATTCAAGTCATTTAAAAAGACATGAAATAATTCACAGTGGTGTGAAACCCTATCAGTGTAACATATGTGCTAAAACATTTACTTTTTTAAGTAATTTAAAAAAGCATGAATTAATTCACAGTGGTGAAAAATCGTATAAATGTAGTGTTTGTTCTAAAGCATTTACTAGTTCAAGTAGCTTAAAAGAACATGAAAGAGTTCACAGTGGTGAAAAACCATATCAGTGTGACACATGTTCTAAATCATTTACTACATCAAGTTCTTTAAAATTGCATAAAATAATACACAGCGGTGAGAAACCATATGAATGTAACATATGCGGTAAAACGTTTAATTATTTAAATAATTTGAAAGACCATGAAATAATTCACAGTGGCGAAAAACCACCTGAATGTAACATATGTTGTAAAACATTTACTACTTTACGTAGTTTAAAAAGACATGAAAGAATTCATAGTGGTGAGAAACCATATAAATGTGTTACATGTTCTGAAACATTTGCTAATTCAAGTTATTTAAAAACACATGAAATAATTCATAGCGGTGAAAAACCGTATCAGTGTAACACATGTTTTAAAACATTTAATCGTATGGATAGTTTAAAAAGACATGAAAAAATTCACAGTGGTGAAAAACCACATAAATGTGTTACATGTTCTGATACATTTATTCAGTCAAGTCAATTGAAAATACATGAAAGAATTCACAGCGGTGAAAAACCATATCAGTGTAACATATGTACTAAGGCATTTAATCGAAATGAAAGTTTAAAAATACATGAAAGAGTTCACAGTGGTGAAAAACCATATATTTGTAATATATGTTCGAAATCATTTACTACTTCATCTAAATTAAAAGTACATGAATCAATTCACAGTGGTGAAACGCCATATAAATGTGTTACATGTTCTGAAACATTTACTAGTTCAAGTAATTTAAAAACACATGAAAGAATTCACAGCGGTGAAAAACCGTATCAGTGTAATACATGTTGTAAAACATTCAGTCAATCAGGTAGTTTAAAAAGACATGAAATAATTCACACCGGTGAAAAACCATATCAGTGTAACATATGTGCTAAAACATTTGGTGATTTAAGTGGTTTAAAAAGACATGATAGAATTCATAGTGGTGAAAAACCATACGAATGTAACATATGTACTAAAACATTTACTTATTCTCGTGATTTAAGAAAACATGAAAGTATTCACAGTGGTGAAAAACCGTGAATATGTAATATATGTTTTAAGGCATTTAATCTCTTAAGTGATTTAAAAAAGCATGAAAAACTTCACACTAGTTAAAAATTATATGGATTTAATATATTGTGTTCTAAACCATTAGCTACTTTGGATCATTTAAAAATATATGAAAAATTAAGATTAACATAGTTTGTCTGATACAGTTTTATTAAATTTTTCTCTTGTTAACACTGTGAGGCCCGAGGACTTTCATAGTTATCTTCCCCGGAAGCCGACAATATTTTTAAGCAAATATGTAAACAAGTACATAAAATGATTCCACAAAACACTAAATGATTCAACATGTATGTGTTATGCGGGTCAAAAGATGAGTAACACACATATACATACAAGCATACAACACACACAGAAATACATACATATGCGGATAAAAATATTATTTTAAATAAAAGATGAAGCCTTGATATTTTGATGATAAAACATTATGTATGTTTATATGTACAAAAAATGAAAAGTGTTCGGTACGTAGTACATAATAAATTATTTTTATTAGAATAATATAAAATCGTTTTTATAAATATTTTTATTTTTTTAGTTTATTATTCTAAACTAGCCGTATACCCGATGGGCTTTCCCATCGGCATCATCTTGATGCTCACTTTCAGTGTTTTCAAAAGCCTAAATACCAACTTCCACGATTTATTAGATATTGTTTATTTTAATAGCCATAGTAACATATTGCTTCCGAGACTACTAAAGTAGCGGAAGCATTGTGATCACTTTTGAAAAATAAAAAATTTTTTCTCTCCAAAATCAAATTTTTTACGCACATTTTACGTTTTAGAGCTTCCTGAACAATTTTGGTTTGGGTCGTCCGTCTGTCTGTCCGTCTGCGTGTCTCCAATTTTGCACCAAGTGGCATAACTTCTGAACTATTCAATAGTTTTTAATGAAATTTTCAGAAATTATGCAGTTTGGCTCCGCGATGGTCCCCTATGAATTTAATCAAAATCGGAGTAACGGTAGCAACGCCGCTACCATGTCATTCCAAAATTGCACCAAGTGGCATAACTTCTGAACTACTCAATTCTTTTTTATGAAATTTTCAGAAATTATGTAGTTTGGTTCCTATATGGTCCCCAATGAATTTAATCGAAATCGGAGTAACGGTAGCTACGCCGCTACCATGAAATCCCATTAAATGTCAATATCTTATTTACTGCTAGTCCTATCTCGCTCAAATTTTTAGGGTATATTGGGGGTTAGTTTCTAAAATATTTTTGCTATTAGTTTATAATTTAGCCTTTAAGTCTTTTGAGTTACAACAGTTTTTTATAAACTTCAAGGCGAAAATATAATTTCACGGTATATAATATGTATATTTGGTAGAATACTGTTTTAAAGCCTTTTACGACTACGAGGAAGCTGTGTGCCCACCCTATTGGCAGCGTATTTTTATATATCTCTAATTTTAAAAATGACGCATTTCCATACAAATTTTCATCCCCTATTAAACCCACTTAGGGGACGAATTTTCAAAAATCCTTTCTTAGTACTCACCTACGTTACATAGGGAACTCCTGTGTAAAATTTCATTCTTCTAAACCCAACGGTTTAGGCTGTGCGTTGTCTGTCAGTCAGTCAGTGTTAGAAATTTATTAAGTAGATATTGATCGCGGTCGGCCTCTGAGGATGTTTTGTTTGGTTTCGCATGCCGAAGCCATGGGACTGAAAGTGTTAATAAATTGTAGAGATACAGAATGCCAAATTCCAATCAGTTTAGTTGCAATTAGATTTCCTTTCTCTTTCTTAGAAAGCATATACAATTATACAGCAAAGATTTTTTTTATAATACACCCTGATCAGATAGAAACGCAATTATATTTCTATCTCTTTTTAAAGACAAATTCAGAATATACAGGTTGATAACTATGACTTGCGATTTCGATGTGTATAGAATAAAAATTTGTATGATAATTGTTTGCAATACATTTTAGTGCGAAATCTACTTAATAAATTTGTAACACTGACTGACTGACAGACAACGCACAGCCTAAACCGTTGGGTCTAGAAGAATGAAATTTTGCATAAGAGTTCCCTATGTAACGTAGATGACCACTAAGAAAGGATTTTTGAAAATTTGCCCCCTAAGTGGATTAAATAGGGAATACAAATTTTTATGGAAATTCGTCATTTTTGAAGTTAGGTATATAAAAATATGTTACTATGACTATTCAAATAAATGATATTTTATACATTGATTGACAGACAACGCATAGCCTAAACTGTTGGGTTTAGAAGGACGAAATTTAGCACAGAAGATATGAAGATTAATTTTTAGGCATTACTACTTATAAATAAAAGTCAGTTGTGTAAACGTTTTTGGAAATTCATTCCCTAAGGGGTTAAAACAGGAAATGAAAGTTCGTATGGGAAGTTCGTCATTTTTGAAATTAGAAACGTCGAAATTGGTATTTAGGCTTTTGAAAAATACTGAAAGTGAGCAATGAGTACCTAATAAAAAGATGTTGCCGATAGGAAATCCTATCGGGTATACGGCTAGTATTTAATAATTAGTTAAAAACGTATACTATTATAAAAAATAAATGTATTTGGTATTAAAAATGCATTTCATATTTAACACATGAAACATCCCGTATACAAATTATATATTTGTAGTACATGCTTAAAAGAAATAAAAAATATATTTCTTTCTTTCTTAAAAAGATGACGAAATATGTTTCTTTCTTTCTTGCACGTGTATTATAAAAAGAATCCTTGGTGTATTTATGTAAAGGGGCTGAAATTGTGAAACGCCAGCAAAGGCGTTACAAAATTTCTACTGGTATTAATTATTAAATAATATTAATTTTTTTTATTTAAAACTGATAGTAGTGTTATCTGTCACGGCCCCTGTAGGCAAACAGGCCCAAGATGGTAAATATGACATGTATCACTATGTATGACATCAATCATCAAGTTTACTAGATGAATTTTTATTGAATAAAAACAAATCATTTATTTCGTTAATTTGTCATATTTTTGTTATTAAAATGAATATTTTTTCTTTTTCAAATACACATATAATTTCTTTCCTGTACAGTAATTATTTTGTAACAACGTTTTTTCAGAACAGAAAAAAAACAGAATTAATGTATTTATGGTACAAAAAGAAAAATGCCTCCAAATCTCTCAATATAATAAATTTCCTTTTTTCAATATAATCAATTTCTTTCTTTCGATATAATAAATTGTAATTTTCCTCCTAATATTTTTTTAAATATAAATAATTCTTCAAATTATTTCTGCTCAAATATAGCAAATTATATTTTAAAATTTACTTATTGTAATATTTATATCATTAGTTAATTATTAATGATTTTATAATGTAATATGATTATTTTTAAATAAAACTAAATTTTTTTTTAAACTGTGTTGTATTTATATGATATTTTATTTTAATTAGTTATGTCGTTAACGTATACAACAAATAATAATGGACCTAAAACCGATCCCTGTGGAATTCCTCTTAAAACTTTTTTGTAACTCGAATAGATATCTACACTTTTATTTTCCACAATATAAGTAACTTTGACACACTGTTCTCTCATTGCGAGATAAGATTCAATTATTAAATTCAACGCTATACCTCTTATACCGTAGAATTCCAATTTATGTATGAGTAAAGTTGGGTCTATACAATCAAAAGCTTTACTAAGATCCAAAAATACAGCTATCGTCGTTTCATCATTGTTCAAAGCATTGAATATTTCAACAAATGCCTTAAATATTGCTTGGTCTATGGACCTTCCTTTTACAAAACCGTATTGTTCAGGAACAATTACATTATGCTTTTCAAAAAATTGTATTAGTCTATTGTAAAAAACATTTTCAAAAACTTTTGAAAATGTTGATAAAATAGATATTGGCCTGTAATTGTTCAAATCTAAGGAATCTCCTTTTTTAAGTAACAGTGTTACAACAGTCTTTTTTAGGATGTCAGGACATGATCCTTGACATAACATCTTGTTGATTATATTTAACAATGGTAAAATAATTATATTTACACATTTTTTAATAATAAAACAGGGAATTCCATCCCAACCTGCGAATTTTGTATTCTTTAAATTTAAAATAATATTATAAAGTCGATTGTAACATCAAAACTGGGGTTACCGAGATCTAACTTATTGGATATATTTATACATACATTTTATACCCTGCCTCCTTCGTACCAGGTACCACAAATGATAGGCACAATTCCCCTCAGTGGCGGCGATTAGGGGGGGGGGCGGTTGCCCCCCACTTTCTGGGGAAAATATAATTAAATTGTATACTTTTTTAGCGTAATAACACTTGTATACTAACTTGTATAAAATCAAACTATAACATAAAACAATTTCTTACAATTCCATTTTTAGTTTTAGATTTTACCTTGCCCCCCACTTCTAACGTCCAATCGCCGCCACTGATTCCCCTCACGGACCAGAAAGCTAGTGAGAGAAGTGTATACATAGGCTGGTATAGAGATAGAAGTGTTTTCTCTGAACTCTGTGATTTTCGCATAAAAAAGCTTATAAATCGTGACGTCATTTTAAATTTAAATGAAGGTTAAAATTTTATAATTTTCAGAATAAAATTTTTAAATAACTAAAGATAATTTTTATTTGTCACTGCCAAAACTGAATATATTTAACCTTTTTAAACAAACCATATGGAAAATTTTTTTGTTTTAAAATGCCGGACTTTTTACTGACAGTGATAAGTACAATAGATAAGGTTACAAAAAAAGAAAATAAAATAAATCAAAGATCCCAACATCAAAAAAGTGAACCCTAGGAATTTACAAAATATAAATTATACTTAACTGTGTTGATATAATTTAGAATTATACCGTATTTCGAAAAATCTTTCACAGATGGCGGCACCTGTACCAATGAATATATACATACGACAGCATTTTGAGCCGCCATATTGCAGGACGAGTTAACTCGTCCCAATCATTTAAAGAGATAAATAGAATCCTTGCTGTATATGTAATTTCACGATCCTATATGAATTTTTCCATGTGCTTTTAAATTATTTAAATGACTAAAATGTTTTCGAACATAATTTATTTTTTACACCACTGTGTACTCTTTCATGTCCTTTTAAATGATGTTTCTGATTAAATGTTTTTGTACATATACTTCATTTATATGGTTTTTCATCACTGTGAAATCACTAAACATTTTAGAACATACATTACCGTAAGATGGTCTTGACTCGGTCACTTTTTTGCTATTCTTAGGTATAACTCCTTCTTGCTGTTGAATACAACAATAAATACGTTTCTATCTCATAAAGTATGTTTCCTTTATTATATCCTTGATCCTTTAACCTATATGTGTGTGTAAATAAAAATAATAAAAAATCAATAAAAGTGACCGGGTCAACATGGTAAAACGTTGCTGAGTCGGTCACCTATTTAAATTGCATTACAACGTGGAAACTAATCTTTTCAGTCCGAATTTGGGGATATATCTAGACAACAGAGCTTGTTTACATCAGTTGGTGATTGGTTGGAAAGCTTGCAAAGTCAGATGTAAGAAATATGGAAAAAACTCAATGGCACACCACATACAAAGACTAAGATATTTTATTGGTTAACATAGAGTAAGGGATAGTGTTTTACAAATTAGTATGATATAATAAAATCACATAGGCCTATTTTAACATCTTAAATTATGTTATATCCATCAAACGAATACTTAAATTTAAAGAAACAAGATTTCTGATCAAAAATGAGAGTGACCGAGTCAAGTACGATTATACATCTATCGAAATATCGATGCCGATTAAGTTTAGAGTCGAATAAAACCATCTCTTTTCGATTTATTATTCAATATCTGATTATGTATGCCTTAACCAGACAACAATATTCCGTCGTTGTTTTTAGATTATTTGGTCAACCCGGTATTATATCTTAGAAAAACCAATTAGAGTTGAAAGACATTGACAGCTGCTTAGAGTGTTTATAAACGATGAAAACGAGACCAGTTGCGAAACATTAGGATGTCTGGTCTCTTAATAATAAACATTTTTACCGATCGTGACATGGGTGACCGACTCAACAACCCCTGACCGAGTCAAGACCATCTTACGGTACACTTTTATCGTTTTTCGCCACTGTGAATTTTTTTATGTTTTTTTAAATGACCTAACTGACTGAATGTTTTACAACATACGTTACATTCATATGGTTTTTCACCACTATGAATTCTTTCATGTGTTTTTAAATTACTTATATCACTAAATGTTTTCGAACACATGTTACACTTGTATGGTTTTTCACCACTGTGAATTCTACCATGTGTTTTTAAGTCACCTGAAGTAATAAATGTTTTAGTACATGTGTTACATTGATATGGTTTTTCACCACTGTGTATTCTTTTATGTCTTCTTAAATTACCCAATTGACTAAATGTTTTAGTACATATGTTACATTTATAAGGTTTTTCACCACTGTGAATTTTTTTATGTATTTCCAAATTACTTGACGTAGTAAATGTTTTATTACATGTATCACAGTGGTATAGTTTTTTTCCAACACTTGAAATTTCATGACATTTTAAATGACTTGGAGTAGTAAATGTTTTAGAACATATATTACAAACATATGGTTTTTCAGCACTGTGAATTTTTTTGTCTTTTTAAATGATCTAATCGATTAAATGTTTTAGAACATACATTACACTTGTAAGGTTTTTCATCATTGTGACTTACTTTATGTCTTTTTAAATCACTTGGATAAGTAAATGTTTTATTACATGTATCACACTGAAATCGTTTTTTACCAACACTTGCAATTTTATGTTTTGTTAAATCTGTCGAATGTTCTTCATCTACTTCAATTTTTATTTCCGTATGTAAACTGTTTAAATCTATTAAAGATTCAGGCGGCTCCTAAAATGTTTAAAAGTATTTTGATTAAAACATTTCGGCAATTTTATTTTGAAATTTATAAACCAAATATAACATAATACTTACCAGTTTTATACCTAGTTTTTGCTCTTGTAAATTTGTAAAGTTTTTTCTATCTGCCAAACTAGAATTTTCTTGCGACAATTTATTTATTTCAAAAATATTAGTTTCTGTTGATGACATTAAATTGTTCTCATTCACTTCATTTTTCTCCATTTTAATTTCAACCGAATGATCAAATTCAACATAAAATTCATGTTCATTTTTCTTCACTTCAGTTTTAAATATATCAGTACTTTCATGGGCCGATTTTTCCATTTTGAATTGTTGTTTTATTTTATTATATACAAAACTAATAATATATAAGCTTTTTTTAATAAGCCTGTTGGCGACTGATTTTTGACTTTTATTAAAAACTATTGGCGGCTAATTTTTGACTTTTTTATAAATTTGAAGACGTTATTGTCAAAGTCAAATCAGTCTCGCCAACCGTAGTATGCTAAAAATTCGACAACCTTTTATCCGTGGCGGCGCTACTGTAGCAAAAGGGTAAAGGGAAAGAAAAACATCCGCGTTGTTATGTAATTATTGTTTTTTTATTATAATTGTTACATATAATTGTTTTATTATTTTAAAGTTTTTTATAAAACTCCACACCATGTCCCTGCCACTTGTTTTCAAGGACGGACCTATTCATGTCACAGTTTGCTACGTTTGCTACGTGGCGCTAATGGTATAGGGGGGGTATACTAAATAGAGTTGGGACATGTGAGCATTTTTCATCAAATAGATGTCAAAATTAATTACCATATGATTGAGCACAAAAGTATCGTCACCAAATTATGTGTTAACGAAGTTAAAGTATTTTTTTAAATATTTAATTTATTTCCAATTTATTTTAGATGAAAAACAGCGAACTATTAAACCTCATGTCTCGACTCTAATTTTATCCCCTAGTAAATCAACGCCATCTGGTATATTAGTTACAGCGACGTCAGAAAACGGTCCATTTTTTTATAATAGACTAAATGGAGAGTGACAGGGACATGCTCCACACAAAAAAATCACTAACAGACATTATAGTACAGGAGGTACTGGCGCATGAGTACCGAAAACTATTCCACCTCAATTTTTATATTCTTTATTGAAATGCAAATAAAAAAGATCCTATGACTTTTCACGATCAAGTTAATATTTTTCGAGATATGAATTTATAAAAATTCGAAAAATCTCGAATCTTTAAAAATGCATAATAAAGTGGGGGGTAAGCTACTTGCACAAGTAAATAGAACAGGCTTCTATTTACTTGACTAAACAGATTACTAAATTTCTTACTTGCACTTGCACTAAATACAACTGTCTACATGACAAAAGTAACTAAATTTAGTAACTTGATTAAGTAACCTGCTTTAGCTACTAAACTCGTGTAAATACGGCATAACTAGAAGCCTGTTCTATTTACTTGTGCAAGTAGGTTACCTCCACTTTATTTTTTTGAACTTGCTGTTATTTGTACCAGTGTAAACACATTAGTTTAGTAAAGTGTTCAGTAGATTTCGAATATACAAATATAGGCGCGTAAATATTTATTTATTGCAAATATTTTTTTGGGAATTTTTTACTTATTGTATTATATAAATTATAAATATCAAAACAAGTCACTGAAGGTAACTTGATAAAAAATTGAAACTCGTCTGACAACAACTCTTCATCTAATAATACTAAAAAAAATAACATTTTTTTTTTTTCATTTTTATGGGATATATTTGGAACAAATCATATATAAATATATTAAAAGGTCGAACCAACAAGTCAGTTCAAACATAAATGTCACATTTTTTTCTGATTGTGCAAATTTTTCATAATTTTGAGCGATATCATCTGTAAAATCGCAATATTTGGTACTCGCAAAACTCAAATAATCATTTAAAAATGAAAGTAGCATTATTTACGACCATAGTCAAATACCCAATTCGAATTTTAAAATTTAACTTCGTACCTTCGACTGTTTTTCATCGCTATGAATTTTTTCATGTCTTTTTAAATCACTGGATGTAGTGAATTTTTTATTACATATGTTACATTCATGCGGTTTTTCACCACTGTGAATTCTTTCATGTCTTTTTAAATGACTTGAAGTAGTGAATGCTTTAAAACATATGTTACATTTATAAAGTTTTTCACCGCTGTGAATTTTTTCATGTATTTTTAAGCTTTCTTTTCTATTAAATGTTTTCGAACATATGTTACATTCATGTGGTTTTTCACCACTGTGAATTCTTTGATGTGTTTTTAGGTTACTTGAAGTGGTAAATGTTTTAGTACATATGTTACACCGATATGGTTTTTCACCATTGTGACTTCTATCGTGAGTTTTTAAATGATCTAACGTAAAAAATGCTTTAAAACATACATTACATTTATAAGGTCTTTCGCCAGTATGAATCTTTTCATGTGTTTTTAAATGACTTAACTGTTTAAATGTTTTAGTACACATGTTACATTCGTACGGTTTTTCACCCGTGTGAATTACTTCATGTGCTTTTAAATGACCTAACTGATTGAATGTTTTAGTACATACGTTACAAATATATGGTTTTTCACCACTGTGAATTCTTGTATGTTTTTTTAAATCACTTGAAATAGTAAATGTTTTAGTACATATGTTACATTCGTATGGTTTTTCACCACTATGAAACCTTTTATGTCTCTTTAATTCACTTGGATAAGTAAATGTTTTATTACATGTATCACAATGAAATAGTTTTTGGCCTACACATGTAATTTTATGTTTTGTTAAATCTGCCGAATGATCTTCATCTATTTCATTTTGTTCAATTTTGGTTTTTGTATGTGAACTGTTCAAATCTGCCAAATATTCAGGCGTTTCCTAAAATGTTACAAAGTATTTTGATTAAAACATTTGTATAATTTTATCTGAATTTTATAATCCAAATCTAATACTTACCAGTTTTATATTTTGCTTTTGTAAGTCTGTAAGGCTTTTTTTATCTTTCCAGTTCTTGTTCTCTCGCGCCACTTTAGTTGATTTAAAAATTTTAGTTTCGGTTAATAACACTAGGTGGCTCTCATTCACTTCATCTTGCTCCACTTTCATTTCAAATGTTTGATCAATTTCAGCGATTTCAGCTTCATTTTTCTCCACTTTCATTTCAAATGTATGATCAATTGCAGGTTCATCTCTCACCATTTTAACTTCAATTGTTTGATCAATTTCATGTTCATCTTTCTCCACTTTAATTGCAAATGTATGATCAATTTCACGTTCATATTTTTTCACTTTAGTGTCAGATATATGAAAATTTTCAGAAACCGCTTTCTTCATTTGGAATTTTTGTTTTATTAATTCAAAAATGCTAATGTGGCTATGACAACTACTTTTTGACGTTTCTTTAACTTTAGTATTGCCAACTGCAGTTTGCTAGAAATCCGACAGAACCAGTCAACGATTTGTTCCATTAGCAAAACACAAACGATACTGTGTAATAACTACTGAGTTATGGTGATCGAACTCAATGTTTTCAAAAAAGTGTCTAAAACTAAGAGGGCATTCGTGTACCTTAGATACCATAGCGGTACAGTACTTATTCTCAAATGGAACACTCTCAAATGGAAAAGCGAGTTTCTATATTATTTTTGTTAGATTTTGAATAGGGACCGAGCTTGACGACATTATTGCCATCTGGTGTCAGATTTAGCGATGCATTTCGGGTATTACATAGATATACATAACTATTCTTAAATTTTTGGATATCTTGTCTATAATGTTATTAAATGTCAAATTAAATTTTGCTAATATTTAAAATGCACTTTCTGATAATTAAATTTTCAATTAAATAATATTATTTGTAGGATTAATATCAGTATGAATTTCATAATAAGATATTGTTGTATTAAAAGTTGTTCCAATTTTCTTGGTAAAAGTAAGTATAAAAAACGTACAAACGTTTTGCTGATGTGATTGATATTGATGTTAGTATTGCAAAACTGCGTACAAACAACTTCCCATAACGGAATCAGAGAATTAAGTGTTTAACATGCTTAACATACTTAACATAGCAGATAATATCCCAGTAATAATTAGTCATAATAGTAGATGTCATACAGAAGAATGTTTCGAAGAATGTGTCAATCCAAATTATGTGTAATTTAAACAACATAGATGGGATAAGATATACGGAAATGCAAGTTAATATTAACGTGAAGAAAACTTTAAATACAATCTGTAAGGCTAACATTAAAATCACCTCAAAAAATAAAATGAAAGATGGAAGTTATGATCCGTATGTTATTAATTCCGAAACGACGCTTTATTCAGGTTTTCAAGGGCTAGAGGCCATAAAAAATGAAGAAAAATATAATAGTATAATGGGCGTTACCAGTGAGGTGTTTAAATCAAATGTCGCTCCCCACTATCGGCATTTCTTCACACGTTTGCTCTAAAATATGTTATAAAAAGCGTTTCTTGAGAATAGGCATTTATTTAGACCATACTCTTACTTTCTTAAGAACTTTTATTTTCTGTGATGTAACTCCGAATAGTCTGTTTTCCATCAAGTTGCTTTCTATTGAAGAATTCAATCGCATTTGGGTCGTAGTATTACGGAGGTATTTACAAATCCTAAAGAATTTTTTGAGGGGAAATTGATTGTAGCCTTAAAGAGCATTCAGATTTACAATTAGTCTTTACTGTTCGTTTTTTTATTGAAGAAATACTTGCAGCCACTACAATTCTACCTCCCTAGGCTGTAACTCAGTCAGTCCATACGTAATATGCCCCTAGGTGTTACATGTAATGTGTAGAGTTGTTTTTTAAATGCTATTACAGAAAGTAAAAGGTTAGGTTTCCAAAAAAACAAGATTGTTCATTATACTCATAAAATAAAAAAAAAAAAAAAAAAAAAAAAAAAAAAAAAAACAAAACAAAAAAAACAGTATTGTATTATTCAGCTTTAACTGTATTACATATTCCAAATTCATCGTGAAATATTTAAACAAAACTTTCTGGACACATGTATAATCATAGACTGTACTGAAATGCACAATGCAAAAAAGGTATTAATGTACTCAGAGTACAAAAATGAGTACACAATCAAATTTTTAATTGGATGCTCACCAGAAGGGTTCATAAGTTTGACATCAGATTGCTATCGAGGTCATAATAGTGATTGTTTTATAACAAATAAAACTAAAGAAATTTATAAAATTGTTTCAGTGTAAGGATACCATCTTGGAAGAAATATACAGAAAAAAAATACCAATTCTTTACAGAAATTAATTTTTTTTTTCTTTTATTTAACGATAACTGAATTTGTTTGAATTTTTTTCCTTTTATTATAGTTGTTTTAAAAGGAGTCATTCTGCTAATATTTTATACAAAAGGTATTCGACAGTTAAGACTTAAAATTTCACTTTCAAATAATTATTTCTTTACAAATTAAAAGAACAATAATAAAAAACTTTCAAAATTATTGCTTTTATTTATTTTAACTATTAAAAAAAACCGTAAATAATTTTCAATTAACACTTCGGTACTAGATTGGGTTCATTTCAATTTTTCCATTTTATATTACTGTTTAATATAAGATTTCATTTTATTTTTGGATTTTCTACCACGCTTCAGTTAATACGACATTATCAGATGTCACCAGATTTTCAATTAATAATTCATTTACTCCAAGAATTAACTTTTTTTCAACAACTCCACGCCGGATAGTATAGTATTTTCTAATTATTAATTTTTAAGTTTCGTATACATGTTTAAACAGATTTAACTTATTTTCTATGCAAAATTTTAAATTTTTAGCATCATTTTTTATTGAAATATAACAAAAATTCCGTATTTCCCATTAGAGTTTATGTACGTGTAATTTGGTGATATATTGCTTTTTTCTCAACAAGTCTTCAGGTTCTTTTAATTTTTATTAACTGACAAGCAAAAAAAAAAATTCAAATCAAGTAATACCATAGTAACACTCATTTTTATTTCCCCCATTTCTCATTCACCATTAATATGTTTCATTTTTAGACATATAAAGGCGCCACTATCGGTGCCAGTGCTGCCGTCTATAGTTCAGGCTCGGTCCCTGGAATCTTTTTCAATATTCAACTCAGTTATAAAGTGGGTTTTTCGATCGTTTTTAAAGTAAACTTAACAATTTTTATTTTGAGTCGCATAATTTACATTGTATAATATTATATAATTCGCTGACGTCACTATGTAAAATCGGAGCCAGTACCATTGGATATCCGCCGTATAAAGTAATTTAAACTATAAAAGTTTAATGTAATTTCTATGTATTTCCTTATAGAGTAGCAACTTAACCCTAATTTTTAACAAAAAGCGACCACGAGCGTTCTCGTGGCCGATTTTTCTTTTAATCGATTCAAAATTTAAAAAGGAACAAAAAATTCCAATACTATTTTTTTACCAAATGCCGGCGTCACTGTGAAAAGTTGAAATTAATGAAAGTAATAGGTAAGGTACATGTATAAATTTTGTATTTGTAGTATTCTCTAAGCACAATTGATATATAAAAAAAAAATTATAACATTTTTTAGAGAGAGAAAAAACTATTGACAAACATGATATTTTAGAATGAATACGTAGACTAAAATCAAACATTTATAGGAATACCTGTCAAATTATTTATTTTTGTCAATTTTTAGCACTGAAGTCGTGGTTTAGTCAAAAAATAGTATTTGAATTTTATATTTTATTTTAAATTCTGCATCGATTAAAAAAAAAAACAGCCACTAGAACGCTCGTGATCATTTTTTCAATTTCTAAGCATATTTTTAAGGGTAAGTTGCTAGCCTATTATTATTAAATATCATCAACCGACATCGCGATTCTCAAATAGAAACACTCACTTTTCCAGTCCCGACGTGTTTCCATTTGAGAATAAGTACTGTATTTACATTCTGTTTTGTCCGTTTTACTATATTTGCTAATTCACAGCAGTGTTTTGAGAATATTAACGCCACGAGTGGTAAAAAAAGAAAACCTAATGTATGCCATTTTCGTGGCCAATTTTGTCAATTCTCCTCTTATAAGTAAGATCTCTATCTTATAATAGTCCTTTTAGTTGTAGCAGAATTTTTTGTCTTGTCGAATCGGTCGAATCCACAGAACAAATAGAACGAATATAACTATCTCTTTTCTGCAATCACTTATGGGCAAGTATGTGCATCTTAGGCTGCTTACGGCCGGTTTTACAAACCGAGTTTAAACTGAGTTTATTAGTTAAACCAAGTTTAAGTAAATCAGACCGTTTTACATATTGAGTTTATTTGTTAAACTCAGCTTATATTTAAACTACCAATCAAGGTGGCTTAAATCATTTAAACTAAAGCGGGTTCTACACGATGCTACGAACGTTCCTTCCAACATTCGATCGAACGTTTGAGGCAATTAAGTTCGATAGTTGGTGCGACGAATGTATCTGCTACACGGTGAGTCGAATGTTTGATCCAATACGAATGATGATGTGTTGGTACTCAGTCGACAACGCTGTTATCTGTCTGATGTTATCTCTAATGTTATACACTGATGTTGTCTCTCTTGTATAATGTGTTGGGACAAACGTGACGAAGATGTTATCTGTCTGATGTTATCTCTAATGTTATACACTGATGTTGTCTCTCTTCACATGAACGAGTCGTGCGCAACCAACGAACACAACCAACATTGACCTTCAAACGTTCGAAGCATCCCTTTGACTCGGTGCAAGAATACCGACATCGAACGGGACACGACCAAATGCGAATGTTTGACGCTCGACATTGGACACTCGTAGGTTCGAACAACGGCTACACGATGCTATGAACCATCCAACGTCGAATGTTGGAAGGTGTTCGTAGCATCGTGTAGCAGCGGCATAAGCTTACCTACTTAAGATCATAGAAAAGATATAACTACTTAAGATCTTCTCTATGGTTGAGGTCGTTTTTAGGGATTCGATTATATTTTCATATTTCTCTACTAGAGCAATTAAATACTCAATCATGGTGACCACATTACTGGAAAACCTGGAAATGTCAGGGAATTCTAAACTTTCTAGAAAAATCAGGGAATAGTCAAAGAATTTTACCAGAAGACTGGAAAAAATTGATTTTTATAATTTTGTTTATTTAGGGAAAAAACTTCAATCAATTTTTCACTTGTTTTGAGATTAGATTTAAAAATTGGCGCGGATTTCTTTTTTTTTTGTTCGTCATTTACTTTTTTAAGAAAGTGTTAAAAAGTTATTAAGAATTTTTTTTAGCTTTTTGGGATAAAGTAGGGGCGGCATTTTTCACAAAATAGATAGGGAATTTTTTAATAAAATTTCTGGAAAACCTGGAAAAGTCAGTGAATTTGATCTTTAAAAATCTGTGGCCACCATGCGTCATTTTCATTACTCGTAAAATTTACTGATCTTTTCTTTTCATTTGTGTCATTTATTATTTTAAATTTCTTTTTTTAATTTTATTTAATATATGTTATAATAATTTTTTTCTTTATAGCGTTACTTCTATATAGGTTATGTTTGTAGCGTATATCGCGTATAGTGGTGAGACGAATATATTAGTATTCGTTAAGATATCACTAATATTTACAGATATTAGATATTACTAATATCAGATATTCAGATATTATAATACTACGATATTATCCTCGAATGGGAATGTGAACGAAAAAAAGTATTAGTATGAATATATCAACAATATTATAATATATTAGTATGAATATAGCAACATATTAGTAAAGTAACGAAAACGATATGTACATGCATATAATATATTCTGTGAACGATATAAAAACCTTTACATATACACCGACACACCTATGCATACAAATATAACCCGTATCAACCTCAGTTCTTAGCAAAGGGAGATAACTATATTAAACTAAGGTAATGTACGAATGAGATAAATATATGCAAAAATATATGTGTGAGGATTTTTGAATTGTTCTTGATTTTTGCCTTTTAATTTTGTTAAGTAATTAATAAATGAATTAAAGTTACAGGGGAAAAATTAATTTTGTATCCATTATAATACTTCATTAAAAAAAATCTTAATAGAACAGCTACTGATTTTATTAAAAAAATATCTAGACATTATTACCCAAATTTTAAATCCTTTTTCCATTTAGGCAAAGAAATTCAAAATTTAATTCTAAGAGTTGTTACTAGAGATCTTTGATTAAACCTCAAGGCTACAAAAATTTATTTATAAAATTACCTAATGTAAGGCATTTTATACTCATAAAATTTTACGTAAATCCATCAAACTTACACCCCCTGTTCAATCTCGATAAAATTTTTTAACCAAAAATTTGTATTTTTTTAATTTAAAAAAAAAAAAAATTAGTTGTTGAAAATACGTTATAAGCATTACTATGTACATATAGGTATTTATGATATTAAGTACATATTATATTCATATAACGAATACAACGAATACGTAAGTATCTACAACACAATACATACATATTATGTATTAGTGGTATTAGTTATGGAATACATAATATCATACATATCTACGATATCGAAAATATTACGTATTAGTATAGAATACAGATATTAGTAATATTTGGTATCGCTTAAGATATTATAATACCGTCAAACGAATATATTCATATTAGGTAATATTCATAAATATTCGTATTAACCCATTACTAATCGCGTATGAAGTATATCCGAATACATACGGTTGGTAATTGGGTTGGTAAAATAGTTATTTTACCGACTTTGCCGGATACAAATATATACATGTATTGAATGAAATGAGCAAATGATTGAAAGCAGGTTCGCCAACACAAGCTTACTTAAACTTTCCTTTAAACTGTATTGTAAAACAGACGCGAAGATAAACTGGGTTTAACTTTTAAACTAGGTTTAGTTAAGCTTAAGCTTAAACTCCGTTTGTAAAACCGGCCGTTAGTGTCACTTGCTCAGTAACCGTTGCTGAGTGTAAGTCAGTCAAACAACATTGAAATTGATTGTTGAACCGGCACAATTAGCGTTGTGGTATCACACACATCACACATATGTATGCGAACCAAGGTCACGTGACGGCTACCACCACTCACACTAACAGAGTTTACCGCGCAAATACAAAGTAAACACCGTGCACGTATACAACATATGTATTTTCTATCTCAAGTGGTTACACTGGTTCCAGTAGTATAGAGATATGTATTTTATCTCTAGTGCTCTATGGTCGAATCTGTAGCAAACTGTAGTTGGCGATACTGAGGTCGTATGTCGTAAACTCGTAATCAAAATTAGACAAAAATGAAAGACGGTTGCCATAATACCTGTGTCGCGTAAAAGCTGTGTAAATTCACATTGAAAAAAGTACTAATAGTAGTCGTTAATTATAGGTTTTGTGTATAAAGGTAAAGATTATTTAAAACAGAAATCTAAAATGGAGAAATCGGTGTATGGAAGTTTACCTACATTTGAAGTCAAAGTGGAGGATTTGGAGGAAGCTGAAGTAAATGAGACCAATTTGATAATATCACCAACAGAAGCTAAAATTTTTGCACCAACTAAATTGGCCGATGGGAATGTTAGTTTGACAGATAAAAATAATTTTACAGACTTACAAAGCCAAAATATAAAATTGGTAATTGTTAGATTTGGATTATACATTTTCAATGAAGTAACTAGTGAAAGAATAGTCGATTTTTTCCCAATGGACAAGTAAAACGGGTTATTATAGTTTTTGATGTGTAGAATTTAAAAATAACCTGATTTCGACCATTATCTCCAATTTTTAGAATGTTCTTTTACAGCTACACTTTTTTAATTATAAATTTTGAACTCTAAACATCAGAAACTGCACCACAAAAACACTGTTTAATTTGTTGCCCATCGGGCAAAAATCCACCATTTTTCACTCAGTCGTTATTATACAAAAGTTTTATAAAAATACTTGTAACATTTTAGGAGAGGAGTGAATCTTTGATAGATTTAAATAGTTTACATACAGAAATTAAAATTGAAGAAGATGAAATAGATGGTCATTCGACAGATTTAACAGAACATGAAATTGTAGGTGTTGAGAAAAAACTATTTCAGTGTGATACATGCAATAAAACATGTACTACTTTGGGCAATTTAAAAATACATGAGAGAATTCACAGTGGTGAAAAACCTTATGAATGTAATGTGTGTTCTAAAGCATTTACTCAGTTAAGTCATTTAAAAAAACATGAAAAAATTCACAGTGGTGAAAAACCATACGAATGTAAAATATGTACTAAAACATTTACTAATTCAAGTCATTTAAAAATTCATGAGCGAATTCACAGTGGTGAAAAACCATACGAATGTAACATATGTACTAAAACATTTACTGCTTCAAGTTATTTAAAAATACATGAAAGAATTCACAGTGGTGAAAAACCATACAAGTGTAACGTATGTACTAAAACATTTAGTCAGTCAAGTACTTTAAAAACACATGAAAGAATTCATAGTGGTGAAAAACCACATGAATGCAATGTCTGTACTAAAAGATTTAGTGATATTAGTAGTTTAAAAAGACATGAAATAATTCACAGGGTTGAAAAACCGTATGAATGTAATAAATGTTCTAAAACATTTACTACTTCATATTATTTAAAGGTACATGAAAAAATTCACAGTGGTGAAAAACCGTATGAATGTAATAAATGTTCTGAAACATTTACTACTTCATATTATTTAAAGGTACATGAAAAAATTCACAGTGATGAAAAACCGTATGAATGTAATAAATGTTCTAAAACATTTACTACTTCATATTATTTACAGGTACATGAAAGAATTCACAGTGGTGAAAAACCATACGAATGTAACGTATGTACTAAAACATTTACAACTTCAAGTGATTTAAAAAGACATAAAATAATACATAGTGGTGAAAAACCATATAAATGTAACATATGTCCTAAAACATTTGCTACTTCAAATAATTTGAAAATACATAAAAGAATTCACAGTGGTAAACAACCATATGAATGTAAAATATGTACTAAAAAATTTAATAGTTTAAGTGGTTTGAAAAAACATGAACCAATTCACAGTGGCGAAAAACCATATGTTTGTAATATATGTTCTAAAGCATTTAATCGGTTAAGTCATTTAAAAAGACATGAACGATATCATAGCGGTGAAAAACCATACAAGTGTAACATATGTTCTAAAACATTTACTCAGTCAAGTACTTTAAAAACACATGAAATAATTCACAGTGGTGAGAAACCATACAAGTGTAATATGTGTTCTAAATCGTTTACTACTTCAAGTGAATTAAAAAGACATGAAAAAATTCATAGTGGTGGAAAAAGAAAAAAACATTTAGTCCAAAAGAAATTTGTTTAAAAATCGAATTCATAGTAATTATAAACCATACAAATCTAATAATATACATATATAATAAAATGGTAGTATGCAAATTGAAATTATCCATTTTTATTTGGAAACAGTAAATTATAATTTAAGAAATTCCCGTGCTACAACTTTAAGAAAACGTTTCCGCTCAAATACAAAAGAATAAATATATTAATACTTTTTTGTTTTAAAAATATTAAATGAAAATAACTCAATATTAATTATCAAAATATGTCAAACTTATGAACAGTTTTCCATTTTTTCCATCATTTACATATTTTAGGTAATACTCACGCTTCTTTTCAATTCAAATAATTATATTTGTAAAAATATTTATTTACCAAGATCTAAATTATCTTTTTTACGTATAATGCAGTTTAATTTTATAAATTAACAATTTTATCAAATGCGGGACGTTTGTTAAGCTTGTTGTATTATTTTTGTACGTAATTTTCTGTATGTTTTAATGACTAAATAAATAAAAATACAAAACAACAAAGATATTAATACTTTTTTATTTTAAAAATACATTGTGATTATTGTGATTAACTGATTAAATAAAAATAATTTAAAATTAACTATAAAAATGTCAGACTTATGAATGGTTTTTCATTTTCACTGGTCATTTACATACATATTATGTTACATGTTACATATTTTAAATAAAGGATTTACCCACTGTTCTCCTCACAATGTTTTTCGTTTGGCGCCGAGAGGGTAGAACTTGACGAGCAAAAAAAAAAAAAGGTCGCCGCTAATATTGGTGCTAAATTTATGAATATTTAACCATTATTTAATGTGATAAAATTGACTTTGACGATTATTTTTCTAATCTACTATAATTTTTTCAAATTTATTATAATTTTACGGCCTTGGCACAACAATCCCAATCTTCAGGGTTGCTAACACTGCATCGAATTTGTAACAAACTGTAGTTGTTGGCAATACTGATTTAACTGAATGTCGTTAACAAAATCAGACAAAAGTGAAAAGTATCGATATTTATAATATTGATATTTTTTTAAAAATATCAATATCGTACAATGATATATCGAAAAAAATATCGATATATCTTTTTTTTTTTTTTTTTACATTACTGAGGTAGAGAAATTTTTTAAACCAAAATATCAATATCGTACAATGATATATCGAAAAAAATATCGATATATCGTTTTTTTTTTTTTTTTACATTACTGAGGTAGAGAAATTTTTTAAACCATAATTTACTAAATAATCTTGATATTAGTGACTTTTTAGATAGTTTTGTTTTAACACCATGACAGTCATTGACGTCATAAGACGCCAAGTTAAACCTTACTAACTCACACACCACGTCGTACGACGTCAACAATTCCACATAAAGTATAAGTATGTATATTAGCTGTCAGAATAGTGTACCAGTTTGGTGTTTTCTCATTATAGATTATGACCGTCATGATGTTAAAAAACCAAAGTTTTCAGATTTAAATAAACTGCATTTAATATCTGACATCTAATTTCAATATTTCAAATCAGATAAAATTTAGCGCGCACCATATATGTATGCTATCTACTATGCTATCTAGAAAATTATCTACCGAAAAGAAGTTGGCGCCGAAAGTTGGAAAATCTTTCTGTTTTTTATATGGCTAAATTGCTCCCAAATTGCTCCTTTGGAATCAGTAATTGCTCCACCTGGAACTTAAAATTAGTTATTTACAAACAAAAAAACTTTTTTGTTTGACTATTTCTACTATCAAAATCTTGTCAAATAATGCATTTTTATACAATTACTTTATATCAAAAAATTGCTCCAAATTTGCTCCATCTAATTTAAAAGTTAGTTATTAATTTCTCTGAATAATAATTAAAATATATTAAAATAAAAAATATTATGAATTAGGTTATGTATTATTAAAACGTATAGGCAATCCATTATACCTTTAAGTCGTTTGCATATATTTAAGGATAATTGAATTTTGACAAGTTAAATAATATTATAAAAAAAACAAAATATTTTAATAATTATTCAAAAAAATTAAGATTTAGCTTTTAAATTAAATAGAGCAAACTGGGAGCAATTTATTGACGTAAAGAAATTATATAAAAAAGTGTTATTTTGGGAGATTTTGATAACTTAAATAACGGGAAAAAAAATTTTTTTCTTTATAAATAACTAATTAAATAATTAAGTTTCAAGTGGAGCAATTACTGATTTCGAAGGAGCAATTTGGGAGCAATCATATATGTAGTATACATATATAGCCAAATGGATATGAAAAAAACGTCCCAACATCACGGTGCAGATTTGGAAGTATTTTGTTCGTTTTGCGCAAACGCGACTTTTTTGGTGGTAATATGAACCAATCTGAACAGTAAACACGGTAAACACTAATAATTGACGCATTTGCGCAAAACAACTGAAGTGCCTCTACCCGATGTCTATCCGTCTCATTTCATCGGAACCACTGCCTCTTATAGGGATTGGCCATATATGTAGTTATTATATGGGAGCAATTTAACCATATAAAAAACAAAAGGACTTTTCAACTTTCGGCGCTAACTTCTTTCCGGTAAATTATTTACTGTAGGTATTTTTGTTGAATATATTTTTACATTTGTACATCTGCCATATGTCGTACATCTCGTACATATTAGCTTGGAAAAAACTCCAGGAAAAAAATATTGAAAAAAATATCGATATATCGTTACTAAAAGTATCGCCAGAAATTATCGATATACTTATTTGAAAAAAAATATCGATATTTTGATATATGGATATATTTTAGACATCCCTAGCTGTGACGTTTATAAAAGTCGTTAACTCGTTAATTAATAAGCAGCTTCCACATTCTCGCCGAAGTTGGACGAAGTAGTTCCTCGCGAGGTTGGCCGAGGCATAAGAATAGCATTGAAACACCAACCGCGAAGCACAACGAAATGACCCTCTACATTCTCGACTCGTCCAACCTCGGCGAGAATGTGGAAGCTGCTTTATAGAGATTATAGACTTTGTGTATATACTTACTTAGATAATATAAAACAGAAATCTAAGGGTCCGTCCACACGACACAAGCTTTACCACCGACTTACTTGCGCAAACCAGTTTGTGCAAGTAAACTTGTACGTATGGACGGGAAAAAACGTAGCGACTTACTTGCACAAACCTGGTTTGCGCAGGTAAGTCGGTGGTAAAGCTTGAGCGTGTGGACGGGCCCTTAAATGGAGAAATCGGTGTATGGAAGTTTTCCTTCATTTGAAGTTAAAGTGGAGGACATAGAGGAAGCTGAAGTAAATCACACCAGTTTAATGTCACCAACAGAAACTAAAACTTTTGTACCAACTAAATTGGCCGAAGAAAATGATAGTTCGACAGATAAAAATAATTTTACAGACTTACAAAGCCAAAATATAAAATTGGTAATTATTAGATTTGAATTATACATTTTCAGTGAAGCAAACGGTGAACGAATAGTCGATTTTTTCCCAGTGGACAGCAACTAAAACGGTTTATTATAGTTTTTGATGTGTAGAATTTAAAAATAACCTGATTTCACGCATTATCTCTAATTTTTAGAATGTTCTTTTGCAACTATACTTTTTTAATTATAACTTTTGAGCTCTAAACATCAGAAACTGCATCACAAAAACACTGTTTAACTTGCTGTCCATCGGGCGAAAATCAATTATTTTTCACTCACTCGTAATTATACAAAAGTTTTAATAAAAATATTTTGTAATATTTTAGGAGTCGCCTGAATCTTTAATAGATTTAAATAGTTTACATACGGAAATCAAGATTGAAGAAGATGAAATAAATGAAGATCATTCGACAGATTTAACAACACATGAAGTTGCAAGTGTTGGTAAAAAACTACTTCAGTGTGATACATGTACTAAAACATTTACTTATCCAAGTGATTTAAAAAGACATCAAAGAATTCACAGTGGCGAAAAACCATACGAATGTTACATATGCAGTAAAAAATTTAATAATTCAAATAATTTAAAAAGACATGAACTAATTCACAGTGCCGAAAAACCATATGTTTGTAATATATGTTCTAAAGCATTTAATTGGTTAAGTCATTTAAAAAGACATGAAAGAATTCATAGTGGTGAAAAACCATATCAGTGTAATGTTTGTTCTAAAACATTTACTAATTCAAGTTATTTAAAAGTACATGAAAGAATTCACAGTGGTGAAAAACCATACAAATGTAACATATGTTCTAAAACATTTAGTGCTTCGAGTGATTTAAAAAAACATATTAGAATTCACAGTGGTGAAAAACCATACAAGTGTAACATATGTTCTAAAAGATTTAGTCAGTTAGGTGTGTTAAAAACGCATGAACGAATTCACAGTGGTGAAAAGCCATACAAATGTAATCTGTGTACTAAGACATTTACTAAATTAGGTCATTTAAAAACACATGAACGAATTCACAGTGGTTAAAAGCCATACAAATGTAACATATGTTCTAAAAGATTTAATCAGTTAGGTCTGTTAAGAAGACATGAACGTATTCACAGTGGTGAAAAGCCATTCAAGTGTCATCTGTGTACTAAGACATTTACTCAGTTAGATCATTTACAAACACATGAACGAATTCACAGTGGTGAAAAGCCATACAAATGTAACATATGTATTCACAATTCACAGCGGTGAAAAATCGTATGAATGTGACATATGTTCTAAAACATTTACTCAGTCAAGTACTTTAAAAACACATGAAAAAATTCACAGTGGTGAAAAACGGTATAAATGCAACACATGTTCTAAAAAATTTAATCAGTTAAGTTATTTAAAAACACATGAAAAAATTCACAGTGGTGAAAAACCATTTGAATGTAACATATGTACTAAAACATTTACTTACTCAAGTAGTTTAAAAACACATCAAAGACTCCACAGCGGCAAAAAACCGTATCAGTGTAATACATGCACTAAAACATTCGCTACTTCATGTTATTTAAAAATACATGAAAGAATTCATAGTGGTGAAAATACATCCAAATGTAAAATATGTTTTAAAACATTTACTACATTAAGTTCTTTAAAATTGCATGAAAGAATTCACAGTGGTGAAAAGCCATATGAATGCAACATATGTTTTAAAAAATTTAATTATTTAGGTAGTTTTAAAACACATAAAAGAATTCATGATGGTGAAAAGCCATATGAATGTAAAATATGTAGTAAAAAATTTAATAGTTCAGGTGATTTAAAAAAACATGAACTAATTCACAGTGGCGAAAAACCATATGTTTGTTATATATGTTCTAAAGCATTTAATCGGTTAAGTCATTTAAAAAGACATGAACGATATCATAGCGGTGAAAAACCATACAAGTGTAATGTATGTTCTAAATCATATACCACTTTAAGTGACTTGAAAACACATGAAAGAATTCACAGTGGTGAAAAACCATATATATGTAACATATGTAATAAAACATTTGTTAGATCAAGTTGTTTAAAACTGCATGAAAGAATTCATAGTGGCAAAAAAACCATATAATTGTACAAAATGTTCTAAAACATATACTACTCCAAATCAGTTAAAAAGACATGAAAAAATTCACAGTAGTGAAAAAACAAAAATATATTCTAAAAAAAAAGTATTTAATCTAAAAGAAAATTTTTGAAAAATAGAATTCAAACTGATTAAAAACAATACACCAAGTCCTCGATTTGCGTCGTGGTTACGTTCCAAAAAAACACGACGCAAAGTGAATTATGATTTTCTTAAAGAAAAAAAAAAATTTCAAAAAATTGCGAAAAAAAATTAAAGACTCGAACCCAAATCAATGCGCCTTCGAATATCTAACGACGCACAGTGAAAATTAGCGACGCAACTTCGAAAAAACGCAAAACAAAACGACGTAAAGCGAGAACTTGGTGTATATAAAGGAACCTGCACAAATCTTATGGAAATTTGGTCCCGGTTAATTTCTTTGAAACTTTGGGAAATAATAGATTTTGACCTGTAGAACAAAAGTCTCCATAGGCGCAAAGCTTAATAATGGACAGATTTTGAGATATTTGTAGTTAAATATACGAATATTTTCAATGTAACATCTATAATTATCAAATAGTGTCGGCAAAAATCTTGCAGCAAAGTAGAAGAAATTAACCGGGACCAAATTTCCATAAGATTTGTGCAGGGTCCTTTAATGATATATGTACGTAATAAAATATTTAAGTGATTTAGGGCCGTTTTCATAATAAATTTTAAAGACTTTAAATTAACTTTATCACTTTAAGTTGATTTTAATTTAACAGATATTCGCCTACTTTATTTCGACTTTATAATTTTACCAATTTAAATAAATTGACATTTGCTTATAAACAAATGAGTATCATATCAAATTTATTATGAAAATGAATTATTTTAAATTATAGATAAAGGCTTAAAGTTACTTTAGTTAAAGTGAATTTGATTATGAAAATGGCCCTTAGGTAATTTAAATAAACATAAAAAAATTATGGCAAATAAAAAGCATGTAAACGAATCTTTTAAAAATAATTAATGACAATTAATAACCGTTTCTGAGCATTGTGACGTGTAAAATTACATTACTCTCAGTGTAGTTGAGTTGCTGATGAAGGGGGGCGGGGGCATTGCTCTGGAATCATATATGTCCAGTGTATAAAAATGTATTTTGGTAATAATGACGATAACGACCATAGATAAAGTACACCAGAATTTTATTTCTGTAAGATTGCCAACTTCAATACATTTTTTTGACTCTCTATTACCTCTCTATGGAACTGAGAACGGGGGCAGCGAGTATAGATGTCATCATTGTCGTTATCATCATGCGTAGTACACTTGAAAAGAACAGAGATGTCACTATAATAACTTTAAATTATCTTTAGCCTTATCCGATAATGTAGATTACTACCAGTAAGATAATCCACTACAATTCTCCTAATTGCATTTTATTTTGATCAGTTTAAAACTCATACAGTATATAAACTCATGTATTTATTTAAAATTACTAAAGTAAATTTATTCTTATTCAAAATTATACATTAATCAAATACTTCGTAAATGAATATTACTATCACTGATTCTAATTTCTGACAAGTGTACTCCATTTTTCTGCAACAGATAATATATATTCTAATTTTTTAATTAATTTACTGTGATAATGAAATAAGTAATTATTTTCAAATAAAAATAAATTAATAAATGTTAACTATACATACCGTCAATAATAATTAAGTAAAATTATTAAATTTAATATTGAACACAAAAAAATAGACGAATTTCTCATAAATAATTCGAAAAAAATGAAAATTTCCTGATAGAATTTTTTTTGTAATTGTTACTATAGAAATGTTACAAATTATAAACTTCTAAACTAGTAGAATAAGTTCTATGAACAGTAAATTCGACAGATATCGGCATCATTTTTTTTTTAAAATATGTTGTGCAGTACTACTGCACTGCCCTCTGAACTCAGCGCCAAAATAACAACATTTAGAAAAAATGTGTTGTTTTTTGAAATACTGTGTTTAATTTTTTGAAAGCGAGTACTTATTACGATGTCTATTTACCAAATTCTACAAAATAATAAAGAAAGTTATTTGTAACCTTACTATCAAACATCACTTTATCTTGAAATTTTCAAAAAAATATCAAAAAGTTACCTCTTATTTTTTTTTTTTTTGTTATTGAAAATTATTTTATTTTAAGACAGTTTTAAGGTAAAATGAGCAGATTTGTAATAGTAAGGTGCCCTGCTAAATTATCAAATAATCACTTGGTATAGGTGGCTATATAGTTTCAGCTCGAAGCGAATAAGCTACTTTTTTTAAAGTACGAGTAACAGCTTTTTTAAAAAGTATGCGGCGCTCTATCAAAATTTCATTTTGCTTCGTTTAATTTCAATAGGGCGCCACGTGCTTTTAAAATTGAAAATGTAGATGAATGACCATTACTCAATACCTTTCGACGAATGAAATCATTGTATTAATCATACTTCAATGGGCTTGCAGTTGTTTTATGAAAAATATATCTATCAAGTTTTAATTTCACATTATGTTACGTAATAAAATGTAAGTAAAAAATGACAGACGAATGAACACTATTATAATATGATACTACTAGACAAAGCGTAAAGCCAGTTTCTAGGCATTTTTCTTGTAGCAGGTAACAGGGTGAGACGGATGAAATTTAATATACGTATTATAGACACAAGCACAAAAGACCTCCAGAAACTGCGGCGGGGGGAACACAAATTGTGTTATTGACATTGTTACCAACATGAGTGAGTGGTAAACTTCTAACTAACCTTTTAACTGCTTTTAAATAAATTAGGCATGTAATTATGAGCCACAGAAAGTATACCAAGCAGATTGAATCTATTTTTTTTTTTTAAATTTGGTAACTTTTTCTATGCTGCTCTCTGCAGGGACACAATAAAAGTTGATGTTCCATTAGTGAAAAAAGTAGACACAGTCACCGTATTCCATTAGCAAAAATATTACACAGTGCATGACACTGTGTTACACTGTGTCTACTTTTTTCACTAATGGAACATCAACTTTTATTGTGTTTCTGCAGAGGGCAGCATAGACAAAGTTACTAGATTTAAAAAAAAAATAGATTCAATCTGCTTGGTATACTTTCTGTGATACTCAATTACATGTATAATTTAATTAAAAGCAGATAAAAGGTTAGTTCCGCAATAAGATTAAAAAAAAATAGTTTTTTGGTGAAAAAAAGATACTCCTGTCGCAGCATCCTGCACAACATAGAGAATTTCCGTTTATAAAAATTAGTTTTTCTCGGAAACTAGTTGACATAGAAGAATAGTTTAACGTAGTTGCTCTGAGATAGTCAAGTACAAAAGTATATCTCAGCAAAAAAATTTTCTTTTATCAAAAATTAAATAATGTATTGATATTCTTCAGTTATTATATTAGTATACCACTTGTTTTTATTGAATTTCCACGCGCTTATGTTGTAGCAATTTAAAAGAATTGTTGAAAAAGCGTTGTAAAAACGTTGTAAAATGATGTTTTTAAATTATGTTTCAAAAACAATGGCGTGGTCAATAACTTTTATTTCTTATTAAATATGGTTTGTAATTTTGTATTAAATAAAATATTAAATTTTTATCAAATTCCTTTGACACGTTTTCATTTTATTAAAAAAAAAAATAGAGTTTTTCCATAAGAGCCCGTGTTAAAATTACAAAACTTTGAAATCGTTTTTCTCAAAATTGGGGTGGTCAATTTTTTTTCGGTAAAGGCTCGTATTATTGGTATTGGATTAAATAAATATCTAGAGAAGTTTCGTTAAATTCCTTTGAAAAAATCGTTTTATCGACCAACTACCTTAAAGACCTTTTTTATGTAAGTTTTTCTCCTCTTTTAAACGGTGTAAAAAAATTTCTCAAAAATTTTTGAATAAGTGGAAATTTTGGCAAAAAACTAATTTTTTGCAAGAACAAGAACCATGTTCCTGGCATCCGACGTGTCTGGCTGAAGAACTCATCCAAGAGTTTGGGACTTCGAACATTTTCACCAAATTTTGTAAAAGTAGGACAATTCGTTCGATATATATATATATATATATATATATATATATATATATATATATATATATATATATATATATATATATATATATATATATATAAATTTTAGTGAATATTATTTTCGGTTCCTAGGGACTTCAAAACAAATTTCTGCCATGGTTCCGGGTTCAGGTCGCGTCATGACAGTGGCTGTAATAGCTCAATTCCATTCTGAAAATTCGCTAAAAGTACAAAATTCACGAAAATTTGGTTGGCATTACATACTTTTCCCCCATGCACTGTGTTACACAGCTTACACAGTGTGGTTTGTTTTTTGCTAATGGAACACGATCATAGTGTCATGCAGTGTGTAATATTTTTTCTAATGGAATGCGGTCATATATGTACACTTGCACTCCCGCTATTCGTTCGTTTCTAAGAACCTCAATGTTTGTGTCGAATTTTTACCAAACTGCAGTTGGCAATACTGAAGTAATTATGTATAATGTCGCTAACTCGCTAAAGCTAATGAAAGTCAGTAACGATTGTCACGACATAAAACAAAAATCGAAAATGGAGAAATCGGTGCATAAAAGTTTTCATACATTTGAAATTAAAGTGGAGAAAAATGAAATAAAT
Organism: Brachynemurus nebulosus; assembly: GCA_035578155.1. Lineage (NCBI taxonomy): Eukaryota > Metazoa > Arthropoda > Insecta > Neuroptera > Myrmeleontidae > Brachynemurus > Brachynemurus nebulosus. The sequence continues at coordinate 5,805,078 of JAPWDM010000008.1, forward strand.
GAATTGATTCATGAAACTAATTGTACGTTTGAAATTAAAGTGGAAACAGATGAAATGAATGAGACCGATGTAGTGTCACCAACAGAAACTAAAATCTTTGTACCAATTAAATTGGCAGAAGAAAATGATAGTTTGACAGATAAAAAGAATTTTACAGACTTACAAGACCAAAACATAAAATTGGTAATTATTAGATGTAGATTATAAATTTCTAACGAAATAAAGGGTGAACGAATGGTCTATTTTCTCACATTCGGCAGCAAGTATATCACAATTTGTTGATAAAATCGATCTAATGTATCAGTTAAAAATAAAATAACGTACCCCCTGTCGCAGCATCCCGCATAACATAGCGAATTTCCACAGTACAATGGTTCAAAAACGTATTTTATGTGATTTTTTCCATTCTTTGCTACTACGGCTGGCGTAAACAATTTTGAAAAATTTTGCAAAAAACATTACTTTTAATAATAAATAAATTCTAATAAATGGAAACAATGTAGTTAAAAGTTATACTCGGTTTAAAACCGAATTTTTTTGTTACTTTTGTGAATAGACTTTACACTTGGGAGATTTTTGTTTTTTATGTCATCTCAGATGCGTACGCATCTCAGATGACATATTAAAATCGTTGTGTGACTGAATAATTATTGAGTTGTATACATCCCTATTGAATAAACGCAAGAGGGCTGTAGAGTTAACAAACAACTATAGAGTTAACAAAAAATCATAAATTAACACTTTCACTAAGATGACATTACTTAGTGCGTGTCAAAAACACGCACTTAACGAATTTTAATTCTGTTTGTTTCTTTTTCTGCATTTTCTAGTTGTTGTGAACATAGAATTAATGTAACAGCTTTGAAAATTTTTCTACAGAAATGATAATAGGATTTACTGTTTTTAGATATTAAATATGTCAAGACTTAAGAAGTTCCCACTATTCATTATATGTCTTGACATCAATTATGTCTAGTGGAGACCCCGTGTTAATAATAATAACAATAATACGAGGCTTCACTATAATATGTAGTTTATTAACAAAGCTACAAAATTATCGGAGGTCACTTCCACGTTGCTCAAGATCATCTGTCAGTCAACCCAATAGTGCTGATTGTCTGACATATGTCACAGTTTCTACGATTATCTCCAGTTTTTAGAATGTTCTTTTGCCGTTACACTTTTTTAATAACAATTTTTGAATTCTATACATTCGAAACTGCACCAAAAAACTTCCAAAATCGAATATTTTTCAGTCATCCTTGTTTTGTAACATTTTAGGAGTGGAGTGTATCTTTGCCAGATTTAAACAGTTTACATACCGAAATCAAAATTGAACAAGATGAAATAGATGAAGAACATTCAACAGATTTAACAGAACATAAAATTGCATGTGTTGGTAAAAAACTATTTCAGTGTGCTACATGTAATAAAACATTAACTACTTTTGGCAATTTAAAACGACATAAAAGAATCCATAGTGGTGAAAGACCATACAAATGTAATGTTTGTACTAAAACATTCACTAGTTCAAGCCATTTAAAAAGACATAAATTAATCCATAGTGGTGAAAAACCATACAAGTGTCATTCGCCAGATTTAACAGAACGTGAAATTGCATGTGAACGCAAAAAACTATTTCAGTGTGATACATGTAATAAAACATTTACTCGTCCAAGTCATTTAAAAAGACATGAAAGAACTCACAGTGGTGAAAAACCATATAAATGCAGTGTATGTTCTAACAGATTTAGTGATTTCAGTAATTTAAAAAGACATGAAAGAATTCACAGTGGTGAAAAACCATACGAATGTAACATATGTACTAAAGCATTTACTACTTCAGGTCAACTAAAAATACATGAAAGAATTCACAGTGGTGAAAAACCATACGAATGTAACATATGTGCTAAAACATTTACTACATTAAGTTCTTTAAAATTGCATGAAAGAACCCACAGTGGTAAAAAACCGTATATTTGTAGTACATGTTTTAAATCATTTACTTCTTCAAGCAAGTTAAATAGAAATAAAATAGTTCATAGTGGTGAAAAACCATACAAATGTAATGTTTGTAGTAAAACATTCGCTCATTTAAGTAGTTTAAAAAGACATGAAATAATTCACAGTGGTGAAAAACCATATAGATGTAACATATGTACTAAAACATTTACTACTTCAAGTAATGTAAATAAACATAACAAAATTCACCGCAGATGAGACAGATCAAGCCTACATATAAAAAAGTGTAATCCGAAAGTTGCTTTTTTAAAATAATTAAAAAAATATTATTTATATATTTTTAAGAAGATTGATTTGTTTCGAATATAAGAATTATTTAATTTTTTAACGAAAACTCATGATTAATTGTATCTGAAATGAGGTATAGTAATTTTTCCCTGTTTTATACTCCTGATTTGTATTTTCTGTTGAGTTGCCAGTTTCTGATTGGTTGATCCTGAAAATAAAATGGCGTCATCTAAAAAAAAATTTTTGGTGGGAAAGGAGTACAGAAATATTATTATTGTACAAAATAACCCACAGTTCTCGCTCTTAATATTATAATCATTCATTAGATAAAAAGAACTTTACAGACTTAAGAAATTGGTAATTATTAGATTTGTATTATAAATTTTTAATTAAATAAAGAGTGAAAGAATATCGATTTTTACTCAATGCGCAGTAAGTAACACAGAATGTTAATTTTTTGTTGTGTAGAAGTTAAAAGTAACATTTAAAAAAACATTTAATTCCAAGTACATTTTAAAAGGTGAAGATAACTGCCTATAGCTCTAGGCTATTAAATAAAGATTGTGTTAATTTCCAAAATATTGATTTTTAATATCTATATGGATGGATAAAGCTCAAAGTTTTCTGTTTGATAGTATCACAAAATTAACTGACAAAAAATTTCGTTTATTTTATTAAATTCGTTTATTTATTTATTTATTTTAATTTTAATGTTAAATAAAAACAAAAAATTTCGTTTGTTGAATTTTTGTTTTTAATTTAACACTTTACAGTCCGCGTTAACAGCATCTATAAATAATCACAACAATCGTACACGCCGATAGCAAGCAGATTAGGGATGATCGATATTCATCGATGGTAGAAAAACATCGATGTTATGTCGTCGATCACATCGATGTTACGAGAATAATATCGAAACATCGATATTACTCTAAGCTATCCAGTATTTATAAAGTCCTGTAGCTGATTTAAAACAAGATCCAATACTTTTATGGCAAATTCTAGGTTCCACTTACCCAAACTTGAAAAAAATTGCCATTAAATATTTGTGTTTCACAGCAACTTCAACAGCTTCAAAGAGACTTTTTTCAAAAGTTGGGCAGCATTTGTATCAACAAAGGAACAAATTAAAAGGGAAACTTCTAACAAAGTGACTTTTTTTGTAAAGTGTACCAAATAAATACTGGCAATGTTAATTTTTAACCCCTTTAGGACTAATGACGAGCTCAGCTCGTCATACTAATTTTTAGAAAAAATTCAACTGACGAGTGTAGATTGTGTTATGTCGATAACTGGAGGCTGTATAGTAAAGAGCGGTCATACTGTAAATAAATTAAACAAAATGTACCAAACTTGCAATTATACTTATAGAGATATTAAATTTTTTATCTAAAAAATTGGAAGATATGGCGGTACTAAACGGGTTAATAAATAAAATAATAGATTATAACGGTTGTTTATTTTGCTACATAAACATCGATGTTTTCGAACATCGATGTCTTTCTTTCGATATATATCGTATATCGATACTCTTGAATCGATGTTAACATCGATGTTTTTCTAATATCGATCATCCCTAAAGCAGATATTGATTCACAACAAACACACTCTCTGTGTATTGGTTTTTGTAAAGATTTATATAACACTTAAAAATATAATTTTATATTATCATTTTTTCTAATTCTGTTAAAATGCCTACGTGTAACTGCAGTAATAAACTCTAATAAAAGTATTTTTTTTTTTAAATTTATACCAGTTTATTGTCTTACCTCCTGTTATTGGTTTTATTAAAAATTTACAAACCTATACATATACGTATGTTTACAGTTATGGTCCATATCACTTAAATTTAACCATGCTTCATCACTAATGAATTTAAATAATTTCTATTTTCTTGGCTTTATTTTTAAATTTGCAGTTTGTTTTTAGAAAAGAATAGAAGATTGATTTGTTTCGAATATAAAATAATAAAAAATTGTTCAAATAAGAGTTGTAGATATCGACGGGGGCAAGCAATTGCTATAGTCAGGAGCTTTATAGCTCTTATGGTCTTCGTGTTATGATACAAACTTATAGTTTTTTAAATGGAAACGTATGTTTAAAAGTTTTTCAAAAATTTGTTTGTGATTCAAAACTACCAGAAACACTCAAATTCTCATTGTTTTATCTCATATTTTTGAGTAATTACGTTTTGAAAACGACACTTTTAAATTTCGTACTCAAGTACTTGCAAACGATTAGGATTTTACGTAATTTAAAAAGATATTGACTCAATATGGTTGCCATTTTTGACAATGTAGTAACGAAAAATTAAACGATTATCACGTTTTCCATCGGAAATTAAAATTATTAAATAGATTAAATTATCATATAAAAATGATAACTAAGTACAATAAGGAAATAAAATTTCAGTTTTAATTCATTGAAAAATAAAAAATTATTTTTCTGAAATGTCACTGTTTGACAGATACATAGGCGTCTAAACATATTTTTGTAGCAAGTATTTTTAAAGGAAATGAAAAGTTTTTTGTGAAAAAACTTCTCCTTTTTAATTTGGTTTGTAATAAAAAGAAAATACTATCGAATTTCAAATATTTTTACACTATTTGAGTACATTTATTAATAATATTTTCGTTCCCAATTAACCTCACTTTGCTACTATCAAGAAACGCCAATGTCATCTTGATTTGTATTGAATGTGTACATTAGAGTCATTTATTTCACTTGCCACCTGTCATTGGCAAAAATAAAATAAATAAATAAAAAATAAATATATTTTTCAGTAAATTAATGAAATACTTCAAATTATTTTTAAATTAAGTTACTTTAAATACTAATTTTTTAAAATAATTTGATTTTCTATGCAAAAATGTTAAAAACTTGAAATAGAGCCCGAAATCTATACTCCAAAATCTGAATTACTGCCATTCAGTTTTCAATGCTGTATTATAGAGAATGATATTGGAAAAGGTACTTTTCTTGGATATAATAGAAATTTTAGCCGTTAAAACTCTGTCGGTTGAAAGAGCCTCAAATACATATGCATATTTCTACCGCCTAATTGCTAAATTAAAAAAAAATTCAAAAAATAAACATGGGCAAAAAAATTTTTTTTCTTCATTTATATTTTTAATTGATGCATTAGAACAGTTTTATCGAAAAATTAACATATAGTCTCATTTAAAAAACTATAAGTTTGTATCATACCTCGAAAACCATTAGAGCTATAAAGCTCCTGACTATAGCAATCGGTTGCCCCCGTCGATATCTACAACTCTTATTTGAACAATTTATTTTTCGATTAAATCAACGGTTTGGCTGTAATAAAAATGGCAACTCCCGAAAAACTCACACGGTATAGTGATTTTTTTGTGTTGAGTTTTATAAAAATTTTTAGTTTTGGGGGTTTTGGTATGAAAATGTTGGGTATGAAATTTTTAAGACACTTGTGATGGATTTTTAATACATATAGTTCGCAACACTGACTTGTTTAATATCGATGATATCGATCATATCGATCATATCGATTGTCGACGATTTGGTCACGTTGGTCACTGACTGACTTGTTTAGTATCGAGGTCAGTGTTGGCAGCTGTACAATAATTATCGTACATGTACGATAATTTAATGGTGACATACGATAACATTTTTATTATCTCACGCGAAAATACAATAATTTTTCATAAAATTATAAAGCAAGATTCACTAAATTACATTGTGTATGATAATTTTTCTCGAAAATACGATAATTTCGTACATTTGGTACGATCGCAGCCCCCTCTTTGGCTGCCAACACTGATCGAGGTTGACGACGTGGACGACGTGTCGTTAACAAGAGTATGTAGCAAGTCAAAAAGCATTTAAGGGCCCGTCCACACGCTCAAGCTTTACCACCGACTTACCTGCGCAAACCAGGTTTGTGCAAGTAAGTCGCTACGTTTTTTCCCGTCCATACGTACATGTTTACTTGCACAAACCTGGTTTGCGCAAGTAAGTCGGTGGTAAAGCTTGAGCCGTGTGGACGGACCATAAGAAAGGTTTTCATACATTTGAAATTAAAGTGGAGAAAAATAAAATGAATGAACCGGCTTATAAAACTGATCGTACGTTTGAAATTAAAGTGGTGAAAGATGAAGTGAATGAACCAGTCTATGAAAGTTTTCATACTTTTAAAATTAAAGTGGAGGAAGCTGAAGTGAATGAGACCAGTTTAATGTCACCAACAGAAACAGAAATTTGTGTACCAACTAAATTGCCAGAACAAGGTGATAAAAAGAACCTTACAGTCTTACAAGACCAAAATATAAAATTGGTAATTATTAGATTTAGATTATAAATTTTTAATGAACTAAAGAGTGAACAATTGGTCTGTTTTTTTATGGGTGAAAATAAAAATTAAAATAAAATCAAACGAAGGTATAAAAGAAAAAGTGCCAAAATACGTGCCAACGAAATATAAACGAAATTTTGTAGTGTTTTCTATTTTTCTTGATTGATTTGCAAGTAAAACAACTAACAAAGTAGATAAAAATTGTCAGACACGTTTAATTTACGTTAAAAAATATTAAAACTGAATACATTAAGCATTGCGTTTAGTAAGTAAAAAACCCATTTTCCTTTCTTTTTTTTTAAATTTGGGCAAAGGGCAATACTAGAAAGAAAAACAAACAATTTAATTTAATTATCATATTTATTTATTACTAAATAATATAATTTCTAAGAGGAATAGCAAAATCATATTAACATAACCTAAATTTCCTATAAATAAAATATTAAGTTTTTAATATTTTTTAATGAAAATTAAGTATGTGCATACAATTTTATCATCATTTTTATTTGTTTTGATACTAAATCAATCAAAAAAAAAAAAATAAAAATTTGACAGTTTTTTACTTATAGGTTGGCACGTAATTTGGGAATTAGCCGAATGGTTTTAGTCCAATAGCACTAATTTTAAGCCCTATCTCACTAAACATTAATTTTAGAATCGATATAAAAAATTTTTAAAAAGATATTCTTGTAGGGATTACCGAGGAGAACATTTGTGCAAAATGTGAACTCCCGGAAATGTTTTTTTATATTGTTTAAACAATATAGAAAATTCATAAATAGCGTTTTTTTACCTTTCACCGCTTACGTAGCGAAAACGGTGATAGATACATTAAAAAGTGATAGATAGATTAAAAATATTAACGGTGATAGATACATTAAAAATATTTTCTAAAAAAAAAAATTCTTATCAATCTCCCTTATTATGCAAAAAATTATTCAATTGGATGGGCTCATTGCAAATTCCCCATATTGGAGGAACATGGACATTCCACTTTTGCTATACGTTGCTATCGGGAATTTGCTAATGTGCCCATCTACAGAGCTCCTAATCTTCCTGTACTTTCTACCGATCATCAAACCCATTTTATTTCCATTCCGGTTCTAACGGATTGCGGTCTTGATAAGCATGACGCAGTTATGAGTTCCACTTATGTTAACGGAGTCTTTAATCAATTTTTACAATCCTACCTTCGCAACCATTTTATAATATACACCGATGCGTCAAGAACAGAGGACATACCCTCAGTGGGTGCTGCATTTTTTGCCTTTTTTCTTAAGCCTTTGAAATATCTAAGCTCCAAAGACTCTAGTCATATTGGTATAGTCTCTGACTCTCTGTCTGTCCTTACCCTCATTAACCCCTTAAGCGGCTATCCCGAGCACAGCTCGTCATATGAATTGTACAACTTGAATGACTCTCCCGACTTAAACTCGCCTCGTGTTGATTACTGTACGATACTGTCATCTGCTATCGTAAAAGCATTACTAAAGCAAAAATTATCGAATGGATAGGCCATCTAATTATGCAATTAAATTAAGTATTTCCAAAGATCATTTTATTTGGTTAGTTTTACATGAGCCGCTAAAGGGTTTAAAAATCCTTCCTACGATACAACCACCCCATCTCTTATAGTAGCCATAAAAAATGAACTTTCTAATCTAATCTCAGCTGGTTTTTGTGTTACCTTTGTATATTCTCCATCTCACATTGGTATTCACGGAAACGAGCCTGTTGATGTTTTAGCTAAAGAAGCCGCTACATCTGGCGGTCAAATTAACATTACTCCACCAGCGTCCGATCTAGTTGCTTGCTGCAAAAAGAAAATGGTGGAATCTTGGACCGAGGAGTGGTACGTCTCTAGCAGAAGCAAAGGAGGTACACGGGCAAAAGTTCAACCCAAGCCGTGGTTTTCAAATTTTGAAGTGACTAGAAGAACAATAGTTACAATCAGTCGTCTAAGAACTGGTCACAGCAGTCTTCCTAGCCATCTTTCACTCATCATGTAGATGTGGCTACAATTATTGTGACCCGAATCACTTATTGTTTTCTTGTACAACCAAAGAAAGCCCCTACTCCTAACCCTGGCTAAACATCAACCTTTATGGCCCCTATAATCTAGTGATGAAGAACTAACGATAGTCGAGATAGTCCCGACTATCGATAGTTACCGATAGTCCCGTAAATAATAAGTTATCGATAGTTATCGATAGTTTTTGATGGTCAAGTTTTTTGACTTGGCCGGCATTTGGATAGCCGGCGAACAAAAAAAAAAAGGTCGCCAGAAATTCCCTTAAAATGGTTGTTTTTATATCTCTGGCTATAATTTTTATTATCTTTATAGTACTTATAAGTAAACGAAATGACTGAAAAAAACTATCGATAGTAAAAAAATATCGATAGTTATCGATAGTGCTATCGATATTTCTCCACCACTACTATAATCTGTCTCATCTACTGGCACTGAATAACTTCGAAATCCTCAAATCCATATCCCAATTTTTCTTCTCCTCGAATATTAATATTTAAATATATAACTATCGTGTTGTCTCTACCCAAAACCTACAGATTATTTTTCTCTATTGCAAACCTTCCCAGGACCGCCACACATATGTATTGTCTATTTACTATGTCCCGATCGGTCTCGGTGACAAAAGAATACCCTCGAATCCCATGTGTCCCTGTACTGTCATTTGGTACCTACTATTAATTTTTTTCCCTCTTTACATTTTATAAATACATAATTTTTGAGTCACCTTATTTTTCAATTTTAACTTGCTGATAATTTATATTTTTACTTTTTTTATTGTACATAATTGTATGTAAATTTTGGCTTATGGCTGATATGGCAAAAGACAAGCGGCCAAATAAATTAAAAAAAAAAAAGTAAAAATAGAACTATGTGAATCTTTGAATCTAAATACTTCGTCATATTTTAGGAGTCGAGTGAATCTACTTCGATAGATGTAAACAGTTTACATACGGAAATCAAAATTGAAGAAGATGAAATAGATGAAGATCATTCAACAAATTTAACAAAACATAAAATTGACCTTGAAGGGAAAAAACTATTTCAGTGTGATACATGTAATAAAACATTTAGTACTAGAGGTAATTTAAAAACTCATAAAAATATACACAGTGGTGAAAAACCATACAAGTGTAATATATGTACTAAAACATTTACTCACCGAAGTAGTTTAAAAAGACATGAAAGAACTCATAGTGGTGAAAAACCGTACAATTGTAATACATGTACTAAAACATTTAGTTGTTCAAATAATTTAAAAGTACATGAAAGGATTCATACTGGTGAAAAACCATATGAATGCAGTGTTTGTTCTAAAACGTTTAGTGATTTATGTAATTTAAGAAAACATGAAAGATTTCACAGTGGTGAAAAACCGTACAAATGTAATATATGTACTAAAACATTTAGTTTTTCAAATAAGTTAAAAGTACATGAAAGGATTCATACTGGTGAAAAACCATATGAATGCAGTGTTTGTTCTAAAACGTTTAGTGATGTATGTAATTTAAGAAAACATGAAAGATTTCACAGTGGTGAAAAACCGTACAAATGTAATATATGTACTAAAACATTTACTACTTCATATAATTTAAAGATACATGAAAGATTTCACAGTGGTGAAAAACCATACAAATGTAACAGTTGTTCTAAAACATTTACGAAATCAAGTTATTTAAAAATACATGAAAGAATTCACAGTGGCGAAAAACCATACGAATGTAACATATGTTCTAAAACATTTACTAATTCAACTCATTTAAAAATACATGAAAGAATACACAGTGGTGAAAAACCATACAAATATAACATATGTACTAAAAAATTTACTACTTCAGATAATTTAAAAGCACATGAAAGAATTCACAGTGGTAATAGACCATATGAGTGTAACATATGTTCTAAAACATTTTATCAGTTAAGTAATTTAAAAACACATGAAAGAATTCACAGTGGTGAAAAACCTTATGAATGTAACATATGTTCGAAAACATTTACTTACTCAAGTAATTTAAAAACACATAAAAGAACTCATAGTGGTGAAAACCTATACCAATGTAATATATGTTTTAAAACATATACTGATTCAAGTAATTTAAAAAAACATAAGAAAATCTACACCGCGGAAAATCCATGAAAATATGTTCTAAACCATACAAGTCCAGTCCTTTAAAACTACCAGACATTTTTATAATATTTAACTAACTATTGGTAACACTTTACGGTCCGAGTACACAGCATTTGTATAATACCCAGAATAACCGTAGAGGTCGATCACGATCAGTGATCACATGTTTGCTTTGTTACCGCAAACAGGTATTGACCAATAAGTCTTTATGTGATGATTTATGTAAAAATTTATAGACGGATAACACATAAAAATATAATTTTATATTATCATTTATTTTTAATTTTTTTGTAATTGTATTGAAATGTGTTAATGTAATTGTAATAAAAGTTTTTGTTTGTTTTTTTTTTTTTTTTTTTTTTTTTTATATATTTTTATCAGTTTCTTGTTATTATATTTTCTGTTATTGTTTTTTATTAAAAATGTGTTCTTACTGTTCTTACCTTACTGGCTATTCCTCCCCAATGCCTAAGGCTGCCAACTTTTTGAAAAATGTCTTTCCAAATTTCGGTTACGGATAATTAATTACTTCGGATATCCGGTAGTTTCGGCTACGGTTACGGATATCCATAATATACCTAGTTCTTACTGTTCTTACCTTACTGACTATTCTTCCTCAATGCCTAAAGCCGAGTCTACATATAACGAACGAACGCGAACGAATGCGAACAAACGTAAACGAATGGTAGCGGACAAACATAAACGAACAAATGTGGATGTAGTCACGAAAACAAACACGAACGAACAGTTTCGAACACTCACGAATGTTTTCCATTTGTTGTCGGTACATCAAAGAAAAAGATTCGTTCGTGTTTGTTTGTGTCTGCCAGATGTGGACGATTAAAAATTATTCTAACAATAAATTAAGATAGACAGTTTATAATAAATTCATAACAATTTAAAATTGACAGGATTTGAAATTTTATTTCGATGTTTTGGAATGTTTTAGATAATTTTTTAGGGAATCTTTGGAGGGAAAATTTGATTAACGGAAGTCGCAGTGTGTAATAACACTGAAGTCTTTCTTTAATAGGAATTGCTTTCCGATAATAAGTGTATATTTTGTTTAGATATTTCTGGTCCAACTATTTCAGTTAACTTTTCGAAATCTGATAGTGACGATCTTGTGAAATTTCCAAAAAATTAGGAATTTTCACAAATTAAATCAGTTAGTAAATTAGAGGCATTATAACGAGGTTTACTTTTATGAAACAAAACCATCTGCCAACATCTTTTTGATTTGTTGGTTTTTAAAGATCGCATGACAAAATTGGGGTCATAATGTGGGCGATATCAGTAGACTATAAAACTCTTACTGCAATAACTTAATTTCAAAATTTCAACTTATTTAAAAAATTATTGTGTAGCCGGAACATAAACGAACATCAACGAATTGAGGTTAATTGTTCATTCGCGTTCGTTTGTGTTTGTTTTTGTTTGTTCATTTTCGTTCATGTTGGTTTACGTTTGTTCGCATTCGTTCACGTTCGTTCGTTATATGTAGACTCGGCTTAAGGCGGATAACTTTTTGAAAAATGTCTTTCTAAAAATACAATTGATGAGAAAAAAAACGAAAATTTAAGAAAAAATAACCAAAACAATTGTAGTTGTATGAATATTAAAAACTGAATTTTAACTAAAAATTGTCAAAACGACTATTTGCTGCCAACAATAAAACTTAACCGCCAGTCGAAAATATATTTAGCCCAACTGGCGGTAAATAGCTCATCTGGCAAATCTAGTTGTGGCCAGGGGTGGCGTCTAGTCTGTCTGTGTGTGCGTTCATTAGTTCGTTCGTAAATTTTTTTTCGCCTCGCATATCTTGAGAACAAATGATGATATCAACTCCATACTAATTTCATTACATGCGTAATTCAAAAATGAAGACCAGATAAAGTTTTCATTAAATTTGAATTAGTGGTTTGTTTTTTATAATAAAAAAAAAACGAAATTAAAAACTTTTTATGAAATATTTATCGTCTTGCATATCTCGAGAATAAATGATGATATCATTTGTTTGATGAAGGATGGAGGCCCTCACTAGGTACAGGGTACGAAGTCGTAAGGGGTAAAGCCTCTGTTGGGGGGAGGAGCCTCCTGAAATGAAAAAATTATTTATGTACAGTAGCCTCTAGTCTTTAAGGACACCCAATGTGATGTTGACAGTGTAGGTAGATCTGTCCACTCAAATTTTTCATAAATTATTTGGAAATTTTTAGAGATAAAAATTGGAGTTTTATTTTTGAAAATGTTCATAATGTCCTATTTGGTTTTGGTATGAAATTTTTCAAACATTTGTCTTAGATTTTTAATACACTACAGTTGACAGCACTGACTTGTACGTCGTTAACAAGTGTAGGTAGGAAAAGTCAAAGAGCATTTAAGAAAGTTTTCATACATTTGAAATTAAAGTGGAGAAAAATAAAATGAATGAACCGGCTCATAAAACTGATCGTACGTTTGAAATTAGAGTGGAGAAAGATGAAGTGAATGAACCAGTCCATGGAAGTTTTCATACTTTTAAAATTAAAGTGGAGGAAGCTGAAGTGAATGAGACCAGTTTAATGTCACCAACAGAAACAGAAATTTGTGTACCAACTAAATTGCCAGAACAAGGTGATAAAAAGAACCTTACAGTCTTACAAGACCAAAATATAAAATTGGTAATTATTAGATTTAGATTATAAATTTTTAATGAACTAAAGAGTGAACGATTGGTCTGTTTTTTTATGGGTGAAAATAAAAATTAAAACAAAATCAAACGAAGGTATAAAAGAAAAATTAAAGTACCTCAACAACTAATAAAGTTACGGGACTTAGTTGCACTTTACACGTATCACACACATAGTTCTTTTTTAAAAAAAAAAAATTACTTAAATGTGCGTAGAATTAACACGGTTCAAATTGATATCTTAATTGGCTCTTTGCTAGGGTGGCCAGAAGGTCTCTTTTAAAGAGAACATGTTCTCTATTTGAAAAATATCTCTTTCTCTCTTTTTTTCTATCAAAATGTTCTCTTTTATTCTCGTTTTTCTAATTTTAGTTCAATACATTATAAATTGTCTTTTAAAACGACACAAAGATTACGCGAGCGCTCCTGGCTTTTTAAGTTAGAAACTGAATCAAGTGAGAATTTTTGTGTACGTTTGCTAGTATATTGTAAATTTTTGTCGGATTTCAGAAAACACTTGTTCTGTCTGATTGGTAACTAACCAATGAAAGGCATAAATATCTTTCTGTGCTAATTAATTTAGTTAGTTAGTTTATAACAGCGGGTCGACGCGACGTATCATTTGAACAAGAAAATATTGTAAATAATTTATTATATATATATATATATATATATATATATATATATATATATATATATATATATATATATATATATATATATATATATATATATATTGCCACGAATAAAACTAAAACTGTTCTCTTTTTTTAATCCTATCATATGGCCACCCTACTCTTTGCAACAAAAAATTTACCGAGCCTTGGCTTCGACGATTATCCTTCAATTTTTAAAATGTCACACTTTTTTAATTGTAATCTTTAGATCCTTCACATAGAAAACTCTAAGAAAATAACCAATATTTTACTTACCTTACACTTCGGGGCAAAAATCGATTGTTTTTTCACTCCCATCTTATATGAATGTTTTAATCGAAATTAGAGATGTCGATTCTCCAAAAAAAAAATCGATTTTTGGACCGATTTAAATCGAAATTAAAAAAATCGATTCAAAAAAAAAAATCGGCTAAAAAAAGATCGATTCTGTGAGTTCGATTTAAAAAATCGAAATTTTGAAAAGTTTAATAAAATTAGCTGATAGTTTTTGTAAGGGACTTAATTGATAGTACATGGGAAATATTGTGTAAAAACGCTTTACATTATATTTGTCAGGACGATGAGTTAACTTTTCAATTATAATTATATCAAATAACGCAATTGAATATGTAGGACGAATACCACGGAATGAACCAAGTTTACTATTCAAAAATTTCAAACAAACTGACAAAAAAATGTTTTCTAAATAAGCTGTTTTTGTAGAAAAGGGATCATTATCCCCAAAGGTGGTCTTCCTTTCCTTTGTATTAATAGTCTTTTACTGGACAAAATAGTGCGTATATATACGTATTTATACGGAGCCACATGGGGGATTCGTTGATAATAACAAGTAAAAAGTGACAATTTATTAACAATAACGTTTTTGGTATTTCATCTTAACACATGTTTCTTTTTAAAATTACAACTAAATGAAATTATTTTTGAAAAAAATCGGTTATCGATCTCTTACTTTTAATAATCGATTCATGAATCGATTCAAATGAAAAAAATCGAAAAAAGAATCGATTTTTTAAGCTTCGATTAATCAATTTAAAATCGACATCTCTAATCGAAATACTTTGTAACATTTTAGGAATGGAGTGAATCATTGATAGATTTAAAAAGTTTACATACCGAAATCAAAATTGAAGAAGATGAAATAGATGAAGATCATTCAACAGATTTAACAAAACATAAAATTGCATGTCTTGGTAAAAAAGTATTTCAGTGTGGTACATGTAATAAAACATTTACATATTCAAATAGTTTAAGAAGACATGAAAAAATTCATAGGGGTGAAAAACCACATGAGTGTAACATATGTTCTAAAACATTCAGTCAGTTAATTAGTTTAAAAACACATGAAAGAATTCACAGTGGTGAAAGACCATACAAATGTAAAAAATGTACTAAAACATTCACTACTTCCAGTTACTTAAGTAAACATGAAAGGATTCATAATGGAGAAAGACCATATGAATGTAACATATGTTCTAAAACATTTAATCGATTAGATGGTTTAAAAACACATGAAAGAATACACAGTGGTGAAAAACCATACAAATGTGACATATGTTGTAAAACATTCAGTCAATTAAGTAGTTTAAAAACACATGAAAGAATTCACAGTGGTGAAAGACCATACAAATGTAAAATATGTGCTAAAACATTTACTAGTTCCGGTGACTTAAGTAAACATGAAAGGATTCATAATGGAGAAAGACCATATGAATGTAACATATGTTCTAAAACATTTACTGATTCAAGTAATTTAAAAGCACATGAAAGAACCCACAGCGGTGAAAAACCATATAAATGTAACATATGTTATAAAACATTTACTGATTCAAGTAATTTAAAAACACATGAAAGAACCCACAGCGGTAAAAAACCATATAAATGTAACATATGTTATAAAACATTTACTGATTCAAGTAATTTAAGACAACATGAAAGAATCCACAGCGGTGAAAAACCATATAAATGTAACATATGTGCTAAAACATTTACTACTTTAGGTAATTTAAAAACACATGAAAGATTCCACAGCGGTAAAAAACCATACAAATGTAACATATGTACTAAAACATTTTATTACTCAGGTCATTTAAAAGCACATGAAAGAATACACAGGGGTGAAAAACCATATATTTGTAGCATATGTTTTAAAAAATTTACTACTTCTAGCGACTTAAAAAGTCATGAACGAACTCACAGTGGTGAAAAACCATACGAATGTAACGTATGTACTAAAACATTGACTGATTCAAGAAATTTAAAAAAACATGAAAGAATCCACACTGCGGGAAACCCATAAAAATATTTTCTAAAGTATTTTTATTTAATCGGTTAGGTAGTTTAGAAAGACACAAAAAAACAGCTATGGATATGACAAGTAATGGAGTCGGACAACCACCAAATTTTAGTAAATAAGGAACTGTTTCCCCCCTCAAATTTTTTTTGTAACATGTTAATTACATCGAAGACTATACGAAATGAACAATTTCTACCACTTGCAATCGCCGCTACGAAAGTTATAGGCCATTTTGTGAAAAATCGACCATTTTAGTGGTACTTTCTAAATATAGATGAATATGTCTCCGTATATGTAGGTTTAAAAAAAATGAAAAAAATCAATTAGAAATTCAAAATTGTTGGCAATGAACAGTATTTGAAAAATAATTTAAATCAAGTAAGCTGCCATAATTTAAATATGAGTTATAATAATTTGTCCCATACAAGGATTACACTTACAAGCTTCCATATGAGGATTACACGAATCGTATCCAATTAAAAAACTAAGTTTGGAGAAATTAAGGTTCAATTTTTTTTCAGAAATACACAACATCAAAAGTATGTAAGCTTCCACCTAAAATGGTCGATTTTTCACAAAATGGCCGATAACTTTCGTAGATCAGATATGTGTACGATGTTACGGGAAACAGGTATTGACTATTAACAAATGTGTGATGAATTCAGTAAACATTTATAAACGGATAAGAATACCACATAAAAATATAATTTTATATTATCATTTTTTTTTTGTAATTGAAATGTGTAAATGTAGGGTAAAAGACCCCATTGTCGATCGGGGTTATAAGTCCGATCAGTTTTGACATTTATATTTTAATGAAGTTATTTCTGAAAGAAACCTTTGAAAAAAAAAATTATTGTTAATACAATGATTATTTTTCAATTTAAATTCACATCACATTTAATGTCTCCTCACTTAATTTAAGAAATACATATATATATATATAACAATTTTTGTTGAATTCATGAATTTTTAATATGGTGGATGATCATTTTTCAAAACACATGGGTTATAAATTGTAACATTTTTCACCGAATTTTTAAAGTTATTAGCATAATAAAAGTATACAAATAATTGTTATTAGTCCACTTAAGAGATTAGGATAGCTGAATTAAATTTTATATGTGTTAAATATTATTTGTATGACTGATTCTTGTTGGGATCCAAGTTTTCGAGTTGGGTATTTTGAGAATCACACAGATATTCCATATCTATTTTATAAACATTTTTGACGTCATCTATCGTCAATTTAACTGTTTAAAAATTCACAATGGCGTATAGATAAGTTAGGATCATGTCACAATGTACACAATGTTTTTTAAAGCAAAATTATAGATGGCGAAAGAAAATACAGTATTTTAGTGGTTTATTTTATCGAATATTTAAACCCTTCTGTCATTGCTGCTATGTTTCACAAGGTGTCATTCTGTGATACTCTATGATACAGACTGACCTCTTGTAGTGGATAGAGTGTCAAAGTGACTGAAAGAGAATGGTTCAAATATTCGATAATATAAGATTTACTACTGTACTGATGTACATTAGTAATCGGACTAACCGGTGATTTTTGATAGGGGTAAGTGTATTGATCTTTCAATGGAGGTTAATATTTTCTGTATGCTTTTTAATAGACGTCAACAAATTATAAAACAAAATCATTAATAAATCAAAATTTTTGGGTTATATTTTCTTAAAAACATATCTATTGGATTAAAAAAACTTGGTTTCATACTTATTAAGAAAAAAAAAATGGGTGTTTTGTTTATTTTTTAATTTTTTTAAGCTAATTTAATGATACAGCTAAAAATAGTGATCGGTCATCGGGTCTCTTACCCTAATAGGAATAAAAATATTTACTTGTTTGTTTTTTTTTTTTTATATTTTTTTATTAGTTTATTATTATGTTCGTTATTAGTCTATTACATTGTCATAGATATATGTCAAAAATCTTTGATGAAATCTATGATCAAATATTAAGAGGTATGTTTAACTATGGTTACAGAAATATTATATTATAAAAGTTGACAAGTTGACTTATTACACTATAATATTTCTTTGGTCAAAATAATTTTCATATAGACAACCTGCGTTATCTTGGAACTACGACACTAGCGTTCAGGGTGGCTATAATTAGCATTTTTACAGTAAAGAGTTTAATGTAAGTAGGCTATTTTAAATTTAAAAGTTAGTTATATTTTTATGAAAAATGTCAAATAGTAAATACAGTTATTATAAAAGGCGGTTTCCGAGATGTTCAAGTGGGTGATTTATGTGATTCTTGTTACAAAAAAAAAGGAAAAAACTTGTGTCAAAATGGTCATGTACGACGTTCAAGAAGTAAAATATACTGATGTAATAACAGCTAAAGTTATGCGACAAACAAATATAAAATTTTAATTTCACATAATTATTAAAGTAAGTGGCTAATTATGCATTTTTTACAAAGATTTAAAGAAGAATAATAAATAAATATTTATCTGAGCGGTTACAATGTTGCGTTGGGCGCAGTCAATTTATCTGTTGTATTTAAATCAATGACAATAACTTGTAACAAACTTACAAATGGACTTATAGAGGCGTCATTAGTGACAATGCAGGTTCTATATATTATGAGCGCAAGCTCAAAAGACCTGCAGAAACTTTGGTGAGGGGAACACAAATTGTATTATTTCCATAGTTACCAACCACGATCGTGTTACAAACCAAACCAAGTAATTATGTTTTTATATGAGTGAGTGAGTAAACTTCTGTTTATTAACATGATAGACAAAGATAAATGCAGATGTAGATAAAAAAGTTCTTTTTAGCTTGCGCCCATAATACTTTATTTAATATTTATGCACATTAAAAATATAAATTTTTAAAAGTAATTTATACAAAAATATAGATTTTTTAATTCATTTTTTGTCAAAATCTATGGTTACAAACAATTTGTGCTGATATGCTCACGCGTGTACTTATAAAATTGACAGTGTGGTAGCAACGGTAGCAACCTTTTATATTTTCTGTTATTGTTTTTTAAAAAATGTATTCTTACTGTTCTTACCTTACTAAGGGCCCGACCAACCTTAAGTGGCGCCCGGGGCAGGATCAAAAATGGCGCCCCTGTAGAAAAAAAATTCTTTTTTCCTTCCAAAAAACAAGTGACGAGCAAAAAAAAACGTCACATACCTAATTTTGACGCCCTCTTAAATTACTTTTTGGCGCCCCAAGGCCTGCCGCCCGGGGCACGTTCTCCGGCTGCCCCGCTAGATCCGCCCCAATGTCTAAGGCGGCTAACTTTTTGGAAAATGTCTTTCCAAAATTGTAGCTGACGAGAAAAGAACGGAAATTTAAGAAAAAAAATAATCAAAAAAGTTGTAACTTGAATATTAAAAACTGAATTTTAATTAATAATTGTCAATACGACTATTTGCCGCTAACAGTAAAATTCAATCGCCAGTCAAAAATATACTTAACCCAACTGGCGGACTGGCGGTAAATAGCTCATCTGTCAAATCTGGTTACAATTAAGCCTATTGGGAAATCAAATAGAGGCGTGGTTTAATATTTACCCCAATTTACCCTACTGGCAGTAGTTTTTCCATTCATCACCAGACGGCAAAAATTCAGACCTAAAAAGGTAGCAATCTTGAATCGACTATTTTTATTTGGAGACAGTAAATTACTGTAAAAAAATAAGGATTATATTAAAAAAAAAAATATGCCAGTTTGTATTCTGCAGATTAAATAGCACAAAGTGAATTGTCAAAATCTAATAAAGTAATAAACAAACGATATTTACCCTCCATAAAACAAACCTTGCCTACTGGCAGTAGTTAATTATTCTTTTACACAGAGGAGAAGTACAGCCAAGGGGACAAACTAGATTGGCTTTGCCTCTGTTCCACTTGTAATGAGTTTGTGACGTACTCTGTTTGTGTACATACACACTGTTTGCAGTGTATTAGTTTGGTTTTTTGTAGTAGTATGTGTATACACGCACACAACCACAACACACGTATTACCAGAGAGAGCTTTTCAACGTGTTCAACTAACAATGGGTATATTGTTAATACAATGGTGTGTTGACTCGACGACGACTACTGACGGACTAATGCCTTAAGCTGTGACTGGCTTACAAATGACTCCAAGCGAATTTCACTTTTTTTTTATGTTAGTTGGCTTCTAGTGTTCTATGGGTACAGCAACTATCTCTATGATGAAATCTGCAGTGTGCAATTTTGTGTACCTTAAGCAACTTAGTAGTCACTATCTTAGTGGCAGTCGATGAGTGTAGGTCAATCACAAGACGATGGATGTGATTGTTATGTTGGTTGTGTTGACATTATTACAATTACAATCCCCACACGGAGTCAGATACATGCGTGTGGTGTCATAGCTATGTATGCAAGAACTGAGCCACGTGACCACCACCACCATCTCCGTTACTCAAACAAATACACAATATCGCACAAATACAAAGTAAACCCATGCACATATTTAACATATTTTTTATATCTTACTGGTTACCCTGGTTACACTGATTCCAGTAGTATAGAGATATGTACATAGAATGTATTAGATATGTTGTCTGTATTACTCTATGATTGCACTAGATATGTTGTCTGTATTACTCTATGATTGTTTTACCACTAGTTCGCATAGCTAAGTTTTACAATTCCCAATAAAAGTTTATTTGGAAATTTTTTGTTTAGAGATAAAAATTGGAGTTTTATTTTTTAAAATGTTCGTGTTATATTTGGTTGTGGACGTGCTATGAAATTTTTCAAATATTTGTGTCGAGTTTTTAATACACTACAGTTGGCGACACTTATTTGTTTAATGTCGACGTGTCGTTAACAAAGGGAGGTAGCAAAAGTCAAAAATTACATGGTCAAAAAGCATTTAATAAAGGTTTTTATACATTTGAAATTAAAGTGGAGAAAAATAAAATGAATAAACCGGCTCATAAAATTGATCGTACGTTTGAAATTAAAGTGGAGAAAGATGGAAGTGAATGAACCAGTCCATGAAAGTTTTCATACTTTTAAAATTAAAGTGGAGAAAGATGAAGTGAATGAACCAGT
Source organism: Brachynemurus nebulosus (assembly GCA_035578155.1). NCBI lineage: Eukaryota > Metazoa > Arthropoda > Insecta > Neuroptera > Myrmeleontidae > Brachynemurus > Brachynemurus nebulosus. Next base: position 5,826,525 of record JAPWDM010000008.1, read on the forward strand.
CTATGAAAGTTTTCATACTTTTAAAATTAAAGTGAAGCAAGCTGAAGTGAATGAGACCAGTTTAGTATCGTCAACCAAAACAGAAATTTGTGTACCAATAAAATTGCCAGAACAAGATGACAAAAAGAACCTTACAGTTTTACAAGATCAAAATATAAAATTGGTAATTATTAGATTTAAGATTATAAAATTTAATGAACTAAATAGTGAAAGAATGGTCTATCTTTTTCCAATTGACAGCAACTAAAACTGTGGTTGCTATAGTTTTTGATATGTAGAATTTAAAAATAATGGAGAAGTCTATTAATTTTTTTTATTACTCATGCGGGAGAAGTACTAACTTGGCGCACATATTTCTGTACGCAAAATGGCTGTTTGCCCACTGTACTCTTCCCGCATACTTTTTTGCGTGTCGAAAGTAACTTTCCACACGCAAATTGACAATAAAACACGCAAAATTTAATCAAAACACGCAAAGCCGCCTCTTAATTTTTCATTTAATAATTATTTCTATAGAAACCACCAACAAAGTAATTTAAACGATAATTAATTCAGAAAAAAAAGACGAACACTCAAAAATATTATTTTAAAAAGTAATATAAATGTCAAAAATAATGATAATAATAGAAAAAAGTATGTGAAATTCGTAATAAAAAATAGTATGTGCAACTCGTGCGGGATTGTCGATTGCCCTACTCAGGTGAATGAGCGCACTCACTACGTTCGTGCGCTCAACTTCGCTTTCGTGGGCAATCGACAATTTCCCGCACTTATTGCACAATATACTATTTTATTACTCATGCGGGAGAAGTACTAACTTGGCGCACACATTTCCGTACGCAAAATAGCTGTTTGCCCACTGTACTCTTCCCCCATACTTTTTTGCGTGTGGAAAGTAACTTTCCACACGCAAATTGACAATAAAACACGCAAAATTTAATCAAAACACGCAAAGCCGCCTCTTAATTTTTCATTTAATAAATATTTCATAATTAAATAATTTACTGTTGAGAGGTTTATTTTGTGAAATTTCATTTTAAATATTAAAAATTTCATTTTAAATATTAGACAACCTACAGATACAACACAACAGTTTCAGACTAATTTCTTTTGACGTTTCTAACATGTTCCCGAATATTCCGTCTAGGGATTGTATCCCAATTACTAAAAACATTTTAGTAATCTACCGTAAACCATCATTTTCAGATTTAACTATACCTGCTGACTCCTTTAGCTCCAGGTCCCACAAACTAGCTGCGTATCGTTCAATGATCTACAGAGCATTCGCTATTCCTCTTCTACCAAAAGACCGAGAAACTGAACTTAACACAATAAAACAAATCGCCCTCAACAACGGTTTTTCAACCCATTTAATAAATGAACTCATTCGTAAAAAACAACACAAAATCACCATTGAACAAATATATCCATCTATTACTGCTGGTCCAGATCCAAAACATTATGTATCACTCCCTTTCCTAGGTGTCATCTCACAAAAAATAGGCAATTTATTTTCAAAATATAATATATCACCCGCCTTCTGTTCATTTGGAAATCTCGGCCGTTCACTTTTTAACGCAAAAGAAAAAACTGATCCGCTAAAAAAGAGTGGAGTTTACCGCTTAGATTGTTCGCAGTGTAATGCTAAATACGTGGGACAGACGGGTCGCAGCTTCGAGACAAGGTATAAGGAACATGTTGGATCTCAAATTCATAGCTCAAATTTTGGTTTACACGTCTTAGAAACAGGTCATTTCCCCAATATAAATCACAAACCAAAAGTTCTACATATTTGTCAAAAGGGTACAAAACTGAATCTCTTGGAGGCTCTTGAAATTAATAGATTGAACAGTGACCCACAAGTGGAGGTTTTAAATGATCAAAACGACCTAAATAATTCACCTTTATTAAAACTGAACTTCTAAACGAAAAAATATAATTTTCAGCAACTTTAACATTTTGGACACCCCTCCTTTATTCTTAAACATATTGGTTAAAAATTTTTACCTTACACAGATAAAAATAATTATCTCTATTATTCAAAACTGGTTTATCAGGTACGTTATGGTACAGCCTATTTCATATGAAATAGTATAATGACGGGTTTTTCCCAAATTCATTTTTAAGAGTATTTATTACACTCCCACATACATTTCTTCAATTACTCTGATGATGATCGCGAGATTGAAAACGCGTTTAGTAAATTCTACTCAATTCTAGTGAAATTGACAAAGTAATTAAAACTTTAAATATTTTTAATATTTCATAATTATTTCTATAGAAACCACCAACAAAGTAATTTAAACAATAATTAATTCAGAAAAAAAAGACGAACACTTAAAAATTATATTTTTAAAAAGTAATAAAAATGTCAAAAATAATGATAATAATAGAAAAAAGTTTATGAAATTCGTAATAAAAAATAGTATGTGCAACTCGTGCGGGATTGTCGATTGCCCCACTCAAGCGAATGATCGCATTCACTACGTTCGTGTGCTCAACTTCGCTTTCGTGGGCAATGAACAATTTCCCACACTTATTGCACAATATACTATTTTTATGGGTGAAAATAAAAATTAAAACAAAATCAAACAAAAATGTAAAAGAAAATTAAAATATCTCAACAACTAACAAAGTTACGGGACTTTAAGGTTGCACTTTACACATATAGGTAGTTCTTTTTTATCTATTTAAATCACCTAAGTTTTAACAGAGCCTTTTTTTTTGTTGCTTTTTGCGTAGAATTAACACGGATTGAATTGATATCTTTAATTGGCTTGTTGCAACAAAAAGTTTACCGAGTCCTGGCTTCGACGATTATCTCTAATTTTTAGAATGTTTTTTGCAGTTACACTTCTTTAACTACAATTTTTGAATTCTTCACATCAGAAACTGTACCAAAAAACTACTGTTTTACTGTCAAAATCGGGCAAAAATTGACTATTTTTTTATAAATTTGTTAAACAAATCAAAAATCATACGTATAAATAATTTAAAACATATCCAACTTCCACGTTCCCGAAAATATTGCATGGTACCTATGAATGCAGAAGCTCCCAAACTTCACGACTTAATGAAACTTCATAAACAAAATATCCTTGTTAGACCAGTGGTCTCATATTCCAATAATTATTTTTCAGTTAAAATATTTCTTAATAAAACCTCCCAAAAATGAAGTTATTCAACCTTACATTTATAATTCAAGTTAAATTTAAAAATCTTTCGTAATATTCATTATTTAATTTCCCCGCCCACTATTTGCCATCTACCTAAAACTCGTTCAACTCAAATTCGTAATTTGCCACTCGTTTCCAGTACACGTGTATTTGTTTACCTTTCTTCTGGGTTTTTCCCCATTTCTTAACCAGTCCATTTTTTGTTTTTAATTTATATATATATATATATATATATATATATATATATATATATATATATATATATATATATATATATATATATATATATATATATATATATATATATATATATATATATATTCTTTTATCCAAACTTAATTCAGTTCAGTTCAGTTTTCACCTGAAGATGATTTAATCAGTCGAAAACTAGTTTGTGAAAAATAATATATCTCTATAGGGTGGGTTGGGGTAAAATGGGTATAAAAATAAGCTCATTTTAACTTTCAAGCCAAACAGAAAAGAAAATTTAATATTTAAAGATCATTTTATGGTTTCAGTTTGTCATTATGATATCTTAGAATAGTTTAATATGTATTATCAGTTAAAAAACTATTTAGTGTTAAAATTATAATAATTTTTTGTACTATACCAATTTTACCCCGTGGTTGGGGGAAAATGGGTATAAAACATGTTTTCTATGTAAAACATATTAATTACAAGTGATACACCTGTTTTATCGCATTATATAGGTTAAGTATAGGTATAGTAAAAAATAAATATTCATTAGTACTTGAAAAAATTTATTGTTACACTAGATATATATAAGAAAAAAATTAAGGAAATGAAAACTTCTTATTTAGGTCTATTAGCCTGAGTATATTACAAATACACTGAGCTTCCTTCAGCAATTTCTTCTTTTGCGTCCTTAATAGCATTTTCATCGTATTTAACAGGTTTCTTTATCAAATACGTGCGTGGCATGTCTTGAAACAACAAAATAAGGTTATTTTTCAGTTTTTAAAGCGTTATACCCATTTTACCCCATATCAATAAAGTATTAATAACATAAAAACTATTTAAAAAAAAGAAATTTAACTAATTAAAAGTAAAAATAGGTATCTTGAATGTATACATACCTAATTTTTAAGTTCCTAGTTCATCAGGTTAACTGTCAACACTATTTTCTGTTAGGTGTAATTGACAACAATGAAACCGTTCAACATATGTTTATTTTCTTTTTAAACCAATTATAGTGCTGCTAACTCACTTTGAGTGCATAATATAATATTAGAATATATTCTTCATATATATATATATAATTTTTCCTGATAAATCTTATCAGTAATTTAATATTTATAAAGTAAAATAGAAATTATACCCGTTTTACCCCCAATATACCCATTTTACCCCAACCCACCCTATTTAAGTTAACAAAATTTAAAAAAAAATTTTCACCATATTCATTATGGATTTTCACAAAGTAAAATTATCTACAATTAATTATGTGACTATTTTTAACTCACTCCATAACTATGCAAATGTTTTAATCAAAATACTTTGTAACATTTTAGGAGGGGAGTGAATCTTTGGTAGATTTAAAGAGTTTACATACGGAAATAAAAATTGAAGATGAAATAGATGAAGATCATTCAACAGATTTAACAAAACATAAAATTGCACGTGTTGGCAATGAAAGAATTCATAGTGGTGAACAATCATTTGAATGTAACATATGTACTAAGACATTTACTACTTCATATTATTTAAAAAGACATGAAATGATTCATAGTGGTGAAAAACCATATCAGTGTAACATATGTTCTGAAAAATTTACTACTTTATATTACTTAAAAATACATCAAGTAAGTCATAATGGTGGTAAACAATATAAATGTAACATATGTACTAAAACATTTACTACTTCATATTATTTAAAAATACATGAAAAAATTCACAGTGAACCATATGTTTGTAATCTATGTTCTAAAACATTTACTTCTTCAAGTAATTTAAAAAAACATGGAAAAATCCACAGTGGTGAAAAACCATACAAATGTAACATATGTACTAAAACATTTAGTCAATCGTATCATTTGACAAGACATGAACGAATTCATAGTGGTGAAAAACCATATAGGTGTAACATATGTAATAAAACATTTACTGATTCAAGTAGTTTAAAAAAACATGAAAGAATTCACAGTGATGAAAAACCTTGTAAATGTAGCATATGTACTAAAACATTTATTACTTCAAGTGATTTAAAAAAACATGAAAGAATTCACAGTGGTGAAAAGCCATATAGGTGTAACATATGTAATAAAACATTTACTGATTCAAATAGTTTAAAAAAACATGAAAGAATTCACAGTGATGAAAAACCTTGTAAATGTAGCATATGTACTAAAACATTTACTACTTCAAGTGATTTAAAAAAGCATGAACGAATTCACAGCGGTGAAAAACCATACAAGTGTATTATTTGTTCTAAAACATTTAGTGTTTCAAGTAATTTAAAAAGGCATGGAAGAATCCACACTGCGGGAAACCCATAAAAATATGTTCTAAAGCATTTTTATTTAATTGGTTAGATAGTTTCAGAAGACACAAAAAAAAAAAAACATATGGATATGACAAAAGTTTTATAAACGGAGTGTAGCTGTGCAAGTCATGAAAATTTCCTACTTTTGAAATTAAGGTGGAGGACATGGAAGAAGCTCAAGTGAATGAGACTAGTTTAATGTCACCAGCAAAAACTAAAATCTTTGTACCAACTAAATTGCCCGAAAAAAATAATAGTTTGTAATACAAGTCCGAGTACACAGCATCTTTATAATACTCAGAACAAATGTAGAGGCCGATCGCGATCAGTGATCAAATATGTGTACGATGTTACGGTAAACAAACACCTATTGACTATTAACAAACATACTCGCTGTTAAACATTTATAAACGGACAAGGATAACACATAAAAATATAATTTTATATTGTTTTTTTTTTTTTTTGTAATTATATTGAAATGTGTAAATGTAATAGGAATAAAAATATTTACTTGTTTATGTTTTGTTTTTGTTTTTTTTAATATTTTTTTATTAGTTTATTATTATGGCTGCTATTAGTCTATTACATTGTCATAGATATATGTCAAAAATCTTTGATCAAATCTATGATCAAATATGAAGAGGTATGTATATTTAACTATGGTTACAGAAATATTATATCATAAAAGTTGACAAGTTAACTTATTACACTATTTGGTCGATTCTGTAACTATTAACAGTCTGTAAAACCTCTGTTAGACTGTTAAATTACAGAATGTTAAAAAATGGTATTCTGTACGCAATTTTTAACAGAAATGTTAGCTAACATTCTGTTATTGCTCTGTAAACTTTACAGCACTCAAAACACTTGCCATAAACTTTACAGAGCTGTTAAATAGGCTAACTACTATGGATATTATTAAATATTGATAATTTTGATTTTTGCGTTTTTTATTTTATAAATTCAATATTTTGACGTTTTAATTTGTCATTTTTTGAATTATTTGATATCCGTAAGTATGTGATCATAAAGTATTTTTGTAGTAAGAAGACTGTTGAGGAAATAATGCAGTGTTCTTAAATCGGATAGGATGTAATTTCAAATAAAATAAATTTATTATGAATTATATTTTTTTTATATACAGTGAATGTTTTCAGGACAAAATCGCACTGACACAATTTGTCCACATGAAGCGTTTTACCTTTTCTCGACAGTGCTTCAGTTATTTAATGTATTTCAACAAGTATTCTTATTCATAGTATTGTCAATTCTTATTTTGTTGCCTACGTATTTAATGCATTGTCTTTTGATAGTGAATAAGCGCTCCTTACTTTACTTGTTTTCACAATTTTTTTTAAAAATTTTTACCCATAAAAGTGTCAATTTATGAAAAATTTTCCCCAGAGACTTGGTAGGTTTGAAGTATTTCTAAAACTATCGGTACCGATATCTACGGAAAGCTCTGATGTGTGTAAATTAGATATCGAAATTATAGCATTATAGGTACATATGCCTATTTTACCATTTGACGAGTGGCCTGAAATATTATAACCATTATAAGGAACTGGTTGTCTAGAGAATTCCCGAATATCTAATTTAGAAATAGCTTAACCCATAATCATGATAATTTTACGTGAGTTTAATATACATGGGTAATACACATAATTTATCTCTCCATTTAACATAAATCGCTATAAAAGAATTAATTTTTTTACATTTTATATACACAAATCCATGGTAATTTAACATAAATAGTTCAACAACAGTAGAATATATAAAATGTAATTGGCATCTTAACATAGTGTCTTACAGAATACCAAATTTTTAACATTCTGTTAAAAACAATTTTACAGAGCTCTGTACTGCAAAATAACAGTCTGTAATAATGTAGTTACAGAATCGACCCATTAATGAAAGAATTCACAGTGGTGAAAAACCCTATGAATGTAACATATGTACTAAAACATTTATTACTTTAAGTAATATAAAAGCACATGAAAGAATGCATACATGAGAGAAACAATTCAAATGTGATATATGTTTTAAAACATTTTCTGATTCATCTGCTTTACAGAAACATAAAAAAATGCATACGGGAGAGAAACCATTCAAATGTAATATATGTTTGAAAACAGTTTCTGACTCAGACAGTTTGAAGAGACATAAAATAATACATACAGGAGAGAAACCATTCAAATGTGATACATGCTTTAAAACATTTTCTGATTCATCTGCTTTACGGAAACATAAAAGAATAGATAGAGAAGAAAAACTATTCAAATGTAATAAATGTTTTAAAACATTTTCTCGATCGGCCACTTTGAAGACACATCAAAAAACTGCATGTTTAAAAAAAAAAAGAAATAATCACAATAATACAGAGTGAGTTGTGACCACAGCCGCAAATTAAAACTGATGATAGACCACAAAAAGTTGAACAAAAAACCTTAATACCACTATTTGCTAGAACGTATAGTTCCGAAGAAAAGTAACTATTAAAAAAAATTTGAGGATCACTGGTTGCCTACCTTTTTTAATAATGTTGTATATATATAGCTAGACATGCTGAAATACGCCAACGTCATTTCGTATTATTTTGAAGGCTTGCTGTATTCGATTTTGCAAATTTTCAACATCACTCACTTTTACGTAAACACACAAACTAACACGTAATAAAATAATTTTCTAAAGAGTAAACACTCAACTAACTAGTTACTATATACTAAGCACTAAACGAAAATGTAAAATAAAAGTTACCAATAAAAATACTAATGACGCTAAAAGTTAACTCATTAGATCCCACTCCTGTTTCTACTGGTCAGATTTTGATGAATTTTCATGCAAAGATCTAGAATGGCATTATAAAATAAATCCCCAAAGATGATCCTTGTATCTTTCCCAGGATAATAGTAAAGGCCCGTATTATATATAATATTGTGGGTGGTGGTGTATATAAAAACTTTGGCGGGAAATATGAAATGAATTTATCAAAAGTAAGGTAAATCTTGTTAACATTAAAAAACGAAATTAAAAGGTTAATGATCCCTTTTTTTAAAACTAATTTATTATTCTGGGCTTTTTAAAACTAACACTACGAAAATAAAAGTGGTTACGTTACTTAAAAGTAAATGCATCTGTTACCCCAATATCATGTTATTTTTATTGAAGATATTTAATTTTTAGCGAATTTCCAAAACTGGAAATTCAGCTTTTACGCCAGGTGTCATGGTGCGACCTAAGCCCGGGACCATATCAGAAATATGTTTTGAGGTCCCTAGAATACGAAAATGATATTCACTAAAATTTATATATATATATATATATATATATATATATGTATCCGCGCGATAACTCTCGAACGAAACGTCTAACGCTTATGAAATTTTGTGTGCGGACTGGATTCTGAATTGGCTTGGCTAAGTTCGTTAGCCAGACACGTCGGATGCCCAGAAGTAGGTTTTCTGGCCATTTTTTATCATTCGATCCTATCATAAGGCAGTTCGATTTTTACATCGTTGAAAAGGAAAAAAAAAATTATGAAGAAAATATTCTTATAATTTTCTTTCTATTTTAAGTATTTTTCGAGAAAATGTAAATTTTCACTTTTATTCTTTCTTTGTTAGTCTAATAAGTAATTTATATTTATATCTCAGTTTTTAATAAGTATAAAAATATTTCATTTTTTTATTAAAAAATTTTGTGAGAACAAGTGAAAACTATTCACATATATGAGATATAACACACATACATGTATAGAGTTTTGTTTCTCATTTATTGCATTATAATTAGCATGGTTCTATTCCATGTTAAAAAATGTAAATTAAACAGATTTTCTAAGCTAATGTAATGAAGAATTTTTTTTTTTTTTTATTGAATTTTTAAGTAAACAAGAAATTGAAGATTATGTTATGATATAAATATTATTAAATATAAAACAAAACAAAATCTGTACAATGTACATATGTATGTACGGAAAAATATTTTGAATCGATTTTGAAAATTTTTCCACTAATAATTAATAATGTTAAAAAATTAAACCATTTCAAATGGATTTAAGGTATTTTATGTGAGGTCAAGGTTTTCGGGACCTAAAAAGGCCAGAAATTAATTAACCAATCGATTTTAAAAAATTTTTCACAGTTAGTAAGTTAAAGTATTTGAATTAATTAATTAAATGATGTCCGCAAGAAGCTTACGGACTGCCATAAGTTATATGAGATCCTTAGAACCCTTTTCTTACTGTTAGAGTACTAGACTTGTATGAGTTTCGCCAGGATTTACTGATCCCATAATTGTAAAAAATAAACTAAACGACCAATTTTAAAAATTTCTTCGCTGTTACAGAGCTAAACTATTTTAGATAGATTTAGAATACATTATGTAAGGTCCGTCAGGGTCCACAGGACCCAAAAGTGTCAAAAATAAACTAACTGACCGATTTTGAAAATTTTTTCACTGTTACAGAGCTAAACTATTTTAGATAAATATCGATTACGTTATGTAAGGTCCGCCTGGGTCCATAGGACCCAAAAGTGTCAAAAATAAACTGCCTGATCTATTTTGAAAATTTTTTCGCTGTTACAGAGCTAAACTGTTTTAGATAAATATAGATTCCGTTATGTAAGGTCTGCCAGGGTCCATAGGATCCAGAAGTGTCAAAAATAAACTAACTGACCGATTTTGAAAATTTTTTCACTGTTACAGAGCTAAACTATTTTAGATAAATATAAATTACGTTATATAAGGTCCACCAAGGTCCATAGAACCCAAAAGTGTCAAAAATAAACTAACTGACCGATTTTGAAAATTTTTTCACTGTTACAGAGCTAAACTATTTTAGATAAGTATAGATTACGTTATGTAAGGTCTGCCAGGGTCCATAGGATCCAGAAGTGTCAAAAATAAACTAACTGACCGATTTTGAAAATTTTTTCACTGTTACAGAGCTAAACTATTTTAGATAAATATAGATTACGTTATGTAAGGTCTGCCAGGGTCCATGGGATCCAAAAGTGTCAAAAATAAACTAACCGACCGATTTTGAAAATTTTTTCACAGTTGGGGAACTAACTATTTTAGATAGACATACATTACGTTATTTAGGGTCCGCCAGGGTCCATGGGGCCCAAAAGTGGTAAAAATAAACTAACCGACCGATTTTGAAAATTTTTTCACTGTTACAGAGCTAAACTATTTTAGATAAATATAGATTACGTTATGTAAAGTCTGCCAGGGTCCATCGGATCCAAAAGCGTCAAAAATAAACTAGCCGACCGATTTTGAAAATTTTTTCACTGTTGGGGAGCTAAGCTATTTTAGATACATATAGATTACGTTATGTAAGGTCTGAAGTGTCAGTAGGACCTAAAAGTGTCAAAAATAAAATAACTGACCGATTTTGAAACCTTTTTACTATTACGGAGGTAAACTATTTTAGATAGGTACAGGTTGTGTTATCTGAGATCCACAACTGTCCTGCGGATGCAAATGCGGCGTAGAATGCTACACAACGGGTTTTGAATATATATATATATATATATATATATATATATATATATATATATATATATATATATATATATATATACATATATATATATATATATATATATATATATATATATATATATATATATATATATATATATATTTTACATAAAGTCCGCCTAGAATATACGGTCGAGCTGATTTTTTAATGAGGTCCACCGGGATCTTGCAGATCCGAAAACGCCAGTAATAAGCTATCGAAAAGATGCTAAAAAATTTCTCACTGCTAGAGAACTAAATTATTTTAGATGGATACAACTATGCTGCACAAAATTCGTTCGGGTTCTTGGGTCCCCAAAAATACCAAAACTAATTACCCAACCGATTTTAAAAATTCTTTTACTCTTAGAAAGCTAAACTATTTTAAATAGGTACAGGTCTTAGATGAGATCCGCCAGTGCCCAAGATTTGGAAATTCGCTATGTTATGCAGATGCTGCGACAGGGGTATTATTATGTTCAGGAAAATCTGCACACAAAATCTTTTCAAGATATTCCAATGGTTTTCCAGTTTGTTTAACTATTTTACAACTAATTATCTTTATTTCTCATTCACGAAGTTAGCCACGAAATACTTGTAACAAAATACGTTGAATAATCTCTACTCTTTGATTACGTTACAACCCAGCGTATTTTAAAACATATCTGTCACTTCTCTGCTGAAATTTTCTATTTTAATATTTATTTTTATCAATTATTTCATTTTTAATACTTTAAACATATATTTTACTAACACTCGGGCAAGGTTTTTTAAATTAAAATTTAAAAATCAATGCAAAAATTTGTGCCAACCTGCATTGCGCATTACAGACCCTTTTTAAATACTTTTTTTTAAATAAATAGTTCAGCTGAAAGCTTTTTAATGGTAATTTTTACACAGGCGGAGAGAGGAAGGTTCAAAGAACGTTATTCAATTGTAATTTTATACATTTAAGTATCTCGTAATTGAGAAAATAGCCCGTAAAGTTGACTTTCCCACGGTATTACGTGTAATATTGTGTTCAATTGGTATAGAAATAATTATGCTTGTAACATACAAATCCGGTGCGGATTACCACCAGAGGCGCGAGTGAGAATCTTTGTGTCGCCAATAAATTGGTACGTATTTAAAAAAAATCCTGTAATACTATAACACCTATTTGAAAAAATAAAAAAACTAAAAGTCTCCTGCTGAATAAAAGTTCAATTTTCAAAAATCTTATAGTAGCCATAAAATACCCCAATAGTTACGTATTAAAGCATAATTTTCAAAGTTTAGTATGAATCTAAATAATTAAACGATATCAATAATTTTCGTATCCTATTTATTAAACAAAATTACATCTTTAACTTAACAAAAATTATAGAATAAGTTTTATAAACTTTATTTAAATAAATAAATAAAAAATAATAATAATAATACGTCTTAAATGTTATTGTTTTAATAATAACAAACATTGAATTCGAGTTTAAAAAAGGCGGGAAAATGCCAGACTACTAATATTAATATCAAATAAAGGAAATGACGAAAAAGAAATTATTCTACATAAGTAATTATTTTTTTTATTTAAAATATAAGTTAATAACAACAAAAATTATAAAAATTATTTGAATATGTAATTAATTTCAGTAGGCGAGTTTCAGTCAATCCTTCCCCCCCCCAGAAAGGGGTCCACAAATTGTACATACAAAATAACCCAGTTTCGCTCTTAATATTATAATCAGAGAGCAACAAAATAAGTAAATAAATTAAACGAAATTTTGATAATTAAAAATTAATTTGTTTTAAGATGTGAAGAATTTTGATGTGTCGCCTCAAACTGCACGATTGAGAAAATGTTTCGAAACGTGTATTAAATGCGAATGGTTTTTCACCACTGTGCCCTCTTTCATGATCCTTTAAACCGGATGTGCCTTCTTTAACTGTCTATTTTGTTATTTTAATTTTTTTTTATTAGCTTATTTTTATTATCTTTTGTTAAAAACGTGCATGTTTACACATGCTGAATTGTTTCGTAAATTTATTTATAGGGTAGCTTCGCTAGTTTGCCGTCCAGGTCCAGTATTCGTCCATTTTATTGTAAACACATGTCACCATGTGCAAGTAACATTGTCAAAAATATTTTTGCACGATCGTGTATTTTCATGCATTTACCGATGCTGTTGACAATGCTGGTAAGTTACATTTCCCGAACGTTTGTTTATATCCATGGAAACCAAAAAATAACAGTGCGGTAAGTGAAATAGATGCGTGGTAAGTAAATAGGAGTGTGGTAAGTGAAATTAGCTCAAAAATGATTGTATTTATTTATTTATATTGAAATTAAAAGTACAATTTGAACAATTAGGAAAATAAATCGATTAATATGAAAATTTTCACTAGTTTGCACATTATTATTATTGTTGGCATTAATCTTCTTATTTTATTGACATTTCAAAAGGTCGTACAATCATTAAAATTTTCTGCGATTTTCATAATCTTCCTTTCATTTTAAGAGAATAAATTTGCAGCCAAAAATAAGATGCTTCAACAATTTCATTATTCTCACTAATATTATAGTTTAACAAACTATTTTCCTCAATTTTTTTAATAGAAAATTCAATAATGATATTCACACCAGTGAAATATTGACACATTTTTTATTTACAAATATAGTTGTCAGTTGTCACTACAAAAATATTTATAATATTTATTCATGGCATTCTATGTCATAACATAGAAATATAAATTTCACCTATATTATCCGAATTTTATTTTTTATTTAACATAATATTTTTATTCTTCGATTATTTTAAATCGATCGTGCAAAAAATATTATACAATATACGATGCGTTAAGTGCATTTACTGATCTCGAAAATTGCAAAAACTCGACCCTACGGGTCTCGTTTTCGCAACATTTTCTCGATCAGTAAAAGCAACTTACCGAACTTATATTGTAAAATACTATTAGTTGATAGAGTTGCGTATTTAAAAAGAATTATTAATCAGTCACTTGTTTTTGTGTTAGGCAGACAGTGTGTGAATTAACAAAAAAAAAAAAAAAAAAAAATAGTGTTATGACGACCGGAAAGAAGTTGGCGCCGAATGTTGGAAAATCGTTTTGTTTTTTATATGGCTAAATTGCTCCCAAATTGCTCCTTTGGAATCAGTAATTGCTCCACCTGAAACTTAATTATTTAATTAGTTACTTATTTACAAACAAAAAAACTTTTTTGTTTCACTGTTTCTATTATGAAAATCTTGTCAAATAATGCACTTTTATATAATTACTTTATATCAAAAAAAAATTGTTCCCAATTTGCTCCATCTAATTTAAAAGTTAAATATTAGTTTTTCTGAATAATAATTAAAATATATTAAAATAAAAAATATTTTGAATTAGGTTATGTATTATTAAAACGTATAGGCAATCCATTATCCAATATTATTTTGGGAGATTTTGATAACATAAATAACGGAAAAAAATTTTTTTCTTTATAAATAACTAATTAAATAATTAAGTTTCAGGTGGAGCAATTACTGATTTCAAAGGAGCAATTTAACTATCTACTTAATAAATTTGTAACACTGACTGACTGACAGACAACGCACAGCCTAAACCGTTGGGTTTAGAAGAATGAAATTTTGCACAGGAATTCCCTATGTAACGTAAGTGACCACTAAGAAAGGATTTTTGAAAATTCGCCCCCTAAGTGGGTTAAATAGGGAATGTAAATTTTTATGGAAATTCGTTATTTTTGAAGTTAGAAAAATATGTTACTATGACTATTAAAATAAAAAATATATTATTTAATGAATCTTTAACTTTGACAGACAACGCACAACCTAAACTGTTGGGTTTAGAAGGACGAAATTAAGCACAGGAGTTATGAAAATTGGCGTTTAGGCTTCTACTATTTATAAATAAAAGTTGTTTCTGGAAATTTATTCCCTAAGGAGTTAAAACAGAAAATGAGAGTTCATATGGGAAGTTCGTCATTTTTGAAGTTATAAACGTGAATATTGATTTAGGCTTTTGAAAAACATTAAAAGTGAGCAGAAAGTGAGTACCTAATAAAAAGATGTTGCCGATGGGAAATCCCATCGGGCATATGGCTAGTATACATAGAAAACAAAAAGATTTTTCAACTTTCGGCGCTAACTTCTTTCCGGTGTTATGACGACATTTCATGGTTAGTTTTAAAACTGTTATGGCGTCATTAAGTTTTATTTTTTGTTTTTATATTAATATTTAAGATACATTGGACGTAATTAGAAGTGAAAATTTTCCTCAAAAACTTCAGTTTTCGACCACTTGGACGAAAACTGAAACAATCAAATGAAATTTATTTTATTTCTCAATCTATCTATGTTGTGTCCGGAGGTAGCCGCGGTTTAAATAAAAGTAGTATTTAATAAATTAGGTTATCACGTACCTTTTATATTTTGGCGCTAGTTCACAGTCGTAAGTAAAACACCTTAATCTGGTTGTAGCACTATTAACACACTAGTTTATACACAAAATATATTTAGTTAATATTTGCAGTAGTTATTAGGTAGTTATTAAGCCTTTATTAGTAGAAGCAGTTTATATTAGAAGTTTAGCAGTAACACACACTTGTAATAATATTTAAGCAGAAACCATCTTGTATCTTCACTGCATTGAAGTCACTGTTGCGCACTAACTTTTACAGGGAAAATCGCATACATCTTTGATGTTGTGCTTTTGGACACAAGTAGCGACATCTATGACGTAGATGTCGAAGTAAGGAACACTCATTAGCGGTTTGAGTACACAACACCTTCTCCCCCTGAAGTGATGCCTGGGGTTTTGCAGAACTTATAGTAGAAGTTGCAGTAGTTTTAGATGCAGCAGTAAAAGTAGTAGGTATAGCAGTAGTAGTAGAAATAGTAGAAGTAGAAGTAGTAGTAGTATCCATGGTTTAATAATATTCCCTGTAACGAGTTGGCGGTAGAAGTTGACTTCGTCGCCGTAGTGTCATTTGGCTGGCAGTTTCCGTATTTTTTGAAGCTTCTGGAGGTTGGGTGACATCAGACGTAAGTAGTTCTGGCATTATTAGCGTCGGTTTTTGAAGAATAGGTTTCAGTTGGTTTCGATGTTTACGCCTTTCTACGCCATCAACCATAACGATCCAAATATTTTTTGATATTCGTCGTAGTACCTTCCCCTCCCTCCAAGACCAAGAAGTATTTGATTTGTACATTTTTACAAAAACTCGTTGACCAACTGAAATAAATTTTTCTTTTGTTCTCTTATTGTAGTTTCTTTCTTTATTCTTGGCATATTTTTTAGAAATAATTTTTGAATTTGGATGAAGTAAATCAAGAAGAGTTCTTAACTGACGTTTGAAAAATCGTTCAGCAGGAGTAGCATTTGTAGCTGGATGTTCTGTATTTCTATACCGAAGTAGGAAGTCTTGAATGGCTTCAATTGTAGGTGCAGTGTTATGAAGTATTTTCTTCATTGCCATTTTGAAAGTTTGGACGTTTCGTTCAGCGAGCCCATTACTCATTGGAGAGTATGCAGGAGTTAAAGTAAGTTTTATGCCAAGTCTTTTGCAAAAGTTACGAAATTCAAAAGAAGTGAACCCAGTTGCATTGTCACAAACTATTTCTTCGACAATGCCATATTTAGAAAATAAATTTTTTAGAACTGAGATAGTAGTTGTAGAACTTGTGTCACTGACACGAATGACCTCTGGCCATCTAGAGTATGAATCAATAATGATAAGGAATAGTTGATTGTGGAATGGTCCACAATGGTCCATGTGGATACGGGACCATGGAGAATTAGAAGGATGCCAATTTCCTAGTGGCACTTTTACTGGATTCTTTTCGACTGCGGCACAGGCAGTGCAGTTATTTGCAAGATTTTCGATCTCTTGGTTGAGTTCAGGCCACCAGAAGTATCTTCGTGCTTCACTTTTCATACGAACGATACCCTGATGGGTAGCATGTAGGTACTGAAGAAGTTGAGGTCTGAATTTTGAAGGAATGATAGTTCGAATACCCCATAGAAGACATTCATTGTGAATACTAATTTCGTTACGAATTTTGAAGTAAGACTCTAACTCAGAAGTTTGTAGGAACTTTGGCCACCCAGTAAGTACAGCTTCTTTTAATTTTTTAAAAGTAGGGTCAGTAGCGGTCTCTTTGGCAATATCGTGTGCAGTAATAGGAAGTTCCTGCTGAATTTGTTCCTGAATTTGGAACACAACGCTATGCATGCTGTAATCATGTTCATCGAAGTTTTTATCTTCACCTTCAGGTAGACGTGAAAGACCATCGGCATGACCCAATTTGGTAGTAGGTACGTACTCAATTTTAAATTGGTAACCCATTAGAAATATAGCCCATCGCTGAATTCGATTTGCAGTAGTCACGGGAATACCCTTTTTTGAACCGAAGATTTGAAGTAGACTTTTGTGATCGGTTTGTAGAAGAAATTCGCGACCCCACAAATATTGATGAAATTTACGTATAGCATAAACAACACCAAGAGCTTCTCTTTCTACTTGAGCATATCTCTTTTCGGCATCGGTCAGAGTCTTTGAAGCATAAGCAATTACCTTTTCTGAACCGTCGGGATATCTATGGAAAAGTACAGCTCCAAGGCCGATCGAGCTTGCATCTGTAGCAAGAATTATGGGTACATTTGGGTCGTAGTGAGCTAAGTAGTTTGGAGATATAAGAGCCTCTTTTATTTTGTTTAAAGATATTTCACACTCAGTTGACCAAAACCAGGGTACATTCTTTTTTCGAAGACGATTAAGCGGATATAGAAGTTCAGAGAAGTGACTGATAAATTTCGAGTAGTAGACCACCATACCAATGAAACTCTCTAACTCTTTCAGATTGGTTGGACGCTTCATATTAATTATCGCTGAAGTTTTACGGGGTGATTTATGGATACCATCCTTATCTACTATAAACCCCAAAAATTCTAAGGAGTCCTGGAAGAAGTGCGATTTAGAAGATTTGATACGAAAACCAAATTCGCGTATTCGTTGAAGTACAGCAGCTAGATTATGTAAATGTTCAGAAGAATTACGACCTGTGACAATAATGTCATCTAGGTACCACGCGACACCTGGTAGTCCTTGTAGCATTTGATCCATTACTTTCTGGTAGATCATGGGACTTGAAGCAACCCCGAATGGAAGTCTTGTATAACGTAGTAATCCCTTATGTGTATTTATTACCAATAATTTTTTGCTCTCCTCATCAACTTCTATTTGTAAGTACGCATCTGAAAAGTCAATAACAGTAAATTGTTGACCACCATTTAGAGCAGCAAAAATACTATCAGTTGTAGGAAGTGGGTAGTGAGGGACTTGAAGAGACTGATTCAATCCAGTACTAAAATCAGCGCAGATTCGGACCTGTCCATTTGGTTTACGAACAGCCACAATTGGAGAACTCCACTCGCTATGATCGACTGGTTCTAGAACGTTTTGTGAAATTAACCGATTCAGTTCTTGTTCCACTAATTCACGTGTAGCAAAAGGTAGTGGTCGGGCCTTACGAAAAACAGGAACGGCATCAGGTTTCAAATATAAATGGGCTTTAAACTTTTTACAATGACCCAAACCATCTTGAAAAAGATCGGCGTACTCATTTAATAACCCCTGTAGAGTAGAAGAATTTGAAGAATTTGAAGTAACCGAAGTGCCCGTATCAGAATTTTGTAAAAATACGGCTAAAATAGAAGATTTGTCACGAAATTGACGTAGACAGTGTGAGTCGAGCTTTAGATTGTCAATCCAATCATGACCTAACACATTATTAGTAGTGCCAGTAGCAAAAAATAATTTTAAAGTAGTGCATGTCCCATTGAAACAAACATTTACCATGCTTTCTCCAAGCAAAGAAATATTATGACCAGAATAACTGGCTAACGACATGGAAGTAGCATCTAAATTTGGACGACCTAATAAATTGTAACAATTTTCATTTACTATTGTAGAACAAGACCCAGTATCTAATTCAAAATTAATTAATTTGTTATTTACCAGTACAGGAACCATATATTTAGGAGTATTTTGATTATTCTGCACCTGTAGTACGTCAAATTTGGAAGTAGTCGGAGCAATATAATGTGTGTTTGAGCGCCTAGATTTTGTAGTTTTCACTGTAGCCGAAGTATCTGTAGCATTTGAAGCATGTGGCATTTTTCCCCCTTTTGAAGATCGGCACACGGTAGAAATATGACCTTTCAAGCCACAAATTCTGCAAACAGCTGATCTGAATTTACAATTTTTTCGTAAGTGTTTTCCTCCACAGGAATCACACGGAGTAATTGTAGAATTATTAGAAGTAAATTTCGAAGTATTTTTGAAATTAGATTTTTTATATTTAGAAATTTTTTGCACGGAATTGTCTTGTGCAGAAGTAGAATTTGAAGTAACGTTAGTATTTATCAGCTGTTCCAAAATTTTAGCCTTTTCGATAATATCATCTAATTTATTGTAGTCTGTTTGTAGTAGATTTTTCCGTATTTCATTGTTATGAATACCAATGACAAATGCTGTTACTAAAGCATCTTGGAGGAAGTTTGAGGGGAAACGACAATTTGTACTTAATTCTTTTAATTTATTGCCAAAATCTTGGATCGACTCCGTTTGTGTCTGTCGGCACGTGAAAAATTTATACCGTTCAGCGCATTTAAATGTAACCGTTTTATAATTATTTTGCAACTTTTCTTTTAATTGTTCGTACGTGAACTTTGAAGGAGTGTCCGGTTTACATAAAGAAATTAATGTTTGAAGAGGTTTTGCTGTAAGTGAATCTATCAGCAAAGCACGTTTCAAGGTAGCATTTTCAATTTGGTTTAATACCAAGTAGTTATCGAATTTGACCAAAAATGTTTCAAAATCGATCTTATCCGGATCAAATTCGACATTTTTATGAATCTTGAAACTATCTGAAGTTTTATTATCAACAGAATCTAACGAAGTATTTGCGCTGTCTGTTTTTGGCGGCATTTTGTATGTAGTAGAAGAAATGAAAACACACGAAAATGTTTTTTAATTCCGTTTTTTTCTCGTCGCCAAGTTTTTTTGTTGTGTCCGGAGGTAGCCGCGGTTTAAATAAAAGTAGTATTTAATAAATTAGGTTATCACGTACCTTTTATATTTTGGCGCTAGTTCACAGTCGTAAGTAAAACACCTTAATCTGGTTGTAGCACTATTAACACACTAGTTTATACACAAAATATATTTAGTTAATATTTGCAGTAGTTATTAGGTAGTTATTAAGCCTTTATTAGTAGAAGCAGTTTATATTAGAAGTTTAGCAGTAACACACACTTGTAATAATATTTAAGCAGAAACCATCTTGTATCTTCACTGCATTGAAGTCACTGTTGCGCACTAACTTTTACAGGGAAAATCGCATACATCTTTGATGTTGTGCTTTTGGACACAAGTAGCGACATCTATGACGTAGATGTCGAAGTAAGGAACACTCATTAGCGGTTTGAGTACACAACAATCTAAATACTGTGAAATAGTAAAAAGCTTTGTTTTAGACAATTACTATAGGCTGCTTGATTAGAGATTTAATTTTCGTTCACTCAATTATTTGCGTTGAATGAATTATAAAAGTTTAAATTATATGGACGAAAACTGAAAATTGCATTAAATTGTACTTTTCAGTTTTCGTCCATATATTTTTCTGTATGTGAATTATATTTTCAAACTATTAGATAACGTCCTTAGAATCAAAAAATTATAAAATAAAATAAAAAGGTTTAAGAAGGAAGATAAAAGGTTCTGAATACATATAAGCATTTGCTTTTTATTAAAAATAATTTTTTTATAACAATACTTAACCTAAATGGTTGTCGAAAACTAGCCTACATGTGGACGATAACTTTTTTGGATGAAAACTAGCGAAATCTGTATATTTATCATTATTATTTTTTTATAAAAAAAAAAACAGTGAACGTAATTAGTTATCATTTTATGTCAACTTAAAATAGACTATGTAAGCAATAAATAGCAATAGAATTCATTAGCATTAGATCAGTTGAATATATTCTTTTTATGTCGCAAAGCTATCAACTCCATTAATTGGACGAAAACTAGCGAACCTACCGTATATTCCTTTTTTTAATTGTTTAAAAATACTGGTAGCCGCTGAGGAAGTTTATTTGGCAGATGCACGGATCGTACAGTGTTAACAATTTATTTATCTAAAATGTGAAGTTTCTTGATATATTTCTGACTGAACGCGAAAATCGTTTTAAAACATGTACTAAATTTATTTTTCTCATGTAGGTATGTATAAGTTTTTTTTTTTTTTAAATTACCTGACACAGTAAATGTTTTAAAACATATGTCATTCAAATGGTTTCTCCTGTGTGTATTCTTTTATGTTTCTTCAAATGGCCTGACTGAGAAAATGTTTTAACACATACATCACATTTAAATGGTTTTTCTCCTGTATGTGTTCTTTCATGTTGCTTTAAAATACTTGACTGAGAAAATGTTTTAACACATACATCACATTTAAATGGTTTTTCTCCTGTATGTGTTCTTTCATGTTCTTTTAAAGTACTTCCTCGAGAAAATGTTTTAAAACATGTGTTACATTTGAATGGTTTTTCTCCTGTGTGTATTCTTTTATGTGTTATCAAACTGCCCGACTGAGAAAATGTTTTAAAACATGTATTGCATTTGAATGGTTTTTCTCCTGTATGTTGTGTTCTGTCATGTGTTTGTTCAGTGGCGTTATGTGTGTTAGATGTTCCTGAATTTTCGTCACTTTCGCCAGATAAATCACTATTCTCGGTTAACACATCCTCTGTGACATCTTCTAATTTTATTTCCGTATGTAGACTTTCCAAATTTAATAAATCATCAGAATTGTTTTCTTCCATTTTGATTTCATTTCCATAATGTAAAGAATGAGATAATTCTGTTATGTTTGATGATGAACTGTCAACATTCTGGAAATTTTCTTCCTCCTTTACTTTAACAGTAAATGTTTCACTGACTGCTGTAATTCCTTTATTTTCCATTTTTGTTTTCTTTGTTTAATTCAGTAATTCTCACAATTTTAGCAAAGTTTCAAATGACAGTGTACAACGTGTACAATCAACAATCACGTTTTATTTTACCCTCATAACATTTAGCCAACACAAAATTCAAAATATTAAAATTTCAACTTTTTCCCTATGAATGTTTGTGATCATCGTGATCATTTTGTGATACTTGTACCTTGTAAATATGGATATTAGACAAGGAGACGAAACTTATATGAGAGGAATTGGCAAAATTGGTCAGGAAAATGGTAAATATAAGGCTTTCTTTTTTTGCCACTCGCGGCGTTAATAATTAGAATAATGCTCGAATACTGATGTGAATATAGCGAATATAGTAACATAAAACGAATAAAACAGAATGTAACTACAGTACTTATTCTCAAATGGAAACACGTGGGGACTGGGGAAGTGAGTGTTTGAGAATCACCAATGTCGGTTGATGATATTTAATAATAAGGAAATACATAGAAATTACATATGTATGAAATAAACTTATAGTTTAAATTACTTTATACGGCGGATATCCAATGGTACTGACTACGATTTTACATAGTGACGTCAGCGAATTACATAATATACAATATAAATGACGCGACGCAAAATAAAAATTATTAACTTTATTTTAAAAACGATCGAAAAACCCACGTTATAACTGAGTTGAACATTGAAAAAGATTCCAGAAGATTCTATTCAGAAGCTAACAAAGATAATATAGAAGCTCGCGTTTGCATTTGAGAGTGTTCCATTTGAGAATAAGTACTGTACCGCTTTCGTATCCGACGAACACGAGTGCCATCTTTGATTTAGACACTTTTTTTGAATACATTTGAGTTTAGTCTCCTTGTTTAATCTCCATAACACTGATGACCTTTGTCAAACTTGATAATTGTCCAAACTTCAAAACGGTAGAATTAAATTCTCGGAGAAGAAAATGGAAAATAAAGGGTCTATATTAAAGGCTGATGCAATTACTGTTAAAATAAAAAAGGAGGAAAATTTACGGAATGTAGACAATTCATTTTTAAATATAACAAAAACGGAAGTACCTGATTCTTCATGTTATGAAAATGAAATAAAATTGGAACTGGAAGAAAGTAATAATACTGGTGACTTATTAAATTTAAAAAGTTTACATACCGGAATTAAGTTAGAAGATGATGAAGGGGATACGTTAACCGAAGAAAATATTTTATCCGGCGAAACTTGTGAAAATTTAACAAATACCAACAGTGCAACTGAACAAGGTGCTTATGAAAAAATTCAAATCAGTGAAAAACCACACACATCATGCCATTTGGAAAAACATCAGAAACCCCTTACTGGTGAAAAACCATTCGAATGTGATATATGTTTTAGAACATTTTCTACGTCAGTTAGTTTACAAACACATGAAAGAACACACACGGGAGAAAAACCATTCAAATGTAACACATGTTTTAAAACATTTTCTCGATCATACGTTTTAAAGAGTCATAAAAGAACACATACCGGAGAAAAACCATACAAGTGTAATGTGTGTTTTAAAACATTTTCTCACTTAGGTAATCTAAAAAAACATAAATTATTACATACAGGAGAAAAACCATTCAAATGTGATATATGTTTTAAAACATTTTCACAGTCAAGTAGTTTGAAATTACATGAAAGAATACATACAGAAGAAAAACCATTCCAGTGTGATATGTGTTTTAAAACATTTTCTCGATCAGGCGGGTTAAAGATTCATGAAAGGATACACACAGGCGAAAAACCATTCAAATGTGATATATGCTTTAAAATATTTTCTATGTTACATCATTTACAAAGACATGAAAGAACACATACAGGAGAGAGACCATTTGAATGTGAAACATGTTTTAAAACATTTTCACAGTCAAGTAATTTGAAGCGACACGTCAAAAAACATTTTTAGAAAAATCGGAACATAATTATATTTTTACTGGAATGTTTCCCGTTGTTTGTTTTTTAGTTTCTTCTGTTTTATTTAAGAAGATAGTTCACGCCAGAAACGGCTAATAAACTAATTTTTTTCGAATCTCGTTTTTTGTTTTTATTTTGTTCTGTGGTTCTTTGCAAACACGGTGATATATAAAACATGGTCAAAAATTTTTTTTTTCAAGTAGAAAAATATTTATTTTTGAGCCGCTGCACAGCCAAGTTGCTGGTCCTTTGCAGATAACGCTCGCCCCCCCCCCCCCCCTCGCGATTTGATCAGTAATATTTAGTTTTGGTGTGTATATGAGTGTTATAGTATGCACTGAAATAATGTTCTTTTATTTGTATACCTTTGTAAACGTTTTAATAAACAGTGAGTAAACCGCTTCTTTTGTTATTATTTTTGTTTTTTACCGTTTCCCGAAACTTGTGTTTTTCCCGACAAGGAAAATCATATCTCAAGTTCTAGAAAAGATAGAGACTTAATTTTTTTTTTATTTTGTTCATAAACATATTGCGCATAAAGTGGAGTATGCTTTTTCCATTTCAACAACTGTAACTATTATTAAACGTTTTTTTTTTTTAGCGAATTTCGAAAACTCGAAATTCAGCTATTACAGTAGGTCTCATGACGCAATCTGAGTCCGGGACTATGGCAGAAATATGTTTTGAGGTCCCTAGAATATGAAAATGATATTCACTAAAATTTATATATACATATATATATATATATATATATATATATATATATATATATATATATATATATATATATATATATATATATATATATATATATATATATATATATATATATATATATATACACGAACGAAACGTCTAACGCTTATGAAATTTTGTGTGCGGACTGGATTCTGAATTGGCTTGGCTAAGTTCGTTAGCCAGACACGTCGGATGCCCAGAAGTAGGTTTTCTGGCCATTTTTTATCATTCGATCCTATCATAAGACAGTTCGATTTTTACATCGTTGAAAAGGAAAAAAAAATTATGAAGAAAATGTTCTTATAATTTTCTTTCTATGTTAAATAGTTTTCGAGAAAATCGTAATTTTCACTTTTGCCTTATTTTGCTCTCTTTGTCATTGTAATAAGTAATTTATATTTCTATCTCAGTTGCTTATAACATATACAAAAATTTCATTTTTTTTACGTAAAACAAACGGTAGTTATTCAAAATCTATGTATTATAAATACCATATCTCTGTCTCATTTTTTTAAATTAAAATTAACCAGATATTTTAAGCATGTGTAATGAAGATTTTTTTAATTTTTTTATTGAATTTTTATTGAATGAACAAGATAATGAAGGTATTGTCATGATATAATATTATTAAATATTATAGAAAGATAACATAATAATAATGTTTATATGACAGGAAAAAAATTTTGAAGAACTAGATCGATTTTGAAAATTTTTTCACTGTCAAAGATTTAAGCTATTTTAGATATTTTAGACAGATATAGATTACGTAATGTAAGGTCCGCCAGGGTCCATGGGACCCAAAAGTGTGAAAAATAAACTAACCGACCGATTTTGAAAATTTTTTCACTGTTAGAGAGCTAAACTATTTTAGAAAGATATAGATTACCTCATGCAAGGTCCGCTAAGGTCCATTGGATCTAGAAGTGTCAAAAATAAAATAAGCGACCGATTTTGAAAATTTTTTCACTGTCAAAGAGCTAAGCTATTTTAGATAGATATAGAATACGTAATGTAAGGTCCGCCAAGGTCCATGGGACCCAAAAATGTCAACAATAAACTAACCGACCGATTTTGAAAATTTTTTCACTGTTAGAGAGCTAAACTATTTTAGATAGATATAGATTACCTTATGTAAGGTCCGCTAGGGTCCATTGGATCTAAAAGTGTCTAAAAAAAAATAACCGACTGATTTTGAAAATTTTTTCACTCTTACAGAGGTAGACTATTTTAGATGGATTTAGCTTATATGTTGTATGAGGTCGGTCAGAGTCCTGGGATCTTTTAAGCGCCAAGAATAAACTAACCGACCGATTTTGAAAATTTTTTCGCTGTTAGAGAGCTAAACTATTTTAGATAGTTATAGATTACGTTATGTAAGGTCCGTCAAAGTCCATGGGACCCAGAAGTGTCAAAAATAAAATAACTGACCGATTTTGAAAATTTTTTCACTATTGCAGAGGTAAACTATTTTAGATAAGTACAGTATGTTATCTGAGATCCACAACTGTCCTGCGGATGCAAATGCGGCATAGAAAACTACACAACGGGTTTTAAAAATAGTTTTACTGTTAAAAAGATAAAATACCTATCCTATATTATATAAGATAGAAATAAGCTACCGAACCGATTCTCAATATTTTCTCATTGTTAGAGAATTAACTTATTTTAGGTGGATAGCACTATGCTGTACAAAGTCCGTTCGGGGTCTTGGGTCCCAAATATACCAAAAATAAATTACCTAGCCGATTTTGAAAATTCTTTTACTCTTAGAAAGCTAAACTAGTTTAGATGGGTATATGCGCCAAGCACCTTATGCGAAAAAGCGCCAAAAATTAACTACTCAACTGATTTTGAAAATCTTTTCACCCTTAGAAAGCTGAATTATTTTAAATGGATACAGGTCTTAGATGAGATCCGCCAGTGCCCAATATTTCGAAATTCGCTATGTTATGCAGATGCTGCGACAGGGGTATTTAATAAAAAATTGGGTTTTATAATCTTTAGAACTTTGGGATTACAATTTTATAGTGAATTTTTAAAATTTCCTGAAACCCATACTCAGCTTTATGGACAGGTTCTTTAGGAATAAAATAATGAAAAAATATTCAAAAAATATTCATTACTTTTTGAGATATGGCGTTCCTTGTAAACGCTTAAAAACTTGTGAAAAAGGGCCCCCTCCCCCCACAGGGAAGAGTAATGAAGAGAGATTGCATATAGTTTATGTGAATATTACAGAAATGAAGCCTACACACATATTCACACACATTAACACACATGTAAAATAAAACGAGATGCAGATATTTTGTCAATGCAAACAACACACACACTACTAAAAAACTGACAGTAGGAGCACCAGTGTTTGGCTTCAGATCATCTAACAAAATGACTAGTCCACCTACGTCATTGGTTTCAGTCCTAGAGGTTTCAGTTGTTTCAGTGAATAATTGAATATTTTATTATTGTGTTTTGGCTACTGTCTGATCCACACCGACGATAAACGTATGGAGGGTAGAGGTAAGGTGAGTATCTCGTACGCGACTTGAATCGAAAAAGTGGCCCCTGAATTTGATGAATTAATAGTACAATAAGTACCCAGAACGGCGCTGATAAGCATACAGGGTTCGATCTGAACTTGGCGATGATAAGTGAAGTGAAGTATGCCAAAGGGAAATACTAACTGTTAAAAACAATAAAAATTGAATTAAATATAAAAACAATAAAAATTGAATTCAATATAACAATTAAAACTGTTAACTTTTAAATGATTAAGACGAGTTAACTCGTCCTGCAATATGGCGGCTCAAAATGCTGTCATATGTATATATTATTCACTGGTACAGGTGCCGCCATCGGTGACAATACTGTATAATTCTAAATAATGTGCAATTTTATCAACATAATCTAGTATAATTTTTTTTTGTAAATTCCTAGGGTTCACTTTTTTAATGTTGGGGTCTCTGATTCTTTTAATTTTCTTTTTTTGTAGCCTTATCTATTGTACTTATCACATGGCAGTAAAAAGTCCGGCATTTTGAGACAAAAATTTTTACCATATGGTTAGTTTAAAAGAGTTAAAAACAATAAAAACTGTTGTTTCAGTTTTAAAATTTTCAGCGCTTAATTTTAGTAACTAGCGCCATCTTAATTTCAGCCACTTTTGGGGCCACTTTTTATACATGGAGATACTTCTCCTTACCGCTACACTCCATAGATTGACGAATAAATTTGTTCGAAAAACTGTTGTGTCCACACGACCACAACTTGGTTCTTATCATGTCCCTGCCACTTGTTTTCAAGGACGGACCATTTCATGTCACAGTTTGCTACGTTTGCTACGTGGCGCTAATGGTATAGGGGGTATACTAAATAGAGTTGGGACATGTGAGCATTTTTCATCAAATAGATGTCAAAATTAATTACCATACGATTGAGCACAAAAATATCGTCACCAAGTTATGTGTTAACGAAGAATTAAAATTTTTTAATTTAATTAATCTTTCTAGGTTGAATTAAAGTATTTTTTTAAATATTTAATTTATTTCCAATTTATTTTAGATGAAAAATAGCGAACTATTAAACCTCATGTCTCGACTCTAATTTTATCCCCTAGTAAATCAACGCCATCTGGTATATTAGTTACAGCCACGTCAGAAAACGGTCCATTTTTTTATAATAGAGTAAATGGAGAGTGACAGGGACATGGTTCTGACATTAACCATTTTCTGAAATTTTAAATGAATTTTAACAAAAGTTAAAAAGTAAACCACGTAAAAGTAATTAAGTTAACTGACGATAAGTTACATAAGTGGCCTAAAATTTAGATGATAAGTGTCAAAAAATTATAAATCTTAAAAGTAAAAATTCGAAATGGAAATGTCGATCGATGAAATTCATCCATTTAAAATTAAAGTGGAGATGGATGATGCGAATGAGAACAGCTTAATGTTATCAAAAGAAAATAATGAGTTGACAGAAAACCAAAACGTTACAAACTTGCAACAGCAAAATATAAAATTGGTACGCAAATTTAGATTAATTAAATATATCTTTCAAAAAAATTTTAATAAAAGTATTTATGACATTTTAGGAGTCGATTGAATATTTAAAAGATCTAGGCAGTTTACATACGGAAATCAAAATTGAACAGAACGAAATAAACGAAGATGAAACACTATTCAACTGCGATACTTGTTTCAAAACTTTTAATTATCCAGAATATTTATCGGAACATAAAATTTCATGTGTTGGTGGAAAACTGTTTAAATGTGTTACATGCACTAAAACATTTACCACTCCATACCATTTAAAAAGACATGAACAAATTCACACGGGTGAAAAATCATATAAATGTAACGTATGTTTTAAAAATTTTGCTCGAGCAGATTATTTAAAAGTACATAAAAGATTTCACAGTGATGAAAAACCATACAAATGTAATGTTTGTTCTAAAACATTTAACCAGTCATGTGATTTAAAAACACATGAAAGAATTCATAGTGGTGAAAAACCATACAGATGTAAAATATGTTCTAAAGCATTTAATCAGTCAGGTGATTTAAAAAGGCATGAAAGATCTCATACGGGTGAAAAACCGTTTAAGTGTAAAGTATGTTCTAAAACATTTTCTCGTTCAAATGATTTAAAAAGTCATGAAAGATCTTATACGGGTGAAAAACCGTTTAAGTGTAACGTATGTTCTAAAACATTTTCTCGTTCAAATGATTTAAAAAGGCATGAAAGATCTCACACGGGTGAAAAACCTTATAAATGTAATACTTGTTATAAAAAATTTATTCGAAAATATCTTTTAAAAAATCATGAAAGACGAGTTCATACTAATTCCGCTGATTAATGATCATTAACTTCTTCATTCGTCATCAGATGGCATAAATTGACATTCAAAATAAATGGTAGAAATTTGAAATTGTCTGAAAAAGTTTGATTGACATTCAAAAAAATATGCCAGCTTGTATTGTGTATAATTGTACATAAATTTTGTGAATTATTGGCGACGCAAAAATTACGCGAGCGCTCCTAGTTTTTTAAATTAGAAGTTCTTTCAAGTAAAAATTTTTTTTTTACTCTTAATTGTCGAATTACTAGATTTTATAGCTCCAGTTAAACGTACACGCATATTTTTACTTGATACTAGTTCTAATTTTACCACCGGAGACGCGAGTGAGAATCTTTGCGTCGCCAATAGCTATAAATAACCGGTAATAATTATTTTTTTGACCACTATTTCGTGTGTCCAAGTTTTACCGATTTCTAATACTATTCTGTTATTTTTGTTGTAAAATGTTTTTGTATTTTTTAATTGTAATATTTTTGTACATAATTACAGCAAAGATTCTTTTTATAATACACCCTGATCAGATAGAAATGCAATTATATTGCTATCTCTGTTTAAAGACAAATTCAGAATATACAGGTTGATAACTACGACATGCAATTTCGATGTGTATAGAATACAAATATATGAGCCGTTCATTTTGAAAGTGGGGCAAGTCCATTTTTGAAAAAAATGAAGATAATGGTAGTTATAGATAAGACTTAGTATGATCTTTTTATCTGTCAACAATTTATAGTCAAAAAATTTCAGAAGCCTAATATTTGGAAGATTGAAAATTTAGCTCTTAACAGTATTGTAAATCTGTTTATTTTGATAGTGGTGCAAGTCCATCTTACAAGTAAAATTTCCGAGACCGGATCTATTGATTTTGATGAAACTTAGATATGTTGTAGAACACTAAAAAATAAGTAATACGTATTTTTTTTTATCTGCGGAAAAGCGGTTTGAAGGAGTGAAATTGTCCTGCAAAAATTGGGGTGAAAATTTAATTTTTCAAATATCTCGAAAACGGTAAGAAATAGAGCAAAAGCTTAAATTGGCGATATTGCTCTTTTTTAAAAAGCTATCCATTGATATGTAATTTGTTTAAATTACATCAACAGGGGTAGTTTAGGGCTAAAATTTGGGGGTTAATTTTTCGAAAAGGGGTAAAAAATAAAATATAATAAAGTTTTGTTTACAGATTTCAAATCTACGTAAAAAAATCTAATCGACCTGTTTTTACTCAATTTACAAATATCAAATCCAGGGGTAGCTAACTACGGGGGTGACTGTGTTGACATAATCGTACTATTTGAGTAATTGAAAACTTCTTCAAGGAAAATAGTTTAAAACAGTTAAAATAAATTTCCAAATTCATTTTAAGAAAAACTGCAAAGGGGGGAATCGCCCTTTTAAAGTACATATTTATTTTCATATACTCGTTTCTACTACTAAGTCACTGGCAGGGGGTAATAGTCAGGCCCGATGAGAGGGTGGGGCAGCCGGAGTTGCAGCCTTGGCGCCCGGGCTGGATAGGGGGCCCGTAGCGGTTAATAGGGGCCCGGGAAAAAGTAAAATCAGCTTTTTTTTTTTTTACTCATCATTTATTTTTTGGAGAGAAATTTTTATGAAATGTGCCCCTTTCCTTGGAGCCCGCCATTTCTCTCCACGGCCCTGGTAATAATGTCACAGTATGTGCTTCTGAAGTTGAACTGTCGTATGAAAAGTTTTTATTATGTTTATTTTTAAATGATAAAACTCAAATATTATTCATTCAAATTAACGATCACAATAATTCATTAATTTTGAAAGTGAGGCAAGTCCATCTAGTTTATAATAAAACCACTATTTTTTTATTCAGGGCAATGAATACTATTGGATTATAAACTTACATTATCTAATACCACAAAATACAAAAAATATGTCTATTAACACTTACCAATATTTTTAAATTTATTGAAACGCAAACCCTTAAATATCTCGCAATAACAAAATATGGACTTGCCCCACTTTCAAAATTAACGGCTCATATATGATAATTGTTTCTAATACATTTTAATGCAAAATATTTAATAATCAGTTAAAAATTTATACTTTTATAAAAAGTAAATGTATTTCTTATTAAAAATGCATTTCATATTTAATACATGAAACATCCTGTATACAAATTATATATTCGTAGTACATGTTGAAATGAATAAAAAATATATTTCTTTCTTTGTTAAAAAGATTACGAAATATGTTTCTTTCTTTCTCGCACGTGTATTATAAAAAGAGTCATTACTGTATATTCAATCATTTTTTACTAATTATTATTATACTCTTTATTTTGATAGTAAATATTTCATTTAATAAAATATATATTATGCTAATAAATGTGACAAAATTATTTAAATATTTAATTTTTTTTATCCTTTCCTGAAATATATCGCATTAATCACTTATGATACGGTTAACGCTTTTAAACAAATTATGGAAAAAAATTTTGTCGGACTTTTTAGACAATAGATAAGGTTACAGAAAAAGAAAAAAAATCAAAGATCCCAACATCAAAAAAGTGAACCCTAGGAATTTACAAAATATAAATTATACTAAACTATGTTGATAAAATTGAACATTATTTAGAGTTATATCGTGTTCCGGAAAATCTGTCACAGATGGCGGCACTTGTACCAGTGAATATACATATACATATCACAGCATTTTGAGCCGCCATATGGCAGGACGAGTTAACTCGTCTTAATCATTTAAAGAGTTACATAGGTTTTGGTATAACTACAGAATAAAACCACTTATGAAAATCAAAAAGAAATTTGCAACGTAAGAATTTCCGGCTAATTCAAAGAAAAAGGTTAATCCGCCGTGATGCCGAATATTTAAAAAAAAAAAATCATTAAAATCCATTGAGGAAAGAATCGACTAGAGAGAATGCTGTGTATTACAAATACATTTAAGAAATTGACTGATTGAATTACTTTAATGGCGGTCAAACCATTAATTTAATGGTTTATCTAATATTTATAAACAAGCCTCCGTGGTTACAAGTTCGGCTTACTAAAATGGAGTCATGCTTCAAAATTTAATGCCTGTGGTATCTCTAGGAAACATATGTTAATATGTTCGATTCAGTGCTCAATGTTAAAATCAAATCATGAGTTTTTTTTTTCGAGTCAAAAATAGAGCCGTACTTCTGTGTAATTATCAATAAAGATTACTTTTAGCGTATTTCTAGGATGAATATTCAGCTATTTTAAAATAATTACAATTAAATAAAAAAAAACAACTCAAAATTAGTTTTAAGGTGAATCGATCACTTGAAATTTTCCAAGTTTAGAATTGGAAATTTTGGTATATTATAGAGAAAGATATGATGCATTCACTGACAGTGCTGACCGTTCTTACCGTTCTTATATTATCTAGGTTATCTATCCTCCATATTTATAACGTTTATACTCGCACAAAACTGATCATACATTTGAAATTGAAGTGGAGAAAAATGAAATGAATGAACCGACTCATGACACTAATTGTACTTTTAAAATTAAATTGAACAAAGATGAAGTGAATGAACCAGTCCATAAAAATTTTCATACTTTTGAAATTAAAATGGAGAACGTGGAAGAAGCTGAAATGAATGAGACCAGTTTAGTGTCACCCACAGAAACTGAAATCTTCGAACCAGCTAAATTGCCAGAAAAAAATGATAGTTTGACAGATAAAAAGAACATTACAGACTTACAAGGACAAAATATAAAATTGGTAATTACTAATTAATTTTTTCAATGAAGTAAATAGTAAAAGAATAGTCGATTTTTTCTGAATGGGTAGCGAGTCAAGAGTAGTAGTTGTCCCTGTAGTTACACTTTTTTAATTGTAATTTTTGAATTCTGCACATTAAAAATTGTACCTAAAAACAGTGTTTAGCTAGTTGCCCATCGGGCAAAAATCGCTCATTCACTTATTTATTATATTAATCAAGATAGGTACTTTGCAATATTTTAGGAGTGGAGTGAATTTTCGGTAGATGTAAACAGTTTGCATACGGAAATCAAAATTGAAGAAGATGAAATAGATGCAGATCATTCAACAGACTTAACAGAACATAAAATTGCATCTGGTGGCAAAAAACTATTACAGTGTGATACATGTACTAAAACATTTGCTACTTCACGTAATTTAAAAAGACATAAAATAATTCACAGCGGTGAGAAGCCATTTGAATGTAATGTTTGTTCTAAAACATTTATTACATTAGACTATTTAAAAACACACGAAAGAATTCACAGTGGTGAAAAACTACATGAGTGTAACATATGTTCTAAAACATTTAATCGATTAGATAGTTTGAAAAGACATGAAAGGATTCATAGTGGTGAAAAACCATACAAGTGTAATCTATCTACTAAGACATTTACTACTTCACGTGAATTAAAAATACATGGTAGAATTCACAGTGGTGAAAAACCACATGAGTGTAACATATGTTCTAAAACATTTAATCGATTAAATAATTTAAAAAGACATGAAAGGATTCATAGTGGTGAAAAACCATATGAATGTAACATATGTACTAAAACATTTACTACTTCATATTATTTAAAGACACATGAAAGAATTCACAGTGGTGAAAAGCCATACGAATGTAACATATGTACTAAAACATTTACTACTTCAAATTATTTAAAGACACATGAAAGAATTCACAGAGGTGAAAAGCCATACGAATGTAACATATGTACTAAAACATTTACTACTTCAAATTATTTAAAAGTACATAAAATAATTCACACTGGTAAAATATTATATAAGTGTAAAATATGTACTCAATTGTTTTGTGATTTAACTATGTTAAAAAGACATGAAATATTTCACAGTGATGAAAAACCTTATAAATGTAAAATATGTTCTAAAACATTTGTTACCTCATATCAATTAGAAATACATGAAAGAATTCATAGTGGTGAAAAACGATATGAATGCAATCAGGGCTGGCAAAAATGCTTCATAGAATCCATTTAAATACTGTATATATGACCAAGCCGTTAAAAGTACAGTATAATCTAAAATAATAATAAAAAAAAACAACATTTAAAATAGAAAGTGGTTTTTAAAAATGCATTTAAAATACAAAATGGAAAATAGTTTTCTGAACATATTTAAAATGGAAAATAGCCATAAAAAATGGAATTGGATTATAAAATGCAAAATGCTTTTATTTATTTTTTTTTACTTTAAATATATTCTACAAATTTTTTATCATTATTTAGCTGTATCAATAAAAAAAGAATTACTAAAATGTTAAATTTTAGTAATTGAATTTTTTCAGATTTAACGAGTTGCCCAGCATTTCTAGTACTGATATCGAGTTGTAGTATTTTTTTAACTAATCTCCCGTAGCGGCGAACATTTAAAAAAAAATTATTAAAATCGGGTCATTAGTTTTTCTTTTAGGGCTAAATATAGGTGGAGCCCCATTAATGCACAATTATCATAAATTTTTAAATTTAGTACCGATAACGGGCCGACAGTTCCAGAGAGCACTCAGCACTCGAGCGCATATGTGACGTCATAATGTTTATTTACCTGAACTTACAACAGTGTCTTTATTTTTTGAATTATTATTTCTATACAATTGTATATTATAATTGTTCAAATTGTATCTTTAATTTTAATATGTATAAATAAATAATTACAATCACTTTTAAGTTGATTTACTGCTCGGACTCGTATTAAACTTACCGCATCGTTATTTTACTTACCGCACTGTTATCTCTTGGTTACTGCACTAATTGAACTGCTCACGGTGTACAAGAAAATTTACACCCATTTTAACCCCTCCAGCCCCCCTTATGAATCGAACCCTGGTTTAACTTTTACAGGTGAATAGGTCTTTTAAAGAGTAACATTTCATCAATTTAGAGTTTTCCTCTATTTCTTATAGTTTTCGAGATATTTAAAAAATACGATTTGAACCCCTAACTTTAGGGTTGTTTTCACCGCGTAAACGTGGAAGATCACTGATAAAAAAAATACGGGTTCCTTATTTCTTTTTTTGCCTATTCTACACACCAGCGAAGTTTCATCAAAACTGCGAATTTCACTCTGCGTGCATCTCCTTGTAAGAATTGCTATTTTTTTTTTCTTTCAATAATAATAATTATTAGCAGTAGTTACTATTTATTATAAAAATTGTAATATTTTAAAGTCAGAAAATTACCTATTTAAATATGATTGTCAATTTTTTTGAATAGTGTGGATTTTTTATTTCTATTAGGATCTGTCCAAAAGGAGGAGCTTCAGAAAAATAGCTGACAAAAAAGTGCATTAACATTAGTTTTATATATAGTAACCAGTGCTATATTAAGAAAAAATGATAAATATTAGAACTGTTTGTATTTGGGTTGACACAAGTCCAAAACAAAGAGATTTTGTTGAAAGAGAGAAAATTTTATCTGTAAAACAGTTAAAATGTGGTAAAAATATGAAAAAATGGATGAATGAGTTAATGAATATTACAATTTACAATATACAAACGCTAAATTTAAATAGCAAATGTCAAAATAGCGAGAACTGTAAATCAATGGAAAAATTAAATCAATTGTATGTATTTTCAGATCTACAAAATTCAGCTCATAAATGACATTTCAACAAATGCACTTTAAGAATAGTCTGATTTTTCAACACCAGATGTCATACCGCCATTCGACAGATCCCAATAGATAGTACCTAACTTGAGTGAATTACTTACTTAAATTTTAGTGAATTATGAGATGGGATCCCTATAGAGTAGCAACTTAACCCTAATTTTTAACAAAAAGCGACCACGAACGTTCTAGTGGCTGATTTTTCTTTTAATCGATTCAAAATTTAAACAGGAATAGAAAGTTCCAATACTATTTTTTTATCAAATGCCGACGTCATTGTGAAAAGTTGAAATTAATGAAAGTAATAGGTAAGATACATGTATAAATCTTGTATTTGTAGTATTCGATTAAGCACAATTGATATATAAAAAAAAAAAAAATATAACATTTTTTTAGAGAGAGGAAAAAACTATTGACAAATACGATATTTTAGAATGAATACGTAGACTAAAATCAAACATTTATAAGAATATGTACTTATCAAATTATTTATTTTTATCAATTTTTAGTATTGAAGCAGTAGTTTAATCAAAAAATAGTATTTGAATTATATATTTTATTTTAAATTCTGCATCGATTAAAAAAAAAACCAGCTACTAGAACGTTCGTGATCACTTTTTCAATTTCCAAGCATCTTTTTAAAGGTACAAATTCCTAGCCTAAGGCTAAGCGCGCACTACGTTTTTCCGCCGCTGTTTTTTTTCAGCAAAAAAATGTGAAGCATTATATTCCATATAAGCGAACGCACTACGTTTTTTTTTCAGCGGCGGAAAAAAAAAACCGCAAAAAGTTACATTTTTTTTTGCTGAAAAAAAAACGCGACATTTTTGTAACTCGTGTAATTATATGACAACACGCGCACTTGCGTAATTCAGCGAGCGGTTTTCTTGATTAGTGTGGTTATGTGTCATATTATGATGCACTGATACACAACAGAAATGTATATAAAATAAAATTTTAGTCAAAATATCGCCAGATTTGGAATTTTGTGGTAAATTTGACCAAAATCTTTCAAAAAAAAAATTATATGTGATGTAGAAAAAAAGCTTCAGTATGGGATAAAATTGTAAGGTAAGAACATTGTAACGTTTTTGGAAAGAAGTTTGCTCGAAAATAGTAATAAATTGGATTGCATTACAAGTAAAAAAGATAATTTAGGTTTCATTAAATAAATCTTTTTACAGATATAAAATTATTTAAAAAGAAGATTGGGTAAATCCTTTGTTTAAAATATGTAAATGGTGTGAGAAAATGAAAAGCTATTCACAAGTTTGGCATTTTGATAATTAATTTTGAATTATTTTCATTTAGTCACAATAATATTGTATTTTTAAAATAAAAAAGTATTAATATCTTTACTGTTTTGTATTTTTATTTATTTAGTCAATAAAACATACAGAAAATTACGTACAAAAATAGTACAAGCTTAACGAACGTCCTGCATATGATAAAATAGTTAATTTAATAAATTGGACCGCATTATGAAAGAATATTTTCACACATGAAAGAATATTTTCACACATATAATTATTTAAAAAGAGTGGGTATCATCTAAAATATGTAAATGATTGAAGAAAATAGAAATCTCTTCATAAGTTTAACATATTTTGATAATTAATATTGAATCATTTTTATTTCTTAATAATACTTTAAAAATAAAAAATTATTAATATTAAAACATTCAGAATTTTACATAACTATTTTAAAATTATTTTTAATTTTATAACGTCATATTGCTAACGTAAAACACCAGTGCAACAAACTTAACGAACGTCCATTTCGAAATAATTCTATGTCCCGCCAATTCCGCTACTGGAAAAAAAAACGTAGTGCGCGCTGATGACGCGTTTTCAGCTTTTGTGGAAAAACGCCGAGCGGAAAAAAAAACGTAGTGCGCGCTTAGCCTAACGCCTCGTGGTCGACTTTTGATTGGTTATTTCATGGGCCATATAACACAGAGCACTGAATCAAACATATTAACATATGTTTCCTAGAGATAACACAGGCATTAAATTTTGAAGCATGACTCCATTTTAGTAAGCCCAAATTGTAACCACGGAGACTTGTTTATAAATATTAGATAAACCAATTAAACCATTAAATTAATGGTTTGACCGCCATTAAAGTAATCCCGTCAGTCAATTTTTTTGCTCACATCAGTCAATTATTTTGCTTCAATTTCCTAATGTATTTGTAATACACAGCATTCTCTCTAGTCGATTCTCTCCTCAATGCCATATAATATAATGGATGTCAAAGTCAATGTGTTGTTCGATCTGCCGTATATAATAGGCAGAGAACAAAGAGAACGAACATTACTATGTCTATACTAGGGAAACGAGCGTAACCACAAAGGATAGAAAATAACCCACCACTATGTTATATATGTGCACGCGGAGTTGTGTGTGTTAGTCCGTTGGATGTTGTGTGTATTAGTGTCTTGCATACATACATACATAATATATACGTGGTGGTGGAACGTATGATGTACGTATACCACGTACATATACCGTGTTAATACGAGAGGTAACAATATAACAACAATTGAAACATACCCATTGAGTGCTGACGAATGAATGAGGACTGAGGACTAAGCAGCCTACGATGCACATAGAAGCGCATAAGTGATTGCAGAAAAGAGATAGATGTATTCGTTCTATTTGTTCTGTGATAATAGGGCATCTAGGGCGTTTTTTATTATGTTGGTATAATTTGACAGCCATCATAATGAAATTAGCCATAAAAACTAAAAGTGAAAATTCAAAAATCGACATGCTTGTAAACAACACGTGTTTAATAATTAAATTTTAACCAACAAATATGGAATTAATTAAAGGTACACTGTAAATAAATTAAAAAAATACTCAAAAATTCACTCGAAAATAACGTACAATATTATTTTTAGAATTAAAACATCGTTTAGAAAATGACGATGAACCGTTAACTAAACGTGCCCGATTAGCTAAAAATGTGATTTTCTCCGATGAATTTTATTTACCAAAAAAAGAAAATTCCATTATTAAATGGTTTTGTGATCAGTTAGATAAAGATGAAACACATGAAGATATTTTTATAATTATGAAGGATTATTTCTCGTTCAAAAATGTCGATAATTTTTCGAATAGCCACGATCTGGACGATGATACAAGAGAACAATTATTAAATGTAATTATTTATTGTGTGCAATGATGAAATTTTTCGTTTAGTGCCATTTTTATTTTAGGTTTTGAAGAGACGTTTAAACGACGATGCAAAATGTACTAATGCAGTTATTGGGTTAAGTACAATCGTTTGCAATAGTAATTTAATGCAACAGTATTTGAGACGAAACATAAATGAGTATATTGATTTTGTGAAAGCGTTACTGTCTCGAATCACAAATCGGAAACATATTAGTCACACTCTGACCAATCTGTCCGCTTGTTTCAAACATTACGAAAATAAATCGCAAGCTTTAATATTGTTCATTGAAAATATTTTACCGGTTTTAAGTGTGATGTACACAAGATTCGAAGATAATCGAGAATATATTTTAGATTTCGTTTATCAGGTAGGTACAGATTAATCCTGATTTAGATGGCGGTTACGGGCAAGACTACGATAAGTACGGCGCCAAGATTTGATGACACTTCCTTATAGAACTTGACAGAATAAAACGAAAAACAAGAATAAAATTTTTCGAGATCTCGCCTCGTTTTCGAGTTAAACTTGTTTTTGAATTCCGATATATTGTATGTATGGGATGTGGGCACGAGTACGATATCCGAGGCGACAAAATTTGACAAGTGGATCTGATAGATTTTGGCATTCTAAGCAAAAAATAAAAAGTAAAGAATTTTGAAATTCGCCTTAGTTTTCGAGATATCGATCGTTAAACTTGTATTTAAGTTTTCATGAAATTCGAATATATTGTAAGGTAACGGGCCTAGTTTCTGACCTTTTAAGAGTGACGGCTGAGGTTAAACGAC
Source organism: Brachynemurus nebulosus (assembly GCA_035578155.1). Taxonomy (NCBI): domain Eukaryota; kingdom Metazoa; phylum Arthropoda; class Insecta; order Neuroptera; family Myrmeleontidae; genus Brachynemurus; species Brachynemurus nebulosus. The sequence continues at coordinate 5,866,886 of JAPWDM010000008.1, forward strand.
AGTAATAAATATAAGTTTAAACTTAAGAGACAATTAATAATTTTATCAACTAGTTTATGGCTTTCAAAATAAAGTCATACAAGTAAAATAATTATTTGAATTGAATTAATAATTTAAATTAATGTTTTAAAAATTCGTAAAAAGGACCCAGTTTCTGACTCTCAAAATTTCTCATGTGACAGTTTCTGACCCCGACAGTGGCCTAGTTTCTGATTCTTAAATTTAAAAATACAGTTTTTTAAAATTTAATTTATAAATAATTTTTTATTGATAAAAATGAATGTTTAATGTTATATACGTTATGAAAAATAACAAAAACTAATCGAAGATAACTATAAATAACAAAATAACTAACAAAAACTGGTTAGAATTTAATTGGGTCATACCACTTTAGAAGTGAGCCTAGTAATTGACCCTCATATTTCAATAATAAAAATCATTCTAAGGTATTTTATAAATATTTTAAAATAAATTTTAAACAAATATTAACCTGCTCATATATTTTTAATTAAGTTTTCATACTTACATGATGAATATTGCACAGATCAAAATGAGTACTTTGTAACATAAACTGTTAGGAAACTACCAAAAAAATAGTTTTTACACACATTTTAAACTTAAAAATTTTTTTTATTTAGTGAATATATTCTAAACTTTTTAAATTGCTGTTCATTAGACACAGAATAGATTACTTTAAATTAAGAATTTATTTTTTTTCTTATTTAAAATAGTTTTTTTATTAATTTATAACAAAGTTGAAAAGTTCAGAAACTGGGCCAGGGTCAATTACCGGGTCTTTTACCTTATTTGGCGAAATATTGGTGAAATATATTTATATCAAAAATCGAAGTTTATTGTCAAAACTGGCCTAACGTTCGGGCAAAGGGTAACCTTAACTAACCTCACCACTTACAAGTAAAGGTCCCGAGGCCGGACCTATCGATTTCGATGAAACTTAAATATATTGTAGAACACCAAAAACTAAGGGACACGTATTTTTTTTTATCTGCGGAAAAACGGTTTGAAGGGGTGAAATCGCCCTCCAAAAATTGGGGTAAAAATTTAATTTTTCAAATATCTCGAAAACAGTAAGAGATAGAGCAAAAGTTTAAATTGGCGATATTACTCTTTTTTAAAGAGCTATCTATTGATATGAAATTTGTTCAAATTACATCAACAGGGGTGGTTGGGGGTTAAAATTTGGGGGTTAATTTTGCAAAAAGGGGGTGAAAAATATAAAAATTTTGTTTACAGATTTGAAATCTACGTCAAAAAATCTAATTGACCTGTTTTTTGCTCAATATCCTAATATTAAGTCTAGGGGTAGTTAACTAGAGGGTTGACTATGTCGAATAATCGTACTATTTGGGTATTTCAAGAAATTCTTCTTCATGGAAAATAGCTTAAGACAATTAGAATAACGTAGAAATGAAATTCTCGAATTCAAAATTGAGTTTGAGCAACATTGGAAAGGGGGTGAGTCACCCTCTTAAATTACATACTAGTTTATATACACTAATTTTTGCTATTAACACACTGATAGTGGGTAAAATAATGTCACAATAAGTGGTTCTGAAGTTGGACTAAAATGAAATTCTCGAATTCAAAATTGAGTTTGAGCAACATTGGAGAGGGGGTGAGTCACCCTCTTAAATTACATACTAGTTTACATACACAAATTTTTGCAATTAACACACTGACAGGGGGTAATAATGTCACAATAGATGGTTCTGAAGTTAGACTATCGTATGTAAGGTTTTTATTAGGTTTCGTTATTTTAGGTTAGGTTATGTAATTTTCGGTATCGATAATTTTCGATAAGGAAAACTATAATATCCATTAAAAAACAAACCTAATAAAGACCTTACATATGATAGTCCAACTTCAGAACCACTTATTGTGACATTATTTTACCCACTATCAGTGTGTTAATAGCAAAAATTAGTGTATATAAACTAGTATGTAATTTAAGAGGGTGACCCATCCCCTGTCCAATGTTGCTCAAACTCAATTTTGAATTAAAGAATTTCATTTCTACGTTATTCTAATTGTCTTAAGCTATTTTCCATGAAGAAGAACTTCTTGAAATACCCAAATAGTAGGATTATTCGACATAGTCACCCTCTAGTTAACTACCCCTAGACTTAATATTAGGATATTGAGCAAAAACAGGTCAATTAGATTTTTTGACGTAGATTTCAAATCTGTAAACAAAATTTTTATATTGTTTATTTTTCACCCCCTTTTTGCAAAATTAACCCCCAAATTTTAACCCCCAACCACCCCTGTTGATGTAATTTGAACAAATTGCATATCAATAGATAGCTCTTTAAAAAAGAGTAATATCGCCAATTTAAACTTTTGCTCTATCTCTTACTGTTTTCGAGATATTTGAAAAATTAAATTTTTACCCCAATTTTTGGAGGGCGGTTTCACCCCTTCAAACCGTTTTTCCGCAGATAAAAAAAAATACGTGTCCCTTAGTTTTTAGTGTTCTACAACATATTTAAGTTTCATCAAAATCGATAGGTCCGGCCTCGGGACCTTTACTTGTTAGTTTTTATATCAAAAATCGAAGTTTATTGTCATAACTAGCCTAACTTTCGGGCAAACGGTAACCTTAAATACAAGTTTAACGATCGATATCTCGAGACCGAAGCGAGATCTCGAAAAATTTTATTCTTGTTTTTCGTTTTATTTTGTCAAGTTCTATAAGGAAGTGTCATCAAATCTTGGCGCCGTACTAATCGTAGTATCCCCTATTTTACGAATCGATTGGTTTATTTTCAGATTCTACTTTCAAATTTGCCGCGAAATGACTATCGAAATATCATTAAATATATGTGTACAAACCATCTATCAGACAAAAGCACCGATCCTAATCTACAAACTGATTATTTAAATGTGTTCCTCAATTTATTTTGTTCATTTTACGCACGCGTCGAAGGCATCGAAGATCTACAACAATTAAAAAATCTTCTACTTATCTACTTTAATAGTTTTTTCAAATTGAATAAATCCGATATGAACGTTGCATTCCAATTTTTTGCATTATTCGTTAAATTTTTAGGATTTGAAATTGATAATATTCAATTTAATAAATCATTGAAAACAGTTGAAAAATTCAATCTAGAAAATTCCGTATCATGTTTACAAATACTTTTCACTAATTTACAAAATGTTGACATTATGTCGGATGTGATTTTTTTGAATGATTTAACTTTTAAAACGTATATTCAGAATGTAATTAAAACCGTTTTATGTTTGTCGGAAAAACCATGCGCGGCTGTGTATCAGTTATTGCGCACACTCATTCAAATCAATCCAAATATGGCGGAAAGTATGATCGATGACATTTTGATTCATACAATTTTTAAACAAGGTTATGTTGCACCGGAAGTTGTGTCTGAGTGTTCGTTATTTTTAATTGATATATTTAAAATGTTTACACGTTTACATCGTGAACAAAAATTGATTTCGGTTCTGTTGAGAGCGTCCAGTAAATTTTTGCTCGATGATGATGCAAATCAGTTTGTTGGATTCAATTTCGATGATTTCAATATTTCAAATAGTTTTTCCAATTTGGTTATTGATAGTTATTGCGAAATTATACGCAGTCTGATGGGAAAAGTGTCTCTGGGCATTCTACGTACATTTATGTATCATTTCAATAATGATATTATTGAAAATATTGAAACGAAATCGAACGGTAAGAGAGTTTCTAGCTATTATAGACTCTCATGACAAGACTTGAGCCCGGAAAAGTGATAGAAATTTATTTTGCGGCTTTGGGAAGCCGAAAATGAACTACATCAAAATATATTTGTATGAATATACTTCTTATGTGTTTGCGCGATAATTCTTGAATGAAGCATCCAATTTTTATGAAATTTGGTGAAAAGCTCGGAAGTCCGAAGTATGAGTTCGTTAGTCAAACACGTCCAATTTTTAAAATCCGGAATACGGTACTTGACTGTATTTAAAATTTGTGTCAAATGTTGAAATAATTCTATGCATTATCATTACATATGTCCAATTTTAATGATGAAACATAAAAAAAATTTGATAACTATTTAGAAATTTTATTTTGAAAATCGCCATTTTTCAACAAATATTCAAATTAGTGAAAACACGCCATTTCTCGAATATGACGTAACATTTTGTAGCTAGATATGTCGATTTTGATAATTTTCATCGGTGAGGTGAAATTGTGTTTTCTTTTGAATATTTCTATTAGCTTTCATATATATATGTATATATATATATATATATATATATATATATATATATATATATATATATATATATATATATATATATATATATATATATATATATATATATATATGGTAATAATATTCGTCCGGAATTCTAATAAATACTTGCGTTTAGTTGCTTCAAAATGTGACGTCACTATAGTGAAGTGTTTTTCCCGCCTTTTTGTAGGGTTTTTTTTTTGATGATTTTTACACAATATGTCGAAAATAAAGAAATCACTTAACTGATATAGAAAAACAATCACAGTCTTTTATACCACCGAAAAGAGCGAAAAAAATTACAAAAGGAAGGACTTTGAACTTTTTTTCTATGTGAACTAGTTTTCAAAAAAAATTAAAAATATTCAATATAGGCAATGTTATATAAGATTTGTTAGGATCCTGAGTCCAAAAGCTCCAAAAATAAATTACCAAATCGATCTTAACTTTTTTCACTGTAAATTATTTGAGAACTAAATTATTTTAGATGAATAAAGGCTGTGTTATATGAGGTCCATTAGAGTTCTAGTGACCTAAAAGCGCCAAAAATTAACTACCCAACCGATTTTGAAAATTGAAGGCTGGACTTCAAAAACAGGCTGACTACCAAAAAAAAATTGAGTTAGACCTGAAAAAGGAATCTAAGTGCCATTGCCAACACTCTAGAATGCATGCTAAAATTTCGTTTTTTTTTGTTGGCACTTAGCCTGTTTTTGAAGTACATTCTTCAATTGTTTCACTCATAAATCTTTGTAATTTCGCTATGTTATGCAGGATGTTGCGACAGGGAATATTTTAATTGTGATGTCGAATAATTTTGAAGTGCACAGTATTGATTTAAATAATATCTTCAGAAATATCCTCGAAAACTCTTGCGAGCTGTTTTCCGTACATCCTGTATAAATATACTGGGTGTCCCTTATAAAATCACTAATATGGGGATCTCGTAAACGGTAAAAGATATCGTTTCGGTTCTAGATGCGTAAAATTCTGTCTGCAAACTTACCAGAGTTTGACAATATTGCCAATTGATATAAAACTATTATTATCAGTGTAATTTTCATAATAATGCTGATTATAAATTTTTTCGTTTCCTGGTGAAATTCAGTAGAAAATTCAGTCTTTTTCAGCGTTTCAAAAACACTTAACGATCATCAATTCAAGTAAATTCGTTTTTTTTTAATCGAATTTTCAAAAATTAAATTACTCATTCTCAGTATTTCTCTTTTATGTCACATAAAGGCGCCACTTTTGGCGCAAGTGCTGTCATCTGTAGTTCATGCTCGATCCCTCTATGTAATTTTTGTTTCTTTGTAGACTTTTAATTGCAAGACGGCTGAAAGCCACATTTTTCGAAAATATTCGACATCTTTTCAAAAACATGAAGGATTATTACATTTTATTGAATTTGTACTAATTTTTTTTAGATGTAAAATTTAAAATTTTATACGAATTTGAAGTACTCTTAGCATACGAATATTTTATGTCAGTGGCAATTGTGGATCATATCGTGCCAGAAATTATTTCGACAAAATTTCTAAACGAGATGATCGAATTTAAAAATATTTTAGCGAAAATTGGATGTAAATTATTAAATATGGAACATGTAAGTGAATTTTTAATTTATTTTATCATTTTAAAATTTAAAAATTAAAAAAAAACCAATATTTATTTACAGCAATGTTATTTAATGAATTCGTATCTAAAATTATGTCATAGCTGGGGCGAATTATATACATTTTTGTATCATTTCAAATTTGAAGAGGATGAAAAATGTCTAATTGAACTGTCAAGCAATTGTTTGAGTGATAAATATATACATAATTATTTAAGTCCGGATCAGTGGAATACTATTTATCAACGAGTTGCCAATTTTGGCGAACAGCGTTGCAAGCAACAATTGGTAATAAATTTGTATAAACGTTAAATTTGTTAGTTGACAGTTCGTTAATATTATTTTTGGCCGATAGATTATCAAATAAGTAATTGCTATCAATCTTGATTTCGTAATTAAAGCCGGAAGTTGAAAAAACTTTTTGTTCCTGCTCTACCAAAAACTTAACTATTTAATTAGTTATTAAATTTATTAAAAAAAAATTCTTTCTCGTTCAGTCATAAAAATTTTGTCAAATAATGTTTTTTTTTTTATACAATTTGTTCCATCTGATTTAAAAGTTAAATATTAATTTTTCCGAATAGTAATTAAAATATAAATATTTATAATACGGTATTTGACTGTATTTAAAATTTGTGTCAAATGTTAAATAATTGTATGCATTATTATTACATATGTCCAATTTTAATGATGAAACATAAAAAGATTTGATAACTATTTAGAAATTTTATTTTGAAAATCGCCATTTTTCAACAAATATTCAAATTAGTGAAAACGCGCCATTTCTTGAAAATGACGTAACATTTTGTAGCTAGATATGTCGATTTTGATAATTTTCATCGATGAGATAAAATTGTGTTTTCTTTTGAATATTTCTATTAGCTTATATATATAGTAATAATAATCGACCAGAATTCAAATAAATACTTGCTTTTACTTTGACTTTTTATGAATATAATCAAAGTTTTGAGTATTAATAGATTTGAGCGTTACTTTATGGTATTCCATATTTGTAAATAATAAACAAATATTTTACTTCGCAAAAATACCACTTTTATTTTGAAACATATAATATAACAATATTGTCACAGTTTCAAAATAAAAGTGGTATTTTTGCGAAGTAAAATATTTGTTTATTATTTACAAAGTTGTGAGGTTATAAATATTGACATTAACGTTTAGTTGCTTCAAACTGTGACGTCACTATAGCGAGGTATTTTATCCGCCTTTTTCTCATTTAAAATTGTAGGGTTACTTTTTTTGATGATTTTTTACAGAATCTATCGAAAATAATAAAATCAACTGACATGAAAAAGCAATGCTTTTAGAATATTTTCGTAACTTCAGTCAAGAACCCTATTAGTTTATATATTATTAAAACATACACGCAATCAGACATACATTTGTATATCTGATTGCCTATATTTAATGATAATTCGATTTTGACAGATGAGTATTGTTATAAATAAATAGATTATTGGGAGAAATTTGTTGACATAAAGAAATTGTATAAAAAAGTATTAATTTTGGGGATTTTGATGTCTGAAATACCGGAATAAAAACTTTTTTCTTTATAAATAACTAATTAAATAATTAAATTTCAGGTACATACAGCAACTACTGATCTCATTGGGTTAAAGTGGGGGTCAGTTTGATCCAAAAAAAGTTTTATTTAGTATATTTAATTCATATTTGAAAGAACTACCTCTAAGGATTCTAACAAAATATTTAATATTTCTTTTATAATTTTTGGTGCAGTGGTCTTAATGATGTAGCTCAAAATTTACAAGAAATTACCGTTCCCCCAAAAATTTTGAGTTTAATTTGGCCTATTGACTGCTCACTGTGTGAGTCCGACTCGCCTTTGACAGATTTTTATTTTGATTTTTAAATTTTAAGATTAAAAACAAAATATTCGGTAAAGCGCATGTCTAAGATTTGAAATACTGATCGTGTTCCATCAGGTCCCGCTCCAAGGGGGGGGGGGCAACCCGGGCATTTGCCCGGGGCGGCAAATCTTAAGGGCGGGAATTTTGTAAATTTTTTTAAAAGAGGGTGGCAATTTACAGCTGATGAGCAAAAAAAAAAGGTTGCCGGTGTAATAGGGGCGGAATTATTCCCTTTTGCCCGGGGTGGCGTAAACGCTAGAGTGGGCGTTGGTTCCATTAGCAAAACACAAACGACACTGTGTAACACAGTGCTTAGGGAAAAAGTAATGCCAACCAAATTTTCGTGAATTTTTGTACTTTCTTTTTTTAAAAAAAAAAACTAATTTTTTTAAATTTTATTGTAAAACTAACCTTTTATCTGCTTTTAATTAAATTATACATGTAATTGGGAATCATAGAAAGTATACCAAGCAGACTGAATCTATTTTTTTTTTTAAATCTAGTAACTTTGTCTGTGCTGCCCTCTGCAGAAATACAATAAAAGTTGATGTTCCATTAGTGAAAAAAGTAGACACAGTGTCATGCACTGTGTAATATTTTTTCTGATGGAATATGGTCATTGATTCTCTAACAAGAATTTAAAATATAAGATAGGCATACTTATTAAACCGCGAATTAATTCTAGTGTTTGTTGGAACAAACCTTAGAATCGTTCATTCGTACTCTCTAATATGGTATATTTATTTTTTAGGAATTATTACATTCGCAAATAAATTGTTTATCACAAATTATTGAAATCAAATTAGAGAGATTGGGACAGAATCAGAATCATCCTTCCGAAATCAATACATTTTCAAAAAGTAATTACTTGATTTTTAATAATTCACCGCAAGAATTAATCCAAAATGCAATAGAAAATCAAAATTTTGATTTATTCAATTCAAACTATGTACAAGAAGATCGGTAAGTTACCTATTTTTGACTTATTTTAATACTGTCTCTCAGTAAAAGAGATCTCAGTTTTTTTTTAATTTTCAAAAAATCGATTTTTCTTTTTTCATATTTTTAATGGAAAACGTAAAAATAAAGCTGAATGAAAATTCTGAACGGTTCCAAACATATTTACATAATGGGGTATTTGATTAATTTTGGGAAATTATTTCAAAATACACATATTTGAGTATGATGCATGTATGTATTTTTAATTTTTAAAAATAATGCCGAAAATCGTTTGAAAAAATTAATTTAATATTTGTTTTCAAAATTTGCGCGAAAACGTTTATTAGCTGTCAGTTACGTCACATTCGCTAGATAGTAACAGGTGTTCTGTAACTAAGAAAAGAAACTGTTTATATTCTTATAATTAGAGAAAGGAGTTGTTGATTTTTAAAAAAATTCAATTAAAATTAGATAGTTTTCATAGTTATGTTTACTAACCGGAATTTAAGTAACGACACTAGTGGCGATAGTGTTGAAATATAAGAAAATGTAACGTCATAGCCGTTTCTGTTCATGTAGATTTTAACTAAAAAATTACCTTTTTTTTTTTAAAAATTAACTAATGATAGTTCGGTTCTTTTATTATCAATTTTCATTAACTCTTTAAATGATTAAGACGAATTAACTCGTCCTGCAATATGGCGGCTCAAAATGCTATGATATGTATATATTCGTTGGTACAGGTGCTGCCATCTGTGACAGGTTTGTCGAAATACGGTATAATTCGAAATAATGTTCAATTTTATCAACATAGTTTATTTAGTATAATTTAGGCTGTATACACAATCAATGAAATAAGGAATTAAGTTTTAAGAAATAAGATTTAAGATTTAAGAAATAAGATCTAAGATTTAAGAAATAAGATTTAAGAAATAAGATTTAAGGAGTATGCCATCTAGTGACGTTGAACTTTAACGTAACTGGTCATAGATATAAATATGTAGGTATTTTTTTACGTCAAAATTCGTGATTTTTTTCACTTAGTGACAAAATAGTCATCACGAACGTTACTTTTTCATGAATTCTAATGTACAAAAATACCTAAATACATTTACTTATGAGCAGTTAACAGTTTCATTCAACGTCACTAGATGGCATACTCCTTAAATCTTAAATCTTATTTCTTAAATCTTAAATCTTATTTCTTAAATCTTAATTCCTTATTTCATTGATTGTGTATACAGCCTTATATTCTGTAAATTCCTAGGGTTCACTTTTTTGATGTTGGAATCTTTGATTTTTTTTCTTTTTCTTGTTTTTGTAATCTTATCTATTCTACTTATCATTGGCAGTAAATAGTCCGGCATTTTGAGACAAAAAAAATTTTCTATATGGTTTGTTTAAAAGGTTTAAAATTTGTTTTTCATTTATTTTATCAAATACCCCATTATAATTTGTAAACGAAGTAAAAAAAAGAGCCATTTCTTTTGCGCGCGTGAAGTTTTCGTAAAATAACTTTTTTGATGCGGTAAAACTGATATTTCAAAAAGTAATAATTAACTTATCGACTTAAATTTTGGTCTGTCATATTCATCAGTATACGGAGTGTTTCACGCAACTAAGAACATACAAATTTTAACACAGGGAAAATTTGTTTTGATCAAGGAGTGCTTTATTTTACTATTATTAAATATTTAGCAAAACTTTAAATAATATCGCGTCAAAATAATGTTTAAAAGTAGTTAAAAGACAATAGTAGTAAATTTATTGAGATAACAATAAATAAATCTTAATCTAATATTGAAATATTTATTAGCAAAGAATACTGCTTAGTAGAAAATTGGACACCTACTGTTTTGTTTTCAAATTTACTTGTTTGCAATTAAAGAAAATTTTAATAATAATAATAATAATAATAATAAATAACTTTATTCAAACCACAGAGCACTGAATCAAACATATTAACATATGTTTCCTAGAGCTAACACAGGCATTAAATTTTGAAGCATGACTCCATTTTAGTAAGCCCAACTTGTAACCACGGAGACTTGTTTATAAATATTAGATAAACCAATTAAACGATTAAATTAATGGTTTGATCGCCATTAAAGTAATCCCATCAGTCAATTTTTTTGCTCACATCAGTCAATTTTTTTGCTTCAATTTTTTAATGTATTTGTAATACACAGCATTCTCTCTAGTCGATTCTCTCCTCAATTATTCAAACCAACCATTTACACAGTTATAGAATGCGTCAATAATTATGGATACCAATATAAAAATAATACCTATAAAAAACCTATAATTTTTCCCATGTTAAATTTTATATGTTCTTACTTCGCTGAAACAGACTGTATTTGCCAGTGTGCTAACTAAAATCTTGGCTAAATATGCACTTGTTCAATATTTATCGCCCCCCCCCCCCCTTCAGCCATAGTTGCATTTTGATGCAACAAAACGTGATATTTAGGGCTTCGAAAAGCCATTTCGGAGTCCTAATAAATTTGATCGGTCTGTCCATACCTTTCGTTTTAGAGGGGGTATTTTTATTTAAAAAAGTGCGCCAAAACAATTTTTAGAATTTTACGCATATTTTTTGTTTAGATGTAAAAATTTGAGGTCATGTTATTTTAATTAAAATTGACATAGTGTTTGAAAAATTACCAAACTGGATCGGCTGGGACTCGAACCCGGATCTCTTGGTTACCAGCCAAGCGCCTTACCAACTAGGCCACCGATCACTTGTTCGAGTGCCACTCCAATTTAGTAGTCAATCAAACATAACCTCTCTCTAATGCGAGACGCAGTTTTATACTTTAAATTTCAAATGTTATCGAGTGCCTGTGAAACATTATTAGTGTATGGCGGATTTTTATCCGTATTTAAACATACACCAATATTCATATGTTCACTCAATGTCCAGCTTTGGCTGATACTTGAACACTCGATTAGCTAGATTGGCTGATACTTGACTCGTCTCGCATTAGAGAGAGGTTGTGTTTGATTGATTACTAAATTGGAGTGGCATTCGAACAAGTGATCGGTGGCCTAGTTGGTAAGGCGCTTAGCTGGTAACCAAGAGATCCGGGTTCGAGTCCCAGCCGATCCAGTTTGGTAATTTTTCAAACACTATGTCAATTTTAATTAACATAATGAATTGGCCATTTGCCAAAGTACATCGAGTGTTCAAGTATCAGCCAAAGCTGGACATTGAGTGAACATATGAATATTGGTGTATGTTTAAATACGGATAAAAATCCGCCATACACTAATAATGTTTCACAGGCACTCGATAACATTTGAAATTTAAAGTCATGTTATTTATTTAAATTTTCATTTGTAGGTCTCTAATAGAACGATTAATATCACACGTATTGAAAAAATTCAAAAATGAAATAAAAACAAATTTTGATAAAAATTTTCAAACGTATAAATTATTGAAAATGAACAAAAATTCAAATTTATTCGCGCAGGAGGAATTTAGTGATGATTTTTCAAATATTTTTCAAATATTTGATGAAAATTCGCCGATACAAATTGACAAAACCGTTAAAAGTGATCAGATTCTTAATTTAATGCATATTTTATATAATTTACCGTTGGCATATACCCCGGAGTTCACACGTATTAAAATAATTCTATTTACCGTTTGTGTACACAATGATTTTACTGATTATGACCAACAGATGGCATCACTGAGTGAAAATTTATTAGAAATGATTATCAAAACAAATTTCCCGCGACAAATATTCGATATTATAAAACTAAAACGACTTTTAACGTTTTTCGTTAATTTTAAAAATTATGAAACTCTAGTAAAAATTATTAGTGAGCAAATTTTACAAACACATTTATTTGGACAATTAAAGAAAATTTCGAAATATTTATTGAAATTACGTGAAGAAAAACGCTTCAATATCACGTGTACACTCTTTAAATTATTCAAAAATACAAATTATATCGATGGCTTATCGCAGGAGGACAAAAATATTATTTTAAAAGTCACATATCAATTATCGGAGATTGTGTTGAATCTTTTCAACGTGGAGGAACAGGAAATAGCGTACGATACGGTCAAATTATGTTTATTGGCGTTGGCGATTGAACGCTGTCTGGTGGACGATCCGAAAAATATTTTGTCGGTGTTGGTGAAACATTTAAATCGTTCGATTGATTATTGTGTAAGTAAACTATCTTGTATACAGGGTGGAAAGTAAATAAGTCTCCTCGTTTTCAGGGGTGACTTAGTACCCTTTCGGAATTAACAGTTTGAGAAAATCGCAAATGAATTGGCTTTACGATGTTTCCAAATTTTTCTAAGTACGGCCCTGGCTTATTTTGTACAAAGGTACAAAATAATTTTATGGACCAAAATTCAATAAAATTTTGTAGACATGTTTACTTCTAATTATTATTTATTGTCTGTTGCTTTTTTTAAAAACAGAAAATTTATCTTAAAATATAAGATGGTTAGAGCCGCATTAAAAAAAATTTAAGGGCCCTTTTTTGGGATCCATATTTAGTATCAAATCAAATTTTCTTTGTTAAAAAAACATTTCTGGTCAGATGAAACTTAAATATATTGTAGAACACTAAAAACTAAGGGACACGTATTTTTTTTATCTGCGGAAAAACGGTTTGAAGGGGTGAAATCGCCCTCCAAAAATTGGGGTAAAAATTTAATTTTTCAAATATCTCGAAAACAGTAAGAGATAGAGCAAAAGTTTAAATTGGCGATATTACTCTTTTTTAAAGAGCTATCTATTGATATGCAATTTGTTCATATTGAGGCAACCAGTTACGAGTAACAAGTAAAGGTCCCGAGGCCGGACCTATCGATTTTAGGTTAGGTTATGTAATTTTCGGTATCGATAATTTTCGATAAGGAAAACTATAATATCCATTAAAAAACAAACCTAATAGAGACCTTACATATGATAGTCCAACTTTAGAACCACTTATTGTGACATTATTTTACCCACTATCAGTGTGTTAATAGCAAAAATTAGTGTATATAAACTAGTATGTAATTTAAGAGGGTGACTCACCCCCTCTCCAATGTTGCTCAAACTCAATTTTGAATTCGAGAATTTCATTTCTACGTTGTTCTAATTGCCTTAAGCTATTTTCCATAAAGAAGAACTTCTTGAAATACCCAAATAGTACGATTATTCGACATAGTCACCCTCTAGTTAACTACCCCTAGACTTAATATTAGGATATTGAGCAAAAACAGGTCAATTAGATTTTTTGACGTAGATTTCAAATCTGTAAAGAAAATTTTTATATTGTTTATTTTTCACTCCCTTTTTGCAGAATTAACCCCCAAATTTTAACCCCCAACCACCCCTGTTGATGTAATTTGAACAAATTGCATATCAATAGATAGCTCTTTAAAAAAGAGTAATATCGCCAATTTAAACTTTTGCTCTATCTCTTACTGTTTTTGGAGATATTTGAAAAATAAAATTTTTACCCCAATTTTTGGAGGGCGATTTCACCCCTTCAAACCGTTTTTCCGCAGATAAAAAAAAAGATACGGGTCCCTTAGTTTTTAGTGTTCTACAACATATTTAAGTTTCATCAAAATCGATAGGTCCGGCCTCGGGACCTTTACTTGTAAGTTCCGATCTTAATAGTATTCTGTAATATGTAATAATGGGTGGTAACCGTAGTTACGTTTTCAAATAATTATTGTAAAAATATAATATTGATAATAAAATTTTATTTTTTTAAGAAAAAACTGCAAAATTTTGAAAGAAAAAAAGTGGTATTCGCTTTATTTTCAAAATACGTACGTATACAAATTATGTCCTGCAATAATTATAGTCCATTTCCTTAAAAATTGACATATTATTTCATTAAATTTCACCCGTCTCACCCTTGTTACCCGCTTCAAAAAAAATGCCTAGGAACTGGCTTTACGCTTTGTCTAGTAGTATAATATAATAATGTTCACTGGTCTGTGTTTCTGGTTCAAATTTATCGGCAAATGTTAATTATATGGGTGAGATCTACCCACTGTTTTCGCAGCGAGACTTATATATCTTCCACCCTGTATAGTCCAAGAGCCGACCGTACAATAATGACGTCTAGACATTGGTGTATTTTCAAGGAGGGGGAAAGAAACGGTAAAAACGTAAAAATGAAAAGTTACTATTCAAATTATCCTGATTCAAATTGTTTCCATAAAGCGTAATTTGTGTAAAAAGAATTTTTTTAGTTTGGTGACGTCACTAAGGTTACTAAAAATGTTTAGTACCTTAGAAACCGTAAATATAATGATAGAAAAGTGAAACTGGAAGCGAATTGTAGGTTTTCGAAGGCGTTCTTTTCATTTTAACCAAAATTAAGTGTGTAGAATCACTAGAAAAACAACTTCTGTTGAATCAGTCACATTTCTGAAGGGAATTTCGTTATTTTGATAGGAAAAATGAAAAGTTCACACCCAAATTACCCTAATTCAACCAATCATTGTAATTCAAATCACTTGCATAAGCTTTAAATATCAGAAAATGGAATTTTTTCATTCTGTGACGTCATCAAGGTTAATAAAAATGTTTAATGGGTTAGAAACCGTAAATATAATGATAGAAAGGTGAAATTAGAAGCGAATTATAGGTTTTTGAAGGCGTTCTTTTCATTTTTTGCGTAAATTAAGCGTGTAGAGTCACAAGAAAAGAGACTTCTGTTGAATCAGTCATATTTCTAAACGGAATTTCGTTATTTTTATAACAAAAATGAAAAGTTCACACTCAAATTACCCTAATTCAACTAATCACTGTCATTCAAATCACTTACATAAGGTTTAAATATCAGAAAATGGAATTTTTTCATTCTATGACGTCATCAAGGTTACTAGAAATGTTTAATGGCTTAGAAACTGTAAATATAATGATAGAATGGTGAAACTGGAAGCGAATTATAGATTTTCGAAGTCGTTCTTTTCATTTTAATCCAAATTAAGCGTGTAAAACCGCTAGAAAAACGATTTCGAATCGAATATCATATTTCTAAAAGGAATTACATTATTTCGATAACAAAAATGAAAAGTTCACACCGGAATTACTCTAATTCCTCCAATCATCCTTATTCAAATGATTTCCGTGGAGTTTGATTTGAGAAAAAATAATTTTTTTAATATGATGACGTCATTAAGTTTACAAAAAAATTGTTGATGCCTTAGAAATCAGAAAGCAATTTCGGAAGCGAATTGTGAATTTTAAACGTATCTTGGAAATGGTGCATTTTACGAGGAAAAATAACTGAATCACTTTTGTGGCAAATTTTACAACCAACAAATTTGGTAATAATATTTTTTGTTGGCAAATCAATATTTTTCGAGATTAGCAAAAAAACGAATTTTCGCATTTTTTACCTTCCGTTTTCTGGTCACTGGATCAAGTTTTTGTTGAATTGATACTGCTAGTGATTAAATAACGAACTCTGTGGACCTCATTGATTTTTGTACGGTCGGTTCTTGAACTATAATTCATTATCTGATTTAAGTTAGATTTACAGACCAATGAACATATTATATATTATATTATATAGACTAATTATATAAATGTATAATTGAGGCAGCCAGATGCAACTAAGTTCCGACCTAATAGTATTTTGTAATATAGTAATGGATGGTATCCGTAGTAACATTTTCAAATAATTATTATCAAAATATGATACTGATAATAAAATTTTACTTTTTTGAGAAGAAACTGCAAAATTTTGAAAGAAAGAAAGTGGTATTCGCTTTATTTTCAAAATACATACGTATACAAATTATGCCCGGCAGTAATTATAGTCGCATTTGCTCAAAAATTGACATTATATTATATTCCTTAAATCTCACCCGTCTCACCCTGTTACCTGCTTCAAGAAAAGTGCCTACAAACTGGCTTAATGCTTTGTCTAGTAGTATAATATAATAGTGTTCATTGGTCTGTGGTTAGATTACTTTTTTATCTTCGGAATGGAATGTACATAGAACATTTTCTCAATTAATTTCCCTCGTTTCAGTTTACACATTTGAAGACGGAATCACCAACAGAAGATTCCAGGGAGCATATTGCAATTTTTTTAAACACGCTATTAAAATTTAAGGATCGTATCCAAGTGCCAAATTTACCGGATGATATTTTGGCGCGATGTTGTTTAGCCGTCAAAAAGAACATTGCAATTGATTTGTCGAATATATTCGAACAGATCGGTGTTCGTGATTTACAAATAATCGAAATTGAACTGGTTGATGATATTGTGAGTACAGTTACCGTAAAACGGAATAGTCAGGAAACGCCGAGTGAATAGGGAAAAGATCGATAATTTTTTTATAAAGAATTCAGGAAAGAGATTTAGGAAAAGATTATATAATAAATTTTTGTATTTGAGTTTATTATAAGCTACTGTTAATAAATTAATAATTAGGCCTTTAATAAAATGACGTAAGCCGTAAGGAGTGTCGCCATCTAGTGATCTTGTAAGAAACCACACATGATAGTGATTTTTTCATCAACTAATTAAAAAATCACTAATATTGTGGTTAAGTTAGGAAACTACATAATGCTTCTTTTTAGATGTGTTAATTTTTTAAACGTAATTCGATAAATTTATTTAAACTGATAATCTAGGTCAAACTAGTATGTAATTTGCGAGAAGTAGAGGGACGCAAAAGGGGTTAGGAGGCACACTTGAGGGGTGAATAGGATTTGACGTCCCAGGGCTGACAAAGATTTGACAGCAATAGTTTTGATCGATTTTTTTATATCTTTATTTGTAAAATAATTTTTCCGCCAATTTTTAAACTCTCTGGACTATTTTAAATGGAGAACTTTCTCCCCAAGCGGTGTTCTTTTTGTTCACTGTAAAATATTTTTGAAAATTTTTGATACTGGAATATTTACTGAGAGGATAAGGAATTGATCATATCTTAGGGTTTCAGAATGTTAAAAATAAAGACCCACAAATTTTTTGTGGGTCCTTAAGGGAAAAAATTTTATTATTATGTATAATCCAGCCCACAGTATAGCTCAATAGGGAATATGCATGTTTTTCATTTATTTCAAAAATAGTTTAAGTTGATGTCAAAAAATCACAAAAATATATTATGAGTACAATTTGCGCCTTTATTTCAGAAAAATAAAAAAATGATTTTTCATTTTACATTATCATTATTTAAACATCACAATTTGGCGCGCTGACGTCACTTGAAGATATTAAAATAAGAAAGTTATTACCACCCAGGCCAGCAGCATTGTTATATAATTCGTTCTGTAGATGGCACTGCTTCTGATAATATCAAAAATCTAATCGTTTATTCTCCACTGCTTTCCATATCTGCCAATATTTTAATTTTTTTGACGAATTAAATTTAGCAAATATATTAAATAGTTAATGAATTAAATAATTAATTTTCAATTTAATTTTTAAGAATGTTTCCTCTTATAAATTTGTTCAAAAATTAAAATCAGTGAATTTTTTTTTTTCATAGCAACTCCTTTTTAAAAAAATAATGACCAATATTTAATATTTTCCTAGTTACCTAAACAATTTATTTTAACAATAATAAGTATTGATTGTGACAAGTTACAAAATATTTTTAATTATTCAAAAATTCATCTTTATTCTATTTGATATATGGTTTCGTATCAGTGACAAAGTTTACAGAGTGTATCCTATTATTTATGGTACTCTATGTTATACCTTTAGTGCATATTTCATTCAGTATATATATATATATATATATATATATATATATATATATATATATATATATATATATATATATATATATATATATATATATCTGGCATATTTGGTGAAACTTATACATTAAACGTCACAACCAATAGGATCGCTCATTGCTCAAATGTACCGTTTTGGCGGAATTTTTATTTAAGGTAGATAATTTACATTAATTCCGTTATGAAAACTAAAATTAATCAAACAAAAAGAACTGTCATAAGAATTTGTGACATGTATAGAATATTCTAAAAAATGTTTCACAATTTTCTGAAAAACATGCATATTCCCTATTTAGTGATCTAATCTAGTATGTAATAAAGTGTATGAAAATCGAATACAAATACCAAAAAAGTACCAATTGACTCTGTTTTACGGTACAAAAAATTTTTGGCGCCCAAACTCAGATAACGAAGTTTTTTTTTTCTTTCTAGAAACAGTGCGTATTGTCGAATTCTAAAACAGAATTACTGGTGTTACTTCGACTTTGGGAGGCGACAAATTCATTTAAATTTAAGAGTCCCGAACATATTGAAATTCGACAAACAACCGTACAGTTGGTGTTAAGTGAATTTTTATTCGGTCTGCAACAATATTTGGATGATTTCGAAATGTTATTAATAATTTTAAATTATATTTATAAATTATTAAAATCAGAAGTATGTTTATGTTGAAATCAAAGACGTAAGAATATATATGTTATGTATTATAAAAGGACCTGTAACAACATTGTTTTATTGAAACAAAAGTTGTGCTAATTCTAGACAGTGGCGGCAACAAAATTAAATGTTTATATATTGACTACGTTTACTATTGAATTCACATAAGAAATGTGGTCAGTGTATCTTAAGTGGACTTTATCATACTTTACATCCTTTGCATACTTAATACGTAATATTAAATTATTATTATATATGCAAATATTTTTTCCAAGAGACGGCCAATATATGTCAAAAATATGTCCAAAAAATCTTATCGGTGGAATGTTATTCCTTGTACTTTTTTTTTTCTGATAGGGTTTTTACATTTGTAAGCAGAACTAGTTGCCATAATATTCTCTTTAAAAAAATATAATGAAAAAACGCAATTTAAAAAGTGAAAATAGTGAAAATTTTTACATTATTTTTTCAAATTTTTTAATACAAATATGGCTGACTATGTTTCAATTTTAATTTTAAAGTTTAGGATATCTCAGAAAGAGAAATATATATTGGCAATTTACATGCTATTTATAATACATGTCTCTTTTTAACGTGTACGTAATATAAGTTACTGGTCCTTTCATATGACAGTCGACTCTCGTTAATTCGAAACTCGTGGGACTCTTAAAATATTACGAATTATAGAGCGGTTCGAATTATCGCAGGTAACAATTTTAATTTTTTAAGCATTTGCGATTAATGAACTTGAACTTGTCTCAAAATGTACTTACAATCTTTCTGTCTCTCTCTGTAACTTTGAATTGTCGAGTGTTTGACGCCGATGAGTTCGAATTAACACGTCATTTTGTTACGTAGCAATGATTTTTTCGTTCGAATTACCAAGTGTATAAAAATGTATTGTTTTAGTTCGAAATATAAAGAGATTTTGTAGGGAACTTGTGATACCTTTGAATTATAGAGAGTTTCGAATTATCGCAGGTTTGAATTAACGAGAGTGTACTGTATATATTATTTATTACGTCTTTGATTGAAATATCAAAAAGAAATTTCAAAAATAATTTATTTATTTACGTTGTAGGTTTTATTGACACCGTTAATGATCGATTTTATACTGGATATACTTTTTGAATTGAAATTTTCGAATATAACGCCAAAAACGACTTTAGAAAATCAATCAAAATTATTTTTATCAATTACGTCAATTTTAGAAATATTCGTCACATCCCGTTACACGTTTTTCTTCAGTAAAATTCAAAATGTACTAATACTGTATCGAATATTATTGAAACAAATATGCGAAAGTCATAATTTGAAACTAGAAGCCGCGGAAATGGAAAATATTATAGCTGAATGGGCGCACAATTTTCAAAAGTGAGTACCATTTTGTAAAGTATATAGACCAACGAACACTATTGCACTACTAGACGGAGCGTAAAGCTAGTTTAGAGGGCTCCATGCTGCTGGCACACCATCTAAAAAGTTAAACATTGAAAAAATTTTGTCTAATAGGTCACAAATTGGTCATAATTGGTCACTTAGTCCTACTAATTGGTCAGCAGTAGAAAATTTTTAAATAAATTTTAAAAAATTTGTAAAAATTTCAAGGTCACTCAAAAATTTTGCACACCATCTAAAGAAAAAAACAAAAATAATAAGAGCAGTCGATAGGATTTTAAACCTTGATAATTGGTCAGTTAAAATAAAAAATTGGTCAGATCCCCAGAATTTAAAAAAAATTAAAAAAGGCCTTTTCATACTGTCACGCATGCGCGAAATCTCTACTGGTAAATCTAGCTGTCAGTAAATCTAATCGATACGTTGAATTTTTCAATAGGGTAAAGCGACCAGCATTCGATTAGCCTATATTAGCATTAGGGACCGAGCTTGACGACATTATTGCCATCTGGTGTCAGATTTAGCGATGCATTTCGGGTATGACATAGATATACATAACTATTCTTAGATTTTTGGATATCTTGTCTATAATGTTATTAAATGTCAAATTAAATTTTGTTAATATTTAAAATGCACTTTCTGATAATTAAATTATCAATTAAATAATATTATTTGAAGGATTAATATCAGCATGAATTTCATAATAAGATATTGTTGGATTAAAAGTTGTTCCAATTTTCTTGGTAAAAGTAAGTATAAAAAACGTACAAACGTTTTGCTGATGTGATTGATATTGATGTTAGTATTGCAAAACTGCGTACAAACAACTGCCCATAACGGAATCGAGAATTAAGTGTTTAACATGCTTAACATACTTAACATAGCAGATAATATCCCAGTAATAATTAGTTATAATAGTAAATGTCATATAGAAGAATGTTTCGAAGAATGTGTCAATCCAAATTATGTGTAATTTAAACAACATAGATGGGATAAGATATACGGAAATGCAAGTTAATATTAACGTGAAGAAAACTTTAAATACAATCTGTGAGGCTAACATTGAAGTCACCTCAAAAAATAAAATGAAAGATGGAAGTTATGATCCGTATGTTATTAATTCCGAAACGACGCTTTGTTCAGGTTTTCAAGGGCTAGAGGCCATAAAAAATGAAGAAAAATATAATAGTATAATGGGCGTTACCAGTGAGGTGTTTAAATCAACTGTCGCTCCCCACTAACGGCATTTCTTCACACGTTTGCTCTAAAATATGTTATAAAAAGCGTTTCTTAAAACTGAAGAAATTTATAAAATTTTGTTTGTTTCAATGTAAGGATACCATGTTGGAAGAAATATACAGAAAAAAATTACCAATTCTTTACAGAAATTAAATTTTTTTTCTTTTATTTAACGATAACTGAATTTGTTTGAATTTTTTTCATTTTATTATAGTTGTTTTAAAAGGAGTCATTCTGCCAATATTTTATACAAAAGGAATTCGACAGTTAAGATTTAAAATTTCACTTTCAAATAATTATTTCTTTATAAATTAAAAGAACAATAATAAAATTTCAAAATTATTGCTTTTATTTATTTCAACTATTAAAAAGAACCGTAAATAATTTTCAATTAACACTTCGGTACTAGATTGGGTTCATTTCAATTTTTCCATTTTATGTTACTGTTTAATATAAGATTTCATTTTATTTTTGGATTTTCTACCATGCTTCACTTAATACGACATTATCAGATGTCACCAGATTTTCAGTTAATAATTCATTTACTCCAAGAATTAACTTTTTTTCAACAACGCCACGCCGGATAGTATAGTATTTTCTAATTATTTATTTTTAAGTTTCGTATACATGTTTAAACAGATTTAACTTATTTTCTATGCAAAATTTTAAATTTTTAGCATAACAAAAATTCCGTATTTTCCATTAGAGTTTATGTACGTGTAATTTGGTGATATATTGCTTTTTTCTCAACAAGAGTCTTCAGTTTCTTTTAATTTTTATTAACTGACAAGCAAAAAAAAAAAAAAAAATCAAATCAAGTAACACCATAGTAACACTCATTTTTATTTCCCCCATTTCTCATTCACCATTAATATGTTTCATTTTTAGACATATAAAGGCGCCACTATCGGTGCCAGTGCTGCCGTCTATAGTTCAGGCTCGGTCCCTATATTAAGGTATTTTGAAAATAATCAACAAACATTAATTATATTTATTGTTTGGATTTCAACTTTATTTTCTGGAATTTTAGTAATTAACTTAATTTATAAGTTCATTTAGTTATCAATTTTATTATAAACATTTTTAAATACTATAAGATCTTTAATTGGAATATTGAAATTTTTGTCCACGCAAATTTGCCCTATTATATTTCTTCGAAAATAAACGTTATTTCCTTATGACCCATTGTTAGGGCTCCGCGGTCTTAGCGCCCCAAATGTGCGATTTCGAGGGACCAATTAAATCGTTCAAAAGGTCTGAAATTGGTCATAAAAGGTCAACTGATTTGATAAATTGAAGAGCGATAGAAAATTTTTTACTAAGGTTTAAAGTTCTTTCAAGGTCATTCAAAAAATTTTAGCACCTCATATGTGAAATTTCGAATGACAATTAGATCATTTAAAAGGTCAGAAAATAGTCATAAAAGGTCAATTGATTTGAATAATTGGCCATTGATAGAAAATTTTTTTATTAAGGATTCCAATTTTTCAGAATCATTTAAAAATATTGGCTTGTCGAATACTGGTGGCTTTGCCGTATTGAAAAATTCAACGCATCAACTAGATTTACTGACAGCTAGATTTACCAGGAAGATTTCGCGCATGCGTCACAGTATGAAAATGCCTTTTTTAATTTTTTTAAAATTCTGGGGACCTGACCAATTTTTTATTTTAACTGATCAATTATCAGGGTTTAAAATCCTATCGATTGCTCTTATTATTTTTATTTTTTCCTTTAGATGTTGTGCCAAAATTTTTGAGTGACCTTGAAATTTTTACAAATTTTTTAAAATTTAATTAAAAATTTCCTATTGCTGACCAATTAGTGGGACTAAGTGACCAATTATGACCAATTTGTGACCTATTAGACAAAATTTTTTCAATGTTCATCTTTTTAGATGGTGTGCCAGCATCGCGAAGCCAGTTTAGAGGCAGTTAGCGGGTTGAGATATGAGAAACAAAATATGCTATCGGTGCTGTCGGTTATTCAGTAAACGGGATCATATTTATTACAGGAAATAATTTATATACGCGTGAATTCATCCTTTGCACTCGAAAGGCGCCTCTCAGGCGCCATCCTATTCTTTACTTCAAATATCACACTAAGGAAAATTATAAAATTTAATATTAAAATATAATAATATTTGTAACATGCAAATAAAAATAAAATATGTAAGTAAACTACGAGGCATGTTTTTAAAGTAAGTACCGTTTTTAAATTACGCCGCCGCAACGCTACAGTTGCCGTTTAGCGCATGCGCGTAGTGTAGCTACATCAGTTGGGAAGCCACAGACGCCATTACGACGCCGCGCCGTTTGATCGAGTCTTCGTTTGTTTACGTGATTTTAAAATGCCGTCGACTATCGAGAATCCCGCCGACTGTGAAGTGCGTGCGGTGATTCGTTTTCTCTGTGCTAAAGGCTTAAAAACAATTGACATTCATCGTCAAATCAGTGAAGTTTATGGTGAAAACATTATGAGTGAAGGAATGGTGCGGAAATGGGTTAGGGCCTTCAAAGATGGCCGCACAAACGTTCAATGTTCAAATCGAACGCAAGAGCTCATCACTTCATTTGGCTGGGAACAATTGGACCATCCGCCATACAGTCCCGATCTAGCGCCTAGCGACTACCATTTGTTTCTGCACTTGAAGACGCATTTGGCAGGGAAGCGTCATTCCAATGATGAAGAAGTAAAAACGTCTGTGCAGCAGTGGTTGTCCAGTCTGGCGGCAAGCTTCTTTGACGACAAAAGCTGGTCCCAAGATACGACAAGTGCCTTAATAATAATGAAAATTATGTAGAGAAGTAGAGGAAAGAATGCTCTTTCAGATAAATAAAGTTTTATTTGAAAAATTTACTTGTTGATTTTTTTATATCAAAACGGTACTTACTTTAAAAACATGCCTCGTACTTTTGTTTAAAATACTTATCTTTGATATATTACAATTTTTTATTAAAATTATTGTCGAGTAGCTGAGTACCCATACTAAAGAATGGTTCGAGTGCAAAGGGTAATAAAACGAATACATTTTTTTACTTTCAAAATTTTTCAATTTCCCCCCCCCCCCCAAAAAAAAGTTAAATTTTATTATCAGTATTATATTTTGACAAAATTATTTGAAAATTTTGTCTTCAGCAATATTAAATTTCGGTTAATTCTTTAAATGATTAAGACGAGTTAGTTGATATGTATATATATTCACTGGTACAAGTGCCGCCATTTGTGACAGACTTTTCGAAATATGGTATAACCGGAAATAATGTTCAATTTTATCAACATGGTTTTATCAATATTTTGCAAATTCCTAGGGTTGACAATTTTTGATGTTAATATCTCTTATTTTTCGTACATTTTTGTAACCTTATCTATTGTACTTGTCCGTTGTCACTGGCAGTAAAAGGTTCGGCATTTTGGGACAAAAATATTTTCTCTATTGTTAAAATAAAGGCGTTAAAATTTGTTTATAAGTGTAGGTTCTATTCTATTCCATTATCCACCAGTGTCAAAAAAGAGGCATTTACCTCATAAAAAAGAACAAACATTCTGCTATACACCAATGATTCTTTTTATAATACACGTGCGAGAAAGAAAGAAACATATTTCGTAATCTTTTTAAGAAAGAAAGAAATATATTTTTTATTCTTTTTACACCACAAATCCAATTTTACGTAGTGGTCGATACAAATTTAAGGGGAAGTACGTAAAATCGGAAGCTCAGGGGCGTCTGTTAACTTTTGTTTCGGGGGTTGGTAAATATTATTTATCTGAATTTATTTAAAACAAAATTATCTTAACTCGGCAATTCCCAGTGTCACCTGTAGGTGACAGACATTTTTAATTGTAAACTGTATTAATTTGTTTGTTTAACTTATCGTATAGAATTGTCACAAGAAAGAAATATAAAGTCATCTATTAGCCTTCTAATGGTGGTAACAGAACGTAAAGATTTAATTATCTTATCGTTGAAAAAAATTAAAAACATCTGTCACCTCCAAATAACTCTGGGAATTGTCGAGTTAAGAGACAATTTACACCTAAATTCGGTTGTGTAAACAAAGGAAATCAAATGTCATACTAATGAATATGAGTGACGACTTTTAGAAAACTGTCGAAAAATCAACTTCACTATTGCATTCATCAGCGTAAAAGACGCCAAATAGCGGAAGCTGACAAAAATTCTAGAATATTCTACTCGTGAACTAGCAAAAATACCAAAAAATGAACTTCACTATTGAATTGGGCACTAAAAATTAGATTCAGTAGCGCATTTTGACAAAAATTCTAGAATGTTCTGTTTGTCAACTAACAAAGATATTGAAAAATCGATTGTACCATTTAATTGGTCATCGAATAAAAGACGGAATAGCACATTTTGATAAATGTTCTAGAATATTCTATTCGTCAAATAGCAAAAATTGTTTGTCAGAATCGGACATTTAGTTTACATTAGTTTAATTTCGGTTGGACAATTAAGTGGTGCAGTAGATTTTCCAATATCTTTGTTAGTTGACAAATAGAATATTCTAGAAGATTTCTCAAAATGTGTTATTTGGTCTCTTTTTTGGTAGCCAATTCAATGGCGACGTCTGTTTTTGAATATCTTTGCTAATTGATGAATAGAATATTCCAGAACATTTGTCAAAATGTGTAATTTGACATCTTTTTCAATGGACAATTAAATGGTACAATTGATTTTTCAATATCTTTACTAGTTGACAAATAGAACATTCTAGAATTTTTGTCAAACTACACTGTTTGATCTCATTTTTAAAGACAAATTCAACGGTGAAGTCTGTTTTTTGATATCTCTATTAGTTGACGATTAGAATATTCTAGAATTTTACGTTACTCATTTTGCATTTGCATTTTGCATATTACGTATACAGAATATGTGCATATATATCTTCAGTGAAATTTTAAAATTTTTAAAGGCTACGAGACCCGCAGACAATATTACCTACGGCCCTGACTCTGGCTTGGTACATAAATTTTCACCAACACAGACAAACAACAACATATCTGTGAGAGGAGAACCCCACTAAATCGCTGACGTCACTACGTAAAATCGGAGTACGTACCATTGGATGGCCACTGTAAGAATGTACTACGAATATATAATTTGTATACAGGATGTTCCATGTATTAAATATGAAATGCATTTTTAATACGAAATACATTTATTTTTTTTATAAAAGTATAAATTTTTAACTGATTATTAAATATTTTACACTAAAATGCATTGCAAACAATTATCATACACATTTGTATTCTATACACATCGAAATCGCAAGTCACAGTTATCAACCTGTATATTCTGAATTTCTATTTAAACAGAGATAGAATTTGTATTTAAAAATTTGGGGGACAAGTCTACCCACACTGTCAACTTCCCATTGGCTGTCCTTAAAGACTAGAGACTACTGTACATACATAATTCTTTTTTTGATTTCGGGCAACTTCTCCCCTGGGCCCCCGATAGAGGCTTTGCCCCTTGCACTATACCGGGGGCTTTGCCTTCTGTACCTAAGGGTGGGGGGCTCCACCCTTATCAAACAAATGATAACATCATTTGTTCTCAAGATATGCGAGACAAAATATATTTCAAAAACAATTTCTTATTTCATTTTTTTTTTAAATTTTATAATAAAATACTGGCGTTTTTAACATTAAGGAAAGTTCTTAGGCCATTATATAATAATGTTATGGTAAAAAATCCATATAATCTATGTTATCTTAATAAAGTTAATTCTGATTTTTTACCACAAAAAACAAACGGCTAATCCGAATTTACTGAAAACTTTATCCGGTCTTCATTTTTTGATTACGCATTAGGAGTGTGCGAATAGTGCTCGAATCGAATCGAATCGAATAATTCGACTTTTCGAATAATTCGAAAAATCGAATTATTCGAAAGAAAACGAATAATTCGATTTTTTCGAATAATTCGATTTTTCGAATTATTCGTTTCATTTTTTCGGATAGCTCGAACTTTTTCTTTTTTTATTTCTAAGACTCAAACATACTAAGAACTTTAATAATATAATTTATATATATTAATATAGTTTCATTTACAGAGCAAATTCATCCAAAAAATAATTCTTTTTAACTTGCCACTGGGAAGTTATTGCAGTGGATTCTTTTGTCGCATTTTTTTATGTTTTAAGTTTTAAAGAATATTCGAATCGAAAATTCAGCTATTACACCCACTGTCATGAGGTGACAAGTTTTTGTAACAATAAACTTTTATTTTATTTCTGATTGATTTATCCTGTTCTTTAGGCACAATGTAACTTTTCATTTATGAAATTATTGTAATGTTATCGATTTTTTTTTATTTAAATTAAATGTTTAAAAATCTCTAAGAATCAAAAGAAAAAACAAAAATTCGAGCTATTCGAATTATTCGTCTTTTTTCGAATAGTTCGAGAACGAATAATTCGAATATTTTTCGAATAATTCGATTTTTCGAATTATTCGATTCGAAATTCGAATCGAATATTACTATTCGATTCGGTGCGAATTATTCGACATTTCGAATAATTGGCACACCCCTATTACGCATCTAATGAAATTAGTCCGGAGTTGATATCATCATTTGTTCTGGAGATATGCGAGACGAAAAAAAATTCACGAACGAACTAACGAACGAACACACGCATAGACATCACGCTAAAAACGATGGATTCGGATTCTAGTGACCTTGAAACGTGGAGATATGTCAACATTAGCGATTCGTAAAATCGGACCCATTACAATAACTTCCTATGGGAAGTTAAAAAGAGATAGATTAGGGTGTATTATAAAAAGAATCTTTGCTGTAATCGAATCTTTTATGTATTTTTTTTATTTATTTATTTTTTTTTATTACAGATTAGTTAAATTATTGACGAAAGATAAGAAAAATGTCACTCGATTGACGCCATATTTGATCGCTGACATTTTAAAATATTACGAAACAGTAACACTCTATCCAACAGTGAAGGTAAGCATACAATTCAAAAGATTCGGGAGGTGATGTGTCATAAAATTTTTGTTTCTTATATTTCAGACGCATTTAAATAATTCATTATACGAATTACTGAACGTATGTGATTCCCATGCCATCTCCTATTTGTTGCGCAATTTGTCGGAAGGATCAAAAACTATATTCAAGGTCGTGCATGAAGATTACAACAAGTTTCATCGATTTATTGGACGTTCCTAATTTTTTTTTCTTTGTTATATTTGTAAATAATAAATTTTTATATGAAAATTACTAATTTTTTTTTTATTTTAAACAATTTTGAAACTATAAAAATTCTTAAAAATACGTTTTAAAAAGTAAATAAATAAAATTCAATTCGATTGAACGGTTGTCATAAATGGAATCGGTGTGGTTGATGTAGATGTCGTTGCCGTACACTGTTGACAGTGCCATCTACCGTTCGGCACTTTTCGCAAACCGACACAATAGATGTGGTAGCCGCGATCGCAACGATCACAAAACAACATTTTATCATCGTCCGAGGGCGCTTGACACTGCCAACATGTTTTACAATCCGTGCACTGCCACGGGTACGCCTGTATGAACGGCATCATTTCCGGCGTCAGATCGATACAGCGTGGATGTATGCCAGCGTTGCACTGGGCACAAAATATTAGTTGAGTTTTGGGAGGCTGAAAAAAAAAACTGAATTAATTTTACATAGCAACATTTGTCTAATCCTAAAAATTTAGAGAAAAATTCTTTTTCTAGGGTTTACGATTTACTTGGAAAATTAGTCGATGATTTAAAACTATCAGTAATATAGCTACAGGGTGTCCACATTCTGGAAAGTCAGGGAAGGTCCGGGAAAAGTCAGGGAAGCTCTTAGGCGTCAGGGAAAATCAGGGATTTCACGAAATTTTCTGGAAAGTCAGGGAAAATAGGTGATAATATATTTCCCAATGATTGTAAATGAAGATAAATGTTTATGTTCACAATTATGTTCACGTAAATATATCACGTTAATTTAGACTCACGAATATTTTTATTTTCTTTGAATTAATTCAATAAGTAACATAAAATTGTATTTTAATTTTTAATTGTTTATTTGAATATGAAAACACTAGCCTTCATTTTTGTGACGTCATTTTTTTTTACGTCAACTTCAACGCCCTCTGTACTAGTGAAAAAAATTATAATTAAAAGGAAAAAAAATTTTTATAAAATATCGATCCTAAGTTACCATATGTAAAAAAAATTTCCCTAAAAATAAATTTGTCACTTAAAAAAAAATTATTTAAAAAGAGTCTTTTTTTTTAACTTCACTCGCTAATTAATAGTATCTTAAATAATTTTGCAATTTATTTTTGATAGTGTCAACTACCGCATTTGGGGCCAATACGTAAATAATACTTTTGTTTAAATTGTTTTTTTATGTAGTTAATTTAGCTTTGCCCAATCCCTTAATTTCAGTCTTACACGTATTTATTCGATAAAATTAAAATTATTTAGACGTATACATATGTTAAAATTTAAATAAAAATCGTGTGTTTGGACATTTATATTTCTAACCATTAATGGGAAACAAAAAAGTAATGGTCAGGGAAAATCGAACCTAAAGTCATGGAAAGTCAGGGAAAAGTCAGGGATTTTTTTTTATGATGGGCTGTGGACACCCTGTAGCATAAACTCTTTTTATGTGGTGGATAGGAACCAAATATGCCCTGTTAATAATCTTCATAATACCCTAAAGTAGGCTCTACATTCTCGCCGGAATTCCTCGCTGAGGTTAGCTGAGGCTTGAATAACGTTATAACACCAACCACGAGGAACAACGAAGTGACCTATTACACTCTCGTACTCTGTCAACTTCGCAAAAATGTAGACGCTGGTTAATGCGCTAATTACCCGAATTTCTTTCGTTATATACCGTAAATCGGGATGAATTGACACGAATTTAAATTTTACATCGTATTTTTTGTTTTTCTTTTACGAGTACGTATTCTTTAATATATTAAAATGTATGCCAGCATGATTATTACAGTAATCAAAAATTTCTGGTTTCTGAAAAAATAATCAAAATTACGTAATTTCTACTCTACGGTAAATTGGGACGATCTGTAGAATAAAATCTGAATAATTTGACAACCTTGAAAGTGCTCAGTTCTATGTTGTTCCAATACATCATTCATCTGTCCTTAATCACCCCACATTTGTCTCTTTATACGCGGTACAGCGTTTCTATTAACCCATTTCCTGTCTCTATTCACCCCCTTCCCCTATTAACCCATAAATTAATCTAAAATTTTCACGATTTTCGCTTAAAAAATAAAAGTTTGCTATTTTTTCTCGTATATGTTCCAATATAACTATTCGTCTTTATGGCCTCCACACAATGAATGAAATAAGAAATAAGAATTAAGGAGTGTCGCTATCTAGTGACGCTGAATTGGTTGAATGGAACTTTAACTCAACAACTCATGGAATAATTTGGATCTGTAGGTATTCTTATTTCATTCATTATGTGAAACCCATTACATTTAGTTTTTTTCTTAAATCAAGTCTCGATTTATTCCGGCTTACGATATTAGATTTTATCAACAAATCAATATGGTGTTCCATTAAAAAAAAAAAAAAAAAATTTGGGGGACAGGTCTACCCACACTGTCAACTTCCCATTGGGTGTCCTTAAAGACTAGAGACTACTGTACAAAAATAATTTTTTTTTGAATTTCAAGCAACTCCTCCCCTGGGCCCCCGATAGAGCCCTTGCACCATACCGGGGGCTTCGCCTTCTGTACCTAAGGGCGGGGGCTCCACCCTTATCAAACAAATGATAACTTCATTTGTTCTCAAGATATGCGAGACAAAATATATTTTGGCAAAAAACTAATTTTTTCAAGTTTATCATTTCTTTTTTTTTTTTTTTTTTTTTTTTTTAAATTTTGTAATAAAATACCGCCGTTTGTAACATCAAGGAAGGTTCTTAGGCCATTATATAATAATGTTATGGTAAAAAAATCCATATAATCTATGTTATCTTAATAAAGTTAATTCCGTTTTTTTACCACAAAAAACAAACCGCTGATCCGAATTTGCTGAAAACTTTATCCGATTTTCATTTTTTGATTACGCATCGAATGAAATTAGTCCGGAGTTGATATCATCATTTGTTCTGAAGATATGCGAGACGAAAAAAAATTCACGAACGAACGAACGAACGAACTAACGAACGCACACACAGACATCACGCTAAAAACGATGGATTCGGGTTCTAGTGACCTTGAAACGTGGAGATATGTCAAAATTAGCGATTCGTAAAATCGGACCCATTATAATAACTTCCTATGGGAAGTTAACAAGTTTGTATCACATCTTGAAAACCACACGAACTCAACAATTTTGTCATAAATTGACGTGAAAACTTACTCTTGATTTTGGTGAATTGACAGCACATATTTTACACGTATCACTCTCCAGTGTTGACAACGAGGCGTTTACAATTGGTGTGGTTATACCGTCCATCGTGGTCGAATCGGAATCATCGCTCGTGTCCGAATCACTACCACTACTACTGTCCGAATCACTTTCCGAGCCGTCCGAATGTCCAATTTCTGGCATTATTGTACGATTAGGCACCACGGGCCCATATAATACTGTGTTTATTGGTAAATATTTCAATTCGGTTGAAGAATATTTCTACGAAAAAAACAAAAAAGGTAATTAGAAAATTCGATCATATGTGTGTTATCACGTATAAATTCGGGTTTCGTAGTCATTTCAAATTCAAAACAAAATGAAATATAAAAGTAAACAAAAAAGTAAAACAATTGGAGGCACCAGATATTTCTGTTCAACTTGTTATTACATGTATGGCTCTGATTGCTTTACTTTTTTATTCATTTTTCCATTTTTATATTTATTAATATGGATATGTTTTTGGGTTTGGGTACAATTCAGCAAAAATTTGTGACGCTTAAAATTGGAATAAAAAAAATGTGACGGTTGATTTTTGGCTGGGAATGTTTGTTGTTGTCTCTATGTGTACCTATTGAACTATAAAACATATCCATATAATTTTTTAGTTCATTTTTACGCAGTTGGATTTATTGATTTTTTTTTGTAATTTACTTTGGTAATTGTGCGTTAGTGGGGCTCCAGCCCAATTTTAAAAAAGAAATTTAACAATTGCAGTACGTTAGGATATTAAAAAAAAATTCAGGTCCGGGGAAACTAGAAAATGGTGAGATTAGTTAAGGTTAGGTTAGTTTAGTTAGTTTTGACAATATACTTCAACTTTGATATAAAAACTAGGTGGTGAGGTTAGTTAAGGTTACGTTAGTTTAGTTAGTTCTGACAATATATTTCGACTTTAATATAAAAACTAGGTGGTGAGGTTAGTTTAGTTAGTTTTGACAATATACTTCGACTTTGATACACATGCATACAAAATGGAAAAAGAAAACCTAAAAAAATTGAACTTTTACAAATTTAACGACAGTTTCCCAGCATTTCCAGTACCGATATCGAGTTGTAGTAATTTTTTTTTAACTAATTCGCCGTGGCGGTGAACATTTAAAAAAAATCATTAAAATCGGGTCATTAGTTTTTCTTTTAGAACCAAAAATAGGTGAAGCCGTGCTTCTGCACAGTTACCTTTACTTTTTTTTAGTGTTATTTATATTATTGACAGACTGACAGCCGCCATATTACATTTCTTGACACTTCGTACATTCTGTATCATTCTCGGTATTAAGATAAACATACATGTCGGTCGATAAACAGCGCATTTTCAATAGTCTGAATCGTTGTTTAATTTAAATTAAATAATAAGAATAAATTTAATTAAATAAATGTAAAAATCATAAAAATTGTAACACAATAACATTTGCTATAGGGAGTAAAACACGAAATGCTGTTTTTACCGCTTCACTACTATCTTATTCACATTATTGTCTGTAATTAATATTTCAGATAATAAATGTCATAAAGATCAAAATTACCTGTGATAATTTTTGTCGGGTAAATTACCAAAATTACCGTTGGGTAAATTACGGTAATTTAGTAATATTACTAGACTCACATTGTAATGGATATTACGATACGGTGACTGACACCTAGCGGTCAAATTTTGAAGTAATAAACTAAATTTCCATTGGTTTCTGTATCGGCTATTTAGCTTAGTAATGAATTTTTGTTATCACTGAGAGCCATCTAGCAATGAATAGCTTAACTATTATCCTTTGAATTAATTTATAATATTATATTATTTTGTGGTTCCCCTTTTTGCTAACATCTTGTTTACCACTAGCGCCTTTGGTGAGTGAGTATTCGATATAAAGGAAAAATAAGTGGAAGACAAGGAAGGACAAGTGGAAGATTGATATTTGTTTGCAATGATGAGGTAAGAGCAGGGAGAGGAGATTTGGATTTGTCAGAAATAGGCCGTAACTAAGTAATTGTTGCTCTAAGTCCAATTTAAAATGTAACTGTTTTTTGTTAAGGTGTTTTTAAATGAAAAAAACGCAAAAACTGTTCGGAAATGATTATCACGACACATTCGTTATTTTATATTATATTTAATTTAACAAAATATTGAACTTTTGGTTAAATAATGTAAATTATTATTCTAGAATTTTTTGTAAAGAAATATTTAATAAAGTGATTTCGCAAAACACACAACGGAGAGTAATTCTTCGAAGAAGAACCTGACTTTGGACATTTCAGGTATTCCAATGACGTTAATCTGCATGGGACATTGTTGTTAAAATATAAGTAACGGTTTTTGGGCGCGAAATTCACGAAAACTGCCCCATCTGTTACAACATCACTACGCTTAAGCGATGTGGCAATAGTAAAATGGGCAAAGAGCTATCTGTTGAACAAAAATACTTGTGCCAAGAAGATAGTACATGAGTAATAAAAATATTTCTTACTCGATAATATTCGGAGAATTGTCCCGGTACTAGAGATACCGGATAATTTCCGGGATTTGTGTTGGTTGTGACAATTCGCCGCCCCTTCGGGTACATGACCGTGAACGACTGCAAGTCCAAGTAGCAACGACGCTGTTCGTTTCGCGTCTTATTCAAGTGCGCGTTCCAAGAGGCCGCCGAGCGTACGGCTTTCGTGAGCAGGCTCTCCTCTTTACCGCCCCGTTCCGCGTTTGTCGCCATACTGGAGGCCATTGCACGCTGTTTATTGGTGACATCTTTCGCCTGTTTTTCACGTTGATACTTTCGATACTCTTCGTATTTGTCCTGGAAATCGGTGAACATAATATCGAGAATTTCCGCACTCGGTACAGCCGTCAGGCCCATATCACACAACGCTTCCGACGCCAGTCCATTCTCGCGGATATAGTCGCGTTCTTGCATATCGACCGCGTGTCGTGTCAGGCCCGGATATTTCCTTTTGAACGATTTTACGCCCAAATATTGCGCGACTTGTTCTTGTAGCATGTATGGCCCGCCATGTCCCCAATTATATTCGGCAATTTGTTCTGGTCCGGTCACGTGTCTGTGAAAAAAAGAACATTTTTTTGAATTATTTTCAAATTACAGTGGCCATCCAATGGTACGTAATCCGATTTTACGTAGTGACGTCAGCGATTTAGTGGGGTTCTCCTCTCACAGATATGTTGTCGTTTGTCTGTGTTGGTGAAAATTTATGTACCAAGCCAGAGTCAGGGCCGTAGGTAATATTGTCTGAGGGTCTCGTAACTGTTAAAAATTTTAAAATTTCACTGTAGATATAATTATATGCACATATTCTGTATACGTAATATGCAAAATGCAAATGCAAAATGAGTAACGTAAAATTCTAGAATATTCTAATCATCCACTAGCAGAGATATCAAAAAACAAACTTCACCGTTGAATTGGTCATTAAAAATGAGATTAAACAGTGTAGTTTGACAAAAATTCTAGAATGTTCTATCTGTCAACTAGCAAAGATATTGAAAAATCAATTGTACTATTTAATTGTCCATTGAAAAAGAGGTCAAATTACACATTTCGACAAATGTTCTGGAATATTCTATTCGTCAACTAGCAAAGATATTCAAAAACAAACGTCGCCATTGAATTGAGTACCAAAAAAGAGACCAAATAACATATTTTGAGAAATGTTCTAGAATATTCTATTTGTCAACTAACAAAGATATTGGAAAATCTACTGCACCACTTAATTGTCCAACCGAAATTAAACTAATGTAAACCAAATGTCCGATTTTGACAAACAATTTTTGCTATCTGACGAACAGAATATTCTAGAACATTTATGAAAATGTGCTATTCCGTCTTTTATTCGATGACCAATTAAATGGTACAATCGATTTTTTGGTATCTTTGCCAGTTCACGAGTAGAATATTCTAGAATTTTTGTCACCTTCCGCTATTTGGCATCTTTTACGCTGATGAATGCGATAGTGAAGTTGATTTTTGGACAGTTTTCTAAAAGTTGTCACTCGTATTCATTAGTATAACATTCGGTTTCCTTTGTCTACACAACCGAATTTTAAGTGTGAATTGTCTCTTAAGATAATATTGTTTTAAATAAATTCAGATAAATAATATTTACCAACCCCCCAAAACAAAAGTTTACCGACGCCCCTGATCTTCCGATTTTACGTACTTCCCCTTAAATTTGCACCGACCACTACGTAAAATTGGATTTGTGGTGTATGTTTAAAATTCTACAAATTTTTTTTTTTTTTTGGTGGCCAAAGTCTAAGGAAATAGGGAAAAAGATATTAAATTAATGGCGTTTTTTTTATAATATCGAAAGAAAAATGGTTAAAACAATTTTTATAAGAAAATTAAAGAGATTTTTTTTTGTTGCAAAATACCTGTTGCTATTGTTGGATAATGTGACGTAGCTAAAACTAATGAATGTTTTCGCGTAAGTTTTGAGAACAAAAATTAATTTTTCTAATGATTTTTGGCATTATTTTTAAAACTGAAAAAATATATACGTACTAGCCGTATACCCAATGGGATTGACCATCGACACAATCTCTTTGTTAGGTACTCACTTTGTGCTCACTTTTAATGTTTTTCAAAAGCCTAAATCAATATCCACGATGAACTTCCCATATGAACTTTCATTTTCTGTTTTAACGCCTTAGGGAATAAATTTCCAGAAACAACTGACTTTTATTTATAAATAGAAGCCTAAACGCCAATTTTCATAAGTCCTGTGCTTAATTTCGTCCCTCTAAACTCAACAGTTGAGGTTGTCCGTTGTCTATCACTCAAAGTTAATGATTCATTAAATATTTATTTTAATAGCCATAGTAACATATTTTTAATATCACTAACTTCAAAAATAAAGAATTTACATACAAATTTTCATTCCCTATTAAACCTACTTAGGGGACGAATTTTCAAAAATCCTTTCTTAGTGCTCACCTACGTCACATAGGGAACTCCTATGCAAAATTTCATTCTTTTAAACTCAACGGTTTAGGCTGTGCGTTGTCTGTCAGTCAGTCAGTGTTAGAAATTTATTAAGTAGATATTACATTGTTTCCCAAATTTAATCAAATACCCTATTATTTAAACTTGTACCGTTAACTAAATTATACTTTTCTTTCAAATATTGTACCCTTTCAATATGAAATAAACTACCTTTAAATAGATTGTCAATAGATGGCGCCTCCTATATTCTTTAACCCTTTTATTTTAACCATAGAGAAAATTTTTTGTCTCAAAATGCCGTACCTTTTACTGCCAGCGATAAGTACAATAGATAAGGTTACAAAAAAAGAAAAAGAAAAAAAATCAGAGATCCCAACACCAGTAAACCCCATTAATTTGCAAAATATAAATTATACCAAATTATGTTGATAAAATTGAACATTACTTCGAATTATACCGTATTTCGAGAAATCTATCACAGATGGCGGCACCTGTACCAGTGAATATATACATATCACAGCATTTTGAGCCGCCATATTGCAGGACGAGTTAACTCGTCTTAATCATTTAAACAGTTAAGCAATGTAAAGAACTCCAGCCCACAGCTATTGTGCATGTTAATTAAACTGACTATCAACAGATGGCGCCTGCTACGACTTTTTCCCTTTTCGATTTAAATAAAATCCTTACTAATATTATAAATGCGAAAGTGAGATTGTTTGTTTGTTTGACTGGCTTTCACGCCTCAACAGCTTAACCAATCAACTTGAAACTTTGCACAGACGTTGCTTGCGAGCCAGAGACGGTTATAGGCTACTTTTTATTTCGGGAAAATATTTCATTCCCGAGGGAAAATGCATTAAAATACAACAGCTGACTATTAAAAAATGTATAAATGATTTCAAACTTTGTACATTGCTAACAGAAGGGATGAGAAATGACACAAACTACTTTATACCCCGAAAAATTTCCCGTGGAAAATTTCATTCCTATGGAAAAATATATTTTAAATGAAACAAAAAATGATGATAGACAAATATGACGGTATACAGCGATAAACATAGGTTATTTTTTATCCCGATAAAATATCTCATTCCCGAGGGAAAATGTATTTAAAACGAAACAATGAAATAACAACTGACTATTAAAAAAAAGCATGATTGATTTCAAACTTTGCATATGGTTTACAGAGACGATGAGAAAGGACACAGACTACTTTCTATCCCGGGAAAATATCTTACTCGCGTGGAAAGTCTTATTCCCGTGGGAAAATATATATTTAAAACAGTATAAAAAAGAATCATTGATTTCATTTGAACTTGGCATGTTGTTAAAGGAATGTTATAGTCTATTTTTTCCCAAAGAGAGTATTGTATTTCTGTGGGAAAATTCCAAAGAAAAAAGTAATAATACCTACTCGACGCGTAATAGCGACGTGATGAAAGTACACTTTATATGTTGTACACTTTAGATGCCATAATTTCAAATTCCACGCGGGCGAAGCCGCGGGTAAATGCTAGTTAAATATAAATTTTAAATCAAAAGAATAAAATTTTTTTGTTTGTATATGTATCTATGGAAATGATCAAAATAAAATTCAAATTGTTTTGTTTACTTACACGTTACTACGCAACATATATGAAATTAAAACTGGATAAATATATTATTAATAAAACAATCGTAAGCCTATTGAATAATGGTTAATACGGTGATTTCATTGGTCGAAATGTACTGAGTAACGATCATTCCTCCACACCTTGGAATAATGCCTAACTTTCTCAACAATTAACCCTTTTAAACAAACCATATGGAAAATTTTTTGTCTCAAAATGCCGAACTTTTTACTGCCAGTGATAAGTACGATAGATAAGGTTACAAAAAAAGAAAAAGAAAAAAAATCAAAGATCCCAACATCAAAAAAGTGAACCCTAGCAATTTACAAAATATAAATTATACTAAACTATGTTGATAAAATTGAACATTATTTAGAATTATACCGTATTTCGGAAAATATGTCACAGTTGGCGGCACCTGTACCAGTGAATATGTACATACCACAGCATTTTAAGCCGCCATATTGTAGAACGAGTTAACTCGTCTTAATCATTTAAAGAGTTAACGGATATGTAATAAAATAAGTGTATTCTTCAACAGGAGTAGAAAAAATGTTTTACTTATTTTGATGAAACTTACTGATCAATATCCGATATTTCTAATCGACCACGCTTATTTCGATTATTCTCCGTTGTCGTGCTTGAACTACGCGACTCATCGGTAATTTCCGGTTTAATACTAGTCGTGTGCTGTTCCGCGCCCATTTCACCGTCGGCGCTCATGCGCGTATCCTCCTCGACGAATACCGCCTCAGCTATTTTACCACCACCCTTCTGCGCTTTCAGCAGCTGTTTCTTCTGCACCAGATCCACTTTATCCAACGCCACCGACACTTCCGCGGTGATCGCCGCTTTTAAACTCAACAACGTCTTGTTATTCTCCTCGGCTTTACGTTTATACGCTCCGCGGCCGCCTCGGCTCCCGCGACCTCCACGACCACGACGTGATCGATACGGGCGTCGACCACCACGGGTGATGTAGGGTCGTTTTGGGGTCACCGAATACGATTCGTCCACTGCGGCATCGTCATCTGACACCGGTCGTTCGGGTGACGTTACTTCCGAGATGATTGGTTCGGCGTCTTTCAGTTCCGGTCGGATTTCCAAGGGCACTTTCCGGGGTCGTCCACGTTTCTTGATTACCGGTGGTGAAATTTCTTGCGGTGGTGTCTCGTCCACGATCATAATATCCTGGGAATAAAGATGGCTAGTGAGTGAGCGATTCAATTCACTGAGTTGAATCACTCAACTAACTGACTGAATTGAATCAGTCAAAAAGAATTGAATCGACTCTTTCAACTCATGTTTCAGTTATGTCATACACTCACTCACTCACTTACGAGTGTATGACATATAAGATTCTATTCAATTGTCAAAATAGACAGAGCAACAGAGACTTGTTTCCACAAACATCTGTTTTTTACAACTGTGTATATAACATAACGTGTATATATCGTATACATATACGGTATATACTAATAATACTATGGTTATAGTAGGTATAACTTTTTCTTTTTTTAGAACTAATATTTTAATTTTTTTTACTTTATTTTTTAAAATGCATAAAACAAATTTTAAATCAAATTTAGTCCAAATGTCTAATAAACTAATAAAATAATATAAATAAAAAATACGCTGCCAATGGGATGGCCACAGAGCTTCCTCGTAATCGTAAAAGACTGTAAAACAGTAATATGTATGTATTTTTTCTGGTATGTAGTATTCGAAGTTCATACATACTAAATACCGTCAATTTGGTTATCTACAAGATTCCTGAATTTTCTACCAAATATATATACCGTGAAATTATATTTTCGCCTTAAAGTTCATAAAAAATTGTTGTAACTCAAAATACTTAAAGGCTAAAATATAAAAAATAGCAAAAATATTTTAGAAATTAACCCCTAAAATACCCTAAAAATTTGAGCGAGATAGGAGTAGCAGTAAATAAGATATTGACATTTAATGGGATTTCATGGCAGTGAGGTAGCTACCGTTGCTCCGATTTCGATTAAATTCATAGGGGACCATCTAGGAACCAAACTACATAATTTCTGAAAATTTCATAAAAAAGAATTGAGTAGTTCAGAAGTTATGCCACTTGGTGCAATTTAGGAATGACATGGTAGCGGCGTTGCTACCGTTACTCCGATTTCGATTAAATTCATAGGGGACCATCTAGGAGCCAAACTGCATAATTTCTGAAAATTTCATTAAAAACAATTGAATAGTTCAGAAGTTATGCCACTTGGTGCAAAATTGGAGACACAGACGGACGGACAGACAGACACCAAACCAAAATTGTTCAGGAAGCTCTAAAACGTAAAATGCGCGTAAAAATTTTTATTTTGGAGGGAAAAAATTTTTTATTTTTCAAAAGTGATCACAATGCTTCCGCTACTTTAGTAGTCTCGGAAGCAATATACCCAATTTTATGTACACTATAAGTGCTATAAGTATGGATATTAAAAAAATTCTAAGAAAAACTATTTGTATTTTATTTTACAATATTTTCAAATTTTTAAAATAAAATTTGCCCTTTTATTGTCTGATTATTACGGCTCCAAAAATTAGTTTTTCTTCAAAACAGCAATGAGTGGATATCTTCCTACATAAAATTATTGTAGATTTTCACAATCAAAATTTTCATTGTTATGCCTTTTCAACCGTGTATTTTTAATGCTGTATTAATTTTTTAATTTGTTTTGTCAGTTACGTGCATTAATTTTAAGTACATAATTATATTAATTTTATTATTCGGATATAATAATTGTATCCAAACACTCGTTCACTTGAGTGAGTGATTCAATTCATAAAAACGAGTGAGCGAATTGTGTCAAGTGAGTGGAGTGATTCAATTCATTGAATCGACTCACCACAGTGAGCGGATTCAAAAGATTCAACACACTAAAAAGAGTGATTATTCCCATAACTACCTGGGAACTGGATTCATCGTTCGACATCTTATTCGGACTGATCACCTCGACAATTTTCACGTCGTCACTGCTGCTGGAGTCCACATCACCGTCTGGGAGTTCTCCAGGTTCTAGTTGCGATCGATTGTATTTCATCAGTATGTCTTTCAGTTTTGATGTGTTTTCAATGGCAGCGGTTTCAGCGGTTTTTGTCGACGTAGTTGTTGCCAGTTCAGACGGGATTCGTTCAATTGTAACATCATCGGAGATATTTTGCATTCGATGCGTCATTCGTGTGTCGGATTTAACGATATTGATCGAAATGTCCGGGGAATCACACGCGTACTCTACCGGTGGTGGTGCATTGACTGCGCCAGTTTTGATTCGTTTCGATTCTAAATGAATCGGTTCGATGGTGGTTTCTGGGGACAACATTCGTTTCAACGATGTCGATTGTCCAACCGTGGATTTTGTGAATGTGGGTGTGGTGTGCAGTATTTCCGGATGACCACCTTCTTTCGATATTTTCAGTGTGATTTTTTGTGGATTTTGTGGAATTTTTAAAACGATTCGATCATTTTTATCGATCGATTTCTCGTCAGTGTCGTCAATATTTTGGATTTGTAATGAATTGGGGGTGAACGGTTTTCGGTGTGATTTAGTGATTGTGGACGTTTCAAATTCGGCGTCCATATTTTTAACCGGTTTAATGATATATTTTGGATTATGTTTTAGTATATTTGCGACCCGTTTTTCTTCTCGACATACTGTGGAAGTTGTTGAGATTGCTGACGTTTGTAATACGTTTTGATTTAGGGTTATATCAAGCGAATGTGAAGTTGTAGGTGTCGCTGCCACGTCGGTGTTAGATGGTAATATTGGTTTAATGATTAATTTTGAACTTGTACTACATGGTATTGACTTTAATTCTGTGCTTGTTGTTGTGGTTTCTGCAAGCGCTTCTTTCTGTATTGTCTTTTTGAGCGCTTTAATTGACAATTTTGGAATTGGTTTGGTGTTGAGTGGATCGTTTGAACTTGGTATAACCTCGATTTCTTCGTCATCTTTATCTATTTGAGGTTCGCGTGGTGCAATATTGAACTGGCTCGATCCTGACGGTATTATTTCCATGTTTATCGATGATAAATTGTATTTTGGCTGGGTGATTTCGGGAGTAGTGATTTCGGTTGGGAAAGTGGACGTTGAAACCGGTGTTTGTTCAATTTGATTGTCTGTCTCGTCAGTCTTATCGTCAGTTTCCACGGGAATGGTAGAAATGATAACGTTTTGCTGATTTTCCGTATCGGCAGGAAGTTCTTGAATTGTTGACGACAAGATGTCAGCGTTATTATCAGTATTATCAATTTTTTGATTTTCTGGTTCAAATATTTGCGATGTTTCGGTGATTTCTACGTCTGAAATTTTGTTATCATCTTCTGGAAGTTCCGGACTGGTCTCCTCCACTGTTTTTTTAACTGGTTTAATTATTATTTTCGGTACAATTTCCGCACTCGAGTTATCCACAATGTTTGGGCTACGTCTTGGTGATTGCTCGTCGGGTTTTTTGACGGTTTTAATTGTCAATTTTGGTATACCTTCGGTGGTTGTCGAATTAACGGTTGAAATGACCAATTTTGGTATTTCTTTCACGGTTTCGGATGATGTGGACGTGACCAAATTATCGGATACATGAACTCCTGGACTTATCAATTTGATTGTCAGTTTTGGCGCGACATTTTCGTGCGAAATTTGATCTTTCGACGCGTTTTCATCGTCGTCGGCCACGGATGAGGTACCTGAATGATCTGATTGATCAGTACTGGCCTCTTTTGAGGCGTCTGTCGTGTCCGTTTCTTTAATTTCGTCATTTAATTGGCAAGAAATTGTTTCGACATTATTCTGTGGGGATTTTATGATCGATTTTTTTATGGTGAGGGTCAATTTTGGGAGTTTTGTTTCCTCTTTTTCTTCCGCCACGCAGTCTTCGATCATTTCATTTACTGGTGGTTCTTCTTCGGGTGTTTCCGTGTCGGCAATAATACTTGTTATTTCTGACCTTTCGTCAGATACTAGTTGGTCTGGTGAGTTTTCGTCAAGTGGAGCACTTTCATTGTTTGAGGGCTCCGGTGGTGGTAATTCGATTTCGCCTCTGTACAGAGCCTCATTAAAATCTGGAATATCTGGAGTGTGTGCTTCATCCACTGTTGATGACTGTTCTGGTTCTGGATTTTCTAGCACAAAGTTATTTTCAAAGTTTTCAAACGATTCTTGTTGTTGATTTAGAATATTTTCGCTAATGTCGAATTGATCGGTTTTAGTTTCTTCGGGTAGATTCGACGAGGTTTCGCTGAGTAATATGTTGTCGCTGAAAGTTGCAATATTATCATTTTGTTCTGACGATACGACTTCGTTGTTCATCAGCGAATCTTCATCGGGAGTTTGTTGCAGAAGATTATCCATTTCGATGACGCTATCTAAATTTTCCACCTCCGCCGAAACTTCGAGTAATTTTTTTTCTAGATCATCGACACTTTCGACTTTATCCTCTAAATCTAATCCGTATTCGTTTATGTTCTGATCCGCGATACTCTGAATTATCTGCATTTCACGTTCATCATCTTTATCGTCGGAACTGTCTTCTAGCACAAGCGAGAAATTTTCATCGATATTTTCGAAATTTTCATTCTCTTTACCACTTTCCTCGTCTAACACCGAATCGATTAAATTCGTCGATGAAATCTCTTCGGACGGTAATTCGGCGTCCGGACACA
Organism: Brachynemurus nebulosus; assembly: GCA_035578155.1. Classification (NCBI taxonomy): domain Eukaryota; kingdom Metazoa; phylum Arthropoda; class Insecta; order Neuroptera; family Myrmeleontidae; genus Brachynemurus; species Brachynemurus nebulosus. Next base: position 5,911,302 of record JAPWDM010000008.1, read on the forward strand.
TATCCGAAAGATCTTCGACAATTTTCGATAATACTTCGTTGGACGATTCATTCCCGTCCGGTTCTCTACTGGACGACGGTACCGCATTGATTTCATTCTCTAATTCATCAATGATCGATAGATCTTTGGTGCTGTCCACGTCCTCGGATAAATTTAAATCGTCCGAGCCCAATAATTCAACTGAATCGGGATTTATTGAGCCGTCATCGGGTCCAATCAATTGATCGATTTGTGCCACAACGTCAGATATATCGTCCACACTATCTACTTTGGTGTCCACTAATTCCAATTTTTGTGTCTCTGTTACCGCGTCTACGAGTTTATTTTCTTGAGATTCGACGATAGGTTCGGTTTCCGGTACGCTAAGTGATGTAGTGACATTTTCGCTGGAGGAACTAGTTGCGGTCGCCGTTGATTCTGGCGTTTCTTTGTCGATTTTTGTGATCACGGACTGTTTTGGTAGGATAGTTTGGAAACGTGGATTGTTTCGAATTAATTTCACCTTTTTGGGTGGTGCAGGACTACTGTTCCGTGTGTTCGATGTAATTTCATTCATATCTACGTCTGACGAGGTTGTCGACACGGCATCCTCGAAATTATCTGGTGCCGAATTGACCTGGTGCACTTTGATTTCGGTTTCTTTGGACGTGGTGCACGTGGTGGTGGATATTGCACTTGTACTCACCGTTGGACATAATTCTTTCAGTATGTGTGAACGTTTTAATTTGACTTTTTTATATGTTTCCGCGGGTTTTTCTTCCGAAACCAATTTATTTAACGTAATCGAACTGGAATTGGAGTTTTCTTGACTGTCACTGACACCCGGTGAATCTAACGGTTCTTGATTTGTAAATTTTTCGGATAGTTCAATACTTGAAGACACTGTATTACCTGAATTTAAAAAAAAAAATAATAATTAGCAGTTACGTTCAGGATTAGTGCTTTAATGGAAATCGATCACTTGAAATTTTTCAAGTTTAGAATTTGAAATTTTAGTATATTATAGAGAAAGATATGATGCATTCACTGACACTATTTTGAATAATTTCTGACGTGTAGTTTAGAAGAAATAAATTTTCAAAGTTAGAATTTTTAACGTACGAGTAAATGCCAAAAAATGATTAGAGGTGAATCAGTGGTATGTATTTAAGTAAGTTGCGTCATTAAAAACCAACTTTAAGATTTAAAAAAACTGAAAATTATTTTCTTTTATGTTTTTGAATTATTAAAAAAATATTTTGTTTAATATTGGACGTTTAGTTATTGTAATAAATAGAATAAATTAAAGTAAAAAAAAAAATGTTTTTAAGAAAAAGCTTTTATTTAAAAATGGGCTGAAAAAAGTAACTTTTGAGTGAAGTTTGAAACAATATGCGACATAATTTATAAAAGCTTGAGGCGTTATCATTTTTGTTTTGGATATGAGTGCAGTTATTTTACTTTTTAGTAGTTACCAAACTTAATTAAACGCCCCAAGCTTTTATAAATTATGTTGCATATTGCTTCACACTTCACTCAAAATTGATTTTATTTTTTTTAGCCAATTTCTAAATAAAAGCTTTCTCTTAAATAACATTTTTTTACTTTATTTTCTACTTTTTAGTCTGATCACAATTAATTTAAAAAAAATTAAAGAAGTAATTTTTTTACCTATATTTTAATCGGTTAATTTACCCTAATCAAACATAACCATGGAAACAAAAAATTGCAATGTAAAATCAATGGACAATATTTGACAATTCGAAATGTCAAAAAGTTGCACAGGACTAAAAATCAAAAATTTTTGTTTGGGGCGATTTAGGGCAAAACTAATTATATAATATTGCATTGTCATCAAGGTTAGACAGGTATGAAAAATTTGAAACCTCTAGCTCAATTAGAACCTGTCTAAATTTTGATTCCAAGATTTGATCTAAACCAGCATACTAACATAGCAAGTTAAATAAAAGCTTTTTAAAAAAAAAAACTATAAAAATGTGATTTTATACTAATACACCCATAATATATTTGTGTACGTGTTAGTTATTATACGTGCGTACACATCAACTACTAGAATCAAATTCATTACTTTTAAAATTATTAAAATTAAAAGATTGAATAACAATCAAATATTAATACTGTTACATGTATTATAAAATTTAACTTATTTTTCTACACATAAATTATATTTATTTATAGCGAAAAAATTGACTTAGTAATTTATTTGTCAGTACTAATCGATTCACCTTAAATTTGCTTATTTTTGTAAAACTAAACGCCGCAAAGAAATTTCACTTTTAACTGCGTTTTCCGATCTTTGGCCAAAAAATCGATCTTGTGTATCGATTCGAATCGTCCAATCAAAAATCGATGCAGGGGAAATCGGCTTACAAAAGATCGATCTGACGAAAATCGATTCAATTTTTGTACTTACAGAAAATAAAAGCTATATAAAAGTTTTAATGAAGTTTCTTAATAGGTCATCATAAATCAGTTTCAAAACAATTTTCAATTTCCTTTGAAGATGAACTGCTGAATTTAATATCAATAAAATGGTTTCTAGTTTGCACTAAAAGTGACACACATGAATCCAAAACTTGACTCAATTTTCTATAAATGAACCATAAAAGTGGTAAAATTATTTGACAACATAAATAGTTAAACATATTTTACAATCATTTTGAAAAAATATCATATTTTTACTAAAAATATTCTGAATTAAATTCGAAAAGATCGATCGCCGATCCCGTAAATTTTTCACATTCTCTGTATCGATTTGGTCTCCAAAGAATCGATTCGAAAAATCGAAGATCGGCTCTCCAAAAATCGATTTTCGATAAAATCGAATCGAGATCGGAAACCCTATTTTAACGGCATTGTGATTTACCGTGCACAAAACACGACCTTGTCGCGTTTTTTTTTTTGGCGATCCCATTAGTGTTCCGTTCCAGTTTTGCTGGTACGAAACACTGCGAAAAAACGAACTGCGATTTTAATTTTTTTTGTTTTGCTACTTATTTTGTTTTTTGAATATTTTATTAAACATACCTGTTTCGGGGATCACTTCATTAATTTCTAAATTAATTTTTGACGATTCGGAATATTGATTACTATTTTCTTCATTGCTAAATAATTCGTTATCACCTACAGATGAACTAATAAATTGACTTTCATGACTTTCATACGTAGCATTTTCGTCATCCATGTCGTTTCAATTTCCGTAATTACTTATTTTATCAAATGAAAATTAACTTTTTTTTTTATATGTTACACATTTGAATTGTTTGAACTTTGAATATCTGAAAGTTGACATTTAGGTGCTACTTTTGAGTTGATGTATAGAGTTTATAGAATATATACATACTTATGTGAATTGTGCAAAATAGAGCACAAAGAATTCAGCAGTTCCAAACACGTTTTAAACCTTCAACATTCAAGATACTTCCATTTTTTTCGTATTTTTTTTATAATTAGGATCGAAGAATTTTTATTTAAATAAATTTGAGTGTACACAATATTGTTTTAAAAGCATTATTTTTGTGTGCATATGCAAGTTAATAGATATGCAATACGCCCCATAAACGTACATTGTATATACCAGTGCATCTCAAACGGCAGATAATAGAAGAGGTCTACTAAGAGCACTAAGAGTGTTAAATACAATTGAATATGCAATTTCGAAAAGGGCACATGTCTGAATTTTTAAACTTTTCAGGAAATAAAAAAACTAATATTTTTTAAAGAAGTATAATGAATTTAAAAAAATTATTACGAGTTAGATTCTAGGGCCAATTTGCAATCGAAGTCACAGAAATATTTTTATATTAACCTATTAGGTATATTGTATATTTTAGATATTTTAAATTTGTGAGATGTGCTCTTTTCGAAATTTATGATATTGAATTCACATAATTTAAAGAAAAACCCATATAAATTTGGCGAAATTTTTATTTTAGTTATCTAAAATTAAACATTATACTTAAATTAAAGATAATAAATCGACTTTTCTCAAAAATCTTCTTCTGGAACCTCAGTTTCGTTTGTAGTTGGCCATTGCAGTATCTTGTCATAAAATTTGCAATATCTGCAATTTTTAATTTATTAATGGATACTTTGCCATTATAAGCTTGATATTCTTCGCTTGGTAAGTTACTTGTATTCTAGAAAGGACGAAAATTTCTTCAGAGATACTATCTATATAATTTTTTGCAATTACTTCACTCTAGGTTTTTTAGGATCAAAAACAAACTCATAATGTTTCGTTTTCGCATATAATAGGTAGACGGAAGCATTTAGAATTGATTTATTTGAAAAAACGTATTTATCAAAATATGCGAGATGTGCCCTTTTCGAAATTGCATATTTAATTAAAGTTGAAATTAAACCCCAAAGTTGACAATGGTTCCAATTTGCACTTGATTTGTAATACTCATTTAATTTTTTCCCCGAAGTTTGATTTTGAAGAAGAAAAAAAAGCGTGAAATTATGATCGTATTCCATCAGAAAAAATATTACACAGTGCATGACACTGTGTTACTGTGTCTATTTTTTTCACTAATGCAACATTAACTTTTACTGTGTTTCTGCAGAGGGCAGCATAGACAAAGTTACCAGATTTAAAGAACAATAGATTCAGTCTGTTTGATATACTTTCTATGGTTCATAATTACATGCATAATTTAGTTAAAAGGTTAGTTTTGCAATAAAGTTTTTAAAAAGTTATTTTTTGTGAAAAAAGAAAGTGCAAAAATTACTAAAGTTTGATTGGCATTACTTTTTTCCTATGCACTGTGTTACAGAGTGTTGTTTGTGTTTCGCTAATGGAACACGATCAACGTGTTTCGCCAGTCTACAAACTGTCTGCAGTTCTGCACATAATATAGTCATAGCAGGCAATCAAGGCCGCCCATATGAAAATTTGTAAGAGGAGGCTGGAACTGGGGGTAAAAAAAATTTTTAATTTTGGATGACAAATGGCGATTTGTAACTAGCCATAATCCTCAAAAATTCAAGTAGCGAGCAAAAAAAAAAACATCAAACGGCTGTCAAAATTATGAAATTCTTTTTAGAAATATGACTGTTCGACCAAAATTTTTTTACTAGTGGTCCTACATGTTTAATTTTGGTAAAAATTAAAAAAATGACCTTGAAAACCTACAATTCACTTTTGATTTCATCATTTCGGCATATTATTTACGGTTTTTATAGCATTGAAAAATTTTAGTAATTTTGATGACATAATCAAGTCAAAAAAACTTTTTCTCAAATCAAGCTTTATAGAAGTGAGAAGTAAGTTTTAAGGTGATTGGCGAAATTAGAATAATTTATCTGTGAACTTTTGATTTCTATCAAAATATTTGTCAAAAAATATGTGTCTGTGCTTATATTTTAGAACTAAATAATATTACGTATTATTTTATTCAATATTCCAGTCAATAATATTATTGTGCTAGCAGTTAAAAAGTTTTAGAAACGCTGGTGTTCGTGGTCATAAATCAGAAGTTCTCAAAATTTTTAAAATAGTATAAATAATAGTCAATAATTTTGATATTCAAATGAAAAAAATATATTTTCATACATTTAAAAAAAAAAAACTTTAATAATAATTTGTTTAATTTACAAAAATAATTTTTCATTTAAATTAATAAAACTGATATGAGGGAAATTTACAGAACTGAATATTAGAAAGTATTTTTCTTCTGATAACAAATGTGCAAGTAATTTAAAAAATTAAAACGTTTAACTTGTGAGTCATTGAAAATCAATCAGATAACACCTAAATTATCAATATAAGTGAATAATATTCCTAAGAAAATATATTATAATTTCCTAATTGTTATTAATTACGAAATAGAAAAAATAATTTAAAAATACATAGATTATTCCTACCATCAGTCTGTTACTGTTTGTTTTAATAATTTATTTATAATACTTAAATAATAACTATTTTTATAAATTATAAAAAATTGAAACGATTACTAATTAAATTGATAAATTAAACTGCATAAATATATTTTAAAAGATATAAAATTTAATAATTTTTTAGTAAAGTTTTACACCTTCAAAGAGAATTATTCATTTCGAGTTGTATTTATTGGTTTAGTGTACAGTTGTTCGCTATCTTACTTTAATCTATAACTAAACTATAGGTAATGACAAAATGGCAGAGGAATGTTGGTGTATGTAAAAGTGTATATTATAGTTTTATATGATTTTAATTTGCCCAAAAAACATGTTTAATGTGTATTAAAGACATTGTATCAAGTGTATTTAATTTAAATAACAATTTCTAAAGTAAGTATTTTTTGTATATTTATAATTATTCGAATATTTTGTTATTACATTTGTAGTATTATCTTAACAATAGGCAAAAGGAATCTGGTCGAATAAATGATTTTAATTGATTTAAAATATATGTTATGATACGTGTAGTTTTATATAAAATAATTCGTGAATATTATTTATGTGATTATTTATTGTTTTAATGTACGTTTGGTTAATTTTTCATTGAAAATTTTCTTTGAATTTAGTAATGATTACATTAACACATACACATATATTTTATATATGTACAATTTAGTGTATATGTGTGTAATTCTAAGGTATATTATAAGTAGATAAATATACAATATATTAGCCCATCACCTGTCTACTTTAATATATTACAGGTAAATTTTTCTCGAATATTTTATAGATTTTCATATTTTTCATTTATTTGTAAATGATCGATGTTTCGTTTTTGTTTTTTTTGAAAAGTTGAAAATCAGTTTACGAACAGTAAAAAGAAAAACAAAAAAATTGTCGTCATGTTTTGAAACAAAAATGTCTAGCAGTTTTTAATCAGTTATCAGATATTTCGAAATATTATTTTATTTAGCAATTCGAAACATGTTTGTACATATTTTAAATCGTTTTTCTGCAAACAAATTTGTTGTTTCGTATGTCCAAAAATAGTTTTTTTTCGATATTTTCGATTAGATTTGAAACCAATACAGTTGAACCTGTAAAATATTAATTACGGTTATTTAAAGTGAACATGTATTTTTCTTTTTCATATATTTACATCACTATTAGCAGCTTTTCTTAGCTTCATTTATGTGTCAAATAATTAAAAATCGTTTTATTCAAATTACTTTGCATTAGGTACTTATTTTAGCAAGTGCAGTTACAAATTGCAGAAGGACATAAGTTACTTTTTGTCCCGAGAAAACTTCTAATTCTTCTGGGAATAGTATCTTATACACCAAGGGACAAAAGTGTGAGTTTTAATCCCGAGTGTGAAGTTTGTTGCCAGAGGACCTATAAAGGCTCGAGGGCAAAAAATCACACGAGGGATGGGAAAAACACTTTAGTCCTGTGGTGTATATACTATTTTTTGCAATTTCGAATAATTTAAAATTATAAAAATTTAAAAAGATTACTTAAATGTCATTCAAATTGTAGGGTCAGTTGAGGTAATTTGGGTATATTTTTACCGTTTTTTGAAATCAAAGCTTTCTAGTTTTTTCTATGTTGATTTTTTTGCTGTCATTTTGTTTCACTTTAGCAATATGACTTTCCCCAATAGTTTGATACTACATAATCAAATGCTAAAGCTCTGTTATTGCCATAGTAAGCATTTGTTTATGTATACCCAAATTACCCCAGGGTTGGGGGAAAGTGGGTATAGTATGCAGTATACATTTAAAACTGGCTTTACAGACATTACTTAGGGTTAGTTTAGGTAATCTTAGAAATAAAATTAGCATAAGAATTGGGGAAGATTATTTATTTATCACGTAAAAAGATTATAAGGTAATATAAACAGAAACTAGTTGTTGGTCCAATTAAATTACACGAGATTAGGCTTTGAAAATAAGGACAGGAAATACATTTGAAATTTTGCCCACATCCACCCACTCAATATCATCTTTCTCGGGAAATATGTAAAGTGTGGGCTTGGTTAGTTTACAGATAATCAGTTGTTGTACCCAAATTACCCCGTGATATTAAAATGAAATTTACTTAAAATCCTCTTCGTGTACACCTGTAAACTTTTTTTAAAAATGTTCCTAAAGGATGTAATGTACACATACCTGAATTTGTTAACTGTACTAGCACTCTTCTGTGGACTACAAACGGTTGAACAAAGTAAATCAGTTAATCAGACTTTCAACAAATAAAAAAAAACATTTTTTTTTTTTTCAAAGTACCAGTGTCACCAAGATAAAATGTTTCGAAGATAAAATACCTAATATTGCAATAAACAATATATATTAATTTGGCAGTGAAATATAGTTTGGTACTAAATATATAAAAAAAAATATCACTTATACTCAAATTACCCCAGTATACCCAAATTACCCCGACCAACCCTATGTAATAATATTCCATCAAGTATACTTTGGATAAATCAATCGAACTGTACAATACAACTGTTTGTCTTTATCTACAAATTTGAATTTGTTTATTATTTTCAATTATCTAGCAACGCTATTTAATTTAAGTTAAATTTCTGTAGATTGGGTTTACTGATTTGTTTAAAAGCGGGAGTAAAATAATTTTTTAGTCCCAAGAATTTTTTAGTCGCTTGGGACTAAATGTGGCACTTTACTGCCTATTATGAGGGACTAAATCATGTCTTTTGGTCCCGCAATTGCAAAAAAATATACAGTCGACTCTCGTTAATTCGAAACTCGAGGGATTCTTAAAATATTACGAATTATGTAGAGGTTCGAATTATCGCAGGTAACAATTTTAATTTTTTAAGCATTTGCGATGAATGAACTTGAACTTGTCTTAAAATGTACTTACAATCTTTCAATCTCTTTCTCTGCAACTTTGAATTGTCGAGTGTTTGACGCCGATGAGTTCGAATTAACGCGTCGTTTTGTTGCGTAGCAATGATTTTTTTGTTCGAATTACCAAGTGTATTAAAAATGTATTGTTTTAGTTCGAAATATAAAGAGATTTTGTAGGGAACTCGTATTACCTTTGAATTATAGAGAGTTTCGAATTATCGCAGGTTTGAATTAACGAGAGTCTACTGTATTTAATAAAGATCATTCTATTTTACAGATCTAAAATCAAATAAGTGTTTTCCTCAAAAAAAAAAAAAAAAAAAAAAAAACAACAAAATACGATTTTGTTTTTACACCTCAATCGCATAATAAATCGACTTGAAATTTTGCGTAAAGACAACTAGATCGATGGAGTAGAGCATTTACTACCTTTTACCTCGGGAAAAACATTTGATTTCCGTGGGAAAATGTATTTAAAATGTTTGTCTCTCCTTCAGGCTTCAGCCATTTAATTAGTCGACTTGAAACATTGCATAGTGATAATCGGGGAGATCGAGAAGAGCACGGACTACTTTTTACTGCAGGAAAACATTTCCGAGAGAAAATGTTATTTAAAACGATAGTTGACTATTAAAAAAGTAGCTGATTGGCTTGAAACTCAACATAGTGTTAATAGAGGTGCGAGAAGGGTATAGGTTACTTTTCACCACTGGGAAAACATCTGATTCTTGTGGGAAAATGTAAACATTAGTTGGTTGTAAAATTTAATTGTAGTATTTGGCTTAAAAATGGGCTTCGCTCGTATTCATATGTTCACTTATCGTTCAGCTAAATTGAAACTTTAAGCACTCGATTTCTTTGGTTAGTATGACCAAAATCCAAATGCAAATTAAAAATCACAAAGTGATTGAAAAAAATTATCCGGATCGGCCGGGAATCGAACCCAGGATCTCCCGGTAACTAGCCAGGTGTGTTCGCCATTACACCAACGATCCTGTGTTCAACAGCCACGCGAGCCAGACAATCATTCAACTATCTGTGTGTATTGGTACTCTCTCTAATGCGAGAAACAGCTCGAAGGAGTTCCTGGCTTCGATTCCCGTCCGATCCGGATAATTTTTGCAATCACTTTGCAAATCACCATACAAACCAAAGAAATCGAGTGCTTAAAGTTTCAGTTTAAGCGGGTTCTACACGATGCTACGAACGTTCCTTCCAACATTCGATCGAACGTTTGAGGCAATTAAGTTCGATAGTTGGTGCGACGAATGTATCTGCTACACGGTGAGTCGAATGTTTGATCCAATACGAATGATGACGTGTTGGTACTCAGTCGACAACGCTGTTATCTGTCTGATGTTATCTCTAATGTTATACACTGATGTTGTCTCTCTTGTATAATGTGTTGGGACAAACGTGACGAAGATGTTATCTGTCTGATGTTATCTCTAATGTTATACACTGATGTTGTCTCTCTTCACATGAACGAGTCGTGCGCAACCAACGAACACAACCAACATTGACCTTCAAACGTTCGAAGCATCCCTTTGACTCGGTGCAAGAATACCGACATCGAACGGGACACGACCAAATGCGAATGTTTGACGCTCGACATTGGACACTCGTAGGTTCGAACAACGGCTACACGATGCTATGAACCATCCAACGTCGAATGTTGGAAGGTGTTCGTAGCATCGTGTAGCAGCGGCATTAGCTGAACGATAAGTGAACATAATTATGAATACTGTGTGTGTTTAAATGCAAAAACAAAAGTTTGTTATACGTAGTAAATTAGTAATGTTTCACAAGCACTCGATAATATTTCAAAATTGAATAATTGTAACTGTTTTTCGCATTAGAGAGACTACCAATACACATAGATGGTTGAATGATTGTCTGGCTTGGGTGGCTGTCGAACACAGGATCGTTGGTGTAATGGCGAACACACCTGGCTAGTTACCTGGAGATCCTGGGTTCGATTCCCGGCCGATCCGGATAATTTTTTTAATCATTTTGTGATTTTTAATTTAATTTAATTAATATAATTTGTTTATTATGTTTGGAATATGCTCACCATATTTCTTTCTCTGTTTTGTACATTTTTTTATTCCGCAAAACAGAGAAGGAAATATGGTGTTCATATTCCAAACATAATAAACAAACTATATCAGCATGGTATTAGTATTGTAATGTGAACACAACAAGATTATATCGGAGCGAGACTGGAGCGGGAGCGTATCGATATCGGCACTAGGGTTTGGGAAGTCTCGATTTTTTTTAAAGTCCCGGGACACGAGACATCCGAGAATAAAAATCCCGGGAAGTCCCGGGACCTCGAGACTTTCCAAATAATGTTATTTAAAAATAAATTTTTATGAAATGTATTAATAATATCGCCATTTAAAAAAATCAATGTTTATTGCATATACATATTATGTATAAAATTAAATTTTAACATTTCTGAGGTTAATTAAAATCTAATTTTTAATAAATCGATTATATAAATTACATTCGATTTTATTTTTATTTTTTATCAACAATAAAAAGGATACACGGCGTTGGTTTAAACCAATATACGGCCGGTTTTACATTCATAATTTTAAAGGTTCTTTAACTAAAGCTACTTTTAAAGTCGACTTTATTTTTAGCATTGTTTTACAATGATCAGGTCTGCTTACTTTTGTTAAGGCCGGATTTACACGAGTTTAGTAACTAAAGCAGGTTACTAAAGTAAGTAGCTAAATTGAATAATTTTTTTGTTTAGTGGCTGTCTACACACAATTTAGTAAATTGATTTAGTATTAGTTGAAGTAGTAATACATAACCTAGTAAAACTAAATTAAAAATGGTACATAGTCATCAATAAATTCGTTGTACACTATAAAAATGTATCAGATATGTTTGAACTGACATGTTGGTTCGACCTTTTAATGTATTTATATATGATTTGTTCCAAATATATTCCAAAAAATGGAAAAAAAATATTATATATATTTTTTTATTATTATTAGATGAAGACTGGTTGTCACACGAATTTCAGTTTTTTATCGAGTTGCCTTCAGTGACTTTTTTTGATATTTATAATTTATATATTACAATAAGTATAAAAATTCCCAAAAAAATATTTGCAATAAATAAATATTTACGCGCCTATATTTGTATATTTGAATCTACTAAACACTTTACTAAACTAATGTGTTTACAGTGGTACAAATAACAGCAAGTTAAAAAAAAATAAAGTGGGGGTAAGCTACTTGCACAAGTAAATAGAACAGGCTTCTATTTACTTGACTAAACAGATTACTAAATTTCTTACTTGCACTTGCACTAAATACAACTGTCTACATGACAAAAGTAACTAAATTTAGTAACTTGATTAAGTAACCTGCTTTAGCTACTAAACACGTGTAAATACGGCCTAAAAGACTTTTTTACGGCCGGTTTTACATTCATAATTTTAAAGGTTCTTTAACTAAAGCTACTTTTAATTTAAAGTCGACTTTATTTTTAGCATTGTTTTACAATGATCAGGTCTGCTTACTTTTGTTAAAGGACTTTTAAATGTTGCATGTATAAAACGAACTATGAATGATCGTAGCCAATCTTACATTTAAAAAAAAATAACTATAGAAACGAAAATATCAACATGATTGAATTTAAAAAAATACGCATTTCGCTCATTTCGCTACTGCCAGTGAGATTGCAATAAAAAACTACATTATTTCTTTTTAAAAGAAATTTATCATAAATACAATGAATTATAAAAGAAATCGCGGGTAACCCAGAAATCGTTCAGCCAATTTAACCCAAAAGGAATGTTTGATATTAATCCAAGACGCAAAAGTAATCAAAAATATTATTGAAAATAAACAAATAAATAAAATTTTAATTTTATTAATTTAAGTACGAATATTTTATAGAAAAATTATGCTTATAAACAAAATTCAATTATAATAATCAGCAATAACAAATATGTTAAAGCCAACTTTAAGCAGTAAAAGTCGACATAATTCTTACTTTAGTTTAAAGTCGACTTTTACACTAACGGGGCTTTAAATTTGATTGTAAAACAGTACCAAAAATAAAATCAGTTTTAAAGTTGGCTTTAGTGTTAAAGTCGGCTTTAAATGTGAATGTAAAACCGGCCGTTAGTGTTGCATGGATAAAACGAACTATGAATGATTGTAGCCAATTTTACATTTAAAAAAAATAACTATAGAAACGAGAATATCAGCATGATTGAATTTCAAAAAATACGCATTTCACTAATTTCGCTACTGCCAGTGAGATTGGAATAGGAAACTACATTATTAAAAGCTTTTATTTAACTTGATATGTTAGTATGTTGGTTTAGATCAAATCTTGGAATCAAAATTTAGACAGGTTCTAATTGAGCTAGAGGTTTCAAATTTTGCATACGTGTCTAACCTTGATGACAATGCAATATTGTATAATTAGTTTTTCCCTAATTCGTTCCAAACCAAAATTGTTGATTTTTAGTCCTATGTAACTTTTTGACATTTCGAATTGTCAAATATTGTCCATTGATTTTACATTGCAATTTTTTGTTTCCATAGTTATGTCTGATTAGGGTAAATTAACCGATTAAGATATCGGTAAAAAAATTACTTCTTTAATTTTTTTTTTCAATTAATTGTAATCACACTAAAAAGTAGAAAATAAAATAAAGTAAAAAAAATGTTTTTTAAGAAAAAGCTTTTTTTTAAAAATGGGCTAAAAAAAAAATAAAATAACTTTTGAGTGAAGTTTGAAGCAATATGCAATATAATTTATAAAAGCTTGAGGCGTTTAATTAAATTTGGTAACTACTGAAAAGTAAAATAGCTACACTTATATCCAAAACAGAAATAATTAATGATAACGCCTCAAGCATTTATAAATTATGTTGCATATTGCTTCAAACTTCACTCAAAAGTTATTTTATTTTTTTTAGCCCATTTTTAAATAAAAGCTTTTTCTTAAAAAACATTTTTTTACTTTATTTTTTTCTTTTTAAAAGGAATTTATCATAAATACAATGAATCATCAAAGAAATCGTGGGTAACCCAGACATCGTTTAGCTAGTTTAACCCCAAAAGAATGTTTGATATTAAACCAAGACGTAAAAATAAGCAAACAAATAAAATTTTTATTTTATTCATTTAAGGTACGAATATTTTATAGAAAAATTATGCTTATAAACAAAGTTCAATGATAATAATCAGCAATAACAAATATGTTAAAGCCGACTTTAAGCAGTAAAAGTCGAGATAATTCTTACTTTAGTTTAAAGTCGACTTTTACACTAACGGAGCTTTAAATTTGATTGTAAAACTACCAAAACTAAAATCAGTTTTAAAGTTGGCTTTAGTGTTAAAGTCGGCTTTAAATGTGAATGTAAAACCGGCCGATAGTCAAATTACATACTTTAACAGATTTTTGTAAATATTGTTTGCAAAATTTTAAATTTGCAACAATAATTCTGTTTAGTTTCCTCATTATTTAAGCTGAAAGCTGAAAGAAAAACTTGGTTTTTTTATAGTTTTAAAACCAGAAGGTTGTTGTTTTGGTTATTTTTGACACTTATCATTTTAATTGATTTTCATTCTAATGAATTATTAATATTAATACGGTAGTTTTATTATTATGCTGAAAAGTATGCAATTTTTCAAATAATTAAAAAAAATCGAAAATCTCGCAAAATTCGATTATATTTTCTAAAATCGATTTTGTACCAATCGATTTAGTTATATTGAAAAAGGAAAAACCGATTATTTAGTTTTTCATTTTTCATAAATCGATTTTTTTCATTCAATGTCACATTCCTATAGTTTTATGTATTAGCTTATTATGATGTTATGTAAATAAAATTATGACAATGCGAGCTCGAGTCTCGACTCGAAAGTCTCGGGACACGAGACAATGAAAATTTGGAAAAAATCCCGGGACTTCGAGACACGAGACGTCTCGGTACCCAAACACTAAATTCGGCACTGTAGTGCAGATTGGGCCTTAATTTTGGAGTAAAAGTGACCGCTATGGAGGGCAGATATCAGGAGCACCATCTCTGTATCAAAAAGTGTTCATAGAAAGGCGTAAATAGTGACGGCGCTACTGTAGTAAAAGGGTAAATTTAAAGAAGTAAACAAGGAAAGAAAAACATCCGCGTTGTTATGTAATTATTGTTTTTTTATTATAATTGTTACATATAATTGTTTTATTATTTTAAAAATTTTTATAAAACTCAACACAAAAAAATCACTAACAGATATTAAAAGTTCATGTAATTATGAATCACTTTCAACGTGTTTCACAGCGAGTTTTTTTTGTAGGTTATTAAACAACACACTTCACTCCGTCGACAATTACAAAGTTCATTTCATACTCTTTTGCTACTCTAGCGCTATTCTGGCGAGTTTTTGAACTGTTACTTATTACTTAAAACGGGATACTTTTTGAACTATTTTTCTATTGTATTCCGGCCAAGATAGTCCTCCCGATATTTACCCTCCATAGTGGCCACTTTGACAACTACGATCCGTCGAACATGTGTGAACTATACTTTATCACGTATGTATAGGTATTGACTGTACTGTCGTGTGTCAATCAAAAAGCCTCGCGCGTATTTTGTATAATTCATTTGTTACTTTGTGTCGCTTTGATGTTTGAAAAGTTGAACATCATCCTGTCAATCGTACGTTATCCGTTCACCTTTTGTTTTATTGCTTTTGTGTTTGAGAGTGGAGCGAGCCCAGAGCACAGGGCACAAACACATTACATAATATAACATTACAACAAAACTACTGTTCACTGTTAACCTCGCACTTATTGAAAAATTAAAAATTCACACTGTGATTTTTAAATGTTTGCACACACACAAAAAAAAATTAAATAGTTTCAACGTCAAGTGTATGTTGGGCACGCATTTAGTTAGGGTGCCATAGTGAGCGGGTAGCCATTAGCGAATTTTCGAATCGCCACTGTCATGACACCATTTGAGTCTGGAACTATGACAGAAATTTGTTTTGAAGTCCCTAGAATCCGAAACTGATATTTATCAAAATTTATGTATGTACTAGCTGTATCCGCGACTTCGTTCGCGCAACACATTGTTATAAACTCAATGATAAGTATATAAGTGTAATAATTGTACAGAACTTGCATAGAACAATAAAATTTTTGCGTGATGCATGCATATGCTCAAAATGGTTTTTCTGTTTTCCCTTCGAATTCAGTATTTTGTAAACGAGGCTTAAAAATGACATACATTGGTAGTCGGGGGTGGCACACAGCTTCCTCGTACTCGTTCAACAGGCTTATCTAATCTTAAAAGTGATTTTGTGCTTAAACTGTATCTTAAATTTCGTATCTTATTATTAACGTCATATCTGAAATAAGAATCAACTTCAGACAAGGAATTACGAAAAGACTGATTGCGTAGCTTTTTTCTTAAAAATTTCAAATCAATACACAGAAAAAATTAAAGAAGTCAATAAACATTGCGACGTTCGCTAGAAAATTTTGTTTCGTAACGGAGCTTACACCGTTACAAACCAGAGGGCTCGGATTCAAAAGATTAACATGCATTAGATATTAAAACAACAATTTTTAACATGGTGACTGATTGTTTTTATTCCATAATTTTTTAATGTGGCTGTACTTCAAAAGTTACGTATTTATACGATGAAAAACCATGAAAAAATACTTAACATGCATTCTATTTTTGAATCAGAGCCCTCTGGTTTGTAACGGTGCAAACTCCGTTAGTTAACGTTAGGCTAATAAAATTTTCTGGCGAATGCCAGCATTATTTAACGTTTCATACTGTTGAATAGGGTAAAAGACCCGATTGTCGAACGGGGTTATAAGTCCGAACAGTTTTGACATTTATATATTAATGAAGTTATTTCTGAAAGAAACCTCTGATAAAAAAAATTATTATTAATAGAATGATTATTTTTCAATTTAAATTCACCTCACATTTAATGTCTCCTCACTTAATTTAAGAAATACATATATATATCGAACAATTTTTGTTGAATTCGTGAATTTTTAATATGATGGATGATCATTATTCAAAACACATGAGTTATAAATTGTAACATTTTTCACCGAATTTTTAAAGTTATTAGCATAATAAAAGTATACAGATAATTGTAATTAGTCCACTTAAGAGATTAGGATAGCTAAATTATATTTTATATGCGTTAAATATTATTTGTATAAGTGTTTCTTCTTGGGATCCAAGTTTTAGGGTTGGGTACCCCATTTTGAGAATTATATATTACATATCTATTTTATAAACATTTTTAATTTATTTTTGGGTTTAAAACATTTAACTAACCGTTTTTATAATTTCACTTTAATATTTTTTTATATTTCAGAACGTAAATTCAATTGAAAAATAATTAATATTGAATTAAAACTTCGAAATTGAAATAAAAACGTCAGACATTTATATCTGACACGACTTATAAATATATACGTCATATACGTAATTTAACTGTTTAAAAATCCACAATGGCTTATGGGTAAGTTAGAATGTACACAATGTTTTTTAAGACATGACTAGATGGCGAAAGAAAATACAGTATTTTAGTGGTTTATTTTATCGAATGTTTAAAGCCTTCTGTCATTGTTGCAATGTTTCACAAGGTGTCAGTCTGTGATACTCTATGACACAGAGTGACCCCTTGTAGATGGTAGTGGCTGCAAGATAATGGTTTAAATATTCGATAGCAGAGATGTATCTATTGTATGTCATGTACATTAAATGCGTGTTTTTTCTTACGGGTCAGTGTGTTGTTTTTTTATAGGAGGTTAATATATTCTGTCCGTTTTTTCATAGACGTCAACAAATTATAAAACAAAAGCATTAATAAATCAAAATTTTTGGGTTATATTTTCTTAAAAACATATTCATTGGATTAAAAAAACTTGGTTTCATGCTTATTAAAAAAAAAAAAATGGGTGTTTTGTTTATTTTTTAATTTTTTTTAAGCTACTTTAATGATACAGCTAAAAATAGTGTTCGGTCATCGGGTCTCTTACCCTAATTGCAAAAAATTAAATTTAAAATTGTTATGTTTTCATAGTAGTAAGAAAAACAAGAAGTCCATTCCATGCATTCAGCCAGTTAACATATTTTACGTTTGCGCGTGCACAGTAATTATCGTTACTCATATTGTATTAAAATTAATTTATAAGGGGCCATATACTGTGTGAGTTTTTCGAGAGTTGCCATTGTTATTACAGCCAAACCGTTGATTTAATCGAAAAATTGTTCAATTAAGAGTTGTAGATATCGACGAGGGCAACCGATTGCTATAGTCAGGAGCTTTATAGTTCTTATGGTTTTTGAGCTATGATATAAACTTATAGATTTTTAAATGAGACTATATTGTTAATTTTTTGATAAAACTGATCTAATGCACTAATTAACAACATAAATGAGCAAAAAAAATTTTTTTTTATTACTCATGCGGGAGAAGTACTAACTTGGCGCACACATTTCTGTCCGCAAAATAGCTGTTTGCCCACTGTACTCTTCCCACATACTTTTTTGCGGGCGGAAAGTAACTTTCCACACGCAAATTGACAATAAAACATGCAAAATTTAATCAAAACACGCAAAGCCGCCTCTTAATTTTTCATTTAATAAATATTTCATATGTATTTCTATAGAAACCACCAACAAAGTAATTTAAACAAGATTTAATTCAGAAAAAAAGAACGAACACTTAAAAATATTATTTTAAAAAGTAATAAAAATGTAAAAAATAGTAATAATAATAGAAAAAAGTATGTGAAATTCGTAATAAAAAATAGTATGTTCATGCGCTCAACTTCGTGGGCAATCGACAATTTCCCGCACTTATTGCACAGTATACTATTACCCAAGTTTAATTTTTAAATGTTTCTTTAATTGATCAGTTAGGCGGTAAAAATATGCATATGTACTTGAGGCTACTTCAACCGATAGTGTTTTGCTTGGTTACATTTCCATTACATCCAAGAAAAGAACCTTTTCCAGTACCATTTCTATCATAAAAATTTGGTTGTGATAGAAATGGCAACTCTCAAAAAACTCACATGGTACCTATATGGCCTAATTTTCAAATACTCTTAAAATTTAAACTAAATGAGACTAGTGGTAAGTCTGATAGTTCCGTGGCTACCATTACTCCGAGTGCGATGAAAATTCGTAGGCGACCATTTAGGAACCAAATTGCACAATTTCGAAAAATTTCATCAAAACTAATCATATATAGTTTCGAAGTTGCCAGTTGATGGAATCTTCGGATACATAGATGGGCCGACAGGCAGACACGAAATCAAAATTGCTCGGGAAGTTCTAAAATGCGCGTGAAAATTTTCATTTTGGAGAGAAAATCACAGTGCTTCTACCACTTTAGTAATTTTGGAAGCAAAATAATAAATATCGATTTCATGTACAAATATGTATGGCTAACTTCAAAAATGCATCACTGCTTGCATGAGGCAGAGTCAAAAGTTCAAAAACGTATCAGACGCATCACAACGAAAAATCAAAAGTTCATTTTTGCATTTGATGCGTCAAAACAATGCATCAAGAAATTTGGTGATGCGTATCCAAGATGCATGTCATGTGTATAATGTAGAATTATAACTACTTGCCATATTATGTAGGTATTAACACCAACAGGAATAATTCCGAAAAACAAATTGTTGAAAAAGATGAATGTATTTACCTTTCATTAAAATTGTTTAAACTATTTGAATACATCTTGCACTCAAAATAGGTATGTAATATTTTTTATTCAAATAATTTCAATATTTTCAATTTCAAGTAAGTTCAAGTTGAAATTCAAAGATAATATACCTAGACAAGGACTGTATTGCTATATTATCTATAGTCTATCATGCTTCATTATCTGTCTTATCTATAGCCAAATCAGAGGTTAAATGATGCCAATAGCCCGTTCAAAAACATTTAATATGTATCAAATTTCAAGAGAGCATCAGCAGCGCATCATGTAGTATTAGACGCCTCAGAAAGTCATGATGCTGCATCGATGCGGTAAAGTTTACATTTTTGAAGTTACCCTATTTTTTTTTATTTTTTTAAATATCATGCCGTCCCCATTTTGAGGATAACATTTCGATTTTTTAAAACAAAAAAAATGTGTTTTAAATTTTAATTTGCTTGTCCGGGAACTGAAGGTATTCAATGCAGGCCCGCTTTAGTTAGAATCTATCTTTGTCTTATCATTTTACTATATAAAGCAAGCGCGGATACAGCGGGTGGTCATGGGGGTCAAGGGCGCCCATATGATAATTTGGGGGGGGCTAGAACTGAGGGTAAGGAGTAAGTATTTTTAATATTTCTGATGACGAATAACGACTTGTAAGTAACCATAAAAAGTTCCAATTCCGACCATGTTTGTAAAACTTTTTTATTACTCATGCGGGAGAAGTACTAACTTGGCGCACACATTTCTGTACGCAAAATAGCTGTTTGCCCACTGTACTCTTCCCACATACTTTTTTGCGCGTGGAAAGTAACTTTCCACATGCAAATTGACAGTAAAACACGCAAAATTTAATCAAAACACGCAAAGCCGCCTTGTGATTTTTCATTTAATAAATATTTCATAATTATTTCTATAAAAACCACCAACAAAGTAATTTAAACAATAATTAATTCAGAAAAAAAAGACGAACACTTAAAAATATTATTTTAAAAAGTAATAAAAATGTCAAAAATAGTGATAATAATAAAAAAGGTATGTGAAATTCGTAATAAAAAATAGTGTGTGCAACTCGTGCGGGATTGTCGATTGCCCCATTCAAACGAATGAGCGCACTCACTACGTTCGTGCGCTCAACTTCGCTTTTGTGGCAATCGACAATTTGCCGCATTTATTGCACAATATACTATATCCTATTGCTAAAAATAGGCTACGTTAAAAGAAAAAAACATTTTTATCGCTTCCCTAAGAGCTTGGGGGAGCCACGGCCCCTCCTTGCCTTCAGGTATGGGCGCCCTTGATGGGAGTCACGACGTTCTTCTCTCCTGAACGAAGTTCAAATTTTATGATGCTTTGTTTGATGTAGTCAAGTTTCCAAAAATTTTTCAAAAAGTCTTAAAAATTTTAAGATAGCAATTATAGGTTTTCGAAGTAGTTCTCTTCGAATACTAGACACGTAAAAGTACTAGAAAAAACACTTCTGTTGAATCAGTCATATTTCTAAAAGGAATTTGATAACAGAAATAAAAAATTCACACCTATTTTTGACCTATCACCCTAGTTCAAATCACTTCCGATCAAATTTAATTTGGTGATGTCATCAAATTTACTAAAATTTTTTCAGTACCTTAAAAAATCGGAAATAAAACCACAAAATGATGAAATTTGAAGCGAATTATAATTTCTCAAAAGGTGTTCTTCTAACACCAGTTCCCCAAAGCAGAACCTTTTCAACCTTTCTGTGATGACATGTGTGAAACTCAAAAACTTTCTGCAAACTTACCATAAATCGAATGTAAACTTCGACATTTAATATAATCGCAATGCAATACAACTAACGTAAAAGCCCCTATTACGTAACACTATTTTTAGATATTTCATTAAACTGGCTTATAAAAATTAATAAATAAATGAAACACCCATTTTTTTTTTCTTAATAAGCACGAAACCAAGTTTTTTTAATCCAATGAATAAGTTTTTACAAAAATATAACCCAAAAATTTTGAGATATTAATGTTTTTCTCTTGTAAAATGCTGACATGTATAAAAAAACGGATAAAATATGTTGGTATCTTTAGAAAATCACTACAGACACCTAAAAAAAACACGTATGTAACCACAGAGAAGTAGAGACAACATATCTATCTCTATACTACCGGAACCAGTGTAACCAGTAAGAGACAGAAAATATGTTATATCGCCCGTTTTCTGTCTCAACCTCGTATAAGGTTTTTTGACGGTTTTGAGTTAGAAAGTCATACATGTACATAATTCACTTCACCATATGATGCACTAAGAAACATTGCAAAATAGTTAATGGATAAAATTTTAATCCAATAAAATTCAAACTCGTATAATAATGACCTAATTTAGTTTACTGACAAAACCTCGTATAGTTTGTGTAAAATTATTTTTTGAAATAGTAACATTTTTATCAGTATACTCTCGTACTTGACCAAGATACAACTATCTGACACTAGAGTTCGCAGGTGCTGTATGTAGCTTTACTTAGGTAATAACAGACACTTACAAATTACTTATATTTAAAAAAAATTATTTCTATGTTGAAAAATAAGTCCATTAACCTACACAGTGAAAAAATTTGTGTTAAAATTAACACATTTCACATGTCCAGAATGATCCACTCAATTTTTTGTGTTATTTTAACACAAAGCATATGTGTCATATCTTTACATAAGATTTGTGTCAATGATTTAACACACAAAAGGACATACATTTTATGTTAATTTTTCAGATTTATCAGAGTTAGTTGTTAAAAACTTTTTTATTCAATATTTTTAACTTTCGCTGCAGCTTAAGATATTTGAAAATCGTCAAAAATTATAACGATTTTGTTCATATATTATTATAAATGAGAATCAAAGAACGCAAAGTAAGTCAGTCCTTTATAAAATAGGGATGGTAAAGTCGACTCCGACTTTAGTCGAAAGTCGATTATTTACTAAAAATAATCGACTTTTTAGAATCGATTTCAGTCACGTCAAGTCGACCTGGAATCGACTCTCACTCGATGACTTTTCGACTTTTTGCGTATGTGCAATGTGCATTTATAAATCGCGCAAAAACATTAGCTTAACATTAATTAAACAGTAGCTTAACATTGGGCTGATTCGTATCGGTGTAAGCCAAAGTCGCTTGCACTCATTTTGAATCAATTTGCACTTGTTTTGAATCACATTTGGCTTGCTTTTGACATTTTTGTATATTCCTGTCTCACTTTCCACGTTCTAGAGAGAAGGGTCAAGTATTAGCGTTGGGTATATATCGTATACCGTATACGCTGTATACCGATGTATATATCAAAACAAGTGTAAATTGATTCAAAAAGAGTGCAAGCGGCTTTGGCTTATACCGATACGAATCGACCCATTAATTCTACTGTCCATTTTAATTTTAATTTTAATGTTTAACGCCAAATCGCGTGCAATTTATTGATAAATTATCTCTTGTTAAATTCTTAAAAATTGTTCATTATTTAATAAATTGTTTAAAACATACTTAATACAGTACAGATTGTTTCAAGTATATACTTAATAGTTTCTATAAATAAACTAATAAATTTTTGAAAAGTCGATTTAAGTCGAAAAGTCGACTTTCAGAGTCAATTAATCGACTTTGAGAATCGAAAAAATGAAAATCGTTTTTAAAGTCGAGAATCGATTTTGCGCGCGCCTTTTCCATCCCTATTATAAAAATTCTTACTAGTTTCCATATATATCTACTAAAACATATATAATAAAAAAGATGAGAGTAGTTCTTATTATTAAACAAAACCGAAAAATTATAAGTTATTGACGAATATAGTTTTATTAAACATTTAAAAATTAAACAATTTTCTTACATTTTAAGGTTATTTTGTTACAGATTTAGTTACAAAAAATCATGTAAGCTTACTTGAGATTGTATTTTATAATATAGAATAAACAATCATTAACAAGCCATTAAAAATCCTATCAATCTGAAATTTATTTGTAGTAAATATAAATCGTTTATGTAACATTCTGTTTTATCCGTTTTATGTTACTATATTCGAATATTCGCTATATTCACATCAGTAATCGAGCATTATTAACGCCGCGAGTGGTAAAAAAAGAAAGTCTTATATTTACGATTTTTCTGACCAATTTTGTCAATTCCTCTCATATAAGTTAAGTCTCCTTCTTATAATACTCCATTGAAAGAAAGTTCTCGATTGAGTTGAGATTGAGTTGAAAATTTTTTCAAAGGGATATAAGGATATAACGCCTTAAGACGTCAGAATGTTGAATGAGTTATTTTCTAATTTAATTTTGATAATTAATTAAAATTGTCTTTCTATTTTTACAGATGATATATGTCAATAGTTTCATGTCGACTGTTGTTGTTGATTCGGGAAATCGTGCGAGAACAGTGGCGCATTAAGGCTATGTAAACGGCGGTCCAACTCCACACAAAACCACACACACATCCAACTACAATGACAACAACACTCTCGCTAGATGTCCACCTTCTTAGGCCCCGCGCCTACTTAGTGGTGTACGTTGCATTTGTATTAAGTTTAGTGTTGTGCGTGCACAGTGCACATCAGGGCACCGGTGGCCCGAAAACCTATTCAATATATTGGAATATTAGCACAGATGCATTCCGTATAGACAATACCGATCATATATTCGACATAAACAAGGGCAATTCAAAATTCGAGTATGATCAGATGAATATAATTTGTCCGGTGTACAATAGTCGCGAGGTGAAGGACGAGGACACCGAGAAATATATGATTTACAACGTGTCCAAGGAGGAGTACGAGACGTGTCGCATCACAAATCCAAATCCACGCGTTATCGCTGTGTGTGATAAACCGTACAAAAAAATGTACTTTACAATCACATTTCGGCCATTTTCACCGCAACCTGGCGGGTTAGAATTCCTCCCCGGCCACGATTACTACTTCATATCGACCTCGTCCAAGGACGATCTGCATCGTCGTATTGGCGGTCGATGTTTAACGCACAACATGAAAGTTCTGTTCAAAGTGTGGCACCCGGTGGACGCGGATCAGAGTACCACCACCGTGGCACCGCCCCCAGTTGTCACCGTGCCGTATCCGTCGTGGCATTTTGTCACACCGTCAGATTTACCGTACCCATCCGTACCGGACGATAGTAATTCGCCGCCTACATCAAGCACAACACGTTCCGCCGTAATTAATAAGTCGACGAAGAAAGTGAAGGCCTACGACAAGCATCCGAACGACGTGGAGAAGAGCAGTTTGACCCGGGGCACCAACAGTTCACATCGGGTGCGATCGCACACGAGCACTCTACTCCTAGTGATTGCCGTGTTCGTGACGATTTTCCCCGCGTTGGAGACGGTACGACGGTGAACCGATGAACACTCACGTACGCATTGTGACTAACTTATTAGAACAAGTGTTTTATAAAAAAAGTGCTCTCTGGTTTTTTTTGGGGCCCGAATTTTTGTGCGATGAAATCTTTTTGACACATACAAACATTTATTTGAAAGTATGCGTCATCGATTGTATGGATTTCTAGTTGAACCTCAAAAAGAAAAAAAAAATGCGTTATTTGTAAAAAAACAAAACTTTACTGACTTTATATATATGATAAACATCGAATATTGTTAATATTTGGTTGAATTTTAAACAAGTTAATAATATAATAACAGTGGTGACATCTACACGTCAACATTCAACTAGGAATTGTTAACTAAACTGAATAATATTGATAGTATCGATTTCTTCATTATTGGACATTATTTGTATTATGATGGGTAATCGTATTTAACTAATTGTCGAACATAGTGCATTTTAATTTTTACATTATTAAAATAAATAAATACACATATATAAATATATATATATATTGTACAATCTGAGATAATTTAATATATTAGTCGGAGAGCTGTCGATTATTTGGCAATTTCCCAAACGGTGTGCCAACGAAATTCCGTAAAGTTTTCGCTTTTTCTTGATTGATTTGCAAGTAAAACAAGTAAAAAAGTAGATAAAAATTTTCGGACACGTTTAATTTTCGTTAAAAAATATTAAAATTTAATATATTAAGGATTGCGTTTAGTAAGTAATTAACCCATTTTCGTTTTTTTTTATTTAAATTCGGGCAAAGGGAAATATTAGCAAGAAAAATAAACAATTTAATTTAATCATCATATTTATTTATTACTAAATAATATAATTTCTAAGAGTAATAGCAAAAAGTGCCATCACATAAAGCGCTTTCCCATAAATAAATAAGTTTTTAATATTTTTTAATGAAAATTAAATATGTGCATAAACTATTGTCGCCATTTGTTTTAATATTAAATCAATCAAGAACAAGAGAAAATTTGACAGCTTTATAGGTTGGCACAAAATTTGAGAATTAGCTGATTATTTTCTATAAAATTGTTTGGAAAACAAAAAGTTTTTTGTAAATATTTCGAAAAATATTCATTTTTCGGCAGAAATGGTTATTATGAAATTTGTTGCCCGTAAATTTTACTACAAAAAAGGTCTAGTTAAAATTTCTTATAAAACGCACCGTTTCGGAGATATTTACGAAAAATCACGGATGTTCCGGTCAACCACGAAATCCTTATGTATTCGATAGGAATATCTCAGAAACAGTACGTTCTACGTGAAAAAGTAACTAGACCTTTTTTATACCAAAATTTACAAGCAACAAATTTCGTCATAACCATTTTTTACTGAAAATTAATAGTTTTCGAGATATTTTCAGAAAACTGTTTTTTTAAATGTTCGATAGCTCTTAAGTCTATATTGACAGTATTTCTATCTTTTTCAAAGTTACGTGAGAACTCATTATCATGTATAATTCATTCCATCAGAATTTGCCCGAAATGTGTAGGAAAAAAGTTTGACGGTAAACTCTGCTTGCGTGAACTGTACGTGTTTTAGGTAGACATATTTAAAAAAAAATTACAATTTTTTTATATTTAAGGGGACCCAAGAATTTAGACCAACATAAAAAGTGGTTTTTTATACTTTTTGTTCACGTTCACAGATATTTAACACGTGAATCACTTGAATCCCCTTAATAGGTTTAAAAAAAAACAACGTATTATACGCATGTGCATTACCGATTTTTTGGTGATTATCAAAATTAAAGCGAGCGATTTAAAGTGTACTTAAACTTAAGGTTTTGCTAAGTGTATGAAATGCTGAAAGATCGATCATGTACTAAACTTTCCGTCCCTTATAATTGAAATATTTGTACTGCGTGTTTCAGATACATTCTGCCTATATAGTTTTTTGGCCTAATTATCTTATAAAAATATTAAATTATCTCGGATTACCGAAAATTTTAAAAACAATGTCTATGGTGAACTATAATTAAACAATTTTTTTTTGTTTTAAATTTATTTATTGTGACTTATGTTTTTTGTTCAAACGATTTAAATTACGAAAAAATGATTTCGAGAAAAATTTGTATATATTTATAGAAGAGAAAATGATTATTGTTTGAAACGGAAAATTGAAGCGTTATTTATTATTTATACTGAACTATGTATGCTACGTACATCTGTGGGTGTTGGCCACAATGAATGACGTAACACGTGACGAGTGTTGCCATCTAGTGATCGTAATTTAACCACGTTTCGTAATAGTGATAGAGGGTATATTCCTGAAAACAAGCGCTTACAAGCAGCTTGCAACAATGCAGTGTTGACATCTGTTGGTGACGTTTTGAAACGTTTATTAATGCCAAAGAAAAGGAGTATTGTGTTTGTCATGAACTTCGTGGCTTCATTGCATTCGTATACTTTTTTTCTTGATTTTATAAAACTATTTTGGTTGTTTTAAAACGTCATTAACAGATGTCAGTGCTACGCTACTGCCAGCTGCTAGTGATTAAGTTAGGAAATTACGCAATAGTTCATTCGGGGTTCCTAGATGGCAACACTCGTCACGTCTTACGTCATTTACTGTGGAAAGACCCTAAGTAAGACTGATTAGAAGAAAATAAGCCAATTTGACACCATCATAGACAGCTCTTTTAATTCATAATTGCAAAAAAGTCCTGCGTTATTTTATTAGTAATAAAATTTTTTTCTGTAAATATGCGACTTTATTTCTGCCTGAAATCTATTGGCGAGGTTTTTAAGTTATGTAGAAAATAGTTTTTCTAAAACCAGGGAAAAAGAGTATCACGAATGCTATAAAGCTTCTCTATTTAAGATGCTTCATGGGCTTCAGCGCATTCGTAATATTCCTTTTCGCTCGACCGTATATTTTCGTGCAGTTACTAGCAAGTTTCTTAAATTGATTGACTCGAAAATTGCAAAAATCAGACCCGAAGGGTTACCGAACGTATATCGTAAAATACTATTTCCTTAATTTTAAAACGTCACCGTTAGATGTCAGTGCAGGTAGTAATAGAGTTTCTATACTGAATAAAGTTTGGGGCAAGACAGGTATTTTTCATCAAAGAAATGTCAAAATTAATTATCACATGTTTGAGTACATAATTATTGTTAATAAGTTATCAGTAGAGTGGGGACATTGGTCCGCACAAATGCGTTTTCAAAGGGTGACCAATTTTTTATAGCGGGCTTTAGCATACACTACGTCGTCAAAAGTATGGGGACACCTTGCACAGTGGGTGCCCACACTTTTGACACGGCAGTGTATCACAACATTAATTACAGTACTACGTCAAAAGTGCGGACACCCCCTGGGCCAAGGTGTCCCCATACTTTTGACGACGTAGTGTATGCTAAAACCCGCTATAAAAAATTGGTCACCCCGTTTGTGCGGACCAATGTCCTCACTCTAGTTATCAGTTAATGGACAGTTAAAAAGTTTTTTTTATTTAATTATTTTCTCTAGGTTAAATTAAATGTTTTTTTTTTTTAAATATTTCATTTATTTCCAATTCATTTTAGGCGAACTTTTGATGAAAAATGGCGAACTATCAAAACTCGTGTCGTGACTAGTAAAACACAAAAAGTTTTGAAACTTGACACACATTTTTCTCTGTAATGGAATTCCTGTAATAAGAGTTAGGACATCACGTGTTCGATTTTTGATTGGTCGTTTGATCTGCCATATGTAATAAGGGAAAACGGAAGGTCATATACAAAAATAATCTACACTAAATTGTGAACAAAAATGGTCCTGTGCATAATCTTGCTAAAGTGAACAGTTCCAGAGTTACGGAGGGTATAAAAGTAGCAGTTTTTAGTATTTTTGCACCTATCATCAGGTGCAGCAGTGGCTGTATAAGAAGAAGAAGTGGGGTGGAAGAAGATTGACGAACACCTGGGACTAATTACAACAACACGTCCTGCAGCTCCCGAGAAATTACTTTCCCTCATAGCTTACAAAGACGAATGCGTCCGTAACTGCGAATAGAGAAAGAGTGGTCTAAACTGCTCAAGCATATGCGGTAATTGCTCACGCCTAGGATGTGATAACAGAGATACGAACATCATAGGCGAAGATTTAGAAGAGGAGGGTGCTATGTTTGAAGAGGACTAATCGCAATTTCCTTTTACAAAACACACTCCTGTATAAAAAAAATTAGTTTTCTTAGTGATAATGTGTCATATTTTTCCCAAAAAATCTAACAATATTAAAAATTGCTACTTTTACACCCTCCATAACTTTGGAACTCTTCACTTCAGCAAGATTATGCACAGGACTATTTTTGTTTGCAATTTAATGTAGATTATTTTTGTATAGGCACTTTTTGCGCTAAACGGCATAGTTTTCGAAATATTTAAAAAAAAACTGACGAAAACCGTTAATTTACCTACTTTTACCCTCCTCCCTCCCAAACCCGACGCTCAAAATGGTATAACTTTTTACCAAACAATATGTGTACTGTATAGAACAATTTGGAGTTGGAGTGAAACTGTTACTTTGGATGTTGAGGTTTGGGTCTAATTGCACCGTACTAAATGTCGTAAGACGTAAGACGCTTTAAGTGTCCTCAGTAACTTTTAGTGATATTCAAAAATACTTAAGTGAGGAAACCATAGAAAGTTTCATCCAAGGTCACTAGATGACAGCATTTATTGTATAAAATCCCCTAGGCTAATGGCTGACGTTCTAACTCTTATTACAGGAATTTCAAAATAAAGCCGCTTGCAAACTGTCTCGTAACATAAATATATCCAAGCAGAATTTTTTTTTAATGTATTCATAGTTTGTCCAATGTATGTAGTATACATGTTGTACAGGTTTAATAAATTATTTCGAATTATAGTAAACTTGATTAGACATGCGCAATGAGGCATGACATTTAACATGTTTAAAATTCATTTGAAATATATACGAATTAGGTGTCTACATATTATTTTTAATTTTAAACAAAAAAATAAAAATTAAATAAAAAATCCGTAATATTTTATATGAATTTAAGGTATGTCATATATTTATATTAGAAAAAAATCAATTATTCTGTACAGTTTAACTCTAATAGTAGTACGTGTTGTGTAAGATATAACCTAAACAGGTTGGGTTTGTTAATTGTCGATAAGTATCATTTTCTCAGCACTATTGCTTTTTTGTAAACAATCAACAAAAACACATTAATTTGCCATTTCTACGTCACTTATATGTGATGGCGTCACAATGAAATAGCAAATTATTGAGTCAAGTTCATAGATAGAAAAAATTGTAATAGATTTAGTAACTTAAAAACAAAAAAAACACGTTTTTAAAATATATTTTCAGTTCCTTCTAAAAAAAAAAAAAAACTTCGAACAATTAAGTACGAACAAAATATAAAATGGCTACAGACTGATTGACATTTTGTTAAATAAATACTCTCAACTGGGGTCGCCACTGGTTTTTACAGCGTGTCCCAGTGTTAATGAATCTTTTGCGCAGTATTTGATTACAGATAAAGTATTATAATTTCAGTATTTTGTGTGTTAAACAAACGAAGTGTGTAGTAATTATGCAACCGGCTAAAAAACGTTTTTCTTTCGAAATTACGTAAACAGTTGATTAACGTCTTTCAGTGTAACATTGTATTTATCTCTAAATTTTAGAATATTTTGTCTCGATTCCACATTATGTGTTGTCGCAGGGCCGGCGAGAGGGTGGGGCAGGTGGGGAAATTGCCCTAGGGCCCGGATCTACAAAGGGGATCTACAAACAATAAGAAGAGGTTTTTTTTTAGTTACCAGCTGTATTTTTGGAGAAAAAATGTTATAAAAATTTTTTGGTTGTGCCCGGGGGCCCATCATTTTTCTCGTGAAAAAAAAATATGCAGCCATGAGGGCTATTGACAGAAGTGAAAATAACAGATATATACAGCATTAATGTTGCACAACACATCACCTTTATAGCTACAGATGTACTACTATTGCGGTATGTCGATGACGAGAACTCACAAGATTTTACCCATCCAAAAAGCGTCCAACGCGCTTCAGCTGTGCTGTCGTATTTTTGATAGTTGACCGATAGTTCTTTTCATTAAATTGTTAGGCAACAAATTTTCTTGAATATAACAACTTCTCGGGTAATAATAAGTGAAAATATTATTGTCACGGCTAACTTAGTGCTTTTTTCTATTATGTCACCGAAGGATGACATATTAATCTCGTTGTGTGATTATAGTGGAGGAAAAATTAATAATAATAATAATAATATATAATATAATAACACAGGCCTGCAAAATTAAGGTCATAAAAAACTTTTTTAATGTTAATAGGTGATCTTTATATTTTTTTGGGTGCTAAATCCAAATTTGAATTTCATTATTTTGTATCACCCACAGTTTTGTCACATTTTGGCTATGTCAGATTTAATGAAATATGCTAATATTCTATAAGAGTGAAAAAAAATAACTTGTACAAGACAAACAGAACTTTATTTTAACACATAAAATATATTTTTATTCCTAATACTAAGTTTTATGAAGGTTTTAAGAGTCCATGGGCTTATATTTTCTTTCTCTCTTTTCTTTGAAGCTTCGGATGTGGCTTTTTTTCTGTGTGCCGCTTGCTGACTTTCTCGGTGAAAGGACCAACAGTAATCTCCCATCATCCTGGTGTTCCAACGTCCCTGATAGCGTTTTTCCATTATCTTGATATCCTGGTGGAAACGTTCTCCTTGTTCCTCACTGACAGCTCCTAAATTGTCCAGAAAGTAGTCTAGCTGGCTGTTTAAAAAATGAACCTTTAAGCTCGTTAAACATCCCAAATTCTTGAAGCGATTAAGTATATTAGATACAATGGTTATATTATAGTCTGGGTCTTTTTTGTTACCCAAAAACTTGTTAACAACTTCCTTGAAAGCAATCCAAGCCTCTTTCTCTTTCACTGTTATATGTAATTCAAACTCAGAGTCAAACATCATTTTTCTTATATCAGGGCCAATATGAAGACGCCCTCTTGTAACTTTGCTTCTGATAAATGCAGGAACTTTGAACAAAGATATTGGAATTATAAGATATTATATTCATTATAAGATATTGGATCGCTGGCTTTCGCATATTTAGTATTATATTGATTGCATTAATTTTCTGAACTATTTTTTGAATATAAAGGTTTATGATATAAAATGTAGGGAAATGGTGGGTGATACAGCAATTTTATTGTTATTTTCAGATTCAGCACACTAAAATCCATAAAAATATGGTTAAAGTATTAAAAAAGTTTTTTAGTCGTTGGCCTGTGTAATTATAGAGTTGTACATGCATATATTGAATAAACGCAAGAGGGCTGTATTCGCACTGTATTATAGAGTTGTACATGCATATATTGAATAAACGCAAGAGGGATGTATTCTCATTGTACTTAAAAAACGAGCCAAAAAATCATAAATTAACACTTTCACTGAGGTGACATTACTTAGTGCGTGTCAAAAACACGCACTTGACGAATTTTGGTTTTTTTTTAATAATATCATCAGTTGCCAGATACCATTTTTGTAGAAATTCGTACGTTTCTGTAGAAAAAACTTATTTACGATTAATTTCTTTAAAAAAACTTTTTGGTCCCTGAATTTTAAAATTCGGGCTCTGTTGGGTCACTGTCCCGGAAGTTGTCCTCTATTGATAGACACCTCATGTGTCGAAATCCGTTAAGGGGCCCTGACTGTGCGCTTTTCCTAAAAATTTCCCTTACTTTATTAAAGATTAATTAAATTTTCTTAGGGCCAGTATTATAAAAGCCAATTAACTAAATTTGTGAACTAAATTAATTTTATTCGAAAATGTCAGTATTATAAAACTGAAATAAATTAAGTAGGGAACTAAATTTTAGTTATTTTAGTTGACAGAAAATCTGCCCACTAAATTTTATTCGAAAATTAATTTGACAGTTCTGAAAGATTTTTACAAATATTATGTTTATATTTATACATATTAAACAGGTTTTATACACGTTGTAATACAAATTAGAGATACAGAAGTAATTTTTATATTAAATATATGGAAATTAAAACATATTTGCAATATATTAGAGGTTAATCAACCACTAACTTATTTTAATCATGACACTGGGATCTGTTGAATGAGGGTATGATATCTGGTGTTTAAAAATCAGACTATTCTTAAAGTGCATTTGCTGAAATGTCATTATCGATTTGAACTTTATAGATCTACATTTATATACAATTGATTTGTTTCTTCCATTCGTTGAGTTCTTCAGTTATTTCATGACATTTTACCATTCAAATTTGACGTTTGTATACCGTAATATTCATTAACTCATTGACTAATTTTTTCATATTTTTACCACATTTTAACTATTTTTCAGATACAAAATTCTCTCTCCTTCAACAAAATTTCTTTGCTTCGAACTTGTCAACTCATGTACAAATGGTTTTAATATTGATCATTTTTTCTTCATAACTATTGCATATAAAACTAATGTCAGTGCACTTATTCGCCAGCCATTTTTATTAAGCCACGCCTATTTGACAGTTTCCAATACGTTAATAATACTAAATCAAAATTTAGTTCACAACTATTTTTATTCGTATAATATTCTTTGATTTAGTTGTCCTTTATAATACTGGACCTTAATGTTCCAATGTAGTTTTTAATTTTGTAGTTCTAACAGCGAAATCTTTATGAACCTGTCATTTCTGTCATCATAGAGGTGGTCTACCCCCACTTGATCTGATATTAGCTTTATTTAACATACAGTATGAAACTAGGAACAAAATATTATTGGTTTAATATCTCTGTGACGTCACACTGAAGGATGCTGTCAACTGCTTACGTAATTTTTCAGGAAAATGTTTGGTTTTAATTCCTACCCCCTTCTTTTTCTAGTTAATTTAACGTGCAATTATGTTGTAAAGATGATTTGTATTGTAATTTTATTTTGTGTTCATTTTTCCCATTTTTTCAATAAGTGCTTTTGAATTATTTTTGAATTTCCCACCCGTCAAAAAGCATTTTTAAAGTTCAGTTTTGTGCCATATTTAATCACACACAAACAGAAAAACCTCAGGCATGCACGAGATTCGTTTGGAAAATAATCTCTTCAAAGTAGCATTTTAGTTTTTGATTTTTTAAGACTGTACATATTTTTTTTGATATTTATACAATAATTATACAGTGGCGTAGCAGGAGATTCCGAGAATTGGTAAACTAATGACATCTATCGTGTAAATGGAAAATTACTATTTTGTAAACACTATGACAAAATAAAAATATTATAAAAACAGTGTTAAAATTATTTATTTAACTTTTATGTAATAATTTTTGAATTAAGGTACTTACGGGTAATAAGGTCTACGTAATTTATAAGTGTGCGTAGAATAATCGTATGAAAACCAACTAATATAAGTGTAATTTGTGTTTCCCGAACCTTATGTGGACATTATTACCCGCAAGTACCTTATTTAAAAACGTGTATTGACGAATAAACGAACATTTTAAATGTGTATTGCGTAAATTTACAGAAAATAAAGATTAATTTTAAATTAATGAAAATTTGAATTTCTGTTACACTCTGTAATTCACTGTATTTCGTAGCAGTTCGTCAATTTTCGTAAATTATATAAACGAATTGTTACGAATAGTTTGAAATACTACTATTTTGAACATGTTCACTGCTGTTACCTATGTCTGGCAGTGAACGTGTTAAAATGCTCAGTTTTATAAAGTTTTCGAGCAAAAATATACATTACTACTGTGATACAAAATTTAACTGAGTGAAAAACTGAGTTTTTATTAAGGTGGTACGATACATTTCACGTAGTGCCATCTAGTAAAATCTGTTGATACTTTCAGACATCAATTTTAAGGCTGGTACTTATTTTAAATATCCCTAAACAAATGTATTTTTAAAGTTCTATCTAATTTTTTTGTATTTATATTTTCGAATGTATGTATGGTATTAAAAAATTGTATTATTTAATTTTATTTATTATTTTATGTATTTTTTTTTTATATAAAATGTCTTACAGTCTGTATCTATAAATAAACGATAAGAAAATTATACTTTAAATAAAGAAAAATAATCTTACATTTGGCTGTAGTGAACTTTTTTCTTTTCTGTAACAGCGTTCGATGAACTGATGCAGTTATGAAGAACGGCAAATCTAACCCCAATAACTATTTATGGTGATATTTAACTCTTTTATTTTAACCATAGAGAAAATTTTTTTGTCTCAAAATGCTGGAATTTTAAAAAAAAATAAAAAGAAAAAAAATCAAAGATCCCAACATCAAAAAACGAAACCCTAGGAATAGGGTACTTGACTGAAGTTAAAAAAATATTCTAAAAGCATTGTTTTTCCATATCAGTTAAGTGATTTTTTTATTTTCGACAGATTCTGTAAAAAATCATCAAAAAAATAACCCTACAATTTTAAATGAGAAAAAGGCGGGAAAAACGCCTCATTATAGTGACGTCACAGTTTGAAGCAACTAAACGTCAATGTCAATATTTATAACCTCAAAACTTTGATTATATTCATAAAATGTCAAAGTAAAAGCAAGTATTTATTAGAATTCTGGCCGATTATTATTACTATATATATATAAGCTAATAGAAATATTCAAAAGAAAACACAATTTTATCTCATCGATTAAAATTATCAAAATCGACATAATATCTAGCTACAAAATGTTACGTCATTTTCAAGAAATGGCGCATTTTCACTAATTTGAATATTTTTGAAAAATGGCGATTTTTAAAATAAAATTTCTAAATAGTTATTAAATCTTTTTATGTTTCATCATTAAAATTGGACATATGTAATGATAATGCATACAATTATTTAACATTTGACATAAATTTTAAATACAGTCAAGTACCGTATTATACCGTATTTCGAAAAATCTGTCACAGATAGCGGCACCTGTACCAGTGAGTATATACATATCACAGCATTTTAAGCCGTCATATTGCAGGACGCGCTAACTCGTCTTAATCATTTTAAGAGTTAATTGTTGTAGTGTCAGAGCTAATTGTTGCAATGAGTCTAAATTAAATTCGTATCCATTAATTCAAGTAGTTTATTATTATTAGAAATATTATCTTTTTCAAATGTCATTTTTCGTTTTTGAATTGTGTGCTCATGATCAAATTATGCGCATTATTAAAACTGATTTTGAATATTTC
The DNA here is from genome assembly GCA_035578155.1 of Brachynemurus nebulosus. Lineage (NCBI taxonomy): Eukaryota > Metazoa > Arthropoda > Insecta > Neuroptera > Myrmeleontidae > Brachynemurus > Brachynemurus nebulosus. The sequence continues at coordinate 5,947,366 of JAPWDM010000008.1, forward strand.
AAAATTGCCCCGTACCGAATGAAATGAAGTTATATCTCTAAGAAAGAAAAGCACGATAATCAAACCAGTTCTCATCGGATTTTGACGTTTTGGGACTTAGAGAACCTAGAAAACCCAAAATCCGGACGGAATTGTTCCGGATCTGGACATTTTTAATGTACGCATCTACATGTATATTGGCGTTTAAAGTAATGAATATCCCCAAATCTACTGGGGCTAGAGAAATGAAAACAGGCTCAAAATATAGGGGGCATTAAAAGGAGTAAAATTTCGACACATTTTATTTAGTCGTTATGGAGTTAACGCCATTTTTAACTTTTTGGTAAAATCGAAAAATTTTGCTTTTTTTTTCGATTTTTCCCTAATCTTGTTAAGGAAAATCGATGAAAGGCATTACAAAAAGTTCCAGTTATTTTAAAGACAGAATTTTTTTCATAAATCACATGACTTAGGACTCAAAATTTTGATTTTTTTCTATAAAGGCTCTTATCTTCCTTATTAGAAACGAAAAATTTTTTAAATTTTGCGGAATTGTAGCATATCCCCGATCGACAATCGATTTTTCTCAAAATGGTGTTGAAATATGATTTTTCACTCTTGTGAAAAATTTTGAAAAAGTTTATATCATCAGCCGATTTCAAAGAATGTAAAAAAAGGCTGAAAAGTCCGACAATGCGTTGTCAGCTTTTTTTGTATTCTTGCCAAATTTAAATTTTAGTGTACTAGAATTATTTGAGACTAGTTTCAGACAAATAAAACTAGAACGTTTAATAGACTGGATATCTGCCACAGTAAGTCACAAAAAAAATATCGAATTTTTAGTGTGTTGAATTGTCCGAATTTTTAAAAATTGTAGCGAGCGATTTTCAAGAATTATGGTTTTAGATAATTATTACTTTTTCGAAAATACCAAAGAAATTCTTAAGTTAACACAACCGGTGTGTTCGTTACTGAGTTTTCCTGCTCAAAGTGAGCTGTTAGCACATGCGCAAGAACTTTTTTTATGGAATACACAAGTATTTCGTACTTCATGAAAATGTTTTTGCGCATGCGCTAACAGCTCACTTTGAGCAGAAAACTCAGCAACGAACACGCCGAACATAAACAAAATGTAAGCTAGAAGGGAGGAGACCTTCAAGTTCAAAGAAGTACAAAGGTATTATCTAGGGGTGGACCCAAATTTCATAATGCTTTATACAAAAAAAAATACTTTTTGATGAAAATTCAAATTAAAAATTTTCAGATATAAAATAAAACTAAGGTAATACTTGAAAAACCAATCTAAAATGTTACTTTTGTGCAGAGGGAGTTATAACCCCCCTGACTACCCTTTTGGATCCGCGCTTGTACTCGCACCTATATTAATAAATAATAAATTTGATGCTAAGCTGAATTTTTAGTAGACAATAAGTTAATTAGAGTCAATAATGTGATAAACCGAAAAGTAATTCAGTTTTGATAACTCTTGAATTTATTTTAAAAATAATTTTTGAGTATTTTTAACCCCAAGATTAAAACCCTTTATGTAAACTACACAAATATGTACAATCACTGTGCAATAGATTTAATCAAAAGAATGATGTAGGCACAGAACAGATGTAGGGGATGTAGTCTACATTTTTTTTTATTCATTTAGGGGAAGTAAATGACATTAAAAACTACCCCATTTAACAAATCATCATTGCTCAAGCTACATTGTGAGAAAATATTTTTTTGTTGTATTTTCTTATCTAAAATTATATTTTTTATATAAAATTAATGGGAAAAGTAATTTTTTGACTGTGGTCGAGTGTTAAAAATCTGAGGTAAGTCAAATTTTAATCTAATCTAATATTGAGAATGTTTCTGCATCATACAATTTTACATTTTTTGATTTTTTTTAGTAGTATTATTAGAATAGTATCAAATTTCAGAAATTAGAGATAAAATGTTTGAGAGATTTGTTTTTTTAAAAAATTTTTAAAATAATTGATAATAAATAAAATAAAAATAGAGTTTTGCTATTAGTCTTTTTACGGATAGTAAATGGGATGTTTTTGGAGCTGTTTATTTGAAAAATTATTTTCGGTATTTTTAACTAAATATTGAAATATTATAATACCTATTAATTTAAAAAAAAAAAATAAATAAAATTTGTGTTAGGTAGTACAAAATAATTTTTCGTATTTAGCGGTTCTAGCGATACTGAGAATGCGCAATAGAGTATCCAAAATGGTCAAATATATATAGTTGTGTCTAGTTTTTCTGTCAAATAACAATACTTATAAAAAAATGTTATAATTATTAATATTTTTGTTGAATACAATTGAAAAAATATTAATTTGTTTTGTGTCATTTACAAAGTGGACATTTGTTGTGTGTTTTTATTTGAATGATTAAAATGAATTCAATAAATTTATCAATTAAAAATCCATTTGAAATATTTGATATTGTGATTCGATTATAATTTTTGCGATGGATAATATTCATATAACAGAAAGGTGAGTATTTTTATGAGTTCGTTTTTTTTTTTTTGGATTTCATTTGTTTCGAGTTGATTTGCAATTATTTTCGGGTGGATTTTGTTTGATTGTGATTTTTTTTTCCGATTTATGGAATATTATGGAGTAGATTTTTGTAATAGATGAAAATGTATTTCGTAGGTGTGTCAATAGAATTTTATTGTTAATATTGTAAAATAATGAATATATTTTTGATGGATATGCGTTTTTGTGCGTTTCAATTATAATTTTGGGAATATTTAGTTAAAAATAACGTTGATTTCATGCCTATGAATGCTGTCATATTGACAAATAACTTGTAAGTTTTTTAGAACGTAATGTAGCTGGCACAAATATAAATACACCCTACCTTGGGTATGATATCATTCGTATACATATTTATCATATTTATAAAAAGATGTGTACATTTATTTAAAAGAAAAAAAAATTATAATTTCTAGATGAATTTCAATTAATAATTTTTTTTTGCTTTAACTATTTATATTATTTCTTTTATTTTTTTAAATAAAAAAAATTTTTATCTGATAGATTGGGGGGTAATTAACTTTTTTTCGTTAGTGTATGTTTATCAAATATAACACCTGTTTAGCGATAGCAAATACACGCAACAGGTGGCCATCCCTTAACGATATAGGGGTGTTTAACTCAGTTTAACTGTTTAGAGTATTAAAGAATGTACCAGTTTGACACTGTTCATTTATAATGTGTTAAAAATTGTGATTTTGAAAGAAAAAATTGAATTTTTGTTAAAAGGTTTTTTAAATTTTTACGGGTATTGTATATTTTTTTCTATTGTTTTATTTTAAATTTGCTCATTTAAAAGTCAGGTTTGTAATATTATGTGCATTGTGTAGTTCTAAGTTGGAATATGTATTTGGTTTTGTGTCCTTGAGACAATTCTTAGAATTCTAAAAGTCAATTTAGCTTCAGATTTTAATAAGTCAGTCAGTTTTATGGGCCTCAGTATTTTATGTCAGGCACATAAGTAGGTTATCACTTTTTCGTATAAATTTTTTTTGGGAAATGCAGTTTTGTGCTTTTTGGTTTAATTTTGGTTTGCTTTCTTAAAATTATTTTGAGGGGATAAGTTAACCCTAGAATCATACGTTGATCTACGAGAAACGTTAATCATACATCGACGTCGTTTTGACGGATGGACTTTTTACGGGGAGTTTTAGAGTTTATTTGTAAAAAACATTTTTTTTTACATAACAATACTACAAAAGCGAACAAAATATTTAAAAAAATTGGATTTGCAAAAATTTTTTAATGTAAATATTTATTAATTTTTTTAATCTTTTTATCAAAGCATATTTTCATTAGGGTTGGGCGGGGTAAAAAAAAGACAAAATCAAATCTTTTCATTTTTCATGTAGAAAATATTTGAATTTTTAGACAAAAAAAATACTGTATGATGTTAAATTGTTTGTATTTTAAGATTTTGCCTGTCTTTTCACTCAAGCTAATGGCATAAATCTATAAAAAAATAAAAACCTTGTCTTTTTTTTACCCGCCTAGTGGGGTAAAAAAAAGACAGTGGAGGGTAAATAAAAGACAGACCTCTAACTAATAGGATACTGCAAGTACATGATTGGAAGGGTAAAAAATAGACAGCTTGGGTAATTAGCAGTACAACACTTTTTATTTCACAACTCTATCTCTACTACAAAATATTTTATAGATATATTTAAATTTTACGCATTTTACCAAAAACTTTAGCTAAGATTAAGCAGTAAGAAAAGTCAGAAAAAGTTAACTGATGCAAAAGCTTAACTCACAGGAAATTTCTTTGGACTTTAAATATTAAAATAATTTTTATTTCACAAACGTACAACTAACACAAAATTTATTGTAGCTCATTAAAAAACCAAATATGTTAATTTGAGGCTGCCATTTTGTTACACCACTTTACATAAAGTAAAAAAATAAATCAAAATAATCTATGAATGAGTTAAAAATACTAAATGTGTGCAGTAATGCGTAGTTATACATTATAAAAACATAAATAAATTTTCATGGGTCAAAAATACAAATTTTCGAATGAGTTGAAATTGATATCCATGAAAACCGTCTGCTCACTAACAAAAAAATTGTTTTATTGAAGAATCAGTATTTTTTTAATCCATAAAATATACATAAACATGCCATTATCTAGTTTTAAAATGAAAATCCTTGTCAATAATTTTTAATTTTTCTAAATGTTAACCCCTTGTTTTGTCTTTTTTTTACCCCACTTTTTTTTTAACATTAAAAAAGAATTACAAGGAGTCGGACCATTTAAATAAAACTTTGTACTTCACATTACTAAAGCATGTAGAATAACAAGAAAAAAATACAGCACTCTATCTTATCAGATTTTTTACTTACTGAAAAAGTTTATCGTCGCGGAATGAAAGTTTTTCTCTCATGAATAACAGAGGTTTGGGAGAAAATTTTTTTATGTTATAAAGCCCGTTCCAAAAAATAATTTTTTGGCCCAGACAGCTTAAAATACTAATGTATTTTGTTGTAATATTTTTTATTTTTTGAATTTAACACTGTTGAGTTTAATATAAGTATGTCTTTTTTTTACCCCGCTCGAGCAGTGTCTTTTTTTTACCCCGCCCAACCCTATAAAAATTAAAAAAATAGATAAATACACCAATTGTATCATAAAACATGTGTTTCAAATAATTAATTTATGAACTATTATGAGTCAGTGGACATGTGTGACTTTACAGAATGTGAAATTTCTCAATCATAAATATTCCTATAGATATGTAGTTATTTCCCCATTAGGCACATTTGTAAATTTTCTAAAATTTGTTAGTAATTTTTCGAATAAGATCTCAAAAAGTAATAAAAATTAAAATATTTTCCACAAAATAAATTGTTAATCTTTTATTAAGTCACTTGAAACGCATTCTTTACTTTTCGATTCAATATATTAAAACTTCAGTATTATGTCGTCTCTATAAGTCAAACAGCTTCACATTATCATAATCATTGAATAAATTAATTATAACATGCATATCTTTAATAAATTTTAGAAAAATTAGGAAAACTTTTATATGTGAAGTACAAAATCTTTAAAAAAAAACATCGCGTAATCATACATCGACGTCCTTTTGACGCACACTATTTCAATACAAACAAAATGACAATGACTATAAACAAAATAAATACGTCTTATGTGTTATAACAACAAATAAATTAGATAACAGAAATCTCACAGCATGCAGGTACCGACAAGTTGTAGTATTGGAGCAGGTAGAGAAGTTCGTTCGTCGTTTTGACGTGTACGTATGATTCTAGGGTTAATATATTTTAAATATTTTTAATAAATTATATAAAACTATGGTATGAAAACAATCTTTTTAACCATATAAACACAATTTAAATAAATTACGAAACAACTTAACCTAGCCTAATTTTTGCACTGTTGTCCTATTCACTTTTCACACGAAATCTTTTGACACCAGTTTTTCTTATCATTATTTATTAATAGTAACTTATTTCAAACTATAAACTATTAATTACAATAATCATAAGAAATAATTGGTTTTTTTAAACATGCGTAGAAATAATTGGTTTTTTTTTTAAATATACTAGGTACTACAAACAATTAAGGGAGCAAAAAAAAATTGTTAATTTTTTTGTGATTTTTGAAGAGCTGTATTTACGTGAAAAATGGTCGTATCGAGATTTTTAAAAAAGCGTTTTGAAACTCCAAGATTCTAGTTTTCAGACCTTTCGTCGAAATATTTTCAGGAGTGACAGTTATCCAGCAATTATAAGGAATAACACAAAAAAAGTTTTTGCGAATTTTTTTATCTTTTTTCTTTTGATCTATGGGCTTGAAAATTTTTTTTACAGTAAAACCATGCTATTGACCTGATAGCCTGCTTATTCAGCTTCAAATTCCTTTTTAAATTTTTTCTCTACGTTGATTTGTTCCGGAGGTATCCAACTTTGAATGAAAAAGGATCGTTTTTGTTTTAACCATCGATATCTCAGTAACCAGTGATCGGACAGAAAATTGAAGGGCAGTTTTGGGATATGGAATAAATTTCCTACAAGTCTGTGCCGCGTACTTGAGGAAAAAAATTTTTTTTCATCCTTAATTTTAATCTGAAAAATGTAAAAAAGGGACTTTTTTCCTTGTTGCGAAAAATCGTCAGCATCCCTGCAAATTTTGATGGGGAGTCTAATGTTTGTACGAATTTTTATACCTCACTGTACCCCCAATAACCCTGTAAATCGACAGATCGATCTATTGAATGGTTTTCCTAAACCGTTTGTTCAAAATTTCCGAATTAAAAAATAAAGGAGCAAAATTGAATGAACAAAATTGAATGAAAAATTCAATTTTTTTTTTCAAATTTTTCCAGTTAGGGATCTTTTGTCCATTAAAATTTAAAAATTAAGAAAAAACATTATTTTTTAAAATTTTTTTCAAAATTTAAACGATCTTTTTTCAAATTTGTTTCAAAATTTTTTTTTTTAAAATTGAAATTTAATTTTTTAATCTTTTTGAAATTTGAAAAAAATTTTGAAAAATTTTTTTTTCTTAATTTTTAAATTTAATGGATAATAATCGATGCTTAACTGTGGAAAAATTTGAAAAAAAATTGAATTTTTCATTCAATTTTGCTCCTTTATTTTTTAATTCGGAAATTTTGAACAAACGGTTTAGGAAAACCATTCAATAGATCGATCTGTCGATTTACAGGGTTATTGGGGGTACAGTGAGGTATAAAAATTCGTACAAAAATTAGACTCCCCAACAAAATTCGCAGGGATGCTGACGATTTTTCGCAACAAGGAAAAAAGTCCCTTTTTTCACATTTTTCAGATTAAAATTAAGGATGAAAAAAAATTTTTTTTCCTAAAGTACGCGGTACAGACTTGTAGGAAATTTATTCCATATCCCAAAACTGCCCTTCAATTTTCTGTCCGATCACTGGCTACTGAGATATCAATGGTTAAAACAAAAACGATCCTTTTTCATTCAAACTTGGATACCTCCGGAACAAATCAACGTAGAGAAAAATTCTAAAAAGGAATTTGAAGCTGAATAAGCAGGCTATCAGATTAATAGCACGGTTTTACTCTAAAAAAAATTTTCAAGCCCGTAGATCAAAAGAAAAAAGATAAAAAAATTTGCAAAAACTTTTTTTTTGTGTTATTCCTTATAATTGCTCGATAACTGTCACTCCTAAAAATTTTTCGGCGAAAGGTCTGAAAACTAGAATCTTGAAGCTTCAAAACGCTTTTTTAAAAATCTCGATACGACCATTTTTCACGTAAATACAGCTCTTCAAAAATCACAAAAAAATTAACAATTTTTTTTTTCTCCCTTAATTGTTTGTAGTAGTATAGTTTTGGGGTACAGAAGAAGAAATTCGTGACGCGAAAAATTTAACGTTACCATAGTACCGTAAAATCAATCAATTTTGCCCAGTGACGAAAGAATATAATATATTATGTATTATAAAAGGATCTGTAACAACATTGTTTATATGCATTTATGCAATTACTAGACAGTGGCAGCAACAAAATTAAATGTTTATATCTACATGCATACTGTATGAGTTTTTCGAGAGTTGCCATTTTTATTACAGCCAAACCGTTGATTTAATCGAAAAATTTTTCAAATAAGAGTGGTAGATATCGACGGGGGCAACCGATTGTTATAGTCAGGAGCTTTATAGCTCTAATGGTTTTCAAGTTATGATACAAACTTATAGATTTTTAAATGAGACTATGTATTAATTTTTCGATAAAACTGATCTAATGCATTAATTAACAACATAAATGAGCAAAAAAAATTTTTTTTACCCAAATTTAATTTTTTAATTTTTTTTTTTATCAGTGAGGCGGTAAAAATTTACATATGTACTTGAGGCTACTTCAACCGATAGTGTTTTTCTTGGTTACATTTTCCGTTACATCCAAGAAAAGAACCTTTCCCAGTACCATTTCTATCATAAAAATTTGGTTGTAATAGAAATGGCAACTCTCAAAAAACTCACATGGTATCTCATATTTTACATATATAAATATAATGTAATTTATCTATACCAATCAAGTTTCAAGCCTTTGTGTACACATTGAATACCGTGAAATAAGAAAATGTTATTTTTGGATTCTAGGATTTCAAAATAAATTCGGTCAGTTCAGGGTTAAATCTCATAATGTAAAAACTGAATTTTTCGTTCAAAAATTCACTAGTAGTCAAATAAAAAAAATATTCGGGCATTTTTCGTTTAATTCGGGATCCTTTAGCAACCTAAAATTACATAAAATGTTACTGCTTAACGTATATCCGCATATTAAGTATGGATTTAGTACATGTGCAAATAATTTTTTAAATAGTCGCCATTGATTTTAAATAATAATAATACATATTTTACAAAAAAATTTTAATATTATGACTGAAACTACACACACCGGCATAATTAGCGGAACATGAAAAAAATGTAAAAATCTATTTATTAAACAAAGTTGGCGGTTTTTTTTTCATTTTTACTTAAAGTAATACTGAAGTAAGGAATCAATTGACTTTCCATAGAATTATTTTTATTTATTATTGATGCAAATCTTTTTAAGAGGTCTGTCACTTTCGAATTCAAATGCCGCTTCTTCTCAATATGGTCGAGCTTCAAACTGCCGTAATTGGCGAATGGCAAAGACTGTCCCAGGAGACTATAGATAACATCATTTTGAGTATAGAGAGACGAATGGGGAAGCTTTGATAAGAGCACGGGGCGAACTAGGCGGTATTAAAACGCTGTGTTTAATTTTCTATTTGTTAGATAATCTTTAACTTAAATTATTCTTAGACGACATAAGATTCCAAAAATTTGCCATTTTATATGGTTACTTATTTTTGCTACCAAAAATAAAGGTATATCGACTTGTGAACATGTAATTTTAAGTGAATAATTAAATAAGAATGTCGCTGAAGCTAGCAGCAGCAGCAGTAGTGAAGTACCGTTGTGGATGGACATATCGGAACACACTATTTTAAAAGTAATATTAAATTAGTACTATTTTAAAAGTAATAGTAAAATTAAATTATATATATATATATATATATATATATATATATATATATATATATATATATATATATATATATATATATATATATATATATATACAGGGTGTAAAGTAAATAACTCTCTTCCTTTTAACAGATGGTTTATCTCGGTGTATAATTGCTGAAGACATAAATTTTTTTTCGGAATTCGCTATCTGAAAAAATCGCATCCCAGCCAACTCATCGTTTAATATAAATTTCCCTGAATACGCCTCTGACCAAACTAAAATTATTCGCACCCTGTATAATAAAAATTTTTTTAAAAATAAACAAAAAAATTTTTTTTATTTTACTATAATATGTAAACATGTGTTCACTGTCGAACTTATAAGTACTATATTGTACACAGAAAAGCGAACAGTTTTTCATAAATTTTGATTAAAATAAGTTTATGAATTATTTTTTTAGTTTTTAAAATTTTTTAGTATTTTATATCACAGTGCATTATGAATACTGCAAAAACCATAACTCTGATATCAATATTTGCATTGCACATTATTAATTTAGTAACAAATTACATTAAAAACTACACTTATAAATTACCAAACAAATAAAAAGAGAACAGAACAGAACAATGAAAAAAATACACAAGAAAAATTTCCATGAGTTGTAATTTTTCAAAAATTAAAAACATTTTCTTTTAACTATCATAAAACATGAATTTCTAATTGTTGATACATTGGTACACAACTTCTTCACTATCTATAAAAACTAAATACCCGTTTTATGTATTGGTATGTACATATGTCAAATCTGTACAATGTGTTCCATATTCGATAGTTTTGCAGCTAAAGTACATAAGAGAAAAACAGAAATTAATAACAATGTTTGATAACGACTTATTTTTTCTTCTCTCAATTTTCTCACTAAGATCAAAAATTAATTTTCAAACGATTTTAAATATAATCTATTTCACTTAAATTTAAACATTAGTCATCACTTACGAGTTTGAGTAATTCCCGTTTTCTTAGCTTTATCTCTTTCATTGTTTCAAATGCGTAAATGTTAAATTTGCAGTTTGTTTTTAGAAAAGAATAGAAGATTGATTTGTTTCGAATATAAGAATTATTTAATTTTTTAACGAAAACTCATGATCAATTGTATTTGAAAAGGGGTATAGTTAAAAGTTTGTAAAGAAAAACAGATGTGACGAAAGGCCAATTATATTACAAACAAAAATGTATTTCAATTATCAAAAAGAAAATTTTTTATTCATAATTGAGTAACTTTAGAGGAAAACTCTAACGGAAAATGCGAAAGTATCTGCATCAGTTATCATTATCGTAAAATTTTAAATGTCCACATGAAAGTCACCGCTATAAATTTTTTACCAAATTTATTCTTTTATTTCAGCAACACTTTGAAATACCAATTTACCTGCAACCCGACCTAAGCGAACTCAAGTTTCAGTAGCCAAACAGACATCGCATACTTACAAACACACAGACATCCATATCATCGTCACACGCTTAGACAAAAATTTTTTAAATAAATAAACAACTATAGCATTGATAGCACACACATACAATCTCCATATTCATATACAACACTTATTAAAAGAGTTGTCCAAGTGCGTTTTATACACACATTAAGCAAGGCTTCTGACCATAGAGCATCTAGAGAGAAAATACATATTTCTATACTACTGGAACCTGTGTAACCACTTGAGATAGAAAATATGTTGTATACGTGCACGGTGTTTTCTTTGTATTTGTGCGGTAAACTCTGTTTGTGTGAGTGGTGATAGCCGTCACGTGACCTTTGGTTCACATACATGTATATGATGTGTGTGATACCACAACGCTACTTGTGCCGGTTCAACAATCAAATTTATTGTTGTTTGACTGACTTACACTGAACGACGGGTACTGAGCAACTGACACCTAAGCAGCCTAAGATGCACATACTTCCACATAAGTGATTGCAGAAAAGAGACAGTTATATTCGTTCTATTTGTTCTGTGCTTCTGACTTATTTGCATTTTTGTAGTTTCCGAATAAAATAGGTGGCATTATATTATTTTGTACAGTTTACTATGAAAATAAATAAATATATTCGACAATCACAATGTTATTTCTGTTTGTGTTATTTAAGGGTCAATTAAGTGGTAATTTGATTCCTTACAAACCACATAGACTTTGAAATACAATATTTCTGAAACGAGATGTAAAGAATAAAAGTTGTTAAAAGAACTTTAACTTTAAAAGATTTTTCTAATGATAATCTGCAAACAGTATACGTAGAATTATTTTTCAACATTTCTCTTAATAATTTTGATTTGAATTTTTGGAAATGTTAACAAATATCAGAATATACTTTAACGTAAAATTGACGGTTAGTTGCGATATCTATCTGTAGCATGTATTATATTTGCAAAATTTCGTGTTCCAAAGGCGTAGAATTTCTGAAAATGTTACAACCCAGTCACATTAAAAAATTACAACAGCTTCTAGAGTTCTTCGGAACCCTAAAAAAAAGACTGAAATATGTAATACATATGTATGTGTGTGAGTGTTACTGTGTGTATGTCCATATACATATTGATATTATATATTTTATTTGCACATAATATGTACACAAAACTTATAGCCGGAGAGCCCACCGTATGCAAAACGTATGTATAAGATAGATGAACGATTTTTTGTAAGTACCGGTAAAGGGAGCTTTCTTTAGAATTACAAAATTTTGCCCGCATGATAAAAATATGACGTCAGTTCCGGTCATGGGTTTGTCATGTCATCAAATACATTGATAATATTTACACCAAAACGAAGGTTTCGAAGTCCAAAATAAAAAGATTGAGTGCTGCCAGGCCTTAGTAATTCGCAACAATGAGGCTGCTTTCACTGAAAAAAAAAACCTTTCAATGAAGGCAGCCATATTTTTACAAATTTTTAAGATCTGGCAGCTTTCATTTTTGTGTAAATATCATCAATGTATTTGATGACGTAACAAAACCATAACCGAAAGTGACGTCATATTTTTATCATGCGGGCAAAATTTAGGTCTGGGGTAGTACTACTTAGAGTCCCTATAATAAATAGAGTCGTGACATGTCATCCATTTTGTATCCAAAACAGAGCGGGAAGCTTCAAAATTAATTATCACATGTTTGAGTAAATATTTTTGAGTACATAATTATTGTTAATAAGTTATGAATTAATGAACAATTAAAAATTTTTAATTTAATTATTCTTTCTAAGTTAAACTAAATGGTTTTTGTTAACATTTAATTTATTTCCAATGTATTTTACGAAAACATTGGATTCAAAATGCCGGAACCAATCAGCGTTCAACACACATGTCACGACTCTATTTATTATAGGGACTCTAGTACTACCTACAAAAAATACATAGGTATCTTACCATAGGTTTTGCATACGGTGGGCTCTTGGACCATTAGTTATTTTTTAAAAAAGATATTTTCAAGTTATTTATTAGGTACCTGTCATTTGTATATTTATACATATACTGTTCTGAAAATTTATTATTTATTAAAAACACTAGTAACCTATTTATACATATTTGTCACATGGGTACGACTGATATTATCATTTTATCAATAATAAAACAGTACATTTTTCACTTCGAAAATAACCATATTTTCAACAATAGAAGTACTGGATTTTCTTTAAATCAAAGTATTAAAATTAAAAGTATTTGTATGTGCATGAATAATAAACCGATTGTATATTTTAGAAATGTTTTAAATTTAATTGTTGCGTCATAATTCGTAAAAAACTAAATTTTATAGTGAAAAAAATATTTTCATGTCACCAGTCCCATGATTAGAAAAGCGCCCTTAACCATTAAACCATCTTTATTCTGAGGGGTGTTTAGTTTTAATTTTGTTCTGAACTACGCCAATGTTAGAGGCAGCCCTGAATGTGTTAAATGTGTCAAAGAATTGGATTAAAGTTGACAGTCAGTGATTACTAAAATCGATTGCAGGTGTTTGTTAAATTTCCAAATAATTTAATGAGATTTGACGAAATCCATCTTTTTGAAATATGACGTAGATTGTTTCATTAAAAATCATGTTCAAATTTTTATGGACACTGCTGTATAGCTATTTTAAAAAGATTCCGTAAACAAGCAGGTAAAAATATTTTGTTGACAAAAAAATTTACGTTCCAAAAAGCAAAGGAAAAAAATGATAAGTAATCAGAGCCTGATTAAGTTTTTTTTTCTAGGGGCCATTTTTTAACACGTTTTTGACAATCGAAAATTTCTGAAATGAAACTTGATCGGTACAATTTAACTAGCAAAACTTAATTAGTAAATTGAGACCTTTCTCCCCTATTTTTTCGGAGAGTTATATATTTTACACCCTGTATATATATATATATATATATATATATATATATATATATATATATATATATATATATATATATATATATATATATATATATATATATATATAGGGTGGGTTGGGGTAAAATGGGTATAAAAATGAGCTCATTTTAACTTTCAAGCCAAACAGAAAAGAAAATTTAATATTTAAAGATCATTTTATGGTTTCAGTTTGTCATTATGATATCTTAGAATAGTTTAATATGTATTATCAGTTAAAAAACTATTTAGTATTAAAATTATAATAATTTTTTGTACTATACCTATTTTACCCCGTGGTTGGGGGAAAATGGGTATAAAACATGTTTTCTATGTAAAACATATTAATTACAAGTGATACACCTGTTTTATCGCAGTATATAGATTAAGTATAGGTATAGTAAAAAATAAATATTCATTAGTACTTGAAAAAATTTATTGTTACACTAGATATACATAAGAAAAAAATTAAGGAAATGATAACTTCTTATTTAGGCCTATTAGCCTGAGTATATTACAAATACACTGAGCTTCCTTCAGCAATTTCTTCTTTTGCGTCCTTAATAGCATTTTCATCGTATTTAACAGGTTTCTTTATCAAATACGTGTGTGGCATGTCTTGAAACAACAAAATAAGGTTATTTTTCAGTTTTTTAAGCGTTATACCCATTTTACCCCATATCAGTAAAGTATTAATAACATAAAAACTATTTAAAAAAAAGAAATTTAACTAATTAAAAGTAAAAATAGGTATCTTGAATGTATACATACCTAATTTTTAAGCTCCTAGTTCATCAGGTTAACTGTCAACACTATTTTCTATTAGGTGTAATTGACAACAATGAAACTGTTCAACATATGTTTTTTTCTTTTTAAGCCAATTATAGTGCTGCTAACTCACTTTGAGTGCATAATATAATATTAGAATATATTCTTCATATATATATATATATATATATATAATTTTTTCTGATAAATCTTATCAGTAATTTAATATTTATAAAGTAAAATAGAAGTTATACCCGTTTTACCCCAATATACCCATTTTACCCCAACCCACCCTATATATATATATGTGTGTGTGTGTGTGTGTCCGCGCGATAACTCTCGAACGAAATGTCTTACGTTTATGAAATTTGGTGAAAATATTGGAAGTCCCAAACCGTTGGACGAGTTCGTTATCCAGACACGTCCGATGCCCGGAACATGGTTTTTCCGGCAATTTTCGTGAAAAAAATTAGTTTTTTGTCAAAATTTCCCCTTATTCAAAATCTTTTGTGAAATTTTTTTACACCATTGAAAAAAGGAGCAAAAATCACATAAAAAAAGGTCTTAAAACTATTATTCTATGACAATTAGTTTCCAAGAAAAACTAACTTTTATAAACGGAAATTCGCTATGTTATGCAGGATGCTGTGACAGGGGTATTTATAAATTTAAAGACTGTTATTGATAAAAATGTGGAAAAAGCTGAGAAGATTTTCTTTTTTCATTTTGTTGAAGATTATGAAAGTTTAAGACCAAAAAAATGATCCTTTAATTTTTTCAAAAATTCAATCGAATAAAACAAAAAAACGGCTGAATGGATTAAGTTGAAACTTGGTGGGGTTTTTGTGGGTATATTGAACTGTAAAAGGCACTCTTAACATTAATGGTTTTCTCGAAATTTTTAATTCAGCGCTTGATTTTCCAAAAAGCCACCAAATGCTCTTCTTTCTTGATTTTTCTTCAATTTTCTGTGGGATCATTGGTTGTTGAGATATCGATGGTCAAAGACGAAATAATCCTTTTCTATTCTAAGTCCGATATCTCAGCGAGAAATGATCGTATAAAGGTCTAAAAAAAAGCAAATTAAAGCTGAATGAACAAGTTATCCGGTCCGTATGGTGTTAAGTCGGAAAATTTTTTTCCAAGTCCGTGGATCAAAAAAAGAAACCGAAAAAATTTCGGAAATTTTTTTTTTCAGTGTATTTATTAGGATTGAGCGATACAAGTTACTTTGAAAATTTTTTTATCGCAAGATCTGAAAACTAGAAACTTTCAGTTTTAAATTGTTTTGCTTACGACTCCGATACGACCATTTTTCACAAAGATAAAGCCATTCGAAAAATCGCTAAAAATTTGGAATTTTTTTTTGATCCTTTAATTTTTTCCGCTAGTGTAATTGTTTCCCTCTTATTAGCTTTTGACACTCCTTCAATTAGCTTTTGGCGACCTTCTCAATGTCATGATAGTACCCCTTGCACCCCCTCGCTACACCACTGGGGCCCCACACTAAAGCACAATTACCAAAATTTATATAAAGGGCATAGCCGGATAAGATAGGGAAAACGGCCCTTGACGCAAAATTGATTGTTTTTATAGGAAATAATACTTCTTAGCTCCGAGATACATTCCTGCCAAATTTCAACCCTTCGAGGCTTATAGTTTATGAATACACAAACAGACAAAAATTTTCAAAAAAAAGTTTTTTTTGACGAAATTACTGAGCCGATTTATTTGAGTTTAATATATATTGTGTACCCACCTTAGGCGAAGTAATAAAGTTATATCCCTTTATTACACTAATTTTTTTAAATTTTTAAATTTAAGAAAATTTTTTTTTTTGGCACTTACGCGTTAGCGACACCCACCATTTTTTGTTCAATAATTTGTCTCTGAATACTCTATAACATATATTTTTATGGAAAAATTTTAGTTGGTAGAACATAGTAATATTCCAATACAAATGCATACCATGTTCGGTACTACATATATTACTTATGTATAGAAAGGACCATAAAATAAAGCACCTGTCTTATTTCTAAAACACAGAAGAACTCTAAGGAGTGCAATAAAATGTTCTCTTGCCCCCTGAGTTGCAGTTCTTGGAGTTCCTGTGACGGTCTAAAAAAATATATATTTTGAGTTGTTATAAAAAATACGTTTTAACTTGCGAAAAAATAATTTTCAAGGTTAATTTTACCATGCATCTGAATATTTGAATGAAATCAATAAAATTATCTCAGCATACTTACTAATTAAAATTATATCTAACTTAACAAAAATTATAAGTTTTAGAAACATAATTCAAATAAAGATTTTGCGTCAAGGGCCGTTTTCCCTATCTTACCCGGCTATGCCCTTTATCATATTTTTTTTTTTAGATAGTGTTTGTTATTTGTTTATGTTACATGATCGTGAATGAGAAACACTTCTCTCTTATGGTACATTAAATATTTACTAATTTTTTTTGTTTTTGTTTTTGTAGAGCACATAATGGTTCTGTGGGTTTGGACCCAAATCGACGGGTGTCCAGTCGATCGTTGCCGCTTCCAGACTCGAGTGGTCATATGCCCACGGCGCAGATAGTGACCGTGGTCGTGCACAAGGACGAGAATGGTTATGGCATGAAAGTGTCCGGTGACAATCCCGTCTACGTACAGAGTGTTCGTGAAGGTGGCGCCGCGGAAAAGGCCGGACTACAAGCGGGCGATACGATAATTAAAGTGAACGGTGAGGATGTGATTAAATCCACGCACACGGAAGTTGTTGCGTTAATTCGATGTAAGTTGATCATTTTTTTTTTAATTTTCAAAAAATTTCAATTTTTTTTTTTAATTTTTAGCAACCACACACGTTAAATTGACTGTCAAACAACATCCAAGAATGTTACGTGCACCGGTCGGATCACCAGTGCCTTCGCATCAAAATTCGTCCAGTAGGCCGGTTTCCACGCATCACCATTCGAATACAACACAAATTACAGCACCACAGCCAGTAGATGTAAGCCAATAAAAATTGCTATTCCATAATACTAAATTCATTAAATATAGGCAATCGTACGTACGTTATGTATTATCGTTTGCCTATATTGAGAAGTAATTCGATTTTATAAAATTGTTAATTATGTTACGGATATTATTCAGATAAATTAACCCTTTGTGCTTATAAGACATGTACAGCATGACAAGATGGTTTGTCCATTAACTCTACCATATTTAAAGGTGTTTTGTCTGTTGGATCATAAGACATGTACCACATGACACACTGAATGTTGAACTGTGCTGACTGCTCATACTTCACATTACATGAATATTTTATTTAATAACTGCAGATACATTCATTTATTGGAAAAATAGTAAATAAAATAATACAAAATCACGTTGAATTATCTTTTTAAAATTAAAAACTAATAAAAACAGCACTGAGCACGTATTTAGCGCATTTAGTACTCAACTTTGGGGAAACAAGGTTAGAACGTCAAAAGAATCCGTCAAAAAAAGAACGTCGGTCGTTGTCATGTGCTACATGTCTTACCAGCCTATTTACAACTCACTTTTTTTTTGCTTGAGTGCAAAGAGTTAATATTTAATTTTTAAGGCCGTATTGTAGTCTAGAGTTGGCCGGTTTTTTTTAGACAGAATAAAAATACGCTGTCAATGGGGTGTGGTACACAGCTTCCTCGTACTCGTAAAAGATTTTAAAACAGTATTCTACCAAATATATATACACCGTGAAATTATATTTCCGCTTTAAAATTCATAAAAAATTGTTGTAGCTCAAAATACTTAAATTATAAAATAATAGCAAAAATATTTTAGAAATTAACCCCCAAAAATACTTTAAAATTTGAGCGAAGTGGGACTAGCAGTAAATAATATATTGACATTTAATGGGATTTCATGGTAGCGCCGTGGGTACTACTGCTCCGAATGCAATGAAATTTGTAGGGGACCATCTAGGAACCAGACCGCATAATTTCTGACAATTTCATAAAAAAGAATTGAATAGTTCAGAAGTTATGCCTCTCAATTTAGTATATTAATGAAATGACATGGTAGCGGCGTAGCTACCGTTATTCCGATTTCATGTAAAATCATAGGGGACCATCTAGAAACCAAACTGCATAATATCTGAAAATTTCATTAAAAAGAATCGAATAGTTCAGAAGTTATGCCACTTGGTGCAATTTAGTACATTAATGGAATGACATGGTAGCGGCGTAGCTACCGTTATTCCTATTTCAATTAAAATCATAAGGGATCATCTAGAAACCAAACTGTATAATATCTGAAAATTTCATTAAAAAGAATCGAATAGTTCAGAAGTTATGCCACTTGGTACAAACTGGCGACACACAGCCAGTGGCATAACTTCTGAACTATTCGGACTGACAGACAGACGGACGGACGAACGGACACCAAACCAAAATTGTTCAGGAAGCTCTAAAACGTAATAAAATGTGCATAAAAAATTTTATTTTGGAGAGAAAAGATTTTTTATTTTTCAAAAGTGATCACAATGCTTCCGCTACTTTAGTAGTCTCGGAAGCAAAATTGATTATTTAAAATTTCTAGACTATAATACCGCTCTAAGTTACATAGAACAAATCCAAAGTAATTTATTAATAAAAAAATAATTCGATAAATTTTTTTTATAGCTTGAAAAATTAAGACAATTCGAAAAAGACCGCGTCCATTTGATTCGAATGATGCTGGAGAAAGAGCAGACGCACGTGGAAGCGTTACGAAGTGAATTGGCACGGCTGCCACCGTCGGCTGACAGCAGTAAAGTATACGCGGATTTGGCGAGCGCCGAGCGAACGGTTGGTCGACTACAGAACGAATTGCAGACATGTTTGACACTCACCAGCCACGATGGTGTAAGTGAATCACTTTATAATCACCTTTTATATAATCATTCTCGATTATAATGCACTAATCGTGTCAGAATTTCCATTTTTATTTCGGCCAAACGACGCGACGGTTAATTTAATCAAAAAGTTGTTCAGATAAAACTTACGGCTACCGCTAGGGAGTAACCGAACTTTGGGAACTTTATAGCTTTCATTAATTCATATTCATTAATTCATTGAAAATTATTTACGTTAAACACATTATAATTGAATGTTACTTGACTTGTGTATAACGTAAAAGCCCTTATATCCGAACGCGATCCTGGAACAGTTTTGACATTTATATATTAATGAAGTTATTTCTGAAAGAAACCTTTGATAACAAAAATTATTGTTAATAGAATAATTATTTTTCAATTTAAATTCGCCTTGCATATAACCTATGTATCTAATGTGTGTAAATATTAAAATAAATATATTATAAACATTTTTAATTTCTTTTTACGCTTAAAACACTTACCTACTGTTTTATGTGTTATGATGTATAATATTCTTTTTATTCCGGAACGTCTAATCATTGATAAAGCAAAAATATTGATTTAAAATTTCAAAATTTTTATTATGAATGGAAAATAGTAGCCATACTGGGTTTTGAGTGATTTTGAAATCAACTGTTTAAAAATTCGCAATAGGGTACTTGACTGAAATTACAAAAATATTCTAAAAGCATTGTTTTTCCATATCAGTTAAGTAATTTTTTTTTATTTTCGACAGATTTTGTAAAAATTCATCAAAAAAATAACCCTACAATTTTAAATGAGAAAAAGGCGGGAAAAACACCTCACTATAGTGACGTCACATTTTGAAGCAATTAAACGTCAATGTCAATATTTATAACCTTAAAACTTTGATTATATTCATAAAATGTCGAAGTAAAAGCAAGCATTTATTAGAATTCTGGCCGATTTATTATTACTATATATCCAAGCTAGTAGAAATATTCAAAAGAAAACACAATTTCACCTCACCGATTAAAATTAGCAAAATTGACATATCTAGCTACAAAATGTTACGTCATATTCAAGAAATGGCGCGTTTTCACTTATTTGAATGTTCGTTGAGAAATGGCGATTTTCAAAATAAAATTTCTAAATAGTAATCAAATTTTTTTATGTTTCATCATTAAAATTGGACATATGTAATGATAATGCATAGAATTATTTAACATTTGACACAAATTTTAAATACAGTCAAGTACCGTATTGTGTGTGGTTAAATTACGAAACTGTACAAGGTTTTTAACAGGATCACTAGATGGCGATACCTCTTAAGTGTGTATAATGTTATGTTCTTAAATTATTGTACTGAATCAAAGTCGATGCTCCCTATTTAAACATCTACGTCAAAAGATGTCACTATATGTGTCAACATTTTAGGAATTTATTTCATAATTAGATATTTTTGTTCGGCTTAGGGTGTCCGATTACCAGTGGTAATAAATTTTCTCTGTTCGGCTATACATGTCGACATTTTGTAAAAGAAGAACAATAAATAATTATTTTTGGGTTATATTTTTTTAAAAACGTATTCATTAAATTAAAAATACTTTCTTTCATGGTTATTAAGAAAAAAAATGGGTGTTTAATTTATTTGTCAGGTTTCTTTAGGCCAGTTTAAAAAGTGTTCCGGGGCTTTTACCTTATTTTGTTAAACATGTTGAGAAAGTGTAAAAATGTTAAAATGTGAAAATACGAATAGCATATTAGGTAGCGGTTACACTGGATACGAATTCATCCGAAAATTCATTCGTACGAACTTATCCAAGTTAATACGAATTAAACAAATGCATACATTTAGATATGCGTGGTTACACTGCTTACGACTCTTTCGTACGAGTTCGTACGACTTTGTGATACGACCAAAATATTTTGTTTTTTGATGCGAATTCGTACGAAAAAATGCAATGGATATAGAAAAAATAATTATTTTTGTTGAACAAAGGCGGTCTTCAAAGGGTCAAAAGCATAAATATTATCATAATAGAAAATTAAATAAAAAATTTTGGAATAAGGTGGCAGAGGAAATGTTTAGATAATTTTTTTATTAAATATATTACAATATAATAAAGCTAACCTAACCTAACAAAAACATTTTAAGTATATGTAATTAAAAATTAATTAACTAAATATTGAAGCTGAAATTCAGTAGATTTTAAAATGTAATTGAATGTGACTTGCGACATGTTCAAATATTCTAAAAATTTCTGTTTGTCTTGAAAAATTTCCTCAAAGTAATTCCAGAACTCAGCTTTTTTTGCTCTACATGAATCATAAATAATCGTTTACCCAGAATTGTTTGTTTTCTATAATTAGAAATTTTGAAAACGATGATTCTAATAAATAAGATTCGGTAGCTGGTTCATTGTTTGATATCATGCAATATGTATTAACGGTTTTCAATTTAAATTTAAATACGAATTCGTATTACGATTCCGTATCCAATGTAACCACACAGTCGTACGAGCTCGTACGAATCAATTTTCGTACGAATTCGTATCTAATGTAACCGCAGCCTTATAGTCGAAAATTCAAAATATTTGAAATAGCAGCTTAAAAGTAGTTTCACTTGACGCTGTACAGCGTCAAAGACCGTCAACGTGTATAATATAATCATATATTTCTATATCGTTTCTCAAAAACGCGAGACAACAAAAGATAGGTTTGCATTGTAGCTCAAAAACTAAAGGAATTATAAAGCTCTTGGCTATAATAATCGATTGCTGTTAGCGATAGCTACTATTTTTATCTGAACAATTTTTTTTGATTAAGCCAAAAGTTTGGCCGTAAAAGGCAACTTTTAAATTATATACCCTGTACAAAAATAATGTGGGGAATAGTGTCAAGTCATTTATATTGTATACAAAAATAATATGGATATAGTGCATTATAATGAAACCGATATGGGGACCGGCGAAAGCCCCCGGGCTGCTGCCCCACCTTCTCGCCGGTTCTGATTATCACAGAAATGACCACAGATACGGGTCAAAATGTTTGTTTGGATGTTTTTCAATTTTATTTTCTTTCTAAATATGGTTTATGGTGATAGTAAAATAGTTTTTTTTATTTTTTTACTATTTGGTGATTGAATTTTACTGTTTATTTTTTTGGCCCCTTTTTTTTATTAATTACTAATTAGGTTTGATTTTCAAAATATATGGGGTGAGATTTTTTCGATGACATTTTTTGGGATTCCCCTTAAACGGGGAGAAAGTATTATAATTTTCGAAGTTCAATTTAATGTCATTTTCGTTTTAACAGGTGTCAAAAATTAAATTTTGGTATAGGTTTGGAACTAATTCTACTTCAAATTTTATTAAATTTTCAAAACAAAGATACCGAAGAAAAAAATTGAATTTTTTTTTATTCGTAACTCTGAATAACGCCTAAAAGCGCATGTCTAAGATTTTAAGTGCTTTGTAACAAAATTTTCAAAAATCATTTCAATCAGTAGTAAGTTCAGAATTAAAATTTCTGAAATATTTTGTAGATTTGAAAGCTAAGTGAAGCTAGCGCCTCGAAATTTTTTTTCTTTTTTGATGTTTTTAATTTTTTTCTCTTTAATTATATAATTAAATCACAAAAGAATTTGGCGCTTCGATGGGCCAAATTTAAAGGTATTAGGAAAAAATATTTTGATGAAAAAAAACTTTTGTTATTGTTTTAATGTTAATTTATATGTCAAAAAGTTTAAATAATATAAATAATGATAACTTACTGTTGCTAAAAGATACAGCTAAGGCAATTTTATATTCGGAAAGGGCATTTAAAGGGCAAAGTTGATTTAAAAAAGAAAAAAAATTGTCGGGGCGCCAACGTCGCGTAGCTAGATTTGAATCACAAATTCTTTACAATATTAAAAAAGCGTCCAAGAGCGAGTCGGGCTCATACAATTAGGGCTCCGTGCAGTGAACAGTAGACTAATTTTTTTTTTTTTTGTTGTCCAAACCAGTTAAATCTTATCCAAATTTGCTTGTGTCTATTACTGTTTTTCGCAGTTTTCCGATAATCTATAAGTTAGTATCTAGTAATCCGATTAAAATTAAAATTTTAGCCTTAGAAACCTTGGAGAACAGAAGGAGAAGGGTCATTTCTAGTAAATTTTGAGGTATATCATTAGGACCACGGACCAAAAATTATAAAAAAAATATATTTTTAGAATCCTTAGAGGTAGCTCTTTCAAATGACACCTCTCAGGATAATATATATTAATTAAAAACTTTTTTGGACCAAACTGACCCTGCCTCCATTTTAATCCAAAATTTTTTTTAAATCTTTGGTGATATGTGATTTATTAAGATACGAAACCCTAAAAATTACAAATATTAAATATTTTCAAAATGGCATTAAATTGAACTTGAGACTTTTTATCTGTCCACTCGGTATACGAAATTTGAAAATGACTGAAAACAAGACCAGTTGTCTGAAAATTTTTGATAGTCAAAATATTTTGATCTAAATGTTTGTGGGTTGTTGCGTGTTTTGATTATCAGGGTCATCCAAAGTATACGTTTTGCAATCAGTGTGGAGGCAACTATTTAGTCATCAATTTGTATTTTGTCCAAGGCTAACATGCAAAAAGGAAATGCAAATATCTTATACGGCATACGCTGCATATACAGCTGAACCTTTTTTTATACGGTCGTTTTTTGTGCGATTTTTTTTATGCGGTTCAATCAAAAAAATTGCTAAAATCAAGAGACAGTGAAAAACTTAAGCACTTACTATAATAACTTTCTTTGATAAAAATACTTTTTAACGACTTTTAAGCATTTAATCAATACATTGCATAAGAACATAAGTGATTGCATCATTTAATTTTTTTACATATGTATTTTTCAAAATTTTCATAATGTTATAAAATTGAAGTAAAGTGTTTCTACGTGTAAGTTTTGAGCGTTTTGAGTGATGTTTTTTCGATGAAACTTTTTTTACAATCTGGATTGAACTATACTTTTTATAGCTATTTATGATATTTTAAAGTAATAAATTTAAACATTAACCCTAGAATCATATGTTGGTCTACGAGAAACGTTAATCATACATCGACGTCGTTTTGACGGATGGACTTTTTACGGAGAGTTTTAGAGTTTATTTGCAAAAAACATTTTTTTTACGTAACAATACTAAAAAAGCGAACAAAATATTTAAAAAAATTGGATTTGGAAAAATTTCTTAATGTAAATATTTACTAATTTTTTTTAATTTTTTTATCAAAGCATATTTTCATTATAAAAATTAAAAAATATATAAATACATCAATTGTAATAATTAATTTATGAACTATTATGAGCCAGTGGACATGTGTGACTTTACAGAATGTGAAATTTCTCAGTCATAAATATTCCTATAGATATGTAGTTATTTCTCCATTAGGCACATTTGTAAATTTTCTAAAATTTGTTAGTAATTTTTCGAATAAGATCTCAAAAAATAATAAAAATTAAAATATTTTCCACAAAATAAATTGTTAATCTTTTATTAAGTCACTTGAAACGCATTCTTTAGTTTCCGATTCAATATATTAAAACTTCAGTATTATGTCGTCTCTGTAAGTCAAACAGCTGTAATCATCTTTCACATTATCATAATCATTGAATAAATTAATTATAACATCCATATCTTTAATAAATTTTAGAAAAATTAGGAAAACTTTTATATGTGAAGTACAAAATCTTTAAAAAAAAAACATCGCGTAATCATACATCGACGTCCTTTTGACGGACATTATTTCAATACAAACAAAACGACAATGACTATAAACAAAATAAATACGCCTTATGTGCTATAACAACAAATAAATTAGATAACAGAAATCTCACAGCAAGCAGGTACCGACAAGTTGTAGTATTGGAGCAGGTAGAGAAGTTCGTTCGTCGTTTTGACGTGTACGTATGATTCTAGGGTTAATTATAATAATTTTCTTTCATAAAATTATTTATTGACTGTTTTTAAGCATTTAATCAATATATTCAATCATTAAGTTTTTTTTTTACTAATGTAGTTATACGATCCCAATCCACCGCATAAAAAACGAATCTTTTTTACAATTTGGACCTAACTTTACTTTTTAGAGTTATGTAAACGAAGTTATTGGAGATTTTTTTGTCCGTATCCACCGCATAAAAAAAGGTTCAGCTGTACAACACTTTTGATGACACATCTTGTGTGTCGTGTCGGTTAAAAACGTCCTGCGGTATTATGTCAAATTCGGATTAGATTTATCAAAGAAATTTTTTTTTTTTTTGAAAGTGATGATGTGTTATTTTAATTAAATATTTTGACCATGCCTGTTTCAAAATTTTTATTTTTGTTCTGTCATTGGTGTAGTCAATATTTAAGTGGTGCTTAGAATTCTTTTTTTTTCATTTTTTGCATTACTGTTTGCATTGCATCTCCGATTCAGATTAAAGCAATGTTTTATAGTTGATGATTTGTGTACAGTAGTATTCCGAATGGCCGCTTTTTCATGTTAATTAGTATTCTTATTGTTGTTATGTGTGCTATAAGTCAAAAATTTAATTGTTTAGATACGTTTTGAGATTATGCAACTCGTAAGTAAAATAATTTTAAACAATTAACCCATTATGATCCAGACATATATACAAGAGAAAATTTTGTGAAAAGCCATACAGTCAAGATTACTTCGGATTTCGATAAGTGATCCTAGTGATCCTAGTAAAGTAAGATTGTTTATTCATTTCTGATAACACTGATAGACAAAAATGACCTTAATGAAAGTTAAATGAAATTGAATGGGTTATTTTGTATTTATAACTAGTTTGTAACTAACCTGCGTTTTTAAAAAATTTCAGTCACCCTCAGTTTTTTTGCAACAGCAGCTTTTTTTTAAATTAAATAGCTAATTTTTTTTTAAATTAAATATGGTTAAAAATTATATCTAATGAGTAAAAATAACTTCTATTTTAATTTTATTCAGATTTTCGGGAATATTTAGCGTTAGGTACATCTCCTTTGAGTGTCCAACAGTAGTCAGCTAACATGTTCGCACTTCACTTGCCTTGGTACCGTTTTTCCGTATTAGATATTTCCTGATGGAACCGTTCACTGTTTCGTCCCTAATGGCCCCCAAATTGTGAGAAAAAAATTCAAATATGAGTGTAAAAGGTGTATTTTGAGCGACATATTGCATCCCATATCCTTGTAAGCTGTTACGAAGTTGCTAACCAACTCTTTATAGTTTTCGGCCCTGTGATTTGATGAGTTTAAGAGCGTCTAGGTCAAAAAAGCCTCATAATTACGGAAAGTAGCTAAGCGGCAATTGTATTTATGTTACATAGATGGCTTTACCGTATAGGTTTACCTAGAGTCTCTATAAAACTCACGCTCTATAAATATAATAATTAATAATTGTAATGTTGTCTTTTTGTAATGTTCGTAGATGGCGAATTGCGCAAAAAAAGCTTGTTTTGGTCTCAAATGTAGCGTACTTTTCGCAATCTACTTTGACTTCAATCACATTGAAGTTGTCTGATCAAGGTGATCCTGGGTTCGAATCCCGGTTAAGTTAGTACAGTTCGAATCGATGATATTCTGCAGGGAGGCTATTCTTGAAATGTGTTATTATTAGTTTGGAAATAAACAGTAATATATTTCTGTTTGCACCAGGTTAAACATTTACGTATACGTTTAATTGGTTATTAAAAAAACGTATTATAGAAATTAAATTATGTGTGTTATTGTAAGATTTCTATCTAATACCGCTTCAGAGGCGCGAATGAGAACTTTTGCGTTAAATGTATGTATTTGTTAGTCATACGTTGGATCATAATGGGTTAAACGGTGTAGGTACATGATAATATATCTTAATTTTATTTTACATATTTTTTTTTATGAAGAGTGTGATATTTTGACAGCTACCGTTAAAACAAAATGGCGGCTACGGTATAATCAGCTGTTTATATAATAAATACCTTAAAGTATTCCCGAATAATTTCCCGGACTTTATCCCAAGTATTTTTCCATGCAATTACCGTTTTATTAATGCAGTGGCAAAACATAGATAAATTTTCCATTTAAATATCTAAAGAAAAGAAAGAAAATTGTTGGAAAATGTACAAATAACAATTGAATTAATTTAATTTTTAGCTATAAAACATTGTTTACATGGATAATTATAGATAATTATTATGTATTTATATTATTTTTTCTTTTTTGCGTGGTAGTTAATAATATTTTCGATCGCCAATGTCAGTAACAAAGGATCTCATCTTTAAATTCAAATTTTTAATATTAATATTGTGTTATTTTCAACGAGGTATTATATTTATTTGAAAATCAAAATCGTAAAACCATTTTTTTTTTTTTTTTGAATTTCTTTTGTTTTGTGTGTTTTTATTTTATTTTAAAATATACTCTTTCTCACAGAGGATTATTTTTTTTATTTCAAATGTAAGTATGAAAAAAATATTTCAATTAAACACTTCAGTTTGTTAAGGTAAAAGGTCATGACGGTGATAATTTAAATTTTTGACGGGACAATGTTTTCCCGTAAAATGTTTCGTACAATTTTTTGGGTTTTCCATGACCTTACTACCTTAACAATGTGTGGACAATGAGAAAGTAGTTGTACAAACCAAAAACTAAAATTTTTGTGGCTGGTGATTTCAATTTTTCAAATTTTCAAACTTACTGACTAACAATACAACACAATATTTCATCTGTGATAAAGGGTATATACAGTGACTTTCAAAAATTTTGTACCACGTAATTAATTTTTAGTGTTTCGTAGTCACTAAAACCACGGAACTCTTATAGTTTCGTTATGTTTGTCATAGTTGGTACGAAATTTTTGTAAATTACTGTATAAAGGGTAATTTTTTTTCACAAAAATTAACAATTATTGGTTCAAATAAAAATACACTGTTGCTTTGATTTAAGGAAAGGCAGTTGTGTATGTATTGGTCACACGGATATAAAAAAAAATTACAAATTATACACAACTTTTTAAAGTAAAGAAACCATTATATATATATACAGGGTGTAATTTTATTAACTCTTGTACTGATTGTTTGAGCTATAAAGAGCCCTAATAGCATGACGAAGGGTAGAGGGGAAAAATTGACGTTAGAAATAGGCATTAAAAAACCTGAATCTAGAGTCCTTATATTAAATAGAGTCGTGACATTTGTGCGGAACGCTGATTGGTTCTGGCATTTTCTGTCCACAGTTTGCGTAAAATACATTAGAAATAAATTGAATATTAACAAAAATCATTTAGATTAACCTAGAAAGAATAATTAAATTAAAAATTTTTAATTGTTTATTAATTCATAACTTATTAACAATAATTATGTACTCAAAAATATTTACTCAGACATGTAATAATTAATTTTGAAGCTTCCCGCTCTGTTTTGGATAGAAAATGGATGACATGTCACGACTCTATTTACTATAGAGATTCTACCTAAATCTATTATAAATAATCTCGATTAATACATATTTTATGAACAGAATTTATATTTTATTTATAACGGAAACAAAAACGTATTTTATGTGATAAAAATCATACGAATTTCTAAAAAAAAAAACTGAAAATTTTAAAATTCAAGAAAAAATATGTTATTCTTATACTATAAATTAATATCGATTTTAATTACCCATGTCATTTAAAATAAATATATATCTGATTTGTCATTAAATTTTTATTGCTATCTATTGGAATTAATATTTAAATATAAAAATCCTTTAATTTGTAAATTAATGCTATTAATTATTAATATTTTATTAAAGTACGTATAAATTTCAATATTTTAATTAACAAATTGTATTATAAAATATTATTTGTTACTTTTATAGAAAAAGATACTATATTAAAAAAAGACAGATGACGATATAGGCAATGACAGCGTCAGGGCTCTTCGTCGCTCAGACAATTAGTACCTTTTGGTGAATTTTGATAAAATTTCACAATGATTTAGTACGGGATTTGTTGGAAATAACATGGCTTTTTTTATAAAATAATATTATACTTTTAGAACACAAAATTAATACATGTGTCATCTTTTATTTATGGGAAAAATTTTATGTTATTCAGATTTCTTATTAGGTAGTTAAGTTTTTATAAAAATTATAAAAAAGCTATGTTATTCTCAACAAACCTCGTTCTAAATTAATTATTTGAAACACATGTTTTATGATACAATTGATGTATTAATCTATTTTTTAATTTTTATAATGAAAATATGCTTTGATAAAAAGATTAAAAAAATTAATAAATATTTACATTAAGAAATTTTTCCAAATCCAATTTTTTTTAAATATTTTGTTCGCTTTTATAGTATTGTTATGTAAAAAAAAATGTTTTTTGCAAATAAACTCTAAAACTCTCCGTAAAAAATACATCCGTCAAAACGACGTCGATGTATGTTTCTCGTAGACCAACGTATGATTCTAGGGTTAATATATATATATATATATATATATATATATATATATATATATATATATATATATATATATATATATATATATATATATATATATATATGTATATTACATCTGTTACTTCTGTACATGAAATTTTTTAGTTTTCGCTATTTTGGGTGGATATTAATTTCAATTGAAAAAGTAGCAAAATTTCTACTACTAAAATTATAATTTTATAACATCTAAATTTTATAAAATCTAGATTTTAACTATGTTACACCTACGATTACACTAAAATTTAAGGCCACACTCCCGTAAAAATATAATTTTATAAACTCTAGATGTTAGGTGGGACACTAGCTTAAGAGTTAATAAAATTCCACCCTGTATGTATATAATGGTTTGTTTGTATAAGAGTTGTTTATTTTTATTTTTTTTTAATATAGTATGACCAATACATTACGCAATCACCTTTCCCTAAATCAAAGCAACAGTGTACTGTAAATTATTGATACACAAATGACAATCTCTAACATTGGCTTGTCTGTCTTTTTCTATTACAGTTATCTGCTAGTTCTCTCTCTCACACATTACCAAAATCCTTAACAACACCGCCATCGTCCGCGTACAATCCCCAACACAGTGTCACATCCGTGTCGTCACTACCGCAATCGAAGAGTGCAAATCAAATTTTTGAAACGCCACCCCCGCTACCGAATCGTAATAAATTGAACAACGACAACAACACGTCCACTGCCACAAATAATCGATCGGCCATTACACGATTACGCGCTAATGAACCACAACATTTTGATAATCAAAAGAATCTGATTCAGTCACGCGCGTTCTATCAAAAATCACCGTCTCAAAGTCCCGTTTCGCCGGAATGTAATTTAGTCGAGAATCAATTGTATCATTCGTCAAAATTGAAAGATGAAAAATTCGATAAATCGGATTCAATGCTTGCCAATTATTATCGTAAAAATCCGGTGTCGCCGAAACATTCGTCCGTTAAACATAACAACAGTAAAATTTCCAAACGTACCAAGGGTACAAATATAACTATGTTGGGGGGTTTGGGTGGCAGTTTAGGGGGTCTTGTTGGGGGTGGTGTTGTCCCGACTAACAATAATTTTAATAAACATGATCCGACCACCGATATTCCACCACCATTACCGCCCCGCGTTCCCGTGTTGATTGATCCGGACTCCAGTGCTCCCTCTGTACCACCACCTAATGAACCACCACCTAGTCCACCTAGTGGAATCATCGAGCCCGACGCAGTTAACTCAATAAATAAACAAATGTCGTATCCGTTAGTCGCCACATGTGCAGCGCTTGTTAACAATTCTGTAAGTAACAAAAATAAAACCAAAAAAAAAAAAAACAAACCTTAATCAAGTAAGTTGGTGATATGTTTTATTTTTTATCAGTGCACGAAAATTTCCAATCAAAAAACTAATTGTATCATAAATTTTGTCGACATAAATATTAAACTATTAATTTATGAAAATATGAGATCGTTTGCTTCGTCACTTTTTTCTATAAAACATAATAATAAATAATATGATCACGAAACGACTTTCGGGTTTTAAACCATCATCAGGTGAAAACAATTAAAAACTCTTTATTTCACTTATGAACAAGTAATATTATTCATTTTCGTTTTATCTTATATAAATACTTTTTGCACACTCCAAGAAATGCAACAAAAACATCAAGTGAGAGGGGCACATCACGTACACACGTACACTACGTTCTTAAGTATGGGTGTGTGTGTGCGTGATGTGTGGTTCAGCAGAGACGGTTCAATGTATCTTTAAGTTAGTGAAAACAGTTAAAAACTTTTTATTTCTCTTATGAACAAGTAATATTATTTATTTTCGTTTTTATGTTATATAAATACATAGTAAATCACTCCAAGAAAGGCAACAAAACATCAAGTGAGAGGGGCACATCACGTACACATGTACACTACGTTCTTAAGTATGTGTGTGTGTGTACGTCATGTGTGGCTCAGCAGAGACGGTTCATGTATCTTCAAGTTAGTTACACGCATAGGTAATTTACAATACGTTTTAGCCAGATTGTCATACATTGTTGAAGACGTTTCTGGAGTTCCATTGTAGCTGTTGTCCAAATGAAGAACTTTTAATAGTGTTTACCAGATGATAGTTTAAAAATTGAAAGTTGGCTCGTGCTCATATATTATCATGTTTTATAGTGAAAAATGACGAAACAAACGATCTAATATTTTTTAGTATGGATTTTCACAAGGTGAATTTTTCGAATGCTAATTTATAATTTGGTTTGTTAGCAATTGGATCAATTTCCAGTTTATTTTTGGCATATAATTTACAAGGGAAGGTCACGAACCCGAAAATTCAAAACAAAATCGAAAACCTTACCCAGCACGTAGCGAGTGATATCAGTTGGTACTAAAAAACGATTTTAAAGTATACGATTAAGAACCTCTTTCTAGCCTCACAACACCTGATTTTAAGGGTCAAGGAGCAATATTGTAGGGTCAGTAGAGATACTACTTGGACACTATAAGTGGAGAATCTGTCATTTTGCGACAACATGTAGGCTTAATGTAGGCTTTTTTTACATGTAATTCTGAAACTACTTTAACCCTATTTAATTCAATTAAAACCCCCTCAAAAAACAAAAAAACAAATCGTATTTTGTCGCTTAAAAATGTGTGAGTATTAAGGAAAATCTATTAATTATAACTAGAACTCTGTGGTATATATAAACAAATTTTCGTAAATTTTTAAATTTTTGAGTTTCAACTTTGAGGGATTGTTTTACCCGTTAAAACCATTATTTACCACCAACTTGTATTTTTTATGTCATTAAATAGTCACCCCCTACGTACTGGTGAAGTTTCAGATTTTTTTTTTGATTTTTGGGTTCGTAGTACCCTTCTTTTGGTAGTTACGAATGCAAGGGTAGCGTCTGGTTTAGAATTTCAAAAAAAATTATTTGCATTAAAAAACATTTTTTGTATCAATCAAAAACGTTTTTCTCAAAACTACATTCATTTTAAAACGGCCGCCATTGAAAAATGATGTAATTTTTGTTCGATTATTAATCTTAAATAATTCATTAATTTTGTATAAACAATAATATAAAAATTGTCCAAGTGTGTGTAGCACACGCGTTAAATTAAGATCCCGTATTAAAGTTTTTTGCAACGGGATAAGTGACAATATAGCAGTTTTTTAATTAAATGTCGTCGCAATTTTGCTTTGACTAAATAACACTAAAACGTATTTTGTAATTTTTTTGTAAATTGAAGACCAGAACTACTTTCTTTTGAACAGTCGTATCTGATGATCGTAGGTTCAATTCCTTGTCAGTACAGTGAATTTTTTTTAATTTAACAATATTCACCAACTTGCTTATAACAGTTTGACTGTTTTTTTTCAATGTAATGTGAATAATTTTTTGCATGGCTTTATTTATTTATCAATTTTCATTTTTTATGGCTTTATAATGCTTTTTTTTTTTATAAATGGTTAGGTATTAATTTTATTGTTTTTATGTGTTTTTATCTGCTCTTCATCACACTTAGCGAAAAAAAATTATCGATATAATTTTTGGTAATTGTCGTAAAAAATATTTTCAAAAAAATTCTGTGTTTATCGATAATTTGTTTTCTGTTCAACATATTTATCAGGTTTGTACAAAGAATTTGAAAATAGTTAAAAAATTTTGCACTCTCCTAATTAGGAATTAAAAATTAAAAAAAAAAAATGCACTTTAATATATAACTTTGACGTTAAATTGTGTTTTGAAATCTTCTAATTCAAGCGATAGTAAGGTTATGTCTGCACATATTAATCCTTGATTAATATTAAGGATTTGAAACATTGAGTCTTATGTTCAATTTTTAAAAACGGTATTTTCATAAAATTGGCCGAACTTAAGAAAGATTTTTAAACACAGAAACGTCATCTATTAACCCTTTGTGCTCCAATGCATCATCGTGCACCATAAATCATTTTTTAAAATGATGCATGGACCTGAAGCATTCAGATGACTTCATTTCGTCTTGCTATTAAACATAAAATTTAAGAAAGGATGAAGAAAATTAATAAAGAATGACTTGAAGTTTCTCCTAAAGTAGTTAAGAATCGGATATCTCTATTCAGTTAGAGTGAGAAAACAATATGGCGGATAATTTGGTTTTGATATTTGAAAAATAATATATTTTTGTTAAATAATTTATGACGAGTACCAATGGAATTTATTGCTATAAGCCTGTGACAAATTAAATTTTTTTGTCTAGTAAATCGACACCATTTGGTCAAAACTTAGTTAATCAAAAAAAAAAAAAAAAAAAAAAATAAATAAATAAGTAAATAAATAAAAAAATAAAGAAATAAAAAGAAAAACTGTTGTAGTATCCTGCATAACTAAGCGAATTTCCGTTTACAAAAGTTGATTTTTCTCGGAAATCAGTTTACATAGAAAAATGGTTCAAAAATTTTTTATGAGATTTTTTCTCCTTTCCAATTGTGTAAAAAGTGTTGCAAAAAGTTGAATTTGGAGAAATTTTGACAAAAAACTAATTTTTTTCACGAAAAATGCCTAAAAAACCATGTTCTGGGCATCGGATGTGCCTGGCTGAAGAATTCATCCAAGGTTTTTTTGATTTCCAATTATATATATATATATATATATATATATATATATATATATATATATATATATATATATATATATATATATATATATATATATATATAGGGTGAGTCGTAACCACGGCCCCAAATTAAAACTGATGATAGGCCATGAATAGTTAAACAAAACATCCTAATACAATTTTTTTTTATGGTGCTTAGTTTTCGAAAAAATTAATTTCAAAAATTCGAGGCCATTGTTTTAGGATCATTGGTCTAATAGTTTTATTTCAATAACAAATTTCTACCTGCCTCGGGCTTAAGTCGCGTCATGACAGGGTTTGTAATAAAAATTCGCTAAAAAAAACTAATTTTCAAGTCAGTTGGATAAATATTGAAGATATTAAGGTACGATAAGCCCGCCATATTGTTTTTAAAAATATATTAAAATTTTTTTGTTGTATTTTGAGACTTGTATTTTCATGTCAAAACGAGAATATGAACCCTTAAATTTTTGAACATAAGATGATAAATTAATCCTTAAGGTGAATCGATCACTTGAAATTTTCCAAGTTTAGAATTTGAAATTTTAGTATATTATATAGAAAGATATGATGCATTCACTGACACTATTTTGAATAGTTTCTGACGTGTAGTTTAGAAGAAATAAATTTTCAAAGTTAGAATTTTTAACGTACGGATAAATGCCAAAGAATGATTAGAGGTGAATCAGTGGTATGTATTTAAGTAAGTTGTGTCATTAAAAACCAACTTTAAGATTTAAAAAAACTGAAAATTATTTTCTTTTATGTTTTTGAATCATTAAAAAACTATTTTGTTCAATATTGGACGTTTAATTATTGTAATAAATAGAAAAAAAACTATAAAAATGTCAAATTTTTATAAATGACACGAACACATCCATAATATATTTGTGTACGTGTTAGTTATTATGTATGCGCACACGTCACTACCAGAATCAAATTAATTACTTTTAAAATTATTAAAATTAGAAGATTGAACAATAATCAAATATTAATACTACTGTTTCATGTATTATAAAATTTAACTTATTTTTCTCCACATGTAAATTATATTTATTTATAGAGAAAAAAATAGACTTTGTAAATTCATTTGTCACAAATTTGTCAGTACTGATCGATTCACCGTAAAACACTTCTCAGTTTATTTATTTTCACCGTGTATTGGAGTACAAAGGGTTAATAATGTACCCCTGACAATTTTCTTATGTATTTGATAAAATTCTGTTGACTATTGATTACAGTGCAACTCAAAAACACCGCACATTGTCAACACTCACCATCGTACAAACTCAAGTCCGGACCCGTTAGTATTAAAATCACCGCAAGACATGATGCATCGCCTGGGCGTCAATTCCGAATCACTGAGCGACCTCACCGACATCAAAGCGCCCCGTTGTGACACGTGGGAAATCATGGAGACGAGTGGTGGCGGTGGCGGTTGTGTAACACCGCCCGGGACCCCACCTCCACCATACCCTAGTCCGTATCAGGAACGTAGTCCAAACGTGGGTCGACGAAGTCAACGCGATTCGGGCGATCACAGCGACGACATCCACAACGAGGAACAGTTGCCTGCATTTACCGATCACCCCCCGGAAAATATTCCACTCTTAGGTAGTGATGGGTTAATACGAATATTTATGAATATTACCTAATATGAATATATTCGTTTGACGGTATTATAATATCGTAAGCGATACCAAATACCATGTGAGTTTTTTGAGAGTTGCCATTTCTATTATAGCCAAATTTTTATGATAGAAATGGTACTGGAAAAGGTTCTTTTCTTGGATGTAATGGAAATGTAACCAAGAAAAACACTATCGGTTGAAGTAGCCTCAAGTACATATGCATATTTTTACCGCCTAACTGATAAAGAAAAATTTAAAAATGGCGAATTTGACTAATTTTGGGAAACTATTTTAAAATACACATATCTATGTATTATGCATGTATATAATTTTAATTTTTAAAAATAATGCCAAAAATCGTTAAAAAAAATTAATTTAATATTTAATTTGAAAATTTGCGCGAAAACGTTCATTAGCTTAATTACGTCACATTCTCTATATAGCAACAGGTGTCCTGTAACTAGGAAAAAAATCTGTTTATTTTTCTTATAATTAGGAAAATAAATTGTTAATTTTTAAAAAAATTAATTAAATTCAAGTTAATTTCCATAGTTATGTTTGCTAACTGGAATTTATGTAGCGACCCTAGTGGCGATAGTGCTGAAATATAAGAGAAAGCAACGTCACAGCCCGTTTCTACTGACGTCATTTTTTTATTTATTACTTTTTTAATTATTTATTTAAAAATTAAATAATGATAATTAGGATGAATTAACTGCTGTCTTTTATTATCAAATTTCATTAAAATTTGTTTTTATTGGTTTTCTTGATCAACTGATCTCAATAGATCAGTTTTATCGAAAAATTAATATATAGTCTCATTTAAAAATCTATAAGTTTGTATCATAACTCGAAAACCATAAGAGCTATAAAGCTTCTGACTATAGCAATCGGTTGCCCCCGTCGATATCTACAACTCTTATTTGAACAATTTTTCGACTAAATCAACGGTTTGGCTGTAATAAAAATGGCAACTCTCGAAAAACTCACACAGTATTACTAATATCTGTATTCTATACTAATGTCTAATATTTTAGATATGTACGATATGTATTCCTTGACTAATATTGTATTGTAGATACGTATTCGTTGTATTCGTTATGAATATAATATGTACTTAATATCATACATACCTATATGTACATAATGCGTATAACGAACAAATAATTTTTTTTAAATTCAACAAATACAAATTTTTTGGTTAAAAATTTTTATCGAGATTGAACAGGGAGTGTAAGTGATGGATTTACGTAAAATTTTATGAGTATAAAATGCCTTACATTAGGTAATTTTATAAATAAATTTTTGTAGCTTTGAGTTTTAACGAAAGATATCTAGTAACAACTCTTAGAATTAAATTTTGAATTTCTTTGCCTATATGGAAAAAGGATTTAATATTTTGTGTAATGTAATAGCCAATATTGTCGAGATATTTTTTAATAAAACCAGTAGCTGTTCTATTAAGATTTTTTTTTTTTTTTAATGAAGTATTAAAAGCCAAATTTTATGTAGAATATTGAGTATTTGAGAAAATTGAAATAACAGTAAATATGGATTTGCATTGCTGGATATAAAATTAATTTTTCCCCTGTAACTTTAATTCATTTATTAATTACTTAACAAAATTAAAAGGCAAAAATTAAGAACGATTCAAAAATCATCACACATATATGTATTTTATTTATACATATGTATTTTTTAACAAACTACAATACATATGTCGTATATTCGTATTACTCGCATTTATCTCATTCGTACATCACCTTAGTTCAATATACACCACAAATCCAATTTTACGTAGTGGTCGGTGCAAATTTAAGGGGAAGTACGTAAAATCGGAAGATCAGGGGCGTCGGTAAACTTTTGTTTCGGGGGTTGGTAAATATTATTTATCTAAATTTATTTAAAACAAAATTATCTTAAGGGACAATTTACACCTAAAATTCGGTTGTGTAGACAAAGGAAATCGAATGTTATACTAACGAATATGAGTGACGACTTTTAAAAAACTGTCGAAAAATCAACTTCACTATCGCATTCATCAGCGTAAGAGACGCCAAATAGCGGAAGCTGACAAAAATTCTAAAATATTCTACTCGTGAACTAGCAAAGATCCCAAAAAACAAACTTCACTATTGAATTGGGCACTGAAAATTAGATTAAGCAGTGCATTTTGACAAAAATTCTAGAATGTTCTATTCGTCATCTAACAAAGATATCGAAAAATTGATTGCACCATTTAATTGGTCATCGAATAAAAGACGGAATAGCACATTTTGATAAATGTTCTAGAATATTCTATTCGTCAAATAGTAAAAATTGTTTGTCAAAATTGGATATTTGGTTTACATTAGTTTAATTTCGGTTGGACAATTAAGTGGTGCAGTAGATTTTCCAATATCTTTGTTAGTTGACAAATAGGATATTCTAGAATATTTTTCAAAATGTGTTATTTGGTCTCTTTTTTGGTAGCCAACTTAATGGCGACGTTTGTTTTTGAATATCTTTGCTAGTTGACGAATAGAATATTCCAGAACATTTGTCAAAATGTGTAATTTGACCTCTTTTTCAATGGACAATTAAATGGTACAATCGATTTTTCAATATCTTTGCTAGTTGATAAATAGAACATTCTAGAATTTTTGTGAAACTACACTGTTTAATTTCACTTTTAATGACTAATTCAACGGCGAAGTCTGTTTTTTAATATCTCTACTAATTGACGATTAGAATATTCTAGAATTTTACGTTACTCATTTTGCATTTGCATTTTGCATAATACGTATACAAAATATGTATATTTACAGTAAAAATTTTAAAATTTTTAAAGTCTATGAGACCCTCAGACAATATTACCTACGGCCCTGACTCTGGCTTGGTACATAAATTTTCACCAACACAGACAAACAACAACATATCTGTGAGAGGAGAACCCCACTAAATCGCTGACGTCACTACGTAAAATCGGAGTACGTACCATTGAATGGCCACTGTAGTTATCTCCCTTTGCTAAGAACTGGGGTTATATACGGATTATATTTGTATAGGTGTGTCGGTGTGTGCTTGTGTGTATGTAATGGTTTTTATATCGTTCACAGAATACAATATACATATCGTTTTCGTTACTTTACTAATATGTTACTATATTCATACTTAATATATTATAATATTTATTATCCAAAACCAACTGCAGGTAAAATTAAATGTGTAAATTCAAAATGTACGACAACCTGCATGAAAATAATAGAAAATTAATAAAATGTTCTACATGTTTCAATCATTTAAATGATCATCTTCAGGAAAATTCGAGTTCAGTTGTGAAAACAACCGAAAGACCTCAACAAATTATTACCCTATTTATTATGGGGTTAGTTGGTTTTTAATTTTGTTTTTCCTCCTGTCAAATTGACAGCTACTTTGATTTTTGAGGTCATGTCCTTTGTTGAGGTCTTTCGGTTGTTTTCACAACTGAACTCGAATTTTCCTGAAGATGATCATTTAAATGATTGAAACATGTAGAACATTTTATTAATTTTCTATTATTTTCATGCAGGTTGTCGTACAATTTGAATTTACACATATTATAATATTGTTGATATATTCATACTAATACTTTCTTTCGTTCACATTCCCATTCGGGACTAATATCGTAGTATTATAATATCTAGAATATCTGATATTAGTAATATCTAATATCTGTAAATATTAGTAATATCTTAACGAATACTAATATATTCGTCTCACCACTACTCTTAGGCGACGCCTCAATTGTACTGCCATCAACCACACCTAGTGCCGCGTCGATAACTGCCGCCAGTAGTAACGTCACGCAAAAACGTATTATCAGTATGGAGGATGAATTATCAGACCAGGAGGTGGAACCGATCGAGGATGGTCCATTTAAATCGTTGTCGAGACTATGGGAGCATTTGGCTCATTTAGCTGTATTTTTAAATTATATTCTAACAAATTGTGATCCTAGTAGTGTCCTGTTTTATCTGATAACCGACTTGTATAAGGAGGGAACGGCCAAGGATATGAAAAAATGGGCGTACGAGATCCATTCAAGTTTTCTAGTACCTGGTTCACCGTTACGTTTAAAAAACGTCGATGAGAATGTCGCGCGTGAAATTGACGACGTGCTACAGAAGGAAGCCGACAAGGAGGAGATATTACGAAAAGTATTCTTGAAGGCGCGTGCCAAAGCCAAGGAGGAATTGAATGAATTGCTCGCCGAATTCCGTCAGAAACGAAATGCCGGTCTTGGTACGCTCTATGGACCGCCGGATCATTTGCTCGAAGAGAGTATGATCGAGAAACAGGTTGAAACGAAAATTATCGAAGAAGTTCTACAGAAAAAATTATCACCCTACTTGTAAGTATACTGTGGATTCGATCATAACACCCTCGATCATAACAGGTGACACATAAAACAGTAAAATATAAACAGTGACGTGCGTACGCGTGATAGACATTCCATTGGCGGCGTAAAAGCTTTTTTTATCGAAATTAGTCCACTTGCAATAGTATATTATACACCAAGGGGCTAAAATGTGACTTTTAATCGCGAATGTGAAGCTTGTTGCCAGAGGGCCTTGGCGTATATACTATGTTTTGTAATTCCGACTAATTTAAAATTATAAAAAAATAGTTAAATGTCATTTAATTTATGTAAAATAATATGACATCAGGTATAACATGTACAAATTAATCAAATTAGACAATACAAGATAATCGTTTGTCTTTATCTACAAATTTTAATTTGTTTATTATTTTGAATAAGTATTTCATTACCTAGCAACGTCATTTAAGTTAAATTTCGCTTGTTGATTTGTGCCGTTCTATAAATTCTGCTTGTTGATTGGCTAAAAGCAGGAGCAAAAATATTTTTGATCACTAAAACTGACACTTGACTCCCTTCTATGAAGGAGTAATAAAATATGTATAGGGGAAATTAACTAAAATTGATCTGACGTCATTAAACAAATGCAACAAATGAAACAAAATTAGACAACATAGTTTTCTGTCTCTTTTCCTTTTTGTTATTTTTATACTAAAGTAACTATAGTAAAAATGTACGTCTAATTTTGCTTCATTTGTTAATGACTTCAGACCAGTTTTAGTTAATTTGACCTAAAAAAACTTATTAGCCGTTACTGGTAAAAAATAGGAGACAGTTACGTCATAAAGAAGAACAAACATGTTGCTATGATCGAATTTATTGTGTATTTAAAAAAAAATCGAACTTTCGAAACATCTGGATCAATTTTTTTCTTACAGAGAAGATTTAGATCAAGAACAACCGGTGGATCCTAGAAAATATACGACCGCCGTTGCGTTATCGACAGTTTTCACCAGAATATTTGGTCTTCGATTGGGCCACAGTGATCTAGAACGACTTCCTAGTTTTGTTAGTAAAGATAAAAGTTTAAGAAATCGAATTATTGGTAGAAGAGGAAAGGTTTGTATTTCGCTAACAATTTTTTAGAAGTCAAAACTTCTATCAACGCGTCGTCGGCAGTGAATAAGTTTAATTCATCACGCTCGGATGTGAAACGCTTATACATTTGCATCCGACTGTGTTTAGGATAAAAATTTTGACTTCGTTGTGAGATTTTAAGTACACAAAATTATTATTATTTTTTTTTAAAAATATTTTTTGGAATATTTTAGATGAATTTGCGTGGTCATCATTTCGTTGCTCATCAGTATTATACCGTAACTTATTGCAATCATTGTCAATTTTTAATTTGGGGTATTGGGCCCCAAGCTTATCGATGTACAAGTAAGTAATACAATATTGTAAAGTTCAAACGTTTTCTTTAAAAATTACGTAAGCAGTTCATTATTGGCAACGCAAAGATTACGCGAGCGCTCCTGGTTTTTTAAATTAGAAGCTGTATCAAGCAAAAATTTTTGTATACATTTAATTGTCGATAGAAAAGTGTACTATACAAATCATGCGTGGACTGCTAGATCTCATATCACCCATTAATCGTATACGTATATTTTTACGTGATGCTAGTTCTAATTTTACCACCAGAGGCGCGAGTGAGAATCTTTGCGTCGCCAATATAGATCAGTGGTTCTTTTTTAAAACTTTCTGGTCCGCGACATTCCTTTATATTTAAAAATTTCAAAGTTTCTCTCAAATAGTTTTCATAACCTTCCTGGAGGTCGCGACGCTTACATTAAAATTTATATGACGTCATATTGAAGGGCGTTAACCCTTATAGAGTACTTGACTGAAATTAAAAACTTACTCTAAAAACCTTATTTTTGCATATCAGTTAACTAATTTCTTTAATTTTTGGTAAGTTTTGTAAAAAATCCTTAAAAAAATTACTTCTTCAATCTTGCTGCCGCGACAAACATCTCATTGTGATCACGTCACAATTTGAAAAGAAACAACCTTAGTCAATATCAGTTCTTTATAACCTGAAAACTTTGATTATATTCATATGATGTCAAAGCGAGAGTAAATATTTATTTGAATTTTGGTTTATTTAGGCTAAAATAAGTATTGAAGATAAAATATAATTCCACTTCGTCGATGAAAATTATGAAAATTGACATATTTGTTTACAAATTGTGACGTCATTTTCTGTTATTTGAATCGTTGTTGAAAATTAATGATTTTAAAAATAAAATTTCTTTCACTATTAAAATCAGACACATTTATGGGAGTATTCTAGTCTAGAGGCTCGATTTTGAGGCAATTTTTCGGGCTTAAAAAAAAAAAAAAAAAAAAAAAAAAAAGAAAAAAAAAAACATTTTTCGTATCCATTTTTTAACAGTTTTTGAAAAATATAAAAAAAGGTGTCTCATGGTTGACGTGATTCCAACCCTCCTGGTGATCTGAAACATAAAATTTTAGTTAATTCTTAATAAACAAGGATGTAAAATTAGTTGGACGTAGCCGATTTGAAAAAATAATTTTTTTCACAAAATGGCGTCCATTTAAAAAAAGAAATCATTTTTTCACCTCCTTTTTTCAACTTTGGAAAAAAATTCGAAAAATCCCTACGTCGCCGTCGGACCAATTTTGATAGTATTAAGAAGGTCTGTACCGAATTTCAAGTAAATCGGTGCATTAGAACTTGAGATATCATGTCAACCGTTTCGAAAAAAGTAGTTTTGAGTAATTTATATAAAAAATTTGAATTTAACATTGAAAAAATACACAGTACACAGGAAAAAATCACCATAACTCCGAAAATAGTTCGAATTTCCGTAAATCCTTTTAGAGGCTTATTCTTAAAGGTCTG
The DNA here is from genome assembly GCA_035578155.1 of Brachynemurus nebulosus. Lineage (NCBI taxonomy): Eukaryota > Metazoa > Arthropoda > Insecta > Neuroptera > Myrmeleontidae > Brachynemurus > Brachynemurus nebulosus. The sequence goes on from JAPWDM010000008.1 coordinate 5,990,922, forward strand.
AACTTTGAAAATATGATAAAAAATCGATTTTTTCAAACTTCTAGACTAGAATACCCCTTTAAATGACAATTCATAGAATTATTTGACACTCAATACAAATTTTTAAACCCAGTTAAATATCGTTTTGCTTACGTAATTTTTAATGAAACGATTTAGACTTCATTTTCTTATCACTAATGAAGGATTCGATTTTAAAAATTACTTTCGTTACAGATTGCCATTCAAATATTCATCGACACTGTGTGAAAAATTTCGAGGAAAATTGCCCGGGCCCGTTGGTGAAAAAAGAGAAAGGCGCGTATCCAATCAGTAAGATAATGGGTCGAATACGGCCCGACACCCGCAACGAGACAAAACGGAAATCGAGTAGCACGCACAACTTCCTATTAGCGGAGCGCGAACGACGTCTAATGGAGGAGAAAGTTGAAAACGCTGAAGATCCGGATCGACCCCAGTCGACCGCTTCAGTTACACGTTCAGGATCTGATAGACGTTCTGACATATCAGAAGATACTCCTGAGCCAGAAATCTGTGATAAAGATACAAAACATGATAAGTAAGTTCCGAATAGTTATTTTTTTGGCGGGAAATTTTTGGAAATATTTATTTTTTGTTGTTTAATTTCAGTTTTTCACGTCTTCCAAGGCCAAAGACAACTCCGACAAGTATAAATCGTTCGGAAAGTTATAAGGAACAGTCACAAAAGGTTCGTATTTTTGAAACAGAGACGGGGCGTATGCCCCTCAGAGACATGTAATTTGTACTAAAGAAATATTTTTTGCTTCATGTAGAGACGCCAAATAAAAGAAAGGAGAAAAATCAGCGATCCAAACCTGTCTAAGTCAAAGTGAGTACCATTTATTTTTTTAATTTTGATATTTTCATTAAAATTTTGAATTTAAATTTACCGCCAAATAGGATGCTTGTGTTTGAAATTTGTGTTAAATGTTAAATAAATCTATGAATTGTCATTAAATAGGTTTAATTTTTAATATATTTGGTGATTATTTAGGAATTCAAATGATTGAAAACGCGGTATTACTTTGAAATGACGTCACAATTTGTAAACAAGCGTATCGATTCTGATAATTTTCATTTGTAATGCAAAATCATATTTTATTTTCAATATTGATATATTAGCTCAATCAGAATTTAATTCTTTTATTTTAACCATAGAGAATGGACCTTTTACTTCCAGTGACAAGTACAATAGATAAGGATTTAAAAAAAAAAAGAAAAAGAAACAAAATCAGAAATCCCAACATCAAAAAAGTGAACCCTAGGAATTTGCAGAATATAAATTATACTAAACTATGTTGATAAAAATCAACATTACTTAGAATTTACCGTATTTCGAAATAATCTGTCACAGATGGCGGCACCTGTACCAATGAATTAATACAGATCACAGCATTTTGAGCCGCCATATTGCAGGACGAGTTTAATGGTGCTACACAATCAGTGAAATAAGAAATTAGGAGTGTGCCATCTAGTAACGTTTAGTGGAACTTTAACGTAACTGCTCATAGATATAAATATGTAGGTACTTTTGTAGATCAAAATTCGTGATTTTTTTCACTTTAGTGACAAAAAAAAGTCATCACGAACGATATTTTTTCATGAATTTTGATGTACAAAAATACCTAAATACATATACCTATGGGCAATTACGTTAAAGTTCCATTCAACGTCACTAGACGGCATACTTCTTATTTCTTATTTCTTATTTCATTGATTGTGTATGACCCATAACTCATCTTAATCATTTAAAGACTAAAATAAATATTCGCTTTTTTTTCGATTTGTTATGAACACAATCCAAGTTTTGAGGTTATAAATATTGACATTGATGTTTGTGTGTTTTACAATTGTGACGTCATACAGTGAGTCGTTTTTCGCGCCAAACTTTTCAATTATAATTAAACTATAATTTTTTTTTTTTTACAAATTTTATCAACAATTTAAAAAAAAATGAATTAACAGGAAAAAACAAGACATGTAGAATTTTTTAATTTCACTCAACTATCGTATTGTGTGATTCCCCTTTGCAAATGCATCTGTGCAAATTGTTGATTCTGCAAATAGTAAAAATAAATTTAAATTGGCCAATATTGGGTAAAAGATATCCCACTATATTCCCAAAAAACCGATTTTTTTGTATTTTTTTTTTTTATCAAAAATTAAAACAAAATTAAAAATATTTTTAGTAATTGAAATTTTTAAATTCCGCGCCAAAACTCAAAATATATTGGAGTGAATACGGCGTTGAATGAACTGCGCCAACTTTCCCCTATTTTGATAATGTAAAAATTTTTATCTAATATTGTCTTATCAGCATTTTGATATTTGCCAGATACAATTAAATAATATGTTGACAGATCTTAATTATTTTCAAATTTAAAGAAAATGTAGTATTGAAAATTTTTGTGATTAGTGAAATTTTTTTCTTCCTAAAAAAAATTTTGAATTTCTATAAATTTTCATCAATTGCTATGTTTATTATTGGCGGCAGTAAATTTTATCTGTCAGAATGGTAATTTATCTATTTTTATTTTTAACCCTTTCACACCTATTAGTCATAGTTTTGTGAACTGTGAAGATTTGACGAATTGTGCCAATAAATTTGACCCTAATGCATATCGGGTTTGTTTATTAAAATATGAACGATTTCGATTTATTGTGAATTAATTAGTTGTAAAATGTTTTAATTTTGATATTTCGTAAATAACGATTATAAAAACTGTTTGTTTTACTTCAATTTTTGATTGTTAAGTGTTTTAATATATTTTCATGAACACTCGGCCCCGAAATTTTTTTAAAAATGATCTATTATTAATATTTTTTATCACTTACACGAGAGGTTTGTATCTTTTCGGATAATTTTGTGTTGGTTTAACGAAAATTTGTTGACAGTTCTTCGAGTTAAATTGCTTTTAGGCGACAAATTTTGAATTGTAAAAAACACAAATTTATTCAGAAAAAATATAAAACTCAAGTGTAATACGGTAAGACAATTTAACGAATAAAATAAATTATCCCCTTTTTCAGATACAATTGATCATGTGTGAATGTTATGAAATTAAATAATTCTTATATTCAAAACGAATCAATCTTCTATTTTTTTTTTCTAAAACAAACTGTAATTTTAAAATTTACGTAAGTGCAATAATGAAAGAGATAAAGCCAAGAAAACGGAAATTATTTAAATTAATAAGTGATGAAGCATGGTTAAATTTAAATGAAATGGACCATAGTAATGAATTGTTAGTATGGTTTTGAAATCAGTTAAATTTACCCATATGAATTTTTGCTTCATTTTTATCGTGTTTACCTACAATGATATGATAGTCCAAGCTCCGATAGCACGAAATCATACCGGATAAAACACCTCAAATTAAAAAAGCTAAATCGATAGTAACTAATGCCGACAATAGGAAATGCCCGCCAGACCTTTAAGTTTTTGTTAAATTCCGTTTTTAAAAAATTTTTGACTAGGCCGAAAAAAACGTCAAATCTACCTCACATAACACCTCGCTGAAATTTACATATGTTATAGCAAATTATATATATTTTACTGAACAATCGGTCTGTCAGGCATATTTTGTTAATTAATGTCTAACAGACCTATTTTAATTAGTGAAAATTTTAGGCAAATCTACCTCACATAACACCTCGCTGAAATTTAGATATGTTGTAGCATATATATTTTACTGAACAATCGGTCTGTAAGGCATATTTTGTTAATTAATGTCTGACAGACCTCTTTTAATTAGTGAAAATTTTTGGTAGACTTACCCTCACATAACACCTTAATTTTTTTTTTAAATGAAACTTAGATATTACCAATCTATTGAAATTGATCTGTCTGGAAAATTTTGTTAGCTAGCGCCTAAAAAAAATAATACCCGGAATAATTTAATAATATTTTTAACAAGTATTATATATATATATATATATATATATATATATATATATATATATATATATATATATATATATATATGTATATATTTCTGACTGGGTAAAACACCTTATTTTCGAAAAAAAATTGTTTCGATAAAGGTGATCTTAGACTTTACATTAAAATTGGAAAAGTTCCTTTCTTTAATTGTTCCTTTGCTTGAGAATGGTTAAAAACGACTTTTTTCAGTCGACTAGCAAGGATAGCACACCTGGCTAGTTACCAGGAGATCCTGGGTTCGACTCCCGGCCGATCCGGATAAATTTTTCAGTCACGTTGTGATTTTTAATTTACATTGAATATGGTGAAATTTTTTTTTTTTATTTTTTCAAATTTTCACTTAAATATAGAGATATATTATTTTTCATAAACTAGTTTTCGATTGATTAAATCATCTTCAGGTGAAAACTAGTTTGTGAAAAATAATGATTTAAGTGAAAATTTGACAAAATAAAAATTTTTTTCACCATATGGATTTTCACAAAGTAAAATTATCTACAATTAAATATTTTTCATTCATTTATAATAGTAAGTCCTCCTGATAAATTGTCAAATAATCACTTGATATAGATGGCTAATAGTTTCGGCTCGGAGCGACTATTGTTCCATAAGCGTATTAAATTCGGAAACTACAATAATTTGGAAAAATGAATGAATAAATAAATATAAACTGGTTGTCTAAAAATCAATAAAAAACAAAAATATTGACATTCAAACGTCGTGAAACAAAGGGAACGAGGAGTAGCAGTCCATCTCATTGTCTCAGCGATAATGTGTTAATAACGCGAACAGAGTACCCAATATACGTACAGCATATTTTAGGATTTACACCCAACATGTGTATCTGTCTTTTCCTAAACATGATTATAATAATGCTTCTATAAATACAATGTGTACCAACTTAACTGGCTTTTTGGTAGTATACATTTACTATTGTATTCAATTTAAATCGTGTACAGTTAAACTTTTTTTTGTGCGGTCCTTTTTTGTGCGATATTTTTATGCGGTTTTTTAAAAAAAAAAAAAAAATGGATAATGTGTGAATCAAAATCAAGAGAAAGTAAGAAACTTAAACGTTAACTATAATAACGTTCTTTGATAAAAATACTTTTTAATGGTTTTTAAGCATTTAATATCAGTACTTTGCATAAAAATATAAGTTATTCAGGGTGGCGGTCGACCTAGAAAACCTGGAAAAGTCTGGGAATTTTGAATTTCTGGAAAAGTCGGCGACAGCGTCGACTGATTTTTTTTGTATTTTTTGCCACTGACGAGCAAAAAAAAAGGTCGTCAAAAAACGAAATTACTTTATTTTTTAATCAATATTTTTTTAGGAGTAGTCCTGGAATTCTATTCAGAGTCAGGGAGAAGTCAGGGAAAAGTCAGGGAATTTTGAAATTGGTTTTCAATTGCCACTCTGTTATTGCATCAGTTAGTTCTTTTACAGACGTATTTTCCAAAATTTTCATAATATTATAAAAATAAAATAAAATGTTCTCACGTGTAAATTAATGCTTTATCTTGTTTAGAAAAGCAACTTTTAAGCAAATCGTGAGGTTTTGAGCGTTTTGAGTTATGCGGTCCCGATTCACCGCAATTATCGATTAAATTTTTTTAAGTAATTAATTTTAAGTTGATTGATCAACTTTAAATTTTGCGCAGAGATAACTTGGAGAACAGAGAATGTTATAGGCTACTTTTTATTCTGGAAAAACATTTTATTTTTGTGGGAAAATTTCCACTTATCATTTTTAAGCTTTACAAAAAAAAAAAGAAAAAACAATCCGGTGGGACCTATAGACCAGATTATATTTTTCGCATGATCCTTAAATTACTTCCTTCGAAAAGAAAGAAACTTCGACCACGTTCGAGAATGTCAGGATGACGTTTTTTTTCTTCAAGTTAGTAACTCTCCCACTCCCTTACGTCAAGCTAAAATCGTCAGATTATTTAAAGGCACATTTTTAAGCATGTAATTAACTCACCTAACCTTAATCTGACGCGCTCGATTATTTCTAACGATCAACTTTTTTTTACTATTCTGATCCACTATCCTAGGCCGTCGGCCATATATATATATATATATATATATATATATATATATATATATATATATATATATATATACATATATATATATATATATATATATATATATATATATATATATATATATATATATATATATATATATATATATATATATATATACAGGGTGGTCCAGAATTATGTACCGTAATTGCTGGAGCTGATAGTATGTTCAAAAATAATGGTACCTTTTCATCTATACTTTTTTCCAAAACTCAATAATAAGGGAGATAAAGCAGAGGGGTAAAATGTAGAGGGGTGGAACGAAACTAACTTCATCTTTTAAAAACAATTTTAGGCACCTTTGGTGACTCGATTCATAATCTAGGGGTGGGTATGAACATTAAGACAATTAAATTTATGGTATCAATTATTCCATCACTTATGATTAGGGGATAATTTGGAAATAGATACTTCTACTTTAAATTACTCGAAAATGGTAATATTTATCGAAATGTAACAAGTATACCTTTTTTGCGTGAAATTGTCTGAGGAATCATATTATCAAGGATTTTGTTTAAATAATTACAAGTTAAAAAAGTAAAGACGTGATAACTCACACCTACCACCCAAAACCACTCCTTAGTCATGAGTGGTGGAATAAGTGTTGACATAAATTTAATCTTTCTAACGCAAAATAAGTAACCCTAAAATATCAATCCGTTATTCAAAAGCGTTTGGAAAATATTTAAGAAATAATGGTTTCGTTTCACCCTTTTACAGAGTTGTATCTCCCTTATTATTGAGTTTTGGAAAAAAGTGTACCTGAACAGGTACCATTATTTTTGAACGTACTACCAGCTCTAGCAATTACGGTACATAATTCTGGACCACCTTGTATATATATATATATATATATATATATATATATATATATATATATATATATATATATATATATATATATATATATATATATATAGGTTTCATATATGGTGAAGGTACTCAACAGGGTGCAAGGTATCCCCACCCCCCTTATATTAATCTGCCGAGCTTCATAAAATCCCAAAATCCGCGCTTGGGCTCCCCTACTATACGGAACTCTTTTTTCTGGTATACATCCTTAATATCATTTTTTAACTTTCGCAGTTTAAAAACGATCGACTGATATATTATTGTTATAAAAACCAAACATTTAAAGTGTTACACCCTGTACATTATTATTGTTATACATACATATGTATGTATGTACAAATGACGTATTTATAGATCGGTTGGTCGAAAAGTCAGAAAGTAATAAATAGATTTTTTCTTTGGTATATAATACGAAGTGAAGCTTGCGCGCCATTTGCGCGAATTTATGATATATTATATTATGATGAGTGGTATGATGATCGACGAATCCCTACGTACAAATGATTTCATTGACAAATAGAAATTTCAGACGACGGACCGATTGCGCCGACGATCATCGTTATTTGTAACGCGTCCAATTCACCACGTTCAAAAAGAACTGTCAATAAAATCTGTCAATACAACAATACACCGGATTAAAATCGGGATTAAATTAAGTACAGTAATAAAGTTGTGCTTTTAAAGTGATTTGGAAGATTTAAAATTTTGTTTTGGTTTTCTTTCGGGAAAAAGTGACGGTGTTAGTGCTAGTGTTTTCTTCAGTATTTTTAGTTTTAATTTTTTGAATTTGATTTTTTCGCTCCTGGTAACTTTTGTTTTTTTAAAAATTTTTCAAAAATGTTTTTAATGTTCTGTGCCAAAATTGGCAACACAAACCCAGGCAATTTATTCTCAAGTTTAAGACTACTCTAAACTTATAGACATCAAGCATAAAACTTTGAATTTTAATTCTGGGGTAAATTGGAAAGTGGTAAAGATTTTTTCAAGGGTTGGGGTTTCCAAAGATTTCCATTGACGGGTCAGATTGTAAATAGTAAAATACTTGGCGGACCAAAAAAAAAAAAAAATTAAGGATGTTTGGGAGGTACAATCGGAGATAAAAGTACATGAAATTAGAAATTCGTGAATAATTGCGTTGTATAACAAACTATGAGGTAAATAAAGAGTTGTCTTTGTTAAATAATAGCTATCACTACAATAACTGATTGTACAATACATCAAACTATAGCTCTCAGCTGACTAAAAGAGCTGAGTACATTCTGACGATTTTTCGGAGAATTTCAAAATGCTACGAGACGATTGAAAATTTAGTAGAATGTTCCTCATTAAATACTAAGGCCCCTGTGAAAATTTCAAACCGATTCACTAAGCCGTTAAAAAGTTATTTAAAAAAAAAAAAAAAAACTAATTTTACACGTACTCTTATGGAAATTCGAAAACAGAACAGATTAAATAACTTTTTAACGGCTTAGTGAATCGGTTTGAAATTTTCACAGGGGCCTTAGTATTTAATGACGAACATTCTACTAAATTTTCAATCGTCTCGTAGCATTTTGAAATTCCTCCGAAAAATCCTCAGAATGTACTCAGCTCTTGTAGTCAGCTGAGAGCTATAGTTTGATGTATTGTACAATCAGTTGTACTGATAGCTATTATGTAACAAAGATAACTATTTATTTATCTCATGGTTTGTTATACAACGCAATTATTCACGAATTTCTAATTTCATGTACTTTTATCTACGATTGTACCTCCCAAACATCCTTAAGGAGAAATGCGTTAGCTTACTTAAACTCCATGGTTTTCGGGGGGGGGCGCAAACTGTGTATTACAGTGGTGTTCAGTCCATCAATCGCAGAATGAATTTTGATCAATCTCATATTCTATTTAATTGAAAATCGGATTTTAGCTAATTCTGGAAAATAACCCAAAATTCACTAATGGATCTAATTCATTTCATTGAGCTGGAAGCTATTAATTGAAATGATTTTTTGATTTTCAGAAACCTGAAATTTGAAACTGCTCATAGGTTTTTGATACTGTTTTTTTTTTTTCATTTTTCATAAAATCAGAATTGTAAAAATAACCGAAAAATTACATACGAAAATTAAATATTATGTAATAGTTCCTGGAATTTAACTTACATAGTAAAAAAGACTGAACATTACTGATATATAAAAAATTTGATATATTTCAACGGAAAAATGTTTATGAATTCAAGATTGTAGACGGCGAGTCATACTTTGGGAACCCCTAATGTAGGGTATCACAAGAAAGCTTATTGAACCACTTAGGTTCTAGTTAGCATTAGTTCAACTTCAACCTAGTCAGCACTATTGATGTCGGGGCGAGAAGCAGTTAGTCGATTAATCGACTAAAATTGTTTTTCAGATAAAATTAATCATTAGTCGAAAATATCGCGCACAGAGTAGTCGACTAATCGACTAAATTTTTAGTCGAATTCATGAATATGGTAACCGAGGTTTTCTTTCAAAAATGAGGTTTTGTTTTGAATTTAATTATGAACTTTTAATATTTCTCTTTTCTCAAAGAAGAAGAAACATATGAAATATCACAATATATTAATCACATAAAAATGAAAAATCATACAAGTAATAAATATTTTAGTTTCCATTTTTTGAAGTCCAACAAATAATATAGAAAAATTGTTAAATAGTCGTTTTTAGTTATTTAAAAAAAAAAATTAATCATTTTAATCATTTAATCAAAGGTAAAATAGTCGACTAAAATATGACTAAATGTAAATAAAATTAGTCGACTAAACCGACTAATCGATTAATCATCCGACATCACTAGTTAGTACTAGGTTATGATTTCAATATTTCGTGAATTTTGATTAAGAGAGGTCAATTTCGGATTAGGATTGGAAATATAATATAATCACTAACAAGGATCGATGGTGTCTCATGACGCTTAGTCGTTAATCATCAGCCTCTTCTTTCTTTTTTCTTTGTTCAAATTATTTGAGGAAATATGTAACGATTTGTCTTAAAAAATGTATTTTAGGGGAGAACAATGATCCCTACCTAACAGAGTCCAAATGTACAATATTTTAGACTGGGGGGCTATAAATTTTATAGCTTTGTTCAAAATATATACATCTGTTCATAAATACATATACGTATACACATAAAATACAATGTAGATGATAATAAAACTGACTTATCCAATATTTTTAAAGTTTATATCAATATCAGTAGGGTTTGTGGTCCCCCGGTGTAAATGTTGTGTGCTCCGGCTCTGTTTGGCACCATCTTCGCTCCTAATTGCTAGCGAACCATAATTTTTCGAAATTTTGATAGTTTTTAAAATCGCTACATATACTTCTTTAGATAATTTTTATAAAAACGGTTTTTTGAAAATTTCACGATAAAAAATTTGTAAATTGTAATTGCTTTTGAAACAGAAAGCATTGTTTACTAAAACCACGCCATTTTGTTGGTTGCAAATTTTTTTTTTATTAAGCTTTAATGAAATTCATGTCGGTGTACCCCTCTTAAAATTGATCTGTAATTTATTAAATAAACCGACTGAATATTTTAAAAAAAAATGAATGCAAAATGTTTCAAATTCGAATCTTACCAGTTCAAAGGGTTTAACCGTATAATATATACATATTTAATCTAAAGATAGTGTAAGTTGAGTTCCCAGGCAAAATCAGTGAAGGCAAAAGGCGTGCAGGACAATCTTCATACATATCCTTTTTTTGTTAAAATCGTAATATTCGTCATTTGAAATTTAATGTTTAAAAAAACAACAGTATTTAATGTATTTATTCAATTTACTTACGAATGATAAGCTACTCCAGTTTTCTTCTTCATCATATTTAAATTAGGGATGTTATGGATATGAAATTTCGGATACGGATATTTAAAAACATTTTTTTCGGTTTCGGTTTCGGTTACGAATATATAATAATATCCGTACCTGCTCTACGAACTCCTCTACCTGCTCCAATACTACAACTTGTCGGTGCCTGCTTGCTGTGAAACTTCTGTTATCTAATTTATTTGTTATTATAACACATAAGACGTATAAATTTTGTTTATAGCTATTGTCTCGTTTTTTTTATACTGAAATAGTGTGCGTCAAAAGGACGACGATGTATGATTAACTCATATTTTTTTTTAATGATTTTGTACTCCACATATAAAAGTTTTCCTAATTTTTCTAAAATTTATTAAAGATATGGATGTTAAAATTAATTTATTCAATGATTATGATAATGTGAAAGATGATTACAGCTGTTTGACTTATAGAGACGACATAATACTGAAGTTTTAATATATTGAATCGAAAACTAAAGAATGCGTTTCAAGTGACTTAGTAAAAGATTAACAATTTATTTTGTGGAAAATATTTTAATTTTTATTATTTTTTGAGATCTTATTCGAAAAATTACTAACAAATTTTAGAAAATTTACAAATGTGCCTAATGGGGAAATAACTACATATCTATAGGAATATTTATGACTGAGAAATTTCACATTCTGTAAAGTCACACGTGTCCACTGTAATTTTTATAGTGAAAATATTCTTTGATAAAAAGATTAAAAAATTTTATAAATATTTATATTAAGAAATTTTTCCAAATCCAATTTTTTAAAATATTTTGTTCGCTTTTGTAGTATTGTTATGTAAAAAAAATGTTTTTTGCAAATAAACTCTAAAACTCCCCGTAAAAAGTCCATTCGTCGAAACGACGCCGATGTATGATTAACTTGACTCGTAGACCAACGTATGATTCTAGGGTTAGTGAACATTTCTTTTAGAAAAAATGGAAAAATTGTACCAAAAAAAGTGAACGCCAAACACGAATCAACGGAAATCTATCAAAAGAAACACATACAGCAAATGTTTTCTTCGATTTATATTCAATTTTCCAACGGCAGTTGTCTGTTATTATCCGAAACAAATCCGAAACTTTTATTTTCGGATACGGTTTCGGTTACGGATAATTAATTATTTCGGATATCCGGTAGTTTCGGTTACGGTTACGGATATCCATAACATCCCTAATTTAAATTTTATAGATTGCAATGCTACTAAAAGTTTGAATTTTTTTTTTTTTTTGAATTGGTTTTTATTATTCTAATACAAATTGTATATTAGTAAATGACCAGTAAAACCAAAAATGGACCGTACTTGATACATCGGCAAATGAGTACAGCATAACCTCTTTTCATGCGGTGGATTAAAGGAATAATTTACACATGGGAACATTTTTATATTATTCAAAAAATTTATCACAAATTAATGTTCCAATTTGGTACTTTCACTTTTTATTCACATTTTGCACAAATTGCTGAAAGAAAAAAAAATGGCGGATGTTTGAACTTTTGATTACGATTTTTATCTTATTTTTCGCTCTTTAAAGTAAACTTAAAAATAAAAAAAATATTGAAAGTGTATCGAACTTAGGTAGAGGTGCCGAAGAATTGAATTATCTTTAAAATAAAAAATTAAAAAAAAGGATCCATCGAATAGTTTTTGAGTTATCGTGTCCGCCAGTTCCAAAAATGTAGTTCCGAGATATTATAAAATATATATAAAGAAACGTATTTTCAAAATTTTATATTTAATACTCATTATTGCGTGAACTACGTTTTTTGAATTTTTTTTTTATAGAAAGCTGCATTCGGTTAATGTGTAAGAATCTTGTTTTTAAATTATTTTCAGTAAAATCACTTTGGGAACATATTATTCTACACATAATTTGCTATCAATTTCGGCAAAAAAAATCGATTTTTTTATCAAATCTCAAGTAAAACTTCCCTTAAATCACTTTCAGCAAAATCACTTTGGAAACATATTCTACACATAATTAGCTACCAATTTCTGCAAAAAAAAAATTCGATTTTTTTTAACGACTCTCAAGTAAACCTCCCCTTAATGGTCATTTTTTTAAACCATATAAAAAAAAGTTATGCTGTACTGTTACGTTATATACTGTACGGATTAAACTGTTTTCGTATTTTTGTCCACCACTGTATCAATCTCAATTTGTAATTATAGAATGGTATTAGGTATATTTGATTATTGCATGTGAAAACTTGTGTGCAAGAAATGAGCGATCCCGGGGATAGAGTGGATGGCTGGTGACTATTTCACGATGTTATCATGTGTCCATCACCTTAATGGGCGGTCGGGGGGGATGAATTAAGGAGTGGTAGTGTATATTTGTTTTATAAAATCAGTTAAATGACGTACATTATGGTTAATCCCCTGTACACAAATAATAATGTATGTATTCGCTTGCTTGCTATTAGTGTTAAAGTTTTAATGTCTTAGAAGTTTCCGTTCTATGTGAATATTGTCGTTGTCTTCTGTAGTGAGTACTGCTCATGTACTCTTAGTGGTTGAGAACTGTTTTAATCTGGGTGTGTTACGAGAGCTTTTATAAGGGGTGTCTAATTAAAAATGTAAATACAAATTGCAGGGGTTGTGATTTTCCTCCAAAAAAATAGAAAATTTAACCCTAGAATCATACGTTGGTCTACGAGTCAAGTTAATCATACATCGGCGTCGTTTCGACGAATGGACTTTTTACGGGGAGTTTTAGAGTTTATTTGGAAAAAACATTTTTTTTTACATAACAATACTACAAAAGCGAACAAAATATTTAAAAAAATTGGATTTGGAAAAATTTCTTAATGTAAATATTTATTAATTTTTTTAATCTTTTTATCAAAGCATATTTTCACTATAAAAATTAAAAAAAATAGATAAATACATCAATTGTATCATAAAACATGTGTTTCAAATAATTAATTTATGAACTATTATGAGTCAGTGGACATGTGTGACTTTACAGAATGTGAAATTTCTCAGTCATAAATATTCCTATAGATATGTAGTTATTTCCCCATTATGCACATTTGTAAATTTTCTAAAATTTGTTAGTAATTTTTCGAATAAGTTCTCAAAAAATAATAAAAATTACAATATTTTCCACAAAATAAATTGTTAACCTTTTATTAAGTCACTTGAAACGCATTCTTTAGTTTTGGATTCAATATATTAACACTTCAGTATTATGTCGTCTCTATAAGTCAAACAGCTGTAATCATCTTTCATATTATCATAATCATTGAATAAATTAATTATAACATCCATATCTTTAATAAATTTCAGAACAATTAGGAAAACTTTTATATGTGGAGTACAAAATCTTTAAAAAAATACATAGGTTAATCATACATCGTCGTCCTTTTGACGCACACTATTTCAGTATAAAAAAAACGACAGTAGCTATAAACAAAATTTATACATCTTATGTGTTATAGTAACAAATAAATTAGATAACAGAAGTTTCACAGCAAGCGGGCACCGACAAGTTGTAGTATTGGAGCAGGTAGAGAAGTTCGTTCGTCGTTTTGACGAGTACGTATGATTCCAGGGTTAAAGAATAGGGCGCTTACGATCGATTTCCTATCGAAACATTTTGATAACGAAAAGTATAATTTAGCAGGTGTTATATATTTAAAGGAGTACTTCTTTTCCTTATATCATCCATTTTAAAAATATCGTTATTTTCGATAACGAAAACTACATTTCAATAGCCGCTACGACGCACCATTTACAAGATATTTACGATTAAAAATTTACGATAACGGAAAGTATAATTTAAAACAAAAATACTTTCCTTATATTATCCATGTTGAAAATATCGTTATTTTCGATAACGAAAACTACATTTTGATAGTCGTAATATGTTTGCTATGGCGCACCGTTTACGAGATATTTACGATCAAAAGTTTACGATAACGAAAAGTATAACTTAAAAACAAATATACGATAGTCCAACTTCAGTGTGTTAATAGTAAGTAAAAAATGAATGTATGGAAAATTAGTATGTAATTTAAGGGGGTGACTCACCCCCCTTCCCCAATGTTGCTCAAATTGAATTTTTAATTAGAGAATTTCATTCTTACGTTATTCGAATTGCCTTAAACCATTTTCCATGAGGAAGAAATTTTTGAATTACTCAAATAGTACGATTATATCGACATAGTAATCCCCTAGTTAACTACCCCATAATATTAGGGAATTGAACGAAAACAGATCAGTTAGATTTTTTACGTAGATTTGAAATCTGCAAACAAAATTTGAATATATTTTATTTTTTACCATCTTTTCGCAAAATTAACCCCCAAATTTTAACCCTCAACCACCCTGGTTGATGTAATTTCAACAAACTGCACATATATATATATATATATATATATATATATATATATATATATATATATATATATATATATATATATATATAGGTAGATAGCTCTTTAAAAAAGAGCAATATCGCCAGCTTGGACCTTGTCGCTTATTTTTTAGTGTTCTACAACGTAAATAATAAACAAATATTTTACTTCGCAAAAATACCACTTTTATTTTGAAACTTTGACAATATTGTTTCGAACCGTCAGTTTGAAACAATATGGAATATGGAATACCAATTATGGAATATGGAATATCAAATATGGAATACCATAAAGTAACGCTCAAATCTATTAATGTTCTACAACGTATTCAAATTCCATCAAAGTTGATAATGGATTCGGCCTCAGGACCCTTACTTTTGTAAAAGTGGTTTAATTAGAAATAAATTAATCAACGGTTAAATTTTGCTCGATATTTTAAATTTCCGGGAATTTTTTCTTCTATTGAACGGAAACATTTCATAACCTCAAAATGATTTTTATAAATAATAAATTATTCAAAATAAATTGTAGAAATTTTCTTAGTCATTGAAATTAAAATGAATCGTTTTGTCAAAAATGTTGACATTTTTAATACACAACATTAATATATCAAATACAGGTGAACCTTTTTTTGTGCGAACTTTCTTATGCGGCTTTTGTTAAAAAAAATGCCGATTAAAGTGCATAATGTGACGAAAAAGTAAGAAATTTAAACATTAATTATAATAATTTATTTTGATAAAATTATTTATTGATGGTTTTTTAAATATTACATAAGTATCATTACATTTTTTAAAAATGAAATATATTGTTCTCATGTCAAGGAAATCGTGAGATTTTGAGCGTTTTGAGTTATGTATTTTCGATGAAACCTTGTTTGTTGTCCCAATTCACCGCATAATAGTATATTACGTGATTGAGGTTGTAAGTTGCATATTACACACGAGGGAAAAAGTTACGCAAGAGCCGCGCAGCGGCGAATGCGTAATTGCGCGAGTGTGTAATATGCCTTACAACCGAGTTACGTACTATACTTTATCTACGACTAACATGAAATTCACAATAAACGACAAAAATTTTGTACAAATCTACAAATACCAATACATTAAAATTATATAGTATTTGAAATTTATTAAAAACAAACGTAAACAATCAGTTGCTAGGTAAAATTTTTGTCCAGATTCTAACATAATATGTATCATGTTTATCACTGTATTGCGGCCCATACACGGTGCAACTTGTACAACTTGGTTGAGTTGTACAACATGTTGAATCGTGTGTGGGGCAGTTGGTCAACTATTTTGATGGTTGCATAAACGGTTGAAGTAAAATCAAAATATTTTGATTTTACGTGGGCGGACCAAATGGTTTATGAACATGTTGTACTATGTGTGAGGTAGTTGAACAACAAAACCAGTACATATATGCTGTAAAGAGTGTAATCAACAAAATATTTACAGCGGTAACAATTGGAAAGTTTAAATATTTGATTTTGTTTGTTATTTCCAATAGCTTGCGGTGATAGCGCATTTGAAAATTTTAAATTTTTGAAAGAATTTCTCGTTGCAAGAAACCTTAATGTAATTTCCAAGTGTGTTTTTGCAGAAATTGCATCACGCATAAACGTATCTTCTTTGCTTCTTAAGGGTGTTATTTTTACTAAAATATCATTAAAAATTTCTTCGTTCATTCGCATATAATTTTTGTAATCGTCTGGTTCATATTCACTAATTTTTTTTTAAACAGTTTTTCATTAGAAAATTTTTTTCCCAACCACTCTTTGCTCTATTTTCTTTTTTTTCGTTTACTCAAGCTTTTTTTACTAATTTCTGCAATTACTGCTAAGGCAAGAATTTTATCGATAATTTTAACGAAGTTCTCTTTTTAAAAAGATTGTGAATAACTGAAGTTGGACAACAAGTTGAATGAATAGTTTAATAATGTATGGCAAACAGTTCAACTTGTAGTACAACAAGTTGAACCGTGTATGGGCCGCATATAATATATAATAATCATAAGAATAAAAGTGTAGAAGGCGTTGTTATTTTTAGCATACATACGTGTAAAGGGCCATTTTTTGTACAGTTGGATATGTGGCTGTATGTAAAACGTAACTTATTTAGATAGTATTTTGTACAATAAACAAGCAATTTCGTGGTAGTCGTAGATAAAAACTTTTTTTTTACAATCTGTAGAGAAATACTATACTTTTATAATTTTAATCTCAAATATTATCGAGTGCTTGTGAGATATTACTACGTATGACAAACTTTTGTTTGCATTTCAACACACGCAGTATTGATATGTTCACTTATCTATCGTTCAGTTAAACTGAAACTTTAAGCACTCGACTGCCTTGGTTAACATGACCAAAAACCACGTATGCAAATTAAAAATCACAAAGTGATTGAAAAAATTATCCGGATCGGCCGGGAATCGAACCCAGGATCTCCTGGTAACTAGCCAGGGGTGCTAACCACTACACCAACGATCCTATATGCTCGACAGGCGTCCGAGCCGAACACCCATTCAATCACCTATGTGTATTAGTACTCTCTCTGATTCGAGAAATAGTTATAATTTTAATCTCAAATATTATCGAGTGCTTGTGACACATTACTACGTATGACAAACTTTTGTTTGCATTTCAACACACGCAGTATTGATATGTTCACTTATCATTCAGTTAAACTGAAACTTTAAGCACTCGATTGCTTTGGTTAACATGACCAAAAACCACATATGTAAATTAAAAATCACAAAGTGATTGAAAAAATTATCCGGATCGGCCGGGAATCGAACCCAGGATCTCCTGGTAACTAGCCAGGCGTGCTAGTACCAGAAAGTATTCAGAGAGAGTACTAATACACATAGGTGATTGAATGGGTGTCCGGCTCGGACGCCTGTCGAGCATAGAGGATCGTTGGTGTAGTGGTTAGCACGCCTGGCTAGTTACCAGGAGATCCTGGGTTCGATTCCCGGCCGATCTGGATAATTTTTTTCAATCACTTTGTGATTTTTAATTGATATACTTTTATAGTTATTTATGAAGTTTTTGAATATTTTTTTTTGTGCGGTCCCTATATACCGCATAAAAAAAGGTTCAGCTGTACATATATATTTTTAATACGAAAGGAGATGTCTACATAGTTTTGTCTGTTAATGTGTAGGTTATGTTAGATATGTTGTTAATTATTTGAACGATTTCAAATATGTAGTTTTATTTCTGTAAATCATAGTCAAAGTCAGTTAGTGGCGGATCAGACAAACGTAGCTAACAGACATAGAAAATATGTTAAGAAAACATGAAACCAAAAATTCGTACATGAATATATATATATATATATATATATATATATATATATATATATATATATATATATATATATATTTTTTTTTTTTTGTTTAAAAATATATTCGACATTGTGACAAAAATCAACATTAAGGCGTTTCGAGGGTGTAGGATCACAGTAAAAATTTTGAATTCACAGACTCGTGAGTCCCATTTGTAAAATTTTTAGCTTGAAGGTATGTGGAATGTGGATCCAAAGAAAAAGTAACATTGCCGCAGTATTTATGTATTTTTTTTTTTTTGCTAATTACGAAACCCCAAGTACGCGCGGCCAACATAAATTCCATGTACAGTTGATCCTTTTTTTATGCGGTGGATAGGGACCGCATAAAAAAATCGTAAAAAAAATATATATATTCAAAAATATTATAAATAGCTATAAAATAGTTATTTTCGATACATATGCGTAAAGAGAGGTATTCTTAGAGCATGGATACCGGTATTTCGGTACTACCGAAAAACCGGAATACCGGACATTTTTATACGTTTTATAAAACCGGTATAAAATTTTCAAATACCGGTATTTCGGTTTCGGTTTCGGAGTAGGGATGGTAAAGTTGACTCCGACTTTAGTCGAAAGTCGATTATTTACTAAAAATAATCGACTTTTTAGAATCGATTTCAGTCACGCTAAGTCGATCTGGAATCGACTCTCACTCGATGACTTTTCGACTTTTTGCGTATGTGCAATGTGCATTTATAAATCGCGCAAAAACATTAGCTTAACATTAATTAAACGGTAGCTTAACATTGGACTGATTCGTATCGGTGTAAGCCAAAGCCGCTTGCACTCATTTTGAATCACATTTGGCTTGCTTTTGATATTTTTGTATATTCCTGTCCCACTTTTCATGTTCTAGAGAGAAGGGTCAAGTATTAGCGTTCGGTATATAGCGTATACGTCGATGTATATATCAAAACAAGTGTAAATTGATTCAAAATGAGTGCAAGCGGCTTTGGCTTACACCGATACGAATCGACCCATTAATTCAACTGTCCATTTTAATTTTAATTTTAATGTTTAACGCCAAATCGCGTGAAATTTAATGATAAATTATCTCTTGTTAAATTCTTAAAAATATATGTTCATTATTTAATAAATTGTTTAAAACATACCTAATACAGTACAGATTGTTTAAAGTATGTACTTAATAGTTTCTATAAATAAACTAATAAATTTTTGAAAAGTCGATTTAAGTCGAAAAATCGACTATCAGGGTCAATTAATCGACTTTGCGAATCGAAAAAATGAAAGTCGATTTTAAAGTCGAGAATCGATTTTCCGCGCGCCTTTTTCATCCCTATTTCGGAGCCACGAACTAAACTTTTTATAGCTATTTATGATATTTTTGAATATATTTTTTTTTTTGTGCAATTTTTTTATGCGGTCCCTGTCCACTGCATAAAAGAAGGTTCAGCTGTATATTTTTCTCGAATTTTTCAAACAGTTAGAATGGTAAATTAGCGCCTGTTTCGTTCAAATTTCTAAGTATGATTTTTAATTTCTAAGTAGGAAGTATTCGAAAATAAACAACAATTCTCATAAATTGTGCATTTCAGTTTTAATATTCTTCATAATCCGTGTTTTTCTTTTCATTCTATTAATATAATTTGAAGAAGGGTATAGGGGAAAAACTTGAAAATACAACGTACAACACAACAAACTAACAACACAACATACTAATAGAATTTAACTATTATTTAAAAATCAGCTCGTACTTATGTAAATTAAGTTTAGTTCATATTATAATTTAATATTTCGTTTCTGTGGTTCTAAATTAAGTTACATTTACTAGTAAGAACTTGCTTTGTACCATTTTTTTCGCTGTAAAAAGCTATCTTAATTTTCTTGCCACGGCTAAAGTGAAAAATCGACAATATTTTTATGGGACTAAAATTAAAAAAAATTATCAAATCTGTTGTTTACATTAAAAAAAAAAAGTTTTAACGTAGTTGCTCCGAGATAGTCAGGTACAAAAGTATATCTCAGCGAAAAAATTTTCTTTTATCAAAATTTAAATAATGCATTAATATTCTTCAGTTATTACATTTGTATACCACTTGTTTTTTTAATTTCCGCGCGCTTATGTTGTAGCAATATAAAAGCATTGCTGAAAAAGTGTTGAAATTTTTATCTAATTCCTTTGACACGTTTTCATTTTATTCAAAAAATAAAATTTTCCTATAAGAGCCCGTATTAAAATTACGAAACTTTGAAATCGTTTTTCTAAAAATTGGGGCGGTCAATTTTTTTTTCGGTATAGTCTCGTATTATTGGTATTGAATTAAATACATATTTAGAGAAGTTTCGTTAAAATTCTTTGAAAAAATCGTTTTATCGACCAACTATCTTAAATACTGTTTGTCGTAAAGCAGTGAACTATTTTTATGATATCTACGTGTTGTCAATCAAGCTATCATCATGTTTTTCACTTACACCCTTCATTTTATAAATGTATATACATAGGTATAATAACTTTTACATGACATGTGTTTCTTTCTCAAAGAAATTTATGCATTTTGAGAGAATTTAATTTAAATTTTGATTATACAAATAAATGTTTGCACAGTTTTCTTCACACCTTCAACAAACCTGTCAGTTTCATCAATTTGTATACAAGAGAAAAGTTTATTTCCTGTTTCGTATTAATACTGAAAACACATAAAAAGTGAGGTTTATACATTGTATGTATATCAAATAATGGTAATAAAAAAAGGATAAACAGTTCTCGACGTTATTACGTGGAAAATATTCCTTTAGGATAATTTACATGATTTTTTTTCTGTTTTACGATTTGGTTGATTGATCTACAGATTTGACGTGCTTATTGGAATAATTTTTGTTTATATTGCGATTCATGTATCATGCGTATGATTCATGCAATCCGATTTTCGTATAGAAATGAAACTTTTGAAACGATTTTGTTAAAAATTTTGCCCCAAACTTTGTTTGTATTCCGGGCCCTGGAGAAAAATGGCGGACTCCGGGAACAAACCGCATTTGTGAAAAATTTCCTCGCCAACAATAAGTAGTGAGCAAAAAAAAACTTGCTAACTTTTTTCCCGGGGAACGACAAACCTCTTATAAGTTATAATTCCACGAATTTGCCACCTAAAGTGTCTTAACAAACTTGACACAAGTGCATTATACCTTTCCGGGAGTACACATTATGTGTTTTAACAAATCGCGCATTGCTGCGCTCACTACTATAGAACTACGCATGCGCTTGTAACTGTTGTAGGAGCAACAAAAAAGGAGAAAATATAACTTACGAGAGGTTTATAACTTATGAGGAATTCTACTGTACTTGGTGGAAATTTATAAAATATGTGAATAATTTCTTCGTCATTTTTCACCAATAAATAATTTTTAATAATTGAATCTTTAGTTAAGATCCAGTTCAAGTATATTTTTAGTCTTTTAAGGGATTCTGCACGGCAATTTCTAGCCAGGGTGCTAGCCGAATGACCCGTTTGTTGTAAGCCTAAT
Source organism: Brachynemurus nebulosus (assembly GCA_035578155.1). Taxonomy (NCBI): domain Eukaryota; kingdom Metazoa; phylum Arthropoda; class Insecta; order Neuroptera; family Myrmeleontidae; genus Brachynemurus; species Brachynemurus nebulosus. The sequence goes on from JAPWDM010000008.1 coordinate 6,012,893, forward strand.
TAATATCCATTATCAAAAAATTTCTTCCCATTTGAATAGTCGATTTTATTCTATGCGAATTATCACGAATTACAGTGGAACCTATCTATAGTGTTCCACTTCGTTCACTAAAGGATTCAATATTAGCCATTTTCATATTTCAAAGATAATTTTCGCGTAAAAATACTGTCCGGTTAAGAGGGATTCCACTGTGTAATTTTTGTAAAATTTTGGGGTGTTTTTCATCAGAATTGATGTCTGTGTTCAGTAGTTTCCAGTTATTAATCCCAAATAAATTATTCAGTTGTCTTTTTCGCTGACGTTGAGGTGATTTTAGAAAGTCAATTCGTAAAATCGAATAATTTGCTTTTGATGAAAAGTGACAAAAACAACAAAACAGAAATTTTTAAAAATAAGTTGTGACAAAATTTTTTTTTTTAATATTGTGTGGTATTTTATGATAAATTTTAGTGATTATAAAGGAAGTATTTCCGGTTGCTTTTAATTATTCAGATAAAATTATTATATGTGTTTAATTCAATTTTTATTCACAAGGAGCAGGTACATGCGTTTGGTTTAGAACTGTCGATTATCGATAATTTCGATTATCGAAAACAGTCGAATAGAAACAGATCGTCATAGCAGTTTTCATTTGGAACACGCGGTTTTAAGCACACTTACAATATTTTTTTTTTTTTAAATAATCTTTTTGCACATGTGCATACAATATTTTTTGCAATTCTGAATTAAAATGAAAAAATTTAATTGAGAATGGAAAAATGATATCAGTTGGGCAATTCCGTATGTGACTGACTCTACATTGACACAATTTACGTTTTATTTTGCCTTATTTTACGAATATCACTATGTTTACAGTTTCAATTTTAGCATGGTTTTATAGTTGATACCCCAATTATCCCTCTGTAATAAAAAGTGTGCACAAATAACGTTGTGAAATATGATTTATTTAATAAAATGTAAATGTGACTGACACTACATGCAAAAGGAAGTCGCTTTCGAGAGTGTTTTTAAACTTCGAAAATCCTCCTCTGTACAGACGTTATAATTTTAAATTGTATATTTAACCGAAGTATATGAAACAAATTATTGGAAAATGATAAAATGAAAGACTTTACTGTTTTAGAAAAGTAGTTATTCGAAAAATAATTCGTGATTGACACTACAGATCAAAACGTGACTGACACTACCATCACTTTGAATTGCAAAAAAGTAGTATTTTTAAATGAAATCCTAGAAACTGACACTATAGGACATAAAATAGGAACTTTAAAATAATTTTAAAGGTACAAAAATGTACTTAATTTTATTATTTATTACCTAAAATACAAAATTTCTTAAGATTTTTCAAAATCTGTAAATTTATAATAAATTCTATTCCCGTTAAGGATTCAATTAGGATTACAATAATTCTAAATACTTGCCGTGAAATTTTAATTAAAATACCACTATAAAATACACTATTAGCTTATACTTACGACAAAACATTGAAAATTACACTATTTATAAAAAACTAAAAACAAACTTTTATTGAAATTTTGGGAACTTAAATTACTATAGTGTTGCCATCATATTAACGTATTTTTACTACCAATAACAATTATTTATTTTTTTCAATTATGGAGCCTTTTCCATGGAATTGCCCAGTTCATTAAAAATTTTACAGTTACATTTAAAATGGGAATCGTAAAATTAAGACACGCGAACCCGGGTGGTTAAAAAGGTAACTACTACTGCCAGTAGACAAGGTTTGTTTATTAGATTTTGACAATTCACAATATTTGTCTTGTTTTATTGACAAAATGCAAACTGCATATTTTTTGGAGTGTCATTTTTCTAATAATTTTTTATCGTTTCTAAATAAAGAGGACAATTACAAATTTCTACCATTTTTTTTTTAATTGTCAACTTTTGCCACCTGGTGACGAATGAAAAAACTACTGCCGGTAGGCTAAATATTAAACCACACCTCCATTTAATTTCCCAGCACAAAAAAGTGTAAAGAAATTATTAGAAAATTTTGTTTTTTGTTTATATTGTTTATAAATAACCATATTAGAGTAGCAACTTAACACTAATTTTTAACAAAAAGCGACCACGAGCATTCTAGTGGCTGATTTTTCTTTTAATCGATTCAAAATTTAAAAAGGAATAAAAAATTCCAATACTATTTTTTTACCAAATGTCGGCGTCACTGTGAAATGTTGAAATTAATGAAAGTAATAGGTAAGATACATGTATCAATTTTGTATTTGTAGTATTCTCTAAGCACAATTGATATATAAAAAAAAAATTATAACATTTTTTTAGAGAGAGAAAAAACTATTGAGAAATATGATATTTTAGAATGAATACGTAGACTAAAATCAAACATTTATAAGAAAACTTGTCAAATTATTTTTTTTATCAATTTTTAGCATTGAAGCCGTGGTTTAATCAGAAAATAGTATTTGAACTTTATATTTAATTTTAAATTCTGCATCGATTAAAAAAAAAAAACCAGCCACTAGAACGCTCGTGATCACTTTCTCAATTTCTAAGCAACTTTTTAAGGGTAAATTGCTAGCCTATATGTATTATCCATTTTTTGAGTAATTTAGGAATAGTTTAGCCATATGAAAAAGATTTTTCAACTTTCAGCGCCAATTTCTTTCCGGCAAAACGGAACAGTCAATTAATTTATCGATTTAATTTCGAAGGTCATTGAAAATTGTGATTAATTCAAAATATAAATTCAAATTGTGTGGGGCCCCCATTGTAAAATATCACATTTCGAAAATATTTAATATTGTCGTGGTAATGGCAGCACGTTCAGTCAATTATCGGAATTGTTATTTGGAAAATATTTTATGACAATTAAATTTAGTTAAAAATATTTTTCACTTGTACATATATTTTGAGCGATCAGCGAACAGTACCAGAGCGTGTCTGTTTTGGCGTAAAAAACTATTTTCGTACATCGTGGCTCTGTTTATCTAATTATAGCGCCCTGTTTTGTTTATTTCATTAACACTAATTGTTGTGGAGGTTAATTTCAAAGAATCAGTAGTACAACAGAAACTGTTTTTATGCGGTCTTTTTTGTGACTTTTTATGCGATTTTAACCCTAGAATCATACGTACACGTCAAAACGACGTACGAACTTCTCTACCTGCTCCAATACTTCAACTTGTTGTTACTTGTTTGTTGTGAGATTTCTGTTATCTAACTTATTTGTTATTATAACACACCACATATATTTATTTTGTTTATAGTCATTGTCGTTTTGTTTGTATTGAAATAGTGTCCGTCAAAAGGACGTCGATGTATGATTAACGTATGTTTTTTTTGAAGATTTTGTACACTACATATAAAAGTTTTCCTAATTTTTTTAAAAATTTATTAAAGATATGGATGTTATAATTAATTTATTCAATGATTATGATAATGTGAAAGATGATTACAGCTGTTTGACCTATAGAGACGACATAATACTGAAGTTTGAATTTATTGAATCGAAAACTAAAGAATGCGTTTCGAATGACTTAATAAAAGATTAACAATTTATTTTGTGGAAAATATTTTAATTTTTATTATTTTTTGAGATCTTATTCGAAAAATTACTAACAAATTTTAGAAAATTTACAAATGTGCCTAATGGGGAAATAACTACATATCTATAGGAATATTTATGACTGAGAAATTTCGCATTCTGTAAAGTCACACATGTCCACTGACTCATAATAGTTCATAAATTAATTATTACAATTGATGTATTTATCTATTTTTTAATTTTTATAATGAAAATATGCTTTGATAAAAAAATTAATAAATATTTACATTAAGAAATTTTTCCAAATCCAATTTTTTTAAATATTTTGTTCGCTTTTGTAGTATTGTTATGTAAAAAAAATGTTTTTTGCAAATAAACTCTAAAACTCTCCGTAAAAAGTCCATCCGTCAAAACGACGTCGATGTATGATTAACGTTTCTCGTAGACCAACGTATGATTCTAGGGTTAAAATTTTTTTTAAAAATGCCTATCAAAATGTATAATGAGAAAAGAAAGTAAAGAAAAAGTAAGAAATTTGAACATCAGTTTGCGATAAAGTTACTTATTGATTGTTTTTTTTTTTTTTTTTTTTTATTTAATCAGTACATTGAAAGAGAATATTTTTTTAATGATGTATTTTTCAGAATTTTCATAATATTATAAAAATTAAATAAAATGTTCTCATGTGTAAATTAATACTTTAACTTTTAAGTAAATCGTGAGATTTTGAGCGTTTTGAATTATGTATTTTCTATGAAACTATGAAATTTATGTATTTTCTATGAAACGTTCCCGATCCACCGCATAAAAAAACGATAAACTGTATTGGCGATGATAAGATTCCCTAGCGACAAGTCGTGGAACTAATATATGACAGATAATTTACATACAGTTAAATTTTCTAATAGCAATTTAACAAAGTTTTCACGTAAATTGTGCTTATAATTAGGTGATTTAAAGTGTTGAGATGAACACTAGTAGACACAAAAGAGAAGGGAGTACTTACTGCCGTGTTCTACAGTGCAGGAACTACAAAAGGGAAGGACCGAGTTTTCATCGTTTTCCTACCAGTACCAAACTTAAAAAACATTGGGAAACTATTCTTAAGATGAAAACTTCATCAGTATTTATGCGTGTTTGCTCAGAACATTTTGAGGTGTCAACATTACATACCACTTCATGTGGATAACTTAATACTCCAGAAGTTTGTGCAGCTAAACCCAGATAATATTTTAAGTTACCTACTTATATTTCATTCTTTAACACCAACACACCTCGCTTTACTCTTTCATAAATGTTCAACAAAGAAATAAATCATCACAAATTTTTATAAAGCAATGAAATAATATTAATCATCTGTCATATACTAGTTCCACAAGCGCTCACCAGGGAAATTTTATCATCGCCATACGTGCATTTTCGTGATATAGTTTTTAGGGTTTCGGAGAAATAAATTTCAGAACCCTACTCGATTCGCCATATCTGGTCTGTCACACCCTTTTAATTGCTAAATCTTTCGGCCTATCAAAAAAGAAAATTTTGTATGTATTTGTTACAGGTGTAAGCTTCAATTAATATTAGATCAATTTAAATTTATAGTGTTATTCTTTGTGGTTTTAAAACTTTGTCTAAAACAATTTATTTTGATATTCTTATGAATAAATTGTTGTTTAATCGAATTTTTAGTTACTTTGAAACATGAAAAAAGAAAACTGTAAACTTTTATTGATTTGTATTATTTTTTTTAAGAGAAATTTATGGGGACTTGATATTTAGATTAAGTTCGAGGTTAGTAGGGATGGAAAAGGGGTGAGTAGAGATAGGGCATGGGTTCGTAGGAACGCTATGTAAAGTATAAAGGGACGCGTGTGGGGTGATTAGGGACGGATGAAGGATGTATTGGAACATAGAACACTTTCAAGGTTATCAAGTTATTCGAGATTTTTATAAACACATTAAGCACTTTTTATACTTTATAAACTTTAGATGTTACATTTATTTCTCCACAAAATTAGAAGTATCTATTATTCCTTTTTTGGAATTCTAAATTATATTTTAGTTTCAATTTTTTTCGCCTTTTTTGACCCTCCACTTACACCATAGAGTAGAATTGACTCAATTTTTGGTATTTTTTCAGAAAAACCAAAAATATTTTCAAAAATTTTTAATTACTATCCTAAAGTAACCATTTTCGTGAAAATTTTTAATATACAGTGTAAACTCTATATAACGAACCTCTGTTTAACAAAAAACTCCTTAAAACGTAGAAATTACAAATTTTTGTTTGGTTTACATTATCATTCGTATATTGAAACACTCTTTATAACGTAATAGCCACTCTCAATAGCGAAAAATACGCCATTTTTTAAGCCAAAAAAAATTTTATTTCACTGACTTTCAAACAAAATAGTGCTACAGAGTCGTAAATATTTCGTGCGGACAAAGGGATTCTTAAAAATCCGTTTATTTGTTTGTTGTAATTGCCTAGCACATGTTTTTGCCTACTGTACTTCCGTACTATTGTCTTATTGCTGTCTTTACGTTATCATATTCTTAGTTGCTTTCAAACTTTTTAACTGTAAACATGGCGAGTAAAAGAAAGAGTTTGTGTATTGACGAAAAGTGTCATTTAATTCAGTCAAAATTAAAACCACGTACTAAATTCGTAAGTTGTATTCGTAAAATTATATTGTTTTTTTTTACTCTCCATATAACGAAAACTCTTTATAACGTAATAAAATACCCGGTCCCTTCAATTCGTTGTACGGAGTTTACACTGTATTAAAGAATAGATACTCGTAAAAGAAATACAAAAAAGTATAAAGTTTTTTTTTTTTTAATTCGTGCCGATTCAGTCTGCTGTTTTAAAAGGGCTCAGAACAGTAATCGCCTAATCGAAATGGTGTAGACAGAGACAGATTCTTGGAGACATCGAATTCTTCGGTTCACGAACAAGCAGTACAGTTAATTAGTTTTTGAAATTGAACTCTCCAATTTTTTTTTAATTCCTCGCACTTAATGCCTGTACAGTTCCATGCCAGTTGAATTTTTGTGTATAATTTATAAGAATTATATCTAATTCTGTATTTTAATGTGAGAGCATATGTTTTCTTCCTTTTAGTGTGTCTTGTATATAAAACATGTCAGACGATAAATACATACCAAGCAGTGATCTGTTTTTATGCAAAATTAAAATTTATCCATGTTGTGGATTTTCATTCTTACATTTAGGTCAAGTGTGACAAATGTATGAAGGCGGGCTAATCTTAAATGTTTAAGTACGTATACGAAATGGCACCAGTGTATTCGCAAATATCACTGTCACACAGGATTTACTTGTCACAAAAAGCAGGTGGGTCATTTACACGCCACTTCATCCAGGTCATGTCACCCATGACCTCAGATTTAGCTGAAAATTTTTTTATTTGTTTATTTAACCATCCTGATCATCTGGACAAAATTTTAAAAAATTATCTCTGATAGTTTTCAAGTTATGAATTTTTTAAATTTAGCAAAATAGGATTAAAATGGTGTTTCCGTGGCTATCACTTGCGGTGACGTTATTATATTAAAAAATCCATAACTTCTATAATATTTAGCATAAAGCAATATACTTTTAATTTCAAATGTTGTCGAGTGCCTGTGAAACATTATTAGTGTATGGCGAATTTTTATCCGTATTTAAACATACACCAATATTGATATGTTCACTCAATGTCCAGCTTTGGCTGATACTTGAACACTCGATGTACTTTGGCAAATGGCCAATTCATTATGTTAATTGAGTGAAGCTGGACATTGAGTGAACATATCAATATTGGTGTATGTTTAAATACGGATAAAAATTCGCCATACACTAATAATGTTTCACAGGCACTCGACAACATTTGAAATTAAAAATATAAAACTGCGTCTCGCATTAGAGAGAGATTGTGTTTGATTGATTACTAAATTGGAGTGGCATTCGAACAAGTGATCGGTGGCCTAATTGGTAAGGCGCTTGGCTGGTAACCAAGAGATCCGGGTTCGATTCCCAGCCGATCCAGTTTGGTAATTTTTCAAACACTATGTCAATTTTAATTAACATAATGAATTGGCCATTTGCCAAAGTACATCGAGTGTTCAAGTATCAGCCAAAGCTGGACATTGAGTGAACATATCAATATTGGTGTATGTTTAAATACGGATAAAAATTCGCCATACACTGTGTTCGTCGGACGTGTCTGAAAAATATTAGCGGGTAAAAAACCATTAATTTTTTTTCCAGATTATTTTAGTTTACATCTTTAGGGTAAATTAAAAAAAAAATACGGTTACTGCTATGCCTTTGGTCAATAATCACTTTTAAAGATTTTTTGTTTATTGATTAAAAAATGTCTCAAAATTTAAGTCTAACAAAGCATTGTATAGAAACACGAAGTGATAACCAAATTTATTTTTCCTGAAATCTCCTGACTTTTCAGAACTTCTGAACCGATCGATTGATTTTAATGAAATTTTCAGAAATTATGTAATTTGGTTCCTGGATGGTCCCTTACTGATTTCATTGCAATCAGAGTAACGGTAGCTACGCCGCTACCGTGACATTCAATTAAGATGTCAAATTCGCACCAGGTGGCATAATTTCCGAACCGTTCGATTGTTTTTAGTGAAATTTTCAGAAATTATGTGATTTGATTCCTAGTTTATCCGTTACGAATTTCATCAAAATCGGAGTAATGATAGCTACGGCGCTACCATGAAATACCATTAAATTTCAATATCTTACTTGCTATTAGTTCCATTTCGCTCAAATTTTACAAATAATTGGTGGTTAGTCTGTAGAACATTTTTTTTTTTTTTGTTTGTATTTAAATATTTTAAGTTACAATAAATTTTCATTAACTGTACAACGAAAATATAATTTCCGGGTATATGTTTGATGGAAAACTTGGAAATTTTAATATCGTCAAGTATTCTTTGTTTCAAACATCGCTTTAATAATATGATAGGGTATGAAATTTAAGACAAGAAGCAGTTTAAACATAATATGTTACGAGTACGAGGAAGCTGTGTGCCACATTTCATTTTGTATTTCCTTTTACGAGTACTTAAATATACTAAAAATTTACCTCAGCATGGTTATTTTATTATAACTAAAATTTTTAAAAGCTTTTATTTAACTTGCTATGTTAGTATGTTGGTTTAGATCAAATCTTGGAATCAAAATTTAGACAGGTTCTAATTGAGCTAGAGGCTTCAAATTTTGCATACGTTTCTAATCTTGATGACAATTCAATATTGTTTAATTAGTTTTTCCCTAAATTACCCCAAACCAAATTGTTGATTTTTAGATGCAACTTTTTGACATTTCGAATTGTCAAATATTGTCCATTGATTTTACATTGCAATTTTCTGTTTCCATAGTTGTTTGATTAGGGTAAATTAACCGATTAAAATATAGGTAAAAAAATTACTTCTTTATTTTTTTTAAAATTAATTGTAATCAGACTAAAGAGTAGAAAATAAAATAAAGTAAAAAAAATGTTTTTTAAGAAAAACCTTTTATTTAAAAATGGGATAAAAAAAATGAAATAACTACTGAGTGAAGTTTGATGCAATATGCAACATAATTTATAAAAGCTTGAGGCGTTTAATCAAGTTTGGTAAGCACTGAAAAGCAAAATAGCTACACTTATATCCAAAACAGAAATAATTAATGATAACGCCTCAAGCTTTTATAAATTATGTTGCATATTGCTTCAAACTTCACTCAGTAGTTATTTCATTTTTTCTAGCTCATTTTTAAATAAAAGCTTTTTCTTAAAAAACATTTTTTTTTTACTTTATTTTTTTAAAGATATTTCTGGCTTTTGAAAACCTTGGCAACCTTGAAAGTGCTCTGTTCTGTGTTGTTATATGTATATCCTTCAGTCGTTCCTAAACACCCCACATCTGTCCCTTTACACGTGACATAGCGTCCCTATTGATCCAACGTATATTTCGATTCACCCCTTTTCATTCATGTTAACCTTTAAATTAACTGTTATATTGCCTGCTATACGCTTTTTTTCCTCAAAAAGTGATTTAATTTTACTTTTTTGGGGGGTTATTTTCGAGGATTGAAATGAAGGTCATTACTATGTTTTAGTTCGTTTTACGTCTTTTTCGCATTCTCCACCCAATTGAATGAACTTGAAACCTTTTTCTTTTTATTCCCCACCCAAAAAGATATTTACAGTGGGGGTGTGGAAATTTCTTCGAACCATCAATTGGACGTAAATTAACAGACTGATGCGTATCAATTGACGTCACGATATAAAAATTCATTCGGGAAAAAAATGAGAAATAAAATTTCACAAGTTGTGAATAAGACAGAAACTAATTCTGTCGGAAACGATAAAGAATAAAATTATCGAATATTACCTAATTATTACACCCCTACACCCCTCTATATCGCTCCGAACATCCCATTAATTTTAAATATTATTGTGTAAAATGGCTTTTTCTTGCTATTTTTGCCGTCGAATGACCTTATAAAATGTTTCTGTGTGTATATATAATATATATATCGATCTTTTCAAAACGATCGTTTTACGTATACAAGGAAATATTATTATCGCAATTAAATTTAACCCTCTGTCTTTTATGAGGAAATTGGATAAGCAAATCTTTAAAAATTTTAATGATTCTCTAATTTACATGAATTAAAAATCTTTTGTTTGAATGGGGAATTTGAGTAATTTTGGGAAATTATTTTAAAACACACATATTTATGTATTATGCATGTGGGTCATTACACGCCACTTCATCCAGGTCATGTCACCCATGACGTCAGATTTAGCTGAAAATTTTTTTATTTGTTTATTGTTAACCATCCTAATCATCTGTACAAAATTTAAAAAAAATTATCTCTAACCCTAGAATCATACATTGGTCTATGAGTCAAGTTAATCATACATCGGCGTCGTTTCGACGAATGGACTTTTTACGGGGAGTTTTAGAGTTTATTTGCAAAAAACATTTTTTTTACATAACAATACTACAAAAGCGAACAAAATATTTAAAAAAAATTGGATTTGGAAAAATTTCTTAATGTAAATATTTATTAATTTTTTTATCAAAGCATATTTTCATTATAAAAATTAAAAAATATATAAATACATCAATTGTAATAATTAATTTATGAACTATTATGAATCAGTGGACATGTGTGACTTTACAGAATGTGAAATTTCTCAGTCATAAATATTCCTATAGATATGTAGTTATTTCCCCATTAGGCACATTTGTAAATTTTCTAAAATTTGTTAGTAATTTTTCGAATAAGATCTCAAAATATAATAAAAATTAAAATATTTTCCACAAAATAAATTGTTAATCTTTTATTAAGTCATTCGAAACGCATTCTTTAGTTTTCGATTCAATATATTCAAACCTCAGTATTATGTCGTCTCTATAAGTCAAACAGCTGTAATCATCTTTCACATTATCATAATCATTGAATAAATTAATGATAACATCCATATCTTTAATAAATTTTAGAAAAATTAGGAAAACTTTTATATCTGGAGTACAAAATCTTTAAAAAAAAATATAGGTTAATCATACATCGTCGTCCTTTTGACGCACACTATTTCAGTATAAAAAAAACGACAATAGCTATAAATAAAATTTATATGTCTTATGTGTTATGTGTTATAATAACAAATAAATTAGATAACAGAAGTTTCACAGCGAGCAGGTACCGACAAGTCACATTATTGGAGCAGGTAGAGAAGTTCGTTCGTCGTTTTGACGAGTACGTATGATTCTAGGGCTAATAGTTTTCAAGTTATGAATTTTTGAAATTTAGCAAAATAGGGTTAAAATGATGTTTCTGTGGTATCACTTTCGGTGACGTTATTATATTAAAAAATCCATAACTTCTGTAATATTTAACATAAAGCACTAATTTTTTCATCAAAATGTTCAGAAAAGTCAAGAGATTACAAGAAAAATAAATTTGGTTAATTATCACTTCATGTTTCTATGTAATGCTTTGTTAGACTTAAATTTTGAGACATTTTTTAATCGATAAACAAAAAATCTTTAAAAGTGATTATTGACCAAAGGCATAGCAATAACCGTAGTAATTTTTTTTTTCAATTTACCCTAAAGATGTAAACTAAAATAATCTGGAACAAAAATAATGGTTTTTTACCCGCTAATATTTTTCAGACACGTCCGACGTCTGGAAGCTCAAAAAATGAGCTTTTTGGAATAATTTCCCAAAATTCAAAATTTTTCTTTACACCATTGAAAAGAGGAGAAAAAATCACATAAAAAAGGTCTTTAAACTATTATTCTATGTCAACTAGTTTCCAAGAAAAACTAATTTTTATAAATGGAAATTCGCTATGTTATGTAGGATGCTGCGACAGTGGTATATACGGCGACCATTTATAAAAGTTAGTTTTTCTTGGAAACTAGTTGACATAGAATAATAGTTTAAAGACCTTTCTTCGGTCTTTAAACGGATTATTTCGAATTTCTAGACTAGAATACTGCCTTTAAAATTTAATTTTAAAAATCGTTAATTTTCAATAACAATTCATATTACTGAAAATGTGCCATTTCCAAGTCCATAGAAATAATAGTTACGGTCCTCGCCAGCGCTAAATATGTAAAAAATTTGAGAAAATTTCTTGCATAAAACCAGCTTCTTAAAAATGACCTATTTTTTTTAACAACTGTCACTTTTTAAGTGCGGTACATTTAAAATACAATTAATCATCCTTTCTTACTGTTTTCAATTATTTTTCTTTCATAAATAAATGAAAAACATTTTTCATACAAAAACTCTGTGTGACGTTTTTTCATCAACTTTTTTTTTCCATTTTTTTCCTTATTGTGTTGAAATCCCTGGAGAGTCACTTACGTTATCTCATTCTCTATGTATTTTTTCAGATGAAAAACATTTGCACGTGTTTTATTTACCAATGTTTACAACGTTTACATTGTTATTATTGTAATTAGGTACATTTGTGTCCTACTTTATCAACATACATCGGTGAGTGTAACATAACCTAACAATTATTGAAATTTTCCTCTCTATTGACAACATTATTGCTTATTGCTAATAATTTTTTTTTAATTAGCGTTAAATAAATATACTTTCGTATATGTACTTATGACCTATTTTATCTATAATTAATAAAATTTGTACTTATTACGGGTATTATTTTAATCAGTGTGCGCGCGCAAAATACTTCAATTTTTTTTTTGCGCGACAAATTTTAACTCGGAATAGTAAATTCAGAACTTTTATGTGTGAATTTAAAAAAAAATTCATAGGTATTCGTTGTGTGTATGGAGGGTAAATATCAGGAGGAGTATCTTGGCCGAAAAACAATAGAAAAATAGTTCAAAACTGTCCCGTTTTATGTACTAAGTAACAGTTCAAAAACTCGCCAGAATAGCGCTAGAGTAACAAAAGAATGTAGTGATTTTTTTGTGTTGAGTTTTATAAAAATTTTTAAAATAATAAAACTATTATATGTAACAATTATAATAAAAAAACAATAATTACATAACAACGCCGATGTTTTTCTTTCCTTGTTTACTTCTCTAAATTTACCCTTTTGCTATAGTAGCGCCGCCACTAGTTACCCCTTTCTGTGGACACTTTTTGATACAGAGATGGTGCTCCTGATATCTACCCTCCATATTTGTGTGCTTTTGCCTGGAGGGGATACGAAATTCGACTACAGCACCCAAGGTGGACAAATATTGCAGTTTCCCGAACGTTGTCTGTACATAATTTTACTGTCCTTTAAAAAAAAGTATTTTTTTTTAAATATCGTGTCTGACGTTTTCAAAACGAATATTTAATTACGATGTCTATTTACCAAATTCTACAAAGTAATAAAAAAAAATATTTGTAACCCTACTATTAAAAACGTCACTTTATTTTCAAATTTTCCAAAAAAATATAATAAAAGTTACCTCTTATGCTTTTTATTGGTTAATTATTGGAAACTATTCCATTTTAAGATATTTTTTAAAGTAAAATGAGCAGACGTATGGCTTTTATTAAACAAATTTTAATTTTTTAAAATATATTTTTCATTTATTTATAATAGTAAAATGTCCTGATAAATTGTCAAATAATCACTTTAGGTGGCTATAGTTTCGGCTCGGATACGAATCACTCTGATACGTAACGATACATATGTGGCATGTGTAAACATAGGCATATTACGTATTGATCTGTTATGTCAGTTGCATAAACTACAATAAAACATTGATAATGAGGAACCTAATCAAACTAAACCTAACATTAAAATAAAAATCTTCCCAGAGTAAGATTCAAACTGATGACATTTTGCATTCTTAATTTTGGTTTCTTCTTTGAAGGCGTGTTCTTATATGATATTATACTTAACACTAAATGGTCATGGACGCTGTACAGCGTCAAACTAAACCTGACTAATTCACACATCAGGCTGTATAACGTCAATAATTTCGTATATACAGACATAGCTCTCGCTCTTTGTCTAGTTACCATCAGTACCGGAGCGGTCTGATGTAATCTATAAATACATTATATATTGTGCAGCCGATCTATAGTCGCTGCCGAATTTTCACACCTGTTTGTCTGGACAGAGAACGAGCTACAGTTGTTTATGTATTGACGTACAAGTTGTTAAAATAGTGTATCAGTTAGTCAGGATTATTAACGTGTTAACGCTTTTGATGATTTAGAGTTTTAGACGAGTTAATTCGTCCAACAGTTAGGCAACTTAAATTACTTGGAACGATTAGATGACATTCTAACCTACTGTATACATACATGGAGATGAAAATTGACACCCTGTTCTTAAAACTTGCATTTATTTCCGTCTAACATAGCGTCTATCTTTATTCAACAAATATTGAAACGCCAGTGATACTTATAATAAACAATTATTTGACTGTACAGGATTTACAAAACACAATAAGATGATAAATAATCCATAAACATCTTCGTCCGCATTTTCCCAGATAATCCCAGTCATCTTAGTGTACGTATTAGTGATGTCGGGCCGAGAAGTAGTTAGTCGATTAATCGACTAAAATTGTTTTTCAGATAAAATTAGTCATTAGTCGAAAATATCGAGCACAGAGTAGTCGACTAATCGACTAAATTTTTAGTCGAATTCATGAATAAGGTAACCTATGTAACTCTTTCAAAAACGAGGTTTTCTTTTGAATTTAATTATAGACTTTTAATATTTTTTTTTTTTAAAGAAAAATATGAAATATCACAATATATTAATCATATAAAAGTTAAAAATCATACAAACAGATAATTTTTTAGTTTCCATTTTTTTTAAATGCAATAAATAATACAGAAAAATTGTTAAATTAGTCGTTTTTAGTCATTTAAAAAAAAGTTAATCATTTTAATCATTTAATCGAAGGTAAAATAGTCGACTAAAATATAACTAAATGTAAACAAAGTTAGTCTGTTTAGTCGACTAATTTTGTTTACATTTAGTCATATTTTAGTCGACTATTTTACCTTCGATTAAATGATTGAAATGATTAATTTTTTTTAAATGACTAAAAAAACGACTAATTTAACAATTTTTCCGTATTATTTTAGTGGACTTTAAAAAATGGAAATTAAAAAATTATTTATCTGTATGATCTTTAACTTTTATGTGATTAATATATTGTGATATTTCATATCTTGCTTTTTCTTAAAAGAAGAAGTCCATAATTAAATTCAAAAGAAAACCTCGTTTTTTAAAGAGTTACATAGGTTACCTTACCATGAATTCGACGAAAAATTTAGTCGATTAGTCGACTATTCTGTGCTCGATATTTTCGACTAATGGCTAATTGTATCTGAAAAACAATTTTAGTCGATAAATCGATATACTGCTTCTCGGTCCGACATTACTAGTACGTATACAGTAATTTAGTGAACAATGAGTGCTACTATAGTATGTCGTCTACCCTTTTATGTTTACTAAAAATTAGTAAAGAAAGGAATTTTATATTTTCAATTATCTTGGTTGACCACATACTGTAATAACACTTACAAATATCTTTTGAAATAGAAAGAAATAGATATATTGAAAGAATCGTAATAAGAGTGAGTGAGAAAAAGTGTACGGTGTAATCTCTGTTCTCTGTGTAATGATCTCAGTTAATGGATGATTCCAATTTGAATTGAATCGGATAGAGATAGACACGGGGTTAATATTGATCTGTGTTGAACGTTTTGACATGATTACGTACGTTTATGATGATACTTTATTGTTTACAACCCAACCCCCATTGTTACGGTGTTTGACGACGATAGTGTTTTGTTGTGTATAAAAAAAATAAATAAATATGGAGACGGCCGTGCAAGTGGAGAATGCCGCCACCACAACCGCCGGTATAGCCGCTAAACGGCTAACAACAAGGCGACGACACACCACCAACAATATCCGTTATTGTCCGCGTGGGGACATTGCAAAATCTGCTGAAAGGTAACATTAATTTGTTGTAAAATATATTCTTTGTAAGTTTAAATAATTTCCATACATCGGTCAATTTTTGTAGTAAAAATTATATTTTGTGGAAAAGATAAAATCATCGACCATAGAATATATTATATATACCCTATTGGAATCTGTCAAATAGGCGTGACTTAATAAAAATGGCTGACGAAAAAGTGCATTGGCATTAGTTTTATATGCAACAGTTAGTGCGATACTAATAAATATTAAAACTATTTGTACGTGAGTTGACGTGCAAGTTCGAAACAAAGAAATTTTATTGAACGAGAGAGAATTTTGTATCTGAAAAATAGTTAAAATGTGGTAAAAATATGAAAAAATGCGTGAATGAGTTACTGAATATTACAATTTACAGTATTGGCAGGGTGCGTAGTATATGGTGGGGATAATTAAATCGATTGCAGCGTGAGTAGTGGAGAAAATAGGCAATAATACATGCTCATATGTGTTTATAGTGTAATAAAAAATATTAAATAAAAATATAATACATTGATCCACTTTGATTATAAACGCAATTGCCACTAATATGTCGTTCCTTATGTATCTGTCAACGTATTAACGTCTACACGTCAATCCATAAATACAGAATTAAAAATATTTGAGGTATTTTAAATTCACATACAATGATGTTTCATAAGAAGTTATTGATGTTTGCCTTATGTATGACTGTACATTCAACTAAATGACTTATGCCAGCATTTCTTAATTTTCGAATTTCCCTGACATGTTTCACTATCACCAGCAACTTTTTCCTCTGCATAGTCCGGGGTTGAAAGGAAATACTGCCTTGATAATTATATCCATGTTAACGTCGAAAATTGTTTAATTACATTTATAATACAACTATTATACTTCATCCAGTATTTTATACCTCAAATTGTTCAAATTTATTTATAAAAAAAAATAATTGTAAATAACAAATATTTGTATTCAGATTTTACGGTTTTTTTGAAAATATTTTAAATTTATACGGTTACCATTATTTAATAGCCTGAAAAAATGTATATTATAGATGTCGTTGCCATCACGCACCCAGCCAATACAAATGTCAAATTTGAATGGTATAGTATATTTTTTTAGTTTAGAAATGACGTGTCATTATCATCTCTTTTCAATTTATGATGCTAGCTGTCCTTTAAAAAAATTACACGATACTGATCCTTAAAATAGTACATAAATTAAGTTTATGATTTCATTTTTTCTTTTTCTCACTTATGTCAATTGCCAAATTATATAAGATTTCACTTACGGATTTGTGTATATACGGAATGAAAGTTAGAAAGAGATAACATATCATTAAATTAGGTATTATTAAATAATTTTCACCAATAATTTTTTATTTTAACCACCCATTTCAGTTCATATTTTTGTGATACCTATGTAGTAAGATATCACAATAGTATTATATAGTACAGGGTGACGAACGACCTGGAAAATTTGGAAAAGTCAGGGAATTTCAGCCGTAGTCAGGGATTTTTTTCAGTTTTCGCCCCGGCGAGAGCGTCGACTGATAGTTTTTCTAAAAAGCTTTTTGACGATTTTTTTTTCTCTTCAGTTGTATTTTTTGCCACTGACGAGCAAAAAAAAAAAGGTCACCAGAAAACTTTATATTTAGAAATAATTAACATTTAAACAATATTTTTTTCGGAGTAGGCCAGAAAAGTCAGGGAATTTTTCAATCGCCACCCTGTAGTAGTGTTCAAATACCGCCTTAAAATATTTTTGTTTTTCGTAATTCTAAATATCAAAATGATTTCGAAGTCCGTTGATGTAGTGTGGGCCATGTAAGGACCGTCTAGTTTTCCGATATCTATGCATCAATTTATTTTTTTATTACATTTGATTTACGTCATGTTGTGTATTCAGATCGAAATTAGCAATAATTAAAAAAAATAAAAATTTATTTACACATCGACATAAAATTAATCCATAAAAACGCTCCTTAGAAATACGATTACGTGCATCTCGATTATTGAAAAATGTTTCATTTGTAATTGTTTCAATCAGTTCAAAATGATTATAATTGTTACCCATCACTAAATTTACTATACAAATTTGTAGTTTAAGGGGGTATTCTGGTCTAGACGGTCAGGTATTTTTCCAGGCATAATAAATAAAAAATCTTAAACACTTTTACTATCGTTTTTTTTTTTTTTTTTATTAGCATTTGAAAAGTACAAAAAAGTAAAAATTGAAAAAGTATAGGCCGGCAAAGTAGGGACTCAAAAAAAGCAACACCTGGTTGACATGATTCCGATCCCCTCGGTAATGGAGTATTATAAGATGGAGATTTAACTTATATGAGAGGAATTGACAAAATTGGTCAGGAAAATGGTAAATATAAGGTTTTCTTTTTTTACCATTCGCGGCGTTAATATTGCTCGAATACTGATATGAATATAGCGAATATAGTAACATAAAACGGATAAAACAGAATGTAACTACAGTACTTATTCTCAAATGGAAACACGTCGGGACTGAGGAAGTGAGTGTTTCCATTTGAGAAACACCAATGTCGGTTGATGATATTTAATAATAAAGAAATACATAGAAATTACATATGTATGAAATAAACTCTTATAGTTTAAATTACTTTATACGGCGGATATCCAATGGTACTGACTCCGATTTTACATAGTGACGTTAGCGAATTATATAGTATACAACAGAAATGATGCGACGCAAAATAAAAATTGTTAAGTTTATTTTAAAAACGATCGAAAAACCCACTTCATAACTGAGTTGAACATTGAAAAAGATTCCAGAAGATTTTATTCAA
Source organism: Brachynemurus nebulosus (assembly GCA_035578155.1). NCBI lineage: Eukaryota > Metazoa > Arthropoda > Insecta > Neuroptera > Myrmeleontidae > Brachynemurus > Brachynemurus nebulosus. Next base: position 6,031,716 of record JAPWDM010000008.1, read on the forward strand.
AAGCTAACAAAGATAATATAGAAGCCCGCGTTTCCATTTGAGAGTGTTCCATTTGAGAGTAAGTACTGTACCGCTTTCGTATCCGTTGAACACGAGTGCCATCTTTGATTTGTACACTTTTTTGAATACATTGAGTTTCGTCTCCTTGTATAATCTCCGTACCCTCGGTGATCAACACAAAATTTTAGTGAATTCTTAAAGAGTAAGGATGTCATTTTCGTTTGACGGGAGCGACTTTACAAAAAAAAAAAAAATTGTTGGCAAAATGGCGTCCATGAGAAAAAAAGAGTTTTTTCCCATCATTTTTTCAGTTTTGCGAATTTTTTGAATATATTAAGAAGCTCTGTACAAAATTTCAAAGCAGTCGGTCCACTAAAACTTGTGATATCATGTCAACCGTTTCAAGAAACATAGTTTCGAGAAAAACGAGTTTAAAACTTGGAGCCTTGTTTCGGGCAGTCTAAGTCATTTAATGGTGTGTTAATACTTACATTTTTTTTAATCAGCGGACAGCGATCCCTGCCTCGTACAATGTTCCTTTCTCTAAACTTTAAAAATATGCAAAAAAATCGATTTTTTCGAATTTTTAGACCAGAATACTCCCTTAATAAACAATATTTGAAACTATTTTTAAAATCAAGAACATAATAATTAAAGCAATAAATCATATTGATTTATATTTTTATAATTGAGCATCATAAAACATTTTTTTCACTTATAATAATAATACTCCTTACGTAAAAATTTCTGGTCGCACTACTGCTTTATTCGAATGTCTGTCAAAAAAGACGTATTTTTTAATTAATTTTTTTGTTTTATTTTTATTTAACTTTACTACAACGATCAGAGGGGTTACAGAGACGAATGGTGCCCAACGTGGGGCAAATGTTTTCATATTTAATGACGCAGATTTAAAATAAACAAATAATCGAGGTGATTTTATGTACCAATACCAATATTTATTACTTTAATTGATCGACTGCACGATGGGGCTGGGGGCGGGGGCGGGGCGGTAGATATCAAACACTTTCTGAACACCCTATACATATATGTGATGTTTATTTGTATATTTGTATGATAGCGAAACGAAAACTTGTATGTGTAATTTTAAAAATAAATTTAACTGGTTGAATGAATGTAAAATGGAAACTGGTTCGCGTGGTCAGACGATCGCAGACGTACGGACGTCAAACCATCGCCATTTATTTGTTTACATTCAGAAAAAAATCGAACCAAACTTCAAATAAATTTTAACAAGAATAATTGTATGTCTGAACAAAACATTCGTTTTTTCATGTATGTTATGGAGATTAGACAAGGGGACGAAACTCAGTGTATTCAAAAAAGTGTCCAAATCAAAGATGGCACTCGTATTCGACGGATACGAAAGCGGTACAGTACTTATTCTCAAATGGAACACTCTCAAATGGAAACGCGGGCTTCTATATTATCTTTGTTAGCTTTTGAATAGAATCTTCTGGAATCTTTTTCAATGTTCAACTCAGTTATAAAGTGGGTTTTTCGATCGTTTTTAAAATAAGCTTAACAATTTTTATTTTGCGTCGCATCATTCGCTGACGTCACTATGCAAAATCGGAGTCAGTACCATTGAATATTCACTGTATAAAGTAATTTAAACTATAGGAGTTTATTTCATACATATGTAATTTCTACGTATTTCCTTATTATTAAATATCGTCAACCGACATTGGTGATTCTCAAATGGAAACACTCACTTCTCCAATCCCGACGTGTTTCCATTTAAGAATAAGTACCGTAGTTACATTCTGTTTTATCCGTTTTATGTTACTATATTCGCTATATTCACATCAGTATTCGAGCATTATTAATGCCGCGAGTGGTAAAAAAAGGAAATCTTATATTTACCATTTTCCTGACCAATTTTGTCAATTCCTCTCATATAAGTCAACTCTCCTTCTTATAATACTCCATTATGTATGTATTGGGATCTGCCGAATGAGGGTATGACATCTGGTGTTTAAAAAGTAGACCATTCTTAACCCTTAACTGGTCTACTCACTTTTTGAAACATAAGTAGTCTACTGGAGTACAAAAGTTATTTTCTTAAATTATTGGTTAATCTGCTTTGAAAATAGAAAAGTATTATTCAAAATATACCAAAATATTTTCCTGAGATCATAACATATTTTATTTAATCGTTTTCACAAATATTTTTCGTGGAAATATCTAGGCATATGAAATTAGAATTTAAATTTGTAATAAAGTAAAAAAAATTAGAATTGAAACATTAACCTAAAAATAAAATTGTATTTTTGCATATTTCAGAAAATTAAGTTACCTAGATCTGTTTAGACATAATAGTTATTTGTGTATTAAGAGCGCAAAATGGTGCTTTGCCGCTCGATTGAGAATGTTGACGCGCGACGCCGGCAGGCGGAGCGCGTTAATCTCATGAGAGCGGCAAGTCATTTTGTGCTCGAATTACACACAAAATTTTTTTTACAATTTTATAAAATTTTTTTTTTATTTAAAAGATACTTGGAAAAATAATAATGGACGTTAATATTTAAATTAATGTTATAATTTTTGCAGCTTCAGAAATATCTGGAGGTGTACTTGAGAAATCACTGTCACTACATATTTCCATCATATATGTACATATTTTTTTAAATTTTTTATTCTAATTATTTATTAGTTATAGTTAGTTATTATTTTTAATTAATATTTTGCAGTTATTTTGAAATTTAATAAAATTAATATTTCACTTGATTACGATAAACATAATAATTTTAGAATGTTTATTTGTTACCATAGAAAATATAAACAACGCCTACCGGATTTGTAATTAAATACAGGTTGAGCGAGCGACAAACTATTACTTTACCGCTTTAAAGCGCAAAGTAGAAATTTGTTGCTCGGCAAATACACATTTTGCGCTCTCTTCACAGGGCGCAAAAGCCTACTTTCCACTAAGATTGTAGAAAAATTAAATTAAATTAATTAATTACCTTTAATTTGGTTAATTATTTTAAATAAGATTTATCAGTCTACTGGGGTACAAAAAAACTAAATCGTTAATAACCGAAATTAAAAGTTTGTAAAGAGAAGGTAATCACACATCAAATGGAAGTATGTACTTAATGTCATTTGGGAATACATGGTGGTTACAGTTCAGTAATAGCGATTATAAAAAAAATTATTTTAAAAAAAATAAAATTGGATTTGTACCCGAGTAGACCAATTAAGGGTTAAAGTGCATTTGCTGAAATGTTATAAAGGGGTTATACCTAGTTGCCAGCCCAAAAAAAACGCGTGTTTTTAAAAAATTTTTTTTGAAGGAACCTTTTATTCAATAAATCTATGGAAAACATATATAGGTAATATATTTCTTATATTTTGAAATCACATAGTCTTTTTTTTTTAAAATACAGTATTTTACTGCTCCTGTATCTGATCTCCTGGAAGTCCTTCAAAAAAAAGTGTTCGGCGGTGAGCAACATACCTCTGGTTTGGATTATCCGAAATGAAAAATTCAAAGAAAATTCTTTAGTGGAGACATGAATCCAGGTATTAATCGAAGGAATAGTCAAAATTTTGAATTTTGACAAAATGGCGGCTTCCCCCCAAAAAAGTTCCGATTTTCAAGAAAAATTTCCAATTTCAAGTGGTCTAAAAAATCGAAATAATTGTTAGAAATTTTATTCCTTCGATTAATAGCTGGGGAATATGTTGACAAAGATTGTGTCAAAATTTGAACCCGATCGGTCAAGCCGTTTTGGAGAAATCGTGCTCACCGACTTTGAAAAGATCATTTTGAGAAAAACGCATTTAAAGTTCCTTTCGTCTACTTTCAACCATACGGAGACGATCTACGAATACACATATATCTTCACGAATATTTGTCGGATCGATTTGATTCTGAAAATGTAAAAAAAAAATGATTTTTTTTAAAATTCTAACTTGGTATAACCCCTTAATGATTTGAACTTTATCGATCTACATTTACATACAACTGATTTGTTTCCTCCATTCATTGACAGTTCTCCAATTATTTCATGACATTTTACCATTCAAATTTGACGTTTGTATACTGTAAATTGTAATATTCATTAATTCATTCACTCATTTTTTCATATTTTTACCACATTTTAACTATTTTTCGGATACAAAATTCTCTCGCCTTCAACAAAATTTCTTTGCTTCGAACTTGTGTCAACTCATGTACAAAGGTTTTAATATTTATCATTTTTTCTTCATATAGCACTAACTATTGCATATAAAACTAATGTCAATGCACTTTTTCGTCAGCCATTTTTTGTTAAGCCACGCCTATTTGACAGTTTACAATACATTATTTATTGTACGCATGCGTATAAATAATATTGACGGTTCCGAATCAGGTAAATGGAATGAATTTTACAAGTCAATAATTTAAAGTACCTATGTCATATATTATTTAACCGTGTATTTTACAAAATAATTAACTTAAAAAGAAAAATTCATTTCGCTAATGAGTAGATGTCATTAGTGATTATTAAACAAAGTGGCTAATTTAATTAAGTCATTACATTACATATTTTGTATTAGCTGCCTTTTTTTATTGCGTTTTTTTGTAAGTATGAGACGAAACCTTGCAGAAATGAAATTAGTATGAGTTTTGGAAAAAAATTAATTTATGTAATTAACTATATTAAGTAATTTAACTATAAATAACTATACGTCGTCCCTAGCCCATAAAAATAAAAAGTATGCTGCTCAAAAATAACAATATTTCTGTCATAGCATCCTGCATAATCTAGCGAATTTTTCGAAACTTGCGTTTAAGAGTATAAACTTCTGTTACATAAAACATTTACATGTAGGTATTTTGTAGTTTTACGTCCATATTTCAGACGCCACCCACATCATTTTTTTTTTATCAAAAAATCATCGTCTTGCCGAATTCATCTCCATAGGAAAATAGTTCAAATACAGCTGAACCTTTTTTTATACGGTGGATAGGGACCGTATAAAAAAATTCGCACAAAAAAAATATATTCAAAAATATTATAAATAGCTATAAAAACATTAGTTCAGTCCAGATTGTAAAAAGAACTTTTTTTTATGCGGTGAATTGGGACCGCATAAAAAAAGTTTCATCGAAAATACATAACTCAAAACACTCAAAACCTCACAATTTCAATAGAAATTGCTTTTCTAAACAAGATAAAGCCTTAATTTACCTGTAGAAACATTTTATTTCATTTTTACAATATTATGAAAATTTTGAAAAATACATCTGTAAAAAAATTAAATGATGCAATAACTTATGTTCTTATGCAATGTATTGATTAAAGGTTTAAAAACTGTTAAAAAGTATTTTTATCAAAGAAAGTTATTATAGTAAATGTTTAAGTTTCTTACTGTCTCTTGATTTTGATTCATATTATGTATTTTAATGGCCATATTTTTTAAAAACCGCATAAAAAAAATTGCACAAAAACAAAACAGCACAAAAAAGACCGCATAAAAGAAGGTTCAGCTGTACTACTATATTTTGATTTTAAATAAAAATGAGTGTCGTAGTTAAAATAATATTCAAAGTTAATTATCGAAAATCAGTTTATATAATTTGGAAACTTTGACAGAATAATGCCCAGAATAGAGCATCAATAATTTTAGGTATCAGTGTATCTGATCTAAGAACTAATCCAAGGGTTTGGCCTGGCGAACATTATTTTCAGCTTCTAGACACCTCAAAGCAAATTTCTCATCACAATCTCCAGTTCAAGTCGCACCATGCTACTCGCTGTAATAGCTGAATTTACCTTACAGAAATTCACTAATAACAAAGCAACCACATGTTAAATAAATATTTGTAACTAGGAAGTCTTTATAAATGAATTTCACTCTATTATTAACGAAAACAGGCACAAAAATGTAAGGATTCAAATTCAACTTGTAAATACTGAGAAAAATCGGCGCAGATCTTCACAGTTCCAAAACTAAATTTCGATTTTTTCCTGAAGACAACTATTTTTGACTAAAATTTTCCTTTTTTTCCAGTGATGTTGAACAAGAATCCGGTTTATCGTACAATACTAATTCTGGCAGCTCGTCTAACTCTAGTCTTTCATCTGGACCGTAAGTATTGGGCTTTAGACTATCGTAATTTCTTTTTTTCTACCCCTACTATTAAAAGTAACATTTTGTGCACGGCTAACTATATGTAAAAATTAACAATTGCCCACACTGTGCGGAAATACAGTGGTAAATTATTTCCTACGCCTTAATATAATAAAAAAGTAGGCTGTTCCGTTAGTTTAATATATAATATATAGAAGTAATACTAAAAATATACAAATATGTATGTTGATTATTTATTATTGTTTCCATAGTTTCAAAGTAGGTATGCTTTGGCAAAAATTTGAACATCTTACCACTGACATTATAAATTTTGAAAAATTTTTACTAGTTATTTAAATTTTATTTTAATTATTTATGTTAAATTTTACGAAAAAAAAATGTGCTCGTAGAAAAAGTATAGTGTAAAATACGTGGGAAAAGCTTATTGTACAATACACTATTTTTAAATATATTAATTTTTTTTTTGAACACCAGGTCATTAGATAGTCCATCAACGTCACTTGAAGCGGTTACCGCGCCGTTAGCGAATAATGCACGCGTGCGTGTTATAGGTGAAAGTGATCCGGAAGCGGAAGCGTCACCGGATCCAAGTGAATGGGCTACAAATATCCCCGAAGAAATACTGTCCAGACTATCACCTAGTGAGAAAAAGCGACAGGATGTTTTTAATGGTAAAATATTAAAAATACAGTGGAGATTCGATCATAATAACTTCGATCATAGCAAGTAGTAGATATGTTTTTGTATGTGTGTACGTGTAATAAACATTCCATAGGCGGCTTTTGGTCAGTAATGTTAAATTTTAGTTATAAATTTGTTTATGAGTGAGCTTATAGTGTTTCTTTACAAAAATTATTTTATTATTATTAGTTTATCGTGTTATAAGTCGTGATTGGTGGGAAAAGGAGGCATTTACGGCATAAAAAAGAACAAATATCTTGCTATGATTGGATTTATTATGTACTGAGATTTATTTCTGAAAATGTTTTTAATATTTGAATTTTTTTTTCTTTTTTTGTAGAACTTTTACAAACTGAACGATCACATGTCCGACAGTTACGGGTATTAGAGAATGTTTTTCAGTTACCGTTGGAAAATAGTAATCTGTTAACGCAAGAACAGTTAAATCTACTATTTCCGAATTTAGACGAAATGTTAGATCTGCATTCGAATTTTAGTCAAGCGCTAAAGGCGTTACGTAAAGAAAAAACGTTAGTGGGTGAAGTTGGTGATACATTACTTAATATGGTAAGTGACATAATCGCCTTAAAAAAAAAGTCCACGTCAACATTTGAAATTAATTTGCAATTTGACGATCTTGTGTTATTTTTTTATTTTTTTTTTTTTTTACAAAATAGTATAAATTTTAAATTTCCCGCTAAATTGCTTGACGTCACACCTCAGTATTGTCAAAAAATAGAGAAAATCGGTTTTTTTAGTTTTAATTTTTAACAACGTAATTTTGGAATTATAGCATAACTTTTTTTGCGATCTTTTTTGCCTATTCAAGTGCATAAAGCGAATAAAAAGCAAGAGAAAGTAAGAAATTTAAATATTAATTTGCGATAAAATTACTTATTTATTGTTTTTAAGTATTTAGTCGGTACATTGTGTAAGAATGTAAGTTATTGCATCATTAAAATTTTTTACAGATGTATTTATCGCAATCTTTATAATATAAAAATGAAATAAAATGTTCTAATTGTGTAAAATAATACTTTTTCTTGTTTAGATAAGCAATTTCTAAGGAAATCGTGAGGTTTTGAGCGTTTTGAGTTATGTATTTTCAATCTGCTGCTATACTTTTTATAGCTATTTATAAAGTTTTTGAATAAATTTAATAGATTTGAGCGTTACTTTAAGGTATTTCATATTTGATATTAGTAAATAAAAACACTTTACAAAATACCACTTTTATTGAATATAAAAATTCTTGTAAAAACACGTTTGAGAATGGTTATATTGACCGAAACATGTCATAAGAGTTTTTATATTCAATAAAAGTGGTATTTTGTAAAGTACAGTGTAAACTCTATATAGCGAACTTCTATTTAACGAAAAACTCCTTAAAACGTAGAAATTGCTAAAGTTTGTCTGGTTTACATTATCATCCGCATATTGAAACACTTTATAACATAACAGCCACTCTCAATAGCGAAAAATACGTCATTATTTAAACCCAAAAATTTCTGTTTCACTGACTTTCAAACACAATAGTAATACAGAGTCGTAAATATTTGGTACGCACAAAGGGATTCTTAGAAATCCGTTTATTTGTTTGTTGTAACTGCCTAGCACATGTTTTTGCCTACTGTACTTCCGTACTATTGTCTTATTGCTGTCTTTACGTTATCATATTCTTAGTTGCTTTAAAATTTTTTAACTGTAAACATGGCGAGTAAAAGAAAGAGTTTGTGTATTGACGAAAAAGTGTCATTTAATTTAGTCAAAATTAAAACCACTTACTAAATTCGTAAGTTTTATTCGTAAAATTATATTGTTTTCCTTTACTCTCCATATAACGAAAACTCTTTATAACGTAATAAAATACACGGTCCCTTCAATTTCGTTATATGGAGTTTACACTGTAAAGTGTTTTTATTTACTAATATTAAGTTTTTGAATATTTTTTTTGTGTAATTTTTTTATGTGGTCCCCTATCCACTGCATAAGAAACGGTTCAGCTGTATTTGTAATTATTATTGTTTTTTATTGCGTAAAATTTTAAATCAAAGTAATAAATTCTTTAAGCATTTGAATTCTCGCGCCACTTTAGTTTCATCATACGTTTGACAATACTGAGCTGTGATGTCAGCCATTGTAATTTATATATATTTATGGCAATTTTTTTGTAGTTTGATGGATCAGGCGGTGAACGATTCGAGAAAGCAGCCGCGGAATTTTGTGCCCGACAACAAATTGCCTTAGAATGGTTACGTGAGCGACGAAAGAAGGATGCCAAACTTCATAATTTCCTGACGGACTGTGAAGCTGACAAAACGTGTCGACGGCTTCAATTGAAAGACTTGATTCCCACGGGCATGTTACGACTAACCAAATACCCGTTACTCTTTGAAAATTTGGCGAAATACACGTCACAGTGCCTTTCCGACACCAATAGCGTGAATCCAATCACGCAACAAGAATTGGAACGGGTACAACGGGCCCTGGATCGTTCCAAGGAAATTTTGAATAGCGTGAACACGGCGGTGAAAAAAGCGGAAGATTTTCAACGATTGGTCGATATTCAACGGCGTCTGGATCGTTCCGGATTCGATAAAGTGGATCAACCAATTGCCGTTGAGTTCAAGAATATCGATATTACAAAACGTCGATTGATTCACGAGGGGGCGCTTTGTTGGCGCATCAGCAATCGACAGCGTATAAATCTTCACGTGCTCCTGTTGGAAGATGTGATACTGCTGTTACAAAAACAGGATGACAAGTATTCGTTGAAGTTTCATCACGCCTCGACACCGGGTGGCACCGATCGATCAATTATTATCAGTCCGATTATTCGAGTGTCTACTGTACTTGTACGTTCAAATGCAACGGACACTAATTCGATTTTTTTGATTACAACCGCACAGAATGGTGCCCAGATGTACGATTTAGTCGCGTCGTCACCGAGTGAAATCAAACAGTACGTATCCTGGTGAAAATGTTGCGTGAATAATTTGACAGTTTCCATTTTTATTTCGGGAAAATTTTAAATAAATATAAATATAATTTGCGTTGTCAACTTTTCACTATATTTAAATTGTTTAAGTTACGAACCGGTTTTCGAGCGATTAGCTCATCATCAGGTATCAAACAAGATTGAGGGTTATCTTTTGGATTACAACTCTTTATATAAAATTAAATATGGTGGTGTTACAAATTCGCCGAACCACTGATGGTCAATTATCACACGTAACATCACCATATTTAGTTTTATATTATGTCCCTGCCACTCTACATATAGTCCATTATAAATAAAATAAAGTAAAATACCCCTGTCGCAGCATCCTGCATAACATAGCGAATTTCCGTTTATAAAAATTAGTTTTTCTCGGAAACTAGTTGACATAGAATAATAGTTTAAAGAGCTTTTTTATGTAACTTTTTCTCCTCTTTTAAATGGTGTAAAAAAATTTGGCAAAAATTTTTGAATAAGTGGAAATTTTGGCAAAAAACTAATTTTTTGCAAGAACCAAAACCATGTTCCTGGCATCCAACGTGTCTGGCTGAAGAACTCATCCAAGATTTTTGGACTTCCAACGTTGTCACCAAATTTCGTAACCCTAGGACGTTTCGTTCGAGAGTTATCGTGCTGATACATAAATACATAAATACATATATACATATATATATATATATATATATATATATATATATATATATATATATATATATATATATATATATATATATATATATATATATATATATATATATATATATATATATATATATATATATAATATATAATATATATATATATATATATATATATATATATATATATATATAAATTTTAGTGAATATTATTTTCGGTTTCTAGGGACCTCAAAACAAATTTCTGCCATAGTCTCGGGCTCAAGTCCCGTCATGAGACCTACTGTAATAGCTGAATTTCCATTCTGGAAATTCGCTAAAAAATGTTTTTTAAGAAAAAGCTTTTATTTAAAAATGGGCTAAAAAAAAATAAAATAACTTTTGAGTAAAGTTTGAAGCAATATGCAACATAATTTATAAAAGCTTGAGGCGTTATCATTAATTATTTCTGTTTTGGATATAAATGTAGCCATTTTACTTTTCAGTAGTTACCAAACTTAATTAAACGCCTCAAGCTTTTATAAGTTATGTTGCATATTGCTTCAAACTTCACTCAAAAGTTATTTTATTTTTTTTAGCCCATTTATAAATAAAAGCTTTTTCTTAAAAAACATTTTTTTTACTTTAAAATATTTTCTACTTTTTAGTCTGATTACAATTAATTAAAAAAAAATTAAAGAAGTAATTTTTTTACCTATATTTTAATCGGTTAATTTACCCTAATCAGACATAACTATGGAAACAAAAAATTGCAATGTAAAATCAATGGACAATATTTGACAATTCGAAATGTCAAAAAGTTGCATAGCACTAAAAATCAACAATTTTGGTTTGGGGCGAATTAGGGAAAAACTAATTATACAATATTGCATTGTCATCAAGGTTAGACACGTATGCAAAATTTGAAACCTCTAGCTCAATTAGAACCTGTCTAAATTTTGATTCTAAGATTTGATCTAAACCAACATACTAACATAGCAAGTTAAATAAAAGCTTTTAAAAAATGGATCGTCTTCTGACCCGCTGTAATTAATGTACCAGATGGCGTTGATGTACAGGGAGTTAAAATTTGAGTCGGGACATGAGTTTCGATAGTTCGCTATTTTTCATCAGATTCATCTAAAATAAATTGGAAATAAATTAAATATTTAAAAAAATACTTCAACTCAATCTAGAAAGATTAATTAAATTAAAAAATTTTAATTCTTTGTACTCAATCATATGATAATTAATTTTGACATCTATTTGATTTCCCAACTCTATTTAGTATACTCTCCTACCATCAGCGCCTCCTAGCAAACTGTGACAGTCATTGGTCCGTCCTTGAAAACAAGTGGCAGGGACATGGTTTTATATAAAGAAGTGTAATCCAAAAGAAAACCCTCAATCTTGTTTGATACCTGATGATGAGCTAATCGCTCGAAACCGGTTCGTAAATTAAACAATTAAATATAGTGAAAATTTGACAACGCAAATTATTTTCATATTTATTTATCATATGGATTTTCACAAAGTAAATCTTTCTAGTGTTAATTATTCGGGAAAATTGTTGATTTAGTCAAAAAAATTTGTTTAACTTGTCGCTATCAATGGAGGCAATTGATTGTTGTACCAGGAGCTTTATAGCTGTTATGGTTTTTGGAGCTTTTCAGAGACTGAATTCAGACGATATAGAAATATACGATATTTTACTAACCATATTAGTAATGTTGATATAGTGTGTTAACACTTTGATGGTTATTGACGTCGTAAGACGTCAAGTAAAACCTTACTAATTCACACACCACGTCGTATGACGTCAACAATTCCATAAAAATTGTATTAGCTGTCAAGATAGTGTACCAGTTGGGCGTTTTGTGAGTTATATCCGTGTTATTCTTCGAAATAGACGTAAAATCATGAAGGACCTATTTTGGATAATTGTGTTCAACGTGTTAGGCTGTTATTTCGAAAATTTTGCCGTGGTTAAAGTTGACAACGATCTTTTTATATTTGCAAATTTTCACTTAGTTTTACAATTCTTAAACATATTTAACAAAGTACACACACAAACACCTAATATCATTCAACTATAGTGAGGTTAAGGGTAATTACTGAATCAGAAAGCCAAAATTCAAATAATGTTCAGTCAGTTAATGAATATGCACCAAATTATTAAATTATCAGTTATAAAACTAGAGAATCTTTTCCTTCTATTTATGTTTTCTGTATTGTCACTTATTATTAGACGAGAGGTTTCTATTTTTAAAAGCTTTTATTAACTTGCTATGTTAGTATGTTGGTTTAGATCAAATCTTGCAATCAAAATTTAGACAGGTTCTAATTGAGCTAGAGGTTTCAAATTTTGCATACGTGTCTAACCTTGATGACAATGCAATATTGTATAATTAATTTTTCCCTAAATTGCCCCATACCAAAATTGTTGATTTTTAGTCCTATGCAACTTTTTGACATTTCGAATTGTCAAATATTGTCCATTGATTTTACATTGCAATTTTTTGTTTCCATAGTTATGTCTGATTAGGATAAATTAACCGATTAAAATATAAGTAAAAAAATTTATTCTTTATTTTTTTTTTTTTTAAATTAATTGTAATCAGACTAAAAAGTAGAAAATAAAATAAAGTAAAAAAAAAATGTTTTTTAAGAAACAGCTTTTATTTAAAAATGGGCTAAAAAAAAATAAAATAACTTTTGAGTGAAGTTTGAAGTAATATGCAACTTAATTTATAAAAGCTTGAGGCGTTTAATTAAGCTTGATAAATACTGAAAAGTAAAATAGCTACACTTATATACAAAACAGAAATAATTAATGATAACGCCTCAAGTTTTTATAAATTATGTTGCATATTGCTTCAAACTTCACTCAAAAGTTATTTTATTTTTTTTTAGCTCATTTTTAAATAAAAGCTTTTTCTTAAAAAACATTTTTTTTTACTTTATTTTATTTCGAATAAATTTAGGTTTGTCTAACGAAAATTTCTTGCCTAGCAATTTAACGAGAAGAACTGTCAACTAACAAAAACTCGACAGCGAAGCTGAAGCGTTTTTGGACTGACAGTTTTTCGAGTTAAATTGCTTTTAGGCAAAAAAACACAAATTTATTCAAAAAAAAAATATAAAACTCAAGTTAAATACGGTAAGGTAATTTAACGAATAAAATAAATTAGTATAATTTATATTATTATTTAATACCTAAATTGTTACTATGGTTCTGAAATCAGTTAAATTTACCAATACGAATTTTTGTTTCATTTTAATCGTGTTTACCTACAATGAAATGACCAGTGAAATGTTTTGTATCATTTTTTTCGCTGTAAAAATCTCTGCTAACTTTTTTCCAAGGTAAAAGTGAAAAAACTACAATATTTTTATGGGATTTGAGACACATGAGTTAAATTGTCAATAAATAAAAAAAAAAATGAATCACGTTTGGAAAATTTTAGGACTTATAAAGCTACAGACTATAGCAAATAATTAACCCCACCGATAGTTACAACTTTTATCTGAAAAACTTTTCGAAACTGTCAAATTATTAACGCAGTATACTTCGAAAAATTTTCTTTTGAATAATTTCTTTTGCCTCCTGTAGATGGTATAAATATATCACAGAAGCGAGTGAGGCGTGCACCCGACAAGAAGGACGGTACGACAGAAACAACACGGAACAGAATGAGATGGCAATTAGTGACGAAACACTTCCACGGGATCATCATATGCAAACAATTGATGAAAATGGCTCGCAAGACACCACCACCACCAACGAGGACAGTATCTCAGTGAAATCCGTTGAAGATGATGTCCAAGGTGCACCAGAGCAACCGAATACATCGGCAGTGTTGGAGGCACCAGAGCAATCGAATACATCGACGGTGTCCGAGGAAAAAGGTAATTTTAGCGATCTTTGTTTCTTTTTTTTGTGTGTGTTTCTAAATTGTACTTTGGTTAAAATATAGATAAACCAGCGTCTAACGAGGGCGTAACACCTCCGACTCCGTCTACAGTAACTGGTGTACACCAGTCCTCGTTACTTTTATCGACTGAACAGAGTGCACTGATTGAACCCTCCGAAGTGAAAATTTCGGTTAAACCTGCACAAATAGCTGAACCAGTTCTCACACCTTTGGGTAAGTTAATTTTTAGTTTGTTTATTTAACACATTTGTATACTGTCGCACCAGTTGCCACGTCACCAATTGGGTTTTTTAATAAAAAATAAATATTATTTTCATTTATCTTATTTCAATTTTACATCATAAATAATATTGATAATCGATACGAAGTTTTTTAAAAATGATATAAGGTAAAAGACCCGGTAATTGACCCTGGCCCAGTTTCTGAACTTTTCAACTTTGTTATAAATTAATAAAAAAACTATATTTTAAATAAGAAAAAAAATAAATTCTTAATTTAAAGTAATCTATTCTGTGTCTAATGAACAGCAATTTAAAAAGTTTAGAATATATTAAGTAAATAAAAAAAATTTTTTAAGTTTAAAATGTGTGTAAAAACTATTTTTTTGGTAGTTTCCTAACAGTTTATGTTACAAAGTACTCATTTTGATCTGTGCAATATTCATCATGTAAGTATGAAAACTTAATTAAAAATATATGAGCAGGTTAATATTTGTTTAAAATTTATTTTAAAATATTTATAAAATACCTTTTATTTATAAAATGATTTTTATTATTGAAATATGAGGGTCAATTACTAGGCTCACTTCTAAAGTGGTATGACCCAATTAAATTCTAACCAGTTTTTGTTAGTCATTTGTTATTTATAGTTATCTTCGATTAGTTTTTGTTATTTTTCATAACGTATATAACATTAAACATTCATTTTTATCAATAAAAAATTATTTATAAATTAAATTTTAAAAAACTGTATTTTTAAATTTAAGGATCAGAAACTAGGCCACTGTCAGGGTCAAAAACTGTCACATGAGAAATTTTGAAGGTCAGAAACTGGGTCTTTTTTGTCAATTTTTAAAACATTAATTTAAATTATTAATTCAATTTAAATAATTATTTTACTTGTATGACTTTATTTTGAAAGCCATAAACTAGTTGATAAAATTATTAATTGTCTCTTAAGTTTAAACTTATATTTATTACTGTCGTTTAACCTCAGCCGTCACTCTTAAAAGGTCAGAAACTAGGCCCGTTACCTTAAATAATAAATTAATTAAAACTTGAAAAATTTTAAAAAATATCATTTGGTTAAAAACACCACTACAAAATATCGCGATGTCTGTGACGTCATAAAGGTAATGTGTCAAAAGTGTCAAAATTATTAAAATTTAGCAGGAAAAATTATTGATGATTGTTTCATTGATTTCGACGTTCAAAATCTTGAGGGACATTTTTGCCGAATTTATTTTTGTATTGCTATCACAAAGTGGTACAAAACAGCTCGATATTTTTTTAGTTTCGATATTTCGACAGTGAAGTTTATAGCAAGCAATAATTTGGATAGAAACAAGAATTTCAGAGCAACAATAATTTCATTGTAACAATAATTTCATAGCAACAATAATAGTAGGAGAGCTGCTGGCCGATTTGCAATAGTCATTTCAACTTCATTCAAATTGAGAGGATAGGATCTTGGATACTACTTACTCTACATAAAAGTTCAGTTCTGGCAAGTCTATTCGGCCGGGTTGAGTCGAATAGGCTTGCCAGAACTGAATTTCTGTGTTGAGTAAATATCCAAGATTCTATCTTCTTAATTTAACGCGTGTCGAAATGACCATCGCAAATCGGCCAGTAGCTCTTGGTCTATAATCTATTTGAAAATAAAAAGACACTAATTTAGCTATGTTCAGGCCATATAATCTTTATTACGTCACATAAGCGCTCGTGAACTATCGGCCTGTTATCGGTTCTAAGTTTGAAAATTTATTTTTAATTTAATATAACTTCTTAATTATTACGTTTAAAAAAAAATAAAAAGAGTTTTCTTATAAAACTTATATATTATGCTCTTTCCATTTATAACAAAAAAAAATTTTCTTCAAAAATCTAATTGCATCATTAGATGGGTAATTCCATGGTTACTTACATTACAATTTGATTTAAAATTGGGATTAAAATCTTTTGAATTTTCGTTTTTAATGAGTAGATCCACTAAAATTTAGTCAAATTAAATCGAATACGATTTGAACTTTTAAACAATGGAAATCAGACAACAAAAAATGCATATAATTTTTTTTTATACAAGATAAAGTAGGTGGTCACTTACATTACTCAAAAAGGTACATAATTTTTCATCTTGTACACAATGAGAATTTTCTGTTCTGTTTTAATAACAAATAGCTTCATTTAAGTAAATTTGAACAAATAATGTTTCAATAAATTATTTTAATAATAAATTTTATAAAATATTATATATTTTTGATAAAAATGTAACTTTTAATCGGTCACTTACATTACACCTCTTTGGTCACTTATATTACAGTCACTTTAAAACAAGTTTTATTAAAAAGTAAGTAGTTTATTAGTTTGATTTTTTGGAAAATATGATAGATAACAAAGATAAAAGTTTATTTTTTAGTAATTAAAAAAACGTCTGTCGGTTTTGATAGCCTCCATTGCTCGTATTCGTAGCTTGACAAAAAAATCACAATAATACTCAAAACGAGTATAGTAATTATTTCAGCATAAAGAAAAAGGTAACTTTAGCTGTATTTTAATATTCATTTGAAAAAAATCACAAGCTACAGTATTTTTATTTATTAAGTAATAAATTTTTAAGCTAAATTTACAAAATAAAAACAACTGAAGGTAAAAAAATTAAAAAAAAACGTTGTATATCAGTGATTTAGTCTTCTGAGTATCAAGTAGGCATGATTTTGATTAATTATTTTCATTTTTAATTTTTACTAAAATTCCATCATTTCATGGAATTGCCCAGATGCATCAGTAGTAAAATGTTTGTTTCTTTCACACCTTTGAATAAGTTGGGTGGCGCCAATTGCATCATTAGATGCATCAGTAGTAATTACAAGTAAAATCAGTGCTTCGGTCTAAAAAAAGTGGTTTTTTTTTTCTAGAACGATTACGTCGAACAGATTTAGAAATCAAACGAGCCATTGCCGAAAAACAGAATCTAGTTGCGGACATTTTAAGTATTCCACGTGACGAATTTACACATATCGCTGATCTGGCGTCAGAGCCCAATAACGACAAAGATGCCACAGAATTAATATTAGCCGCTGTGAATCAAGCCAATCAATTGGTCGAGGCGATTAATGAAACACTGAATATAAATGAGGAGACGGCAATTGCCCTCACCACGTTACCGGTGTCCGGATGTAGCTGGTCTACGTCACGGCATCCTCGCACGCTCGGTGTACCCCCAGAAAAATTACAGACAATTTCTTCAACTCTGAACACACAGCTCACACAATTATTGGTAAGTAAAAACAATTTTGTGACGTCAATGACTTAGTGGGGTTCCCCTATCACAGATACGTTAACGTACATCTGTGTTGGTGAAAATTTATGCACCAAACCAGTGTCAAGGCCGTAGATAGTACAGTGGCCATCCAATGGTACGTACTCCGATTTTACGTAGTGACGTCAGCGATTTAGTGGGGTTCTCCTCTCACAGATATGTTGTTGTTTGCCTGTGTTGGTGAAAATTTATGTACCAAGCCAGAGTCAGGGCCGTAGGTAATATTGTCTGAGGGTCTCGTAGCCTTTAAAAATTTTAAAATTTCACTGCAGATATATATGCACATATTCTGTATACGTAATATGTAAAATGCAAATGCAAAATAAGTAACGTAAAATTCTAGAATATTCTAATCGTCAACTAGCAGAGATATCAAAAAACGGACTTCACCGTTGAATTGGTCATTAAAAATGAGATTAAGCAGTGTAGTTTGACAAAAATTCTAGAATGTTCTATTTGTCAACTAGCAAAGATATTCAAAAATCAATTGTACCATTTAATTGTCCATTGAAAAAGAGGTCAAATTACACATTTTGACAAATTTTCTGGAATATTCTATTCGTCAACTACCAAAGATATTAAAAAACAGATGTCGCCATTGAATTGGCTACCAAAAAAGTCACCAAATAACACATTTTGAGAAATGTTCTAGAATATTCTATTTGTCAACTAACAAAGATACTGGGAAATCTACCGCACCACTTAATTGTCCCACCGAAATTAAACTAATGTAAACCAAATGTCCGATTTTGACAAACAATTTTTGCAATTTGATGAATAGAATATTCTAGAACATTTATCAAAATGTGCTACTCCGCCTTTTATTCGATGACCAATTAAATGGTGCAGTCGATTTTTCGATATCTTTGTTAGTTGACGAATAGAACATTCTAGAATTTTTGTCAAAATGCGTTGCTTAACCTAATTTTTAGTGCCCAGTTCAATAGTGAAGTTTGTTTTTTGTTATCTTTGCTAGTTAACGAGTAGAATATTCTAGAATTTTTGTCAGCTTCCGCTAATTGGCGTCTTTTACGCTGATGAATGCGATAATGAAGTTGATTTTGCGACAGTTTTCTAAAAGTCGTAACTCATATTAAATAGTAAGACACTCCATTTTCTTTGTCTACACAACCGAATTTTAGGTGTAAATTGTCTCTTTAGATAATATTGTTTTAAATAAATTCAGATAAATAATATGTACCAACCCCCGAAACAAAAGTTTACCGACGCCCCTGATCTTCCGATTTTACGTACTTCCCCTTAAATTTGCACCGACCACTACGTAAAATTGGATTTGTGGTGTATTGTTTGAGGGTCGTAACATGTAAAATGAATAATGTGACCCAAAATAAACAGTTATCGAAAAAGAGACCAAATAGTGGAATCTGATAAAAGTTTTAGAAAATTCTATTCGATAACCAGCAAAGATATGAACGACAAGTCGACTCTACTATTGGATTAATTATCGAAAAACTGGCTACATAGTGAAATTTGATTATCGAAAAATGATCAAAGTGTACATTTTGATGACAAAAGTTCTAGAATATTCTATTTGTCAACCAGGAAAGATATTAAAAACAAACTTCACCATTGAATTAATCACCAAAAAAAAAAGATAAAAAAGGGCGATTTGATAAAAATTCTAGAATGTTCTATTTGGAAACCGGCAATTGATGCCAGTTTGATAAATAAAATATTTGTTAACTTACACTACTTGGCGTTCTTTACTAGTCGATTTTTCGGTTTCTTTGCTAATTGACAAATCTGGTTTTTTTTTCGATGACCAATAATTGAATGGTGCAATCAATTTTTCGATATCTTTAACAGTTGTCGAATAGAATATTCTAGAATTTTTATCAAAGTACGTTGCTTAATCGTTTTGATCGTTTTGATTTGGTGACCAATTGGTGAAGTCATTTGTTTTTTTATGTACTTGCTGGTTGACGAATGGAATATTCTAGAACTTCTGGCGTTTTCTTTGCTAGTTTTTTAAGAACCGTTACCTATTGTTTTATTTTAAATAAATTCAGTATAATTGTCAGCAATTACCAACCCTATAAATAAAAATTTACCGACGTTTTAGCGAATTTCCAGAATGGAATTCAGCTATTACAGCCACTGTCATAACGCGACCTGAGCTCGGGACCATGGCAGAAATTTGTTTTGAGGTCCCTAGAAACCAAAAATAATATTCACTAAAATATATATATATATATATATATATATATATATATATATATATATATATATATATATATGTGTGTGTCCGCACGATAACTCTCGAACGGAATGTCCTAGGTTTACGAAATTTGGTGAAAATATTGGAAGTTCCAAAGCGTTGGACGAGTTCGTTAACCAGACTTATCGGATGCCAGGGACATGGTTTTTGTTCTTGCAAAAAATTAGTTTTTTGCCAAAATTTCCACTTAATCAACAATTTTTGCGAAATTTTTTTACACCATTTAAAAGGGGAGGAAAAATTACATAAAAAAGGACTTTAAACTATTGTTCTATGTCAACTAGTTTCCGAGAAAAACTAACTTTTATAAACGGAAATTCGCTATGTTATGCAGGATGCTGCGACAGGGGTATTTGGAATTTTGATGTTACATAGTCCCCCGTAAATTTGTACCAACCATTACGTTTCAATTACCATAAAAAAAAATCTGTTTACAGAAAGTTATAAAAGAGAGAGATGAAGAACGTGAAAAATTACGAACTGAACTCCACAAATCCCGAGAACAAATTCACCTATTACACGAACTGTACCAATTGAAAGACTTAAAAACTGAACCGACCGTTCAGAATGACAATATTGAACTGCCGGTAACCACTATCACTTCCACTCAGTCGACTGAAACAAAATCAACGTCCACAACAGCGACAACAACAGCGCCAACAGCAACGCCATCAACGAAAGATGACCTGCTGGTGATGAGTCCGCCAGTAGTACCGCCCAGTCTGGACGAGGAGCACACGGTTGAGGTTAGTTTACCATAACCCCAAACACTGTGACTAGTTGATTCAAATTGTTTTGTCATTTGTATGATGTATAGTAGGCATTTTTTTTGTAATATATTTTTATATAACCTATTTTTCTTTTTTGAAAGTAGAAAAACTCCACTCATTGTGTAAAAAAAAATCCATTTAACACTGTATATATATTTTTATTTACTAAAATAAAAAAAACAAATTATCGAATATAACAAGATTTTGAAGCATTTTTCAAAATTATTTTCCACGATAACTGTAAATTAAAAAGGAACATCGTTTTGATGCGAACACATGCGTAAAGATAGACACAATTTTAATGTCTGATGTCACTTTTCATCAATAAATAATTAATTAATACGATAAACTATCAGCTTTTAAGTTTACGCTCATTATCAGAAACAATAAATTTGTTTTTAAATTTTATGGACCATACACAGTCAATGAAATAAGGAATAAGAAGTATGCCATCTAGTGACGTTGAATGAAACTTTAACATAACTGCCCATAGGTATATATATTTAGGTATTTTTGTACATCAAAATTCATGAAAAAATAACGTTCGTGATGACTTTTTTTGTCACTAAAGTGAAAAAAATCACCAATTTTGACGTACAAAAGTACCTACATATTTATATCTATGAGCAATTACGTTAAAGTTCCACTCAACGTCACTAGATGGCATACTTGTTATTCCTTATTCCTTATTTCATTGATTGTGTAGACACCCTTATTTTGCGTATAATTAAGTCTCCCTGGCATTATGAATTATTGGCAATGACAAGATTCCCTAGCGGTGAGTCGCGAAACTAACGTATAACAGACAATATTTTCATACCACTGAGTATTGTTCATTCTGGCGAAATGGTCTTGGGGTATTTTTTACTGTCTCGGAAATGTGCAACAACGAAATCACACAACTGTTGGAAAATATTTGTCAATACGTTAGTTCCGAAACGCCCACCAGGGAAATTTTATCGTTGCCAATTGATCACAGAGTGGAATTTTAGTTGAAAATATCCAAAAGTTTTTGGTCTTTCTATTTTAAGAGTCGAAATATATAAATAATTGTTACCAAAAATATAAAATCTTCAATTGTATTCTTTCTTCGTGACAATGAGGTAAAAATCTAAAGTCGATTCGCAATCTTACCCTACATTTAGACATACAATTTTAATCGAATGTTAATCGAATCGAACGAAAATCGTATAACAATTGGATGTGTAAACCGGTGATCGAATTGTGATCGTATTGTCTTCGATTTTGAAACAGTTTTTATAAAAATAGACTGTAATCCTATTTTAGTTCGATTTTTTGAAAATCAAAATGGCGCCAACGGAAAATATTCAGAAAGATCATGTGCATATTTTATTATTTTAAAGTTTATGCAATTTATTTTTCATTGACATTTCAATTTTTAAATTTTTATTAAGATTAAAAAATGATGAAAAATGCAACTGTATGGTTTACATTTTATAATATTTCATATATTTATGTATATTTTATAATTGAAATGTCATTTAGGTATAGTGATTTATACATATAAATTTCGAGAGATTATGTGAATACTTATAAGCTGATATTCTATTATATACAGTAGCCGTCCAAGATAGCCGTACAAATGTTCCTCTAGTGACTATCTTGGAAGTTATAGACATCCGTGAGGTGGGGTAAATGTTTAGTTAACATAACAAAATTGGAATTTTTTCAACAATATTATTATAAAAAATTATGTTCAAGTCAAGGTAGACAGAGAAAGGTACACTACATTTGAAACCAAAATAAGCTTTTTTTGCGCAATTACGTCACATATTTGAATTTTTAGAAAAAGACAACATTACAAATATTTATTATCTAAATTAGTATGAATAGTGAGGACATTGGTCCGCACAAACTTGTTCCTAATTTCTTATAGTGGATTTTAGCACACATTACGTCGTCAAAAGTATGGCGACACCTTGACCCGAGGAGGTCCCACACTTTTGACACGGCAGTGTACCACAACATTAAGTACAGTATCGCGTCAAAAGTGTGGGCACCCCCCCTGAGTCAAGGTGTCACCATACTTTTGACGACGTAGTGTGTACTAGAACCCACTATAAACAATGTGTGATCTCGTTTGTGCGGACCAGTGACGCATATGTGCGTATAGACAAGAGCAAACATAGTATGTGGATGACGTATGTGTATGTCTATTTCACTCGAAGTGTGACTATCTCGGAAGTGACTAACTTGAACGGCTACTGTATACTAGCGCCATTTTCTTTTTTTAAAATCGAAAGAAGAAATCGTATGTGTATAAACCCGCAGGTATCATTAAACGATTTTTGTTTCGATTTGCATCCAATCAAAATCGTATGTGTAAACGCTCCCTTATCAATTATTTATTGATGAAAAATGACAAAAAAAAAAAATTCACACTTTCAAAAATAATTTATAACCTCAATTTTTATTTTGACATTTAAAGCAACTGATAAATGCTGCTATCTGTCCAAAAAAACACTTACCCAGTGATATTACATTCTAACACAGATTTTATTATTATTATTTTTTTTAAATGATTGGGTTTATAGGATCGTCACTTATTGTGAAAAGTGGTGCCTTCTAGCGTTCAAACATACCAAACAGAACATCAGCCTCGTGTTCGATTTGTGGTATAAAAAATTTCGGCGCATTTACGCATGTGCATTACTAAACCGCACGAACATATTAGCAAAAATTTAAATATATAACGTCTCCAAGCTTCCAAATATGGTAGTGGACGTCAGATAATTTGAATTTTTCTTTGCGCGGTTTAATAGTGCTCATGCGCGAGAATTTTTTGTACCACAAATCGAACACACACACAGTAGTGATATTACCGGGTGTTCCATCGTGATCAGTATTTAAAATTGAAATTTTTTGGTTTGAAAAATTGTTTTTTTAAATTTACAAATTTTGTTATATTCACAATAAATATTTTTTTGATTATTTATTCATAGTTTTACTTGATTTTAAATTAATTGTTTTTATTTGACCTAAAAAAATGTTGCATTATTTATTTAGACATTAATTTAATTTATTTTCCTTTTTTTTAATATAAAAAAGTAACATTTCCATTTTCACTTTTTTAATGTTTATATTTGTAGAAAATTATGTAAATAAAACGCTATTTTTATAATTTATTTTTGCTGATCAAAAAAGAAACAAGCAAATACTACAATTTTCAGTAGTAATTTAGCACTGGCGGGTAATAACGCCCATTGTTAATTGAAATTATAATTATGAAGACAAATTTACGGTATTTTGGCTTATTTGATACTGATATCATTTAAGTGGACATTATTTCCCGCAATTTGTGTTTTCAAAATAATAAAATATTTTGTGATTTAACTTCACGACTGTAACATATAGAATTGAATTAAGTGGCTTAATGCGATTGAATAAAGTTATTTACAAATAATTGAATTTTGCCGCTAATTTTAGTTGGTTTTAATTTAAAATATAGAGGTCACAACATGTAGGATGTCGAAATTGATTTGTTTTTTTTTGAAAATTTGTCATTGCATGTCATTTTTAATATGGAATCATTTTTATTTTTAAATATTTGTTGATTGGTAAGTACATGATGAGGAATGTAGTTAGCGCAACAGTATGTAGAGGCCCCCGCCCCCGCCGGCCGCATAGGGCCTCATTGTTTTGTTGTTTTTAGTTTGTTAAATGTGTTACAGAAGTTCAAAGCATGTTTTTTTTTGTAGTTTGATTTAAACACAGTATATTATACACTTGACCGCTATTTATTATCAAAATGGCGACATCTTTGACAAAAAAAATGAACTTATGATTAGACGTTTCAGAGTATTGTGCTGCTCTCTACATTTTGTGTCGATTGTGACGCCGGGAAGAGGGCAGCGTGATCGGTTGAAACAAATCTATTGTTTTAAGAGTTTCGTCTGGTCTCGATTTGGTAAATCAGTTTCTTTTTCTTACAAATTTTTTCATTTTGCAATTTTTTAAGAATTTTATACAAAAATTTCAGTGTAAAATTTTAATTATTTTAAATTTTATAACCAAAGTACGTATTTTAAAATGGTCCCATAAAAATTGGCGTAATTTTTAATAGATTTTTGTTTTTTAAATTTTAATATTTTGTTTATTAGTATGATTCTGGGCTTTAACATAGTTGCTCTGAGATAGTCAGGTACAAAAGTATATCTCAGCAAAAAATTTTCTTTTACCAAAAATTAAATAATGTATTAATATTCTTCTTAGTATACTGCTTGTTTTTTTTAATTTCCGCGTGCTTATGTTGTAGCAATTTAAAACAATTGTTGAAAAAGCGTTGTAAAAACGTTGTAAAATAATGTTTTTAAATTATTTTACTTCGCAAAATCACCACTTTTATTTTGAAACTGTGACAATATTATTTCGAACCGTCAGTTCATTTTCAAACTATATTTCAAAAACGGCGTGGTCAATAACTTTTATTCTTATTAAATATGGTTTGTATTTTTGTATTAAATAACATATTAAATTTTTATCAAATTCCTTTGACACGTTTTCATTTTATTAAAAAAAAAATTGAGTTTTCCCATAAGAGTCCGTGTTAAAATTACAAAACTTTGAAACCATTTTTCTCAAAATTGGGGTGGTCAGTTTTTTTTTGGGAGTAAGGGCTCGAATTATTGGTATTAGATTAAATAAATATCTAGAGAAATTTCGTTAAATTCCTTTGAAAAAATCGTTTTATCGACCAACTACCTTGAAGAAACAAACTGATTCGAAAAGAAACTTTGAAATTTTTTTTAGGGTTTCGTAGATAAAATCGCGGATATCTGTCTGATGTTATACTTTTATAATTTCTACATTTTTGAATTTACCAAAATCAAAAATTTTGCTCGAACAGGTTGAAATCAAAATTTTACTTATTAAGCAGCAAATTTTTTAAAGTATTTGTACGTATTCAACATTTTTGGAAATTTTAGTTCGAGAAATAATGAAGTTGATGTTCCTTTAACCGCTTTTCATTTTCAAAATTTCAGTGTATTAACTTTTTTAACAGGTAGTAACACTTGACAAGAACCTTCGACTAAAATTATTTCGGATAATTCGGATCGATACCTTTAAAATATATAGCAAACAAATTTTCATGTAATTGATCCCCGTAGTAACCCATACAGTGAATGAGTACATCTGTGCCAGTAATACTGTCGAATATATTTGAAAAACATAATAAATTTCCTAAATTTTATCCCGAAAATGGTGAAAAATTTGTGCTGCTTACTACGA
The DNA here is from genome assembly GCA_035578155.1 of Brachynemurus nebulosus. Lineage (NCBI taxonomy): Eukaryota > Metazoa > Arthropoda > Insecta > Neuroptera > Myrmeleontidae > Brachynemurus > Brachynemurus nebulosus. Next base: position 6,057,854 of record JAPWDM010000008.1, read on the forward strand.
AACCCTGATCTAATGCGTATCTCGCACGCACTTGGCGTTTTATTGTGAAACCTTTATTACAGTATAAATAAAAGATTATTACCATAGGCAGTAGCGAAATGCACTTTCTATCCTTTTTTGATATAAGTACAATTATGTATGTCCTTTTTTACTTATGTGATTGTATGTGTTTGTACATGTGAGATTGAGGGTTGATAGTGGTCATTTTAAGTTATATGAACAACTAAAAGCAACTTTCTTCAAAATGAATTGAGCAAACGCGAAATTGATGACAGTATTCAACACGAGAATTTAGATCGTCACGACCTATTAGCACCAACCATTGTCGAAATCGAAAATATTAACTGAATTGTTATAAAATATTAATAATTATTTGTTATTTAACGTATTTTACATAAGCATTCAAATTATAATAATACTTATAAATTTGCATCAAACGGCACTCAGAAAAAACATAAATTGAAATTTTGTTTTGAATGATTTAAACAAAATTTAGCAGCACAAGAGTTATCACCAGACATTTTAAGCCACCATAATAATTAAATACATATCAGCAATATCTTACAGATCACAGTACACACTAAAATTACAAGGAAATATCAAAAATAACTGATGACAAGCTTTAAAAAAAAAAGTTAATGACAGTTAAAATTCCACTGCCATCGTTGTTAAAAATTTTAAAAAAGTCAGTGAAATTTAGACAAAATTAAATAATTTACATAATTATCAACTGTAAATTTTCACAAAATAATTTGACCTGCAAATTTATTTTTCTAAATTAAATTTACTTTAGTGATGATATTTTCACTGTATTAGTATGCATAATGTTATGCATTATTTAGGTGTATAACATGGATAACCCTTTGGAATTTTTGAATTTCAAATGACACTCTTACGTCATCTCGTTTCGTAACTGTTTGTGAAACAAACTATTATTTAAACTGTGCCTTTATGATTATAGATTTGAATTACGATAATTTTTGTTTTAATCATTTCAAAGAATGTAATTTCGAGAAAATTGTGTTTAAAATTTACTCTGAAATTTTTCCACAACATCCCTGAAATGTTTTAATGGAATAAAAAGTTAAAAAAAGTGATTTTCCAAATAATCTACACCAGACAATACCGCGAAAAATCACCAAATTTATTTAAATTCATTTCGATATCCTCTTTCCCGCTTATTTTTAATAAATGTATCATAATAGTACGAGAGAGATGTATTAAGTCCATATTTTTACGAACATAAATCTGACATATTTTTAATATGACAAAATATTGTTTTAAGTTAACAAACAAAAAATACTTTTTTCAAGTACTAACATTATTTAGAAATAAAAATGTTTATAATAGCATCATGTGTGTTTTTTTTTCTGTAAAAACTTTGTAACAATAAACAGTTATTTATATACACGTACGTTTTACTTTTTTTTTTTTACTTTTTACAAAATGGCGTTTCGTAAAAGAATTAATTTCATTTATTTACAGATATGAAAGAAAATTTTATAGGAGAAAATTGGATGAGAAGATTCGTTGGAATAAAAAATTGTATTTGTTACGGTAATATTGAATTTTTTTATAATCAATCCTTCATAGCGGAGGATGAATGAATGTAAGGAAGTGATAAAAATAGGCATATCCGGAAATCCGGAAATGATTTTGAGTAGAGTAATATAATTTTTTCGTTAATATGATGCTCAGCTCACGTTCACTGCTGCTATATACGGATTCGAGTATGTTTTGTCGATAGCACCAACGGCATCATTAGATGCATCAATAGTATCGTAAATGGATGCTGTGTAGGGTGACGCTTCTGACATCTGTGAACGAATTTCACAGTTAGGTGGAAGTGAACGTGACAATTGAACGATTTAAAACTTTTATTTTTAAGCGGCTTGTCAAAGGGGCGGTTGCTGTTCAGTACGTTTCCATCAAAAGTGTTTTCCAGTAAAATTGGTAGCTGCGTTATTTGTGGTTTGATGTTCATACTAAAGTAACGAAATAAAGAGTGTAATAACCAAAATTTTATAAAATTAAAATTCTGATAGGTGGCAGGTGCAATCGAAAAATGTCATCGGTACTCAAACTAACCGCTTAAGTAGTTAAAAAATTGACCAGTTACAAAGAACTGTCAAATAATTTGATTTGAAATGCAGTAGATGGAAGCACTTTATTGAACAGACAATTTGAAAATGGCTTAGGCCGGTTAAAAAATAGTGTTCGTTACAAAATAGTGTCAAAAAAAATAGAAAAGGTTGCATTTGAAAATGATGCATTCAACGATTTTTTTTGTATTGTTTAGGCTTTCACAATTTTGAATACTGTAGAATATTAGCTTATTTATTAAAAATTTGTTTAGAAATTAACACTGATACGTTCGCCAGAGTAAAGTGTTCCGTAGTGTCACAAAACGCAGTTTGCACTGTTACAAACCACAGGGTTTTGATTTAAAAAACAAAAACAAAAACAAATATTAACGTCTTTAATCAAATCATATGAATAGATTTTTGTCTTGAAATGCCTACTTTTTGCTTCCAGTGACAAATATTATAAATATGGTTGAAAACAATTTTTTATACTTACACATTACTTCAAAAGACTTGTTACAGATGGCGACACTTCCTTTTAATATGTACATATTAAAACATTTTGAGCCGCTATACTCGTGGACGTGTTAACTCATCTTCATTATTTAAATAGTCGAGTTACGGTTAATTCTTTTATTTGAATTAGAGCCCTCTGGTTGGTAATACAAGTTTCTGCTTTGTAACTTTTCGATGTTTTTCTCTGGCGAAGGCACACATTTTTTTAATAATTTATGAATTTATGTTATTGTTAAGATTTAAGTTTCTACTTATATTGTTGTAAATATGATTAGTTAATTTTTTAATTATTAAAACTAACCTATAAAAATAGTTAAAAATAACATATTTATTATAAAAAATAGTTACGTTTTTGTTTTCTTTTTTTTACATTCCTACAGACGCTATTTGAGAATTAATTACTTTAGAAACTTTAGTAACAAAATTTGTTAGAAAATTGTGCAATAATTTTCCCTTAGGCCGATTTATAACACAAGTAATTTTTTTTTCGTTTATTACTAATTAATTTTTGAAATAAACTTAATTAAATCAATATTTTAACATCGAAATTGAATTTGCCGCCGGCGGCAATAGAGTATACCAATCGTATTTCTATTCAATCAAAGAGATTATAACCTAAAGGATACATAATCTATTTGTACACAACTGTCAAATTTTTTATTACGTAGAATATGAAAAATGGGGGTATTTTACCGCTTTGTTGGCTAAATATGCCCAAATACTTTTAAATCTTAGAAAAAAAATACATTGTGTGTTTTAAATTAGATTTTCATCATTTCTATTGCCAACGTTAAAAAATAAAACAATGGTATGCCTTTAACGCATAAGTACAATTTAAACATATCTGAACTATCCCAAAAAATGTCATTTAGAAAGTGTTTAAGTTTGTATGTTGCCGTCGTGGAAAATTGTTATTGGAGCGAGTACGCATGTGTTGCACATGACAAATGACAAATTTAAATAAAAACGAATATTTTTAGGATTAATGCTTGTGTATAACAATTATAATGAAAGGAACTGACAGAAATGTTGCCTTTAACAATTAATAAAAAAAAAAAAACTAAACTGAAGCTTCTAACAATTAAAAACATTTTTGAAATTGCTTCACTTTTCAAGCAATTATATTTTTATAAAAATATACTTATCACAAATAAAATGCCTTAGAGTAAAATTTTTAACTTTAAAAATGGCACTTATAAGGAATTTTAAATGCATTTCTATAATATTTGTATTATCTGTATTTAAATTGAAATGGCCTAATTTATGAAAAACTTAATTGAACAAAATATGTATGTAGTAATATTATTTGTAAATTCATTAATATAAACAATAAATAGACTTTTTATTATATAAAATATTTTGTGTTTTTATTAACCGACTTCAAAAAACGGTTCTCAATTCAACCCGTATGTTTTTTTAAAATTTATTTTTTAATAGTACCATTCAGAAATCGCAAAAAATTTTCGTACCATAGAGACACATAACTTCACCGTAATTTTCGATTCAAATTTGAATAAAATGAAAACAAAATTAATTTAGTTATAGCAGTAGTACTGTTTTATTGATTCAAGCTCCAGCTCATACAATTTTTACATGTTTTGATGTTAATTTACATTATATTACATTTTTATACTTAATTTAGTTATATTTAACGGTTTTAAATCTTTTAAACAAACCATATGGAAAATTTTTTTTATCTCAAAATGCCGGACGTTTTACTGTCAGTGATAAGTACAATAGATAAGGTTACAAAAAAATAAAAAAATCAAAGATCCAAACATCAAAAAAGTGAACCCTAGGAATTGACAAAATATAAATTATACTAAACTATGTTGATAAAATTGAACATTATTTAGAATTATACCATATTTCGGAAAATCTGTCACAGATGGCGGCACCTGTACCAATGAATATATACATATCACAGCATTTTAAGCCGCCATATTGCAGGACGAGTTAACTCGTCTTAATCATTTAAAGCGTTAAATTACTAGTCAAAAATTAAAAGAAAAACAGTAATAAAGATGATAACCTAACAACCATAACAATATGTGACTAAAATGAAGACACTTTTAAAATTGCCAGCGCATGTGCACAATATCAAAATAGTATATCAGTTGTGCGTTTTGTCAGTATAGGTTATGAGTATAACCGTCATGGTGTTAAAATATTATCAAACTCGCTCACTATATTATAGTTTTCGTTTTTGATCACAGTTAAAAGATTTGGACTTGTACTGTACCACTAGGTATCATAATTTTCTTTGAGTTTAAAATATTCTGAACTGGAAGTAGATGGCTGTTTCTTAGAAATGTTTATTTTAAACCAAATTAGTTTACTAAATATATTGTTGCAGTAGTTTTTGTAACAAAAAAAATCCAAACAGGATTGTAAATTTGTAGGTGAAGCTATAAATTTTGAGCAACAATCGAAATTTTAATTTTTTTTTTAATTATAAACAGTTTTAATCGATTTTCCAAAGTGTTGCTTTTGTGGTCAAAAGTTAATTGTAAGTATTTCTATTCTTTAAAAATTTTTTTTTTGAAGCAAAAACTTCTAGGGCGATGGTAATTGCGTGAGAGTGTAATATAATCTGTAATGCGAGAGTGTAATAAAATCTGTAACACGAGAGATTCGAAAAATATTTTTTTTTTATAATTTTTGATCCAGCGGTTTTAATACTATAGCTCAAAATTCACAAAAAAATGAAATTTTTGTTTATATAATTGTTATTTTATGCGGTTATAACCGTTAGGTTAAACCGAACATAAAATAAACCGCTTATTTTTGAAAAGCCGCCATCCCTATAGTTAGTAGTTACAACCTGACCAACCATGGCCGCCCCGCCCCCTAGTTTTGATCCTTGGTACGCCCTTGGAAGTGGCCTCATTTAATGCGTTTAATGCTGTCGTTACTACCCTTGGAAACTGAGGCGGTCAAAACTTTGGTTAAGGTTTAAATTTACATAAATAAAAATAGTTTAAATTTGTCTATTAACTGCTCACTGCTCACGGAACCCTAATTACGCAACCCTGACTCACTCTTGACCGATTTTTTCATAATATACAATAGTTTAATGTTTCCAAACAAAAACAGGCAATTTCAAATTGCTACCATTTTGTTAGTAGAGTCCCTATAATAAATAGAGTCGTGACATGTCAGCCATTTTTTCTCCAAAACAGAGCGGGAAGCTTCAAAATTAATTATCACTTGTTTGAGTAAATATTTTTGAGTACATAATTATTGTTAATAAGTTATAAATTAATGAACAATTAAAAAGTTTTAATTTAATTATTCTTTCTAGGTTAAACTAAATGATTTTTGTTAAATAATTTTTATTTTGTTTTCAATTTATTTTACCCAACTTTGGACAGAAAATGCCGGAACCAATCAGCGTTCAGCACACATGTCACGACTCCATTTATTAATAGGGACCATGTCCCTGCCACTTGTTTTCAAGGACGGACCCTTTCATGTCACAGTTTGCTACGTTTGCTACGTGGCGTTAATGGTATAGGGGGTACACTAAATAGAGTTGGGACATGTGAGCATTTTTCATCAAATAGATGTCAAAATTAATTACCATATGATTGAGCACAAAAGCATTGTCACCAAGTTATGTGTTAACGAAGAATTACAATTTTTTAATTTAATTAATATTTCTAGGTTGAATTAAAGTATTTTTTAAATATTTAATTTATTTCCAATTTATTTTAGATGAAAAAGAGCGAACTATTAAACCTCATGTCTCGACTCTAATTTTATCCCCTAGTAAATCAACGCCATCTGGTATATTAGTTACAGCGACGTCAGAAAACAGTCCATTTTTTTATAATAGACTAAATGGAGAGTGACAGGGACATGATAGGGACTCTATTTGTTAGGTGTCAACTTTAGCCATCTGGCGACAACTGAAAAAGGTACTGCATGTAGACTAATGTAGACTTATGGTAGACTTAAACATTAAACCACGCCCCATTCGATTTCGCAATATAGACAATCAATTTAACATTTTTGTTTCATTATAGTATATATTAAAAATCAAATCAAAATCAAAATGTTATATGTATTGTGTTTTTAGGGTCTGAAACTTCTTCAAACATGATATTTAAAGTTATGTTTACAATTTCTCTATGGTATGGATTGGTCCAAAGTGGTTGTTATTACTACAAAGAGGAATTAACTTGTGAGGACGCATCTTATGAAGAAATTTTCAAACGTTTAAGAAACACAAATAATATTAACTACAAAAAAATCTTGCTTTATCAAACCACATTCCCAAATTCCACCTTGGATTCGCAATTATTTGACGTGAAAGAATTGAGCGACGTGACCGAAGAATTATTGATTATGTTCAATAATCTTCAATATATTGACTCGGGTGCATTTAAACGTCTCAAAAAATTACATACACTCGGCTTTAGTATGAAATTATTGAAAAAAGTATCAGCCGATATGGGTGAAGGTATATCAAGTTTAAAACGACTTGGGTACACCTATCGGCGACACGAATCGATTAACTGTGCCATGTATAGATATCTACCAACAACCGATCAACTTGTCAAATTCGAAGATGACAAATACAAATGTGAATCGAACACTTTACAGAAAGTTTTCGCCAGTTTCAATCGAATGGATGGTTTGGATGCGCCGAAATTATTACGCGGTAGTCCAAATTTGAAGACGTTCTATATTCAGGATAATATATTTTTTTGTATATTTGCGTGACGATTTACTGAAACATGAGGTGGATTATAATCTAGCGAATATCACTGTGAAGGATCGAAGACAAATAAAGAGTTTTAAATCAAAATAGATTTTCGTTTTTTCTTTTTCAAATTAATAAATACAGTGGAGTTTCACTAAAGTTAAGAAAAATTTGGTAAACTTTAGTGAAACTTAACTTTAGTGAAGCAGATCGAGGTCAGTGGCGATCATTTAATACATGATCGGGACTAAATAATAATTTATTAAGTCATGGGTGACGTACAAGAGCAAACTATTTAATAATTTGGATTCCAGTGGATTAATTGGATTTTATACTAATGTATAAATCTCATTAAAAGTATTGCTGTTAGAAAGTTCTGCATTATAGATATATCTGTAATAGAAAATGTTTTTTTTGTGCCTTGAACGGACAATTGACAAGTACCGTATCTATTTTTCAATCTATATAAGCAGCTACGATTTGTTTTGGATTCACCAAATTCTCCGAATTGGTTATTAAGTACCTGGTATTCAAGTATTTTTTAAGTGAATAACTGAATTGAGTAAGTAGTCTTCAACCAAATCACACGCTTTGCATATATTTGAAAAAAATTTTAAAAATTCTAGAATTCAACATTCTAGAACTCTTTTTGCATAGAGAAATATTTTTATTAAAAAACACCACTGATTTGTTTACATTCTTATGTTTTAAGATTTTATAATTTATGACTTTATAGTTCAGCTCATAACCAATCTTAGTTATGCCATGAAATATATGTAACTAATATTATTTCCCTTTGTTTTTGCAATATTGTTCGATTTTTCATTTTGAATAAACATAATTAGTAAAATTTATGAACTTTAAGTTACAAACGAAGTTCTAAAATTCAACAGAGAAGAGTTTAAATTTGAATACTCTTATGACATCCAAACCAATTTCTTTAAATCATTTTATATGTAATTGTTTTTTTTTACTATGCGTATAGCTTTTATAGAATTTAAAATATCTTTGTCTTAAAAATTATAATGTAATAATACTGTTTCTAATATTAATAGATTTGAGCGTTACTTTATGGTATTCCATATTTGTAAATAATAAACAAATATTTTACTTCGCAAAAATACCACTTTTATTTTGAAACTGTGACAATATTGTTTCGAACCGTCAGTTCATTTTCAAACTGACGGTTCGAAACAATATTGTCACAGTTTCAAAATAAAAGTGGTATTTTTGCGAAGTAAAATATTTGTTTATTATTTACAAATACTGTTTCTTTCTATTTCTATAAAATCCTTTTAACTTTAGTGAGGAAAAAGTGACGTCACTTAACAAAACTGATGTTAACTTTACTGAAGCTCTACTGTACCCCTGTCGCAGCATCTTAATTTCAACGAGGTGTTATGTAAAGTAAGTTTGAGATTTTTTCGATCATTTCAAAAATTCATAAAAAGTTTAATAGCTTACCAAAATTAAGGTACGAAATATTACTTGTCGCAAAATTAATGAATATAAATAATTTTTCTTAAAATCTTTTTTTTTTTTTGATATGAGTATATTACATAAACACATAAGTCAATTACATATATTAGAATTTTTAAAATATGAACTTTTTACATTTTGTAAAATGTAAAAATTATGTTATCCACATATTTTTATAAGATTAACTTTTACATTTTTCAAAGTATGATTATAATATTAAGAGCGAAACTGTGGGTTATTTGTACAAATATATTATTATTTTTCAAAGTGTAAAAATTGATTTGAGTAAAAAAACCTCGCTTTGAAGTTTAATATTTCGTAAATGGTGCATAAAAACGAAAATATGATAAATGGAAAGCTCTGTTCTAACGATATACCACACGTGAAAAAATTTTCATCACCACTTACCTAAGAAATTTTTTTTACGTGCTACATGCAACATTTCATATTCATAGGTCCAAAGACTCCAAAGATGTGGAAATTATGGAGGCTTAATAGACGGACGGACAGAGACAAATAAAGAAAAGAAAAATTCAAAGATTTTTTTTCGGAATGCAAAAAGCCATTTGATAATTCTAGAAAAATTTTAAATTTTGAATATATTCAGAAAATGTGCTTAATTATTGCATAATTTTTTGACATTGTTTAATAATACCCAACTATTTTAAGTATATCTTTAACAATTCTACTTAATTTATTTATCACAAAAAAGTTTCATAACAAAAGGTAAATATATGTAATTAATCAAAATTTTAACACTCAATTATTTAACAACCTTGAACTTAATGGTAAATATTTTTACATAAGGTTGCGTAATTTACTTAATAAATTTTTTTTGTTCTTTAAATAATTGTATAGATAATATTTATTTTCAAGTGTATTTCTTATTATTAATCTTATTATCAGTTTGATTTTATACAGTAAATTCTCAAATTTAGCACCTCTAATAAAATTTGATTAATAAGCATCGAAGATTGTAACTGAATTATAAACGGTAGCACTGACGCCTAGTGGTATAAATGAGAAATATTATATGCTAAGGCTTAATACACAATCAATGAAATAAGGAATAAGAAATAAGGAATAAGAAGTATGCCATCTAGTGGCATTGAATGAAACTTTAATTTAACTGCTCATAGGTACATGTATTTAGGTATTTTTTTTACATCAGAATTCATGAAAAAGTAACGCTCATGATTACTTATGAACTCCGTATTTCTTATGACACTCCTTATTTCTTATTCCTTATTTCTTATTTCATTAAAGTTCCATTCAACGTCACTAGATGACATACTTCTTATTCCTTATTTCTTATTTCTTATTCCTTATTTCATTCATTGTGTATGACCCATAAGGGTGTCTACACAATCAATGAAATAAGGAATAAGAAATAAGAAATAAGGAATAAGAAGTATGCCATCTAGTGACGTTGAGTGGAACTTTAACGTAACTGCTCATAGTTATAAATATGTAGGTACTTTTGTACGTCAAAATTCGTGATTTTTTTCACTCTAGTGACAAAAAAAGTCATCACGAACGTTATTTTTTGATGAATTTTGATGTACAAAAATACCTAAATACATATACCTATGGGCAGTTACGTTAAAGTTCCATTCAACGTCACTAGATGGCATACTTCTTATTTCTTATTTCTTATTCCTTATTTCATTGATTATGTATGACCCATAAGAGTCAAGATTGAAAACCTTGGCTAAGAGTATATCTCTATCTATTGGTAGATTCTGGTGTACTTTATCTATGGTTACATGTGTGTACGGGACAACCGGGGCTGTAGCCGAAGGCCCGCGTTTGAAAAGGGGTTCGCAGTCATTAGTAAGGTGCCCGGGCAAAAATGCAAGTGTTTTTTCTTTTTTTTTTTTGTTCAACTGTATTTTATTAGAAACAATTTTTGCTTGTCCCTGAGGCACGTCACTTATCATTTTTTTCACCGGGGCTCTGGACACAGTTAAAAAATTTGGACTTGCACTGTACCACTAGGTGTAATTTTGTTTGAGTTTAATACACGCTTAATTGGAAGTAGATGATCGTTTCTAAGAAATGTTTGATTTAAACTAAATTAGTTTACTATAAATATTGATGTAGAAGTTTTTGCAACACAAGAAATCCAAACAATCTCAACAAATAGAATTGTGAATTTGTGGATAAAGTTACTTTTCAACAATAATCGAAATTTCAGTTTTTTCAATTTTAAACAATTTTAACCGACTTTTTAAAGTGTTGCTCTTGTGGTCAAAAGTTAATTGTAAGTATTTATTTTCTTATTTATTTATTTATTTATTTATTTATTTATTATTATTGAATTACCTATTATTTCCCTGAGAAAATTTTTTTTAGTCTCTTTAGGGTTCCGTAGTCAAACATATCATACAATAAACTTTGTCATCTCCGTTTGTGACAGCTTCATATTTTCTAGTTTTTTTTTTTTTTTTTTTTTTTTTTTTTTTTTTTTTTGTTAATAGAAAGATCTTTTAAATAGAAGCTGGGATGTCTTTTAACGTTTTACCAAAGAGTATAGGATAGAGGGGAAACAGTCCATAAGAATTAATGTAAAATCGTAGTATACGAGTTTGAGCGCCTCTACCGAGTAAGGCGCGCCATTTTTTTTTTATCGAGTAACGCACCATTTTTATCAAACTATTAAATTACTAGCCGTATACCCACCCGATGGCTTTACCATCGGCAACATTTCAGGATGTCAGTTAGTGTTAAAGATTTATTAAAAGAAGATATTATTTACTTTAATAGTCATATAGTAACATATTTTTATATACTAACTTCAAAAATGACGAATTTACATACAAATTTTCATCCAGTATTTAATCCACTTAGGGTCCGAATTTTCAAAAATCCTTTCTTAGTGCTCACCTACGTTACATAGGGAACTCCTGTGCAAAATTTCATTCTTCTAAACCCAACGGTTTAGGCTGTGCGTTGTCTGTCAGTCAGTCAGTTAGTCAGTGTTAGAGATTTATTAAGTAGATTATATTAATTTTTCAACTACTGCAAGAAATCTTAATGTCCAACTCATTCAACTGTCACTAACCCAAACGCATGTTTCATTTTTCAAATTTCAAAAAATTCAACTACCTCGTCGCCCCCGTAAAGGCCGACAAACTATAGGCTTGTTTAAGCAGCAGTTTTGGATAGTACCAAACTGTCAGGATTATGCGCAGAGCAATTTTCGCATGCGCAGAACGGTCTTACTAATGAGTAAAAACGCTTTGCGCACAATCCTGACAGTTTGGTACTATCCAAAACTGCTGTTTAAACAAACCTTTTATAGTTGGTTGCCACACACTCAAGATGTCACTAAAAACTTATATTCCTGTTTCTCCTCTATCCCATACTCTTTGCGTTTTACAATTTTAAACCTCGTTTCCAATATGCTGAGTTAGGGGCAGTAGATATGTCTTCGTCCCTCTGACTTTTAAATCGTGGATCAAAATAATTTGAAAAAATTACAGATAATTTAACATTCAAAGATTAACAAAGATGAATAATTGTGAGGGTAACGGGCTCCCTTATTAACATATAACACATACTTAAATCTCCTATTTTATCTTGACGAGTTTATACACTTTGCCATTTTCTATTTACGTATAGGCAATCAGTTTAACATTTATGTGTAATTTTAGCATAATATTACAAATAAAATATGTATTCATGCTTCAAAAATTCGAAAACTTAAAAATGTTATTTTGTGTTTCTAGGGTCTAAAACTTCTCCAAATATGATGCTCAAAATTGTATTTACAATTTCCTTATTGTATGGATTGGTCCATGGTGATTGTTATTACCACAATAAAGAATTAATTTGTGAGGATGCATCTTACGAAGAAATTTTCAAAAGTTTAAGAAACACCAATAATGTTAACTACAAAAAAATCTTACTTTATCAGACCACCTTCCCGAATTTCACCTTGGACTCTCAATTATTCGACGTGAAAGAGCTGAGTGACGTGACTGAAGAATTATTGATTACGTTAAATAATCTTCAATATATTGACGCGGGTGCATTTAAACGTCTCAACCAATTACATACACTGGGCTTCAGTATGACAATTTTAAGAAAAGTATCAGCCGATGTGATTGAAGGTTTATCAAATTTGGAACGATTCTGGATCTCATACAGTCGACTTGAATCCGTTGATTGTACAATGTTTAAATATTTACTGAAAATCATTCGTGTCGGATTCGAGGGCAACAAATTACAGACGTACGAATGTGAATCGAACACTTTACGAGAAGTTTTCGCTAGTTTCAATCGAATGGATCGTTTGGATGCGTCGAAATTATTGCGCGATAATCCAAATTTGAAGGCGTTCTATATTCAGGATAATATGTTCTTGTGTGACGATTTGATGAAAATTATTGATGTGTTTGAAAAGCATGGGGTCGATTATAACCTGGGGAATATCACGGTGACAGATCGACCAAATGTAAAAGGTATTACTTGCCATAATTGAAACTTACACTGAAATTTTTACTTTTTTTGTAAATAACTAAAGGGAAATAAAGATTATTAAATGAAAAAAAATTTTTTTTTCTGTTTAAAAATGATTAAGGGCCAGTATTATAGAAGCCAACTAATTAAACTTGTGAACTATAGTATATTATTCAACAAGCTGGTAATGATCTAGCTATTAGGGTGTCTACACAATTAATGAAATAAGGAATAAGAAGTATGTAAATTAAAAACCACAAAGTGATTGAAAAAATTATCCAGATCGGCCGGGAATCGAACCCAGGATCTCCTGGTAACCCAGGATATCGGGCGCCTGTTGAGCAAAGGATCGATGGTGTAATGGATAACACACTTGGCTAGTTACCAGGAGATCCTGAGTTCGATTCCCGGCCGATCCGGGTAATTCTTTCAATCACTTTGTGATTTTTAATTTACATATGTGGTTTTTGGTCATGTTAACCAAAGGAAGTCGAGTGCTTAAAGTTTCAGTTTAGCTGAACGATAAGTGAACATATGAATACTACGTGTGTTTTAAATGCAGACAAAAGTCTGTCATACGTAGTAGTGTTTCACAAGCACTCGATAATATTTGAAATTGAAAAATAAGAAGTATGCCATCTAGTGACGTTGAGTGGAACTTTAACGTAACTGCTCATATACATAAATATGTAGGTACTCTTGTACGTCAAAATTCGTGATTTTTTTCACTTTAGTGCCAAAAAAAGTCATCATGAACGTTATTTTTTCATGAATTTTGATGTAAAAAAAGACTTAAATACATATACCTATGGGTAGTTAAGTTAAAGTTCCATTCAACGTCACTAGATGGCATACTTCTTATTCCTTATTTCTTATTCCTTATTTCATTGATTGTGTATGACCCATTACTCACGAAGATGAAATTGCGACACGAGCCGAGCTTGCGAGGCGAGTGTCGTAATGCATCTGAGTGATTAATAGCCATTGCAAGCGAGTAGAATACGATATTTTTTCTACGACTTCTTTCCTTTTTGATTTAAATAAAATTGAATATAAATTTTAAGTCAAAAGAACACAATTTTTAATCTGTCTCTAATTTCATTAAATGTTTATATATGTACAAACGATGAAAACAAAATACAAGCTACTTTGTTTACTCAAACTTTACTACGCAACATATTTGAAATTAAAAATTGATACGTATATTATACACAAAACAAAAGCCAGCACATTGAATAATGGTTAATACGGTGATTTAATTGGTCAAAATGGTAGTGAGTAATGATCATTTTTCCACACCTTTGAATAATGCCTAACTTTCTCAACAATTAACGGATATGTAATGAGTGTGTCCTTCAACAGAAGTAGAAAAAATTAATTTTATTCACAGATGGCAGTACCATAAAACTGAAATAAGTAGGGAACTAAACAGAGGCGACGCAAAGGGTGGGCGGAGTGGGCGACCGCCTATAGCCTCGCGCCTCTGGGGGCCTCGCAAAAGTGCTTGAGACCTTTTTTTTTTGTTCATCACCTAATTTTTAGTGAGATTTTTTGAAAAATTAAAAAAATCAAGAGGAGGGTTGCAAAAGTGTTTGAGACTTTTTATTTTTTTGCTCGTCGCGTATTTTTTAAGGGCGAAATTTCAAAGACAAAATTAAAGTGGGCCTCGCAAAAATTATCTTGCCCACTCCCTATTTTAGTCGTGCGTCGCCTCTGGAACTAAATTGGGGGTATTTGACAAATTTCGAAAGAGAATTTTAAAATATTCCAAATGACTTAAATATAATCATAGTACCTAATCGATTTTTGTATAAAAAAGTAAGATTTAAAGGAGAAAAAGGAGCTTTTTTATTTAATTCAATTTTAGTGTGAAAACACATGGTCACGTGTCCGTGATGTAACATCACGAACCAGTTATACCTCTAGAATCATACGTACTCGTCAAAACGACGAACGAACTTCTCTACCTGCTCCAATACTGTGACTTGTCGGTACCTGCTCGCTGTGAAACTTCTGTTATCTAATTTATTTGTTATTATAACACATAAGACATATAAATTTTGTTTATAGCTATTGTCGTTTTTTTATACTGGAATAGTGTGTGTCAAAAGGACAACGATGTATGATTAACCTATATTTTTTTGTACACCACATATAAAAGTTTTCCTAATTTTTCTAAAATTTATTAAAGATATGGATGTTATAATTAATTTATTCAATGATTATGATAATGTGAAAGATGATTACAGCTGTTTGACTTATAGAGACGACATAATACTGAAGTTTTAATATATTGAATCGAAAACTAAAGAATGCGTTTCAAGTGACTTAATAAAAGATTAACAATTTATTTTGTGGAAAATATTGTAATTTTTATTATTTTTTGAGATCTTATTCGAAAAATTATTACTTAACAAATTTTAGAAAATTTACAAATGTGCCTAATGGGGAAATAATTACATATCTATAGGAATATTTATGACTGAGAAATTTCACATTCTGTAAAGTCACACATGTCTACTGACTCATAATAGTTCATAAATTAATTATTTGAAACACATATTTTATGATACAATTGATGTATTTATCTATTTTTTAATTTTTATAATGAAAATATGTTTGACAAAAAAATTAAAAAAATTAATAAATATTTACATTAAGAAATTTTTCCAAATCCAATTTTTTTAAATATTTTGTTCGCTTTAGGTTTCTTTTAATTGAACTTTAGTTAATTTTTTACCGATGCTTATCCTGAATGACCGGAAACTAACAAAAAGTTTGATATTGGATATTTGATATTTTGATTATATTCATGTGTGCGGGAAATTTAAATACTTATAAATATCTGTCTGCATAACTGAGATAACGTACTCTCTCATATTCGCTAATTCTAAAGTTAGTAGTTCCATAATACGAAACACCTGATTCCTAAAATGAGATACCTCATATTCGGATTCGTTGGGTGTCTCATATTAGGATATATTTAACATTACAAATTTTTAAGTCATGATTTTTTCTTAGGCACAGGATTTACAGAAATACGTGATAAATCATTAATACAGTATGTGCACTTGTCGTGAACAGGGGCGTATACAGCCGAGCTTCTTGGGAGGGGTCACGTGGAAAATAATGGAACTAAATTAACAAAAAATAGGCAAAATTAACAAAAAAATTAAACTGGTAAAATTTACCGGTATATGATGTTCAAAATTCAGTAATATCTAGTGTATATTTTTAATTCTCGGGGAGGGTCATGACCCCTTGTATACGCTCTTGGTCGTGAAAAAAAGTTGCAAACAATTGTACGATAAATGAAGGAAATACGTAACATATAAACACAACATGTAATTTTTTTATGGCATTAAAAACAAGATTTTTGTTGGCACAGATTGTCCCTTCGGCGAAAAGTTCGGGAAACCAACAAAAAGTTTGATGTTTCGATTCTGCTCATCTGTGCGATGGACATAATTATAAATATCTGGTCATATAATCGAAATAACCTGCTATCTCATATTAGGTGACCATCTCATAATAGGCAACATATTATTTTCGGTTTCTAGGGACCTCAAAAAAAATTTCTGTCATAGTCAGTGACTATGACGGGCTCAAGTCGCGTCATGACAGTGGCTGTAATAGCTGAATTCCATTCTGGAAATTCGATAAAACGATTGTAAACAAACTAAATTCGTAGTATGGTCACAACATTTGGTCTCGGGTAAACAAATATTATAGGTACAAGTGTCTTAAGTTGTAAAGTCTTTAATTAAATTTGGGAATTCGTCAGCCTAGGCTTCAAAGCGGAATTTCTCTCTGTATCCAGCTCTAAATATGCTCCTATCATATTAAGCAATGCAGATATAGAAGCGTTATTCGTTCTTGAAATTCATCATCAGCATACATCTCAAAAGGATTTCGAGCAATTTGCACTATAGGCTCAGATGCGTCTTTTTCAGTAAAAACATTATCCAAGTAGTCAAAATACAGTCAACTACCGATTACTCGCGGTAACTGTGAACCAGAACCAGAACGGACAAATCAAAATCATGGTTAATCCAAAACCAAATTGAAAAGATTTTAATCAAAAACTTAAATAGTACTCTTATTACATGCACATTTTGAATATCGCACGTTGAGAATAAAACTGTTACAACTGCAAATTTTTCGTTTTTGAGATTTTTATATCATTGGATTCAGCTACATTTAAGCTATCGATTGGTGAAATTTTCATCCTAAAATTCTAGAAAATAAAAAAGTTATAGTCCATAAACTTTTTTTAAATTTTAACAATCTAAGAATAAATAGTTTAAAAAGTTTTTGTTACATGTGCAGTTGTAACAAAGAGAAAACAAAAAATTAACTTTTTATTTAGATTAAAAAATTCGTCAAGTGCGTGTTTGACACGCACTAAGTAATGTTCCTCACAATCAGTGGTCATAACTAAAACTTCTTAACCCTAGAACCATACGTACACGTCAAAACGACGTACGAACTTCTCTACCTGCTCCAATACTACGACTTGTTGTTACTTGTTTGCTGTAAGATTTCTGTTATCTAACTTATTTGTTATTATAACACACCACATATATTTATTTTGTTTATAGTCATTGTCGTTCTGTTTGTATTGAAATAGTGTCCGTCAAAAAGACGTCGATTTCGTTTCATTTACTCGAATACGCCATTTATGTAACCATTCCTGTATTCGACGCAAGCTAGATTGTAACTTTTGTGATGCAACATTTGGATCTTCATCAGTAGCTAGGATAGCAGTATCATCAGCAAATGTTGCAGTAGTATTTTCTTCATCAACCGGCAGATCTGCAGTACATATAAGATAAAGAATAGGCCCTAGAACACTACCTTGTGGTACACCGGAACGGACTGGAAACATTTCTGATATTTCACTCTGAAACTTTACATGAAAGTAACGATCTGACAAATAAGATTTCAGTATTAAGTAGAATGATTCAGGAATATTTTTCCTTAATTTATACAATAAGCCAGTATGCCACACTTTGTCAAATGCTTGACTCACGTCGAGAAAAGCTGCTGTACAATATTTTTTTTCTTGAAAAGAGCGGTTGATCGTATTGACTACACGATGAACTTGTTCGACGGTTGAATGTTTTGCGCGAAAACCAAACTGATGATCTGGAATAATTTTAAGGTCATCGAGGACTCGATGCAGTCTTCTGAGAAATAACTTTTCGAACATTTTGGATAAAACGGGGAGTAAACTGATTGGTCTGTACGACGTCACCTCATTTACTGGCTTCCCCGGCTTTTGTATTAAGATGATTTGAGCTAATTTCCAAACAGCAGGGAAATATTTTAGCCTTAAAATGGCATTAAAAATTAACATTAATGACATTTGTGACAGTTAACATTAATGACAGTTAAAACCGTTAAAATATATTTCTCGTAGGTATATGTACGATATGTACCAGCGGTACCAGCCGAGATAAATACAAATCGATTGTAGATCGTATATGTACATCATGGAAAAGTAGGCTTGTACATATTATCCATATTATTATTGATTAGTATGTACGGCAGTATGTACAATATGTACGAAATGTACCGTATGTACATTATTCTGTGGTATGTACATTGTATATGTATACATGCGTATATGTATGGCTAGCTAGAAAAACAAAATCGAACAGATCGGATGGAACATAACGTTTTTTTTTCTTTGTTTTCTTGTTTTGAGTTGCAAACGCTAGTACTATAGCTAAACACGCTTCTTCCATAATAATAACAATTCCAAAATTTAATTAATTTAAAAATTCCGAAAAATTAAATTTGACAGTTTGTTTTAAAATACAGAAGAAAATAATGATAGTGTACGGTATCATAAAAATACTGAAGTAATAAAAATAATGATTCATTATTTTTATCAGTAAATACTGACAGTATTACTGATCGTGTAAAGGCAGCCTAAGACGTTTTGTGACGGTTTTTTTTCCAGAAAATTGATTACCTAGTTAAGTTATAACAATTTTTCTAGGTTTTTTTTCGTTATTTTATGATCTTGATAGTAAAGTCTGATCCCAGTATGCTTATATAATTTACTGAAATAAATCAATGTTTTTAAGTCCATGTACTTACCGGATTTTTTTTTGAAAAATATAATAGTTTGTAAAAAGAATTTGGCTAATTATTATTTCAATATCTTAAATATATGATTTACATTATAACATATATATTATAATAAAACGAAGATCTTTTTATTCATTTTTAGATATTTTTGAGATCATAAAATATTTTTATTTATTTATTAAAAAATGAAATAGTATTTCGATTTATTACATGTTCATGAACACAATATACAATAAATAAACATAAGACGAATGACACTATGTTACAGTAATTTCCCGCTAAAGCATGCAAATTTCCCGCTAAAATATTCATTAATTTAAATGTATTCTCCCAGATGGCGGTAATTGTGACAGTCTTGTCATAACTATATCGGTCACAAAACCGTTTTGTGACGGTCAAAAGTGGGTAAAATTACTCGTCACGAGACCAGTGCACATCTCTAAATATGGCCCTATTTTTGATAGGATTCTATATGTATATAATTTTTTCTATGAATTATGTGGACTGTTCGGCAATTATCACAAATACGTAAAGATGGCTCTCTGTGTATTAAAATAAGTTATTAGACAAGTTTTCTATGAATTATGTGGACTGGTCGGTAATTATCACAAATACGTAAAGATGGCTCTCTGTGTATTAAAATAAGTTATTAGTATAGACCGGATGAAATAATTTTTCACAGGACCGGCTTAACGATTTCAGTGTAATACTGTTAGACTGTTTGTATTTATGTATGAGTCTGCTACAACAGAAATAACAGAATCCTGAAAATTTATTGAAATTCAACATAGAGAAGCAAAAACTTTTTAGAAAAATTTTATTATGTGAGGTTTATATCAAAAATAAAAAGGGGCCCCAAATTTTGTTGAATTAAAGTTTTGCAATATTTATTTGTCTAACTAGCTGGCAGGTACATATAAAACAAAATTTATTGTCTTCTTTCCCACAGGCGGCTGTCTTTCAGTATCAATTGATAAACAAACTCCTTATTTCTTTTTAACTTTTTAAAATTTAATATATGTACCTTGTTTACAAATTTTTAAAATTTTTAGTTTTCTACATAGGTACATACACATACAATGTACATCAAGCAATATTTAATCTAGTTGTCCATTTCATACGCATAATAGTATTTTACAATATAAGTTCGGTAAGTTGCGTTTACTGATCGAGAAAATGTTGCAAACGAGACCCGCAGGGTCGAGTTTTTGCAATTTTCGAGATCAGTAAATGCACTTAACGCATCGTGTATTGTATAATATTTTTTGCACGATCGATTTAAAATAATTACAGAATAAAAATATGTTAAATAAAAAATAAATTTCGGATAATATAGGTGAAATTTATATTTCTATGTTATGACATAGAATGCCATGAATAAATATTATAAATATTCATAACAACTAATACGAATCTCTGTAGTGACAATTGACAACTATATTTGTAAATAAAAAATTAAGTGTCAATATTTCACTGGCGTGAATATCTTTTTGGAATTTTCTATTAAAAAAATTGACGAAAATAGTTTATTAAACTATAATATTAGTGAGAATAATGAAATTGATGAAGCATTTTATTTTTGGCTGCAAATTTATTCTCGTAAAATGAAAAGAAGATTATGAAAACCACAAAAAATTTTAATGATTGAACGACCTTTTGAAATATCAATAAAATAAGAAGATTAATGCCAACAATAATAATAATAATGTGCAAACTAGTGAAAATTTTCATATTAATCGATATATTTTCCCAATTGTTCAAATTGTACTTTTAATTTCAATATAAATAAATAATTACAATCATTTTTGAGCTAATTTCACTTACCACACTCCTATTCACTTACCACGCATCTATTTCACTTACCGCACTGTTATTTTTTGGTTTCCATGGATATAAAAAAACGTTCGGGAAATGTAACTTACCAGCATTGTCAACAGCATCGGTAAATGCATGAAAATACACGATCGTGCAAAATAGTATTTTACAATATAAGTTCGGTAAGTTGCTTTTACTGATCGAGAAAATGTTGCGAAAACGAGACCCGCAGGGTCGAGTTTTTGCAATTTTCGAGATCAGTAAATGCACTTAACGCATCGTATATTGTATAATATTTTTTGCACGATCGATTTAAAATAATCAAAGAATAAAAATATGTTAAATAAAAAATAAAATGTGGATAATATAGGTGAAATATATATTTCTATGTTGTGACATAGAATGCCGTGAATAAATATTATAAATATTCTTAACAACTAATACGAATTTTTGTAGTGACAATTGACAACTATATTTGTAAATAAAAAATTAAGTGTCAATATTTCACTGGCGTGAATATCGTTTTTTAATTTTTTATTAAAAAAATTGAGGAAAGTAGCAGGAAATTGATGAAGCATTTTATTTTTGGCAAAAAATCTATTCTCGTAAAATGAAAGCAAGATTATGAAAACCGCAGAAAATTTTAATGACTGAACGACCTTTTTAAATGTCAATAAAATAAGAGGATTAATGCCAACAATAATAATATTAATGTGCAAACTAGTGAAAATTTTCATATTAATCGATTTATTTTCCTAATTGTTCAAATTGTACTTTTAATTTCAATATAAGTAAATAAATACAATCATTTTTGAGCTAATTTCACTTACCACGCATCCTATTCAGTTACCACGCATCTATTTCGCTTACCGCACTGTTATTTTTTGGTTTCCATGGATATAAACAAACGTTCGGGAAATGTAACTTACCAGCATTGTCAACAGCATCGGTAAATGCATGAAAATACACGATCGTGCAAAAACAAAACATTTTGATGACATCGTACGTGTCTTACGTATAAATATGTACGTATGTATTATTTGTATTTAACCACAGATACTATTGATATTAGAATATCTGTATGGACCATACAATAGAAGTTTTTTAGATATAATTTTTTTGAAGCAAAATCGTCATATTTATTAACACCTTTTATAATCTACAAACACATAATACCTACAAACTATCGATGGTAATGAATATTTTTTAATTTTTATGTGATTTTTGTTGTAATTTGAGAGTATTTATTAATAAATGTTCTAAAAATATTTATACTAACAAATATAACATCAGTTAATCTAGAAAAATTTTAAATCCCGTCTTGTTTAACCATCCATATTCGTCAACACTTTAGTCACTTTTCATTTTCATATAGATTGTGTATATAAGTGTATTTCCACTATTTATTCAATGCTCAAAAGTATATACAAAAAAAATATTAGTTAGCAAAAATGAAATAAATACCTACATAATATTTTATTAGATAACACATTATTAACGTTACATCTTTTTTTCTTAATATGTATACTTTTATTTGTGTATAGTTTGTTGGCAAGATATACTAGTTTTGTATGAACATTTTTTAAGGAAAAATTAGTAATATTTTCTAAAACATATTATGTTAATTCGATTTAATTTAATCAGTTTATGTATGTAGGTATGTAAAGGAACATTATTTGCTCTAGCAGACTCATACATAAATACAAACAGTCTAACAGTATTACACTGAAATCGTTAAGCCGGTCCTGTGAAAAATTATTTTATCCGGACTATAGTTATTAGACAAAGATAACAATTTTTAGAATCTGTTCCATTATTAATAATTTTAAGAAAAAACAGCGAAAGAAAGAGATAAATATATACACGCTTCTATAAAATAGAAATAGAAAGAGAAATTTTTTTTTTTATTGCAATTTTGTGTACAATCAAGTAAACTTGATTGTGCATTGTGTAATGGTCCGGTTGTTGACGTGGTTAAAACGTTGCCTAACTGTTTGTACGACGATGTGGATTTAACGTTATTAGAATAATTTTCCAATTGATTGTCCCTGATAATTGATTTCCAAAGGTCGTAGGTGAAATAATTCGAGCCGATTTAGTTTAAAATGTTTATTTGTTAAATTCAATTGTTGTTAATTCGGACCGTTACAGAAAAATTTACACTTTTATTACAATTATTTTATATAAATTCGATTTAATTATGTATTTCGATATTTATTTTATTATAATTTATTATAATTTATTTTTATTTGAATGTTATATATTTTTTATATTTTTCAACAATTAATAAATTTCCCAAACGGGATTTGTTACAAAAATTACATCTTTTTTTCTTAATGTCTAGATTCCAATTTTTATCAAAAAACCCCCCGTTGTACTTTTTTTTCATCAATTTTACTTAATTTTAAAACAAAATGGCTTCCTCTCTTTCATTGGTTGATTAGAAATCGTCACATCGTAAGCCCCGCCTACAATGTCTTATGATGTAGCTAGTTCACTAAAATTTAGCCAGGTGGCGATTTACATCTTTAGTTTTACATTTTCAAGTACTAAAATTTGCCACTAGGTGTCACCAGCCATATTACTTAATGGTTACATAATGCCCCGACCAAGTTCTGACTTAAGTTCGTGAAAGACGAATCTTAAGACAGAACTGATAGGAAAAGAACAGACAAAACAAAATGTAGGTACTCGATATTTCCAAAATTTTTTTTTTTTTTTTTTTTTTTTTTATGCTTCTAAAATTATTACCGAAAAAGATACATTCAAAATTTTTCTTTAGTTCAAATTGGAAATCTCGGTCCTTTACAAATAAACATTTTTCTCAAACTTAGCATTTAATTACAATAATAACACAATGAAGTATACTTTTCAATATTACAGAGTATGTGACAAAGATGGACTTAATCCACGAACGAGTGCTGGCAATGCTTATCGCTAATATGTTAGAAAATTTTCATAGACTAAAAACCGGGTTACATTTTAAATTTCAGATATCCCCGTCAACGATGGACTGTTATCATCCAGATCCACTGGAGTTGACATATAGTTTTCCAAGGTCACGATACGATCAATGACTGACTTGGCGTTCGGGGATTATCACTACGTTCAGTTATTCACCCTAATAAATGTAAGTTGAAGTCTTCTACAATTTTAATTCCGCTTTGCTGACCAACACTCGTTCCTGGTAGCATCCCTCTACCAACTCTTGTTTTTTTTTTTTTATGTGTTAAAATAATATTTATTTCTTATTCAATATAAATCATTTAATTTTCCAAAGAAATTTATTACACAGTTTAATGATGATAAGTTCATTCAAAATTAAAATAATAAAATACGCATACATGTATAAATATTAATAATATACATAGAATCACGTACATTATATGAAATAATTTTATTAAGTATTTATTTAAAAGTTGAAACACTTGTTTCATAAACAAATTTTAATCATTCTGGTATCGTTATATACCATAAAGACATTAATCGACAATAAGAGCAAAATTATAAAAGTTTTATTCAAAAAGAAAATTTTAAATTTTCCTTTACAAATCGAAAATTACCTTTAGTTAAATTCATTAATATTGATTTATATTTAGATTGTTATATTTGGAACAAATTCATTTAATTTATTACATATGCGTATAATGTCGATAATGTATGTATGGTATGTCCCATGAGCCACACTTCAGCATCGTAAAACGACAAACTTTCAAAAAAAATTTTTTAATCAATCCAATTTTCTCAACCAAAGAAATTTCATTTACCCAATAATTGGTGTCTCATTATTCATTGAAATATCCACCTTTGAGTTTAAAAACTGGATTTACTAATAATATAAAATTTATGTCATGAAAGACTATTATCCCAATCATGAAAAACCAATAAATCCTGCAATCTAATTTATACTTTATTTATCAAAATTTATTCAAATTTAAGGAAATGTTACAATAATTATAGTTTGTCATATTTGCAGCCAAAATGTAAAACGTCCGTAGAAAATGTTACATACTGCACATACCTCACTTGAATATCAGCACACATATATTGATTTCTTTTAACTTGAGTAGATATTGCTATTAAATGTTTTGAATCGTTTTTCCCTTTACGTTTAAAATTTTATATATAATTATAATTGAAATATACAGAAATATATCAGAATTTGTTACATAAAATCATTTTATTGTTCCAAAACTGAAAACCTCTTTTATTTTTATTAAGAACATTTTGTTAACAGATAGATAATTCTAAACAAATATGATCACCTTTATGTGTCCTGTAATATCATGGTTCAGTATAAAGCTGGTTTTGAGATTCAAACTATAAATTTTTATTCAAAACTTAAAATTATTAATACAAATTATCTTTTGCGTAGTTTTATATTATGTTAATAATAAAATTGTTTATCATTAAATCCTTATTCTAATTAAAATTTGACTCTAACAACAGGGATAAAGCAAAAAAAAATTTTTTGTACGAAGTGATTTTTCCTTCATATCACGACGCACGATGGTTATAAAACCGTTAAAAACCCCAAAATTTATCCCCTGTGAAATCTACTTGGTTGGATCTGCCGGACGGCCAATGTAACGACAGATACCTGAAAAATTTATAACACTGAAACTACAAATTAATCCCCCCCATATTTATTAATATATTGTTAAACCGGGCTAAAGCGAGCTGTCACCAGACCTGATTGGTACAGTTGACTTGGATTCGGAATTGTGGATAATAATGCTCGCCCCCCATAATCCAGAAATCATCAATAAGTTTTTTTTTATTTTTGTTAGCTACTCCTACTACGAGCTTCAGTAGAGTTTCATAGCGGCCGTCATCTAAGAGAACCGTACTGAACTCAATTTTATTTTCATTTTGAAAATAATTATGTTATAAAATATATGTAAATTCTTATTAACTAGATTGGATTGACTCTAACAACGGAGATATTCAAAATGTTGTGTACAGAAAAAGCTCCTGAGGCTTATTATTTCTGTACGGCGACAGGATAATGCGTCCGCTACAGATCGCAGTCTCATGTCATAAATCCCAAAAAAAAAAATATCTCCTATGAAATCTACTTGGTTGGACCTGCCGGGCGGTAAAATTAACGGCAGGTGCCTGCAAAATTTTAAACGGAAACTACAAAATTTTAACCCCCCCAAATATTCATGTTTAGTTAAATCAGGACAAAACGGACTACCTCCAAACCATAAGGGTATTGTAGGCTTAGTTCGAATAAATGGAATATACTGTCCGCCTCCCATCATTCAGAAAATCGTATCAGTTAAATATTTTGTTTAAAAAAAAACTTTCTTAACACCGGATTCGGTCAAAGTCAGCCAATAACCGCCAATTAACGGAACATTGACCGATCCCTCATTCAAACCAAAAAAAAATTTTTTTAGTTTAATCCCCTTTTATATTTATAGTGTATTTTATTATGTATATAACTCATAATATACTTATGTTCACAATGCAATTCAAATCAATTGATAACTTTCCAAAATTATTTTAGAAAATTTAATTGTTTCCGTCATAGATTTGATAAAAATCATATTTCGGGCAACTGATAGAAAGGAAAAGGAAGGAAGATAAATATGCAATCATAGCATGAATTTAATTATTATTAAGTTAAGATAAAAAAATTTTGTACATCAACAAATGTAATCATTCTATGTTTCATAAAATCATGTATGATTATTTCGTAGCCATCAAATAATACGTATATTCTTTAATATAAATAATATGAGCACGAAAACAAGTATATGCTTGTTTTATTATCATTGGTAGTACTATCCCGTGTGAATGCTATTTCTGTTTCAAATTTATATATTCTTCAAGAAGTGAGATAGGTATATCACGCGCTTTCCGAAATACATATGCCTTGATATAAATTGATTATATCGTATTCACTCTTGTTTCATCCTTTCAGTTATTACAGTAGCCTTGAATAAAGATTTAAAATTATTTTTTCTTAGAATTGTTTTTATAAATAACATACCGAAAAAGTTTTAAATTTTATACTTATATATTTTATTTCCCATGAAACGATAATGATTTGTATGTATTATTTACCAAATTTATTTCATAGTATGACATTTCTAAATGGTTCACATGCTCAAAAGAAAAATAAATTTTTTCATTTTAAGAATAATTTTGATATTATTTCCCTGAAATAGCATTTTTTGAAAAATATAACAATAGCTTAATAAATCAGGTATTCTACTTTGCATTATCTCTTGATAAAATTATAGTTTTCTGTACTTAGAAATAAATGACAATCTACCTTATTAATTGTATATCGATTTTCAAGCATAATAGTTTTACATCGATGGCATTCAGGTTCTCGTCAATTTATAAATCACCCAACAGTTCAATACAACGACAGAGAATAAAATCGTAATTCATCAGCTTCTTTCAATAATATAATAATATAAATCTCATTAATCGCCTTTTATGGCACTCATCATACAAAATACCCTTAATATCTTCAAAAACATTTCATTTTCATTAAACTTTCCATACAAAATAATAACTTTTCTCATTCGCTTAATAAACATTGGGCTATATTTATTACTATTTTCTTAATCACACTTAATAATTAAACCTGAATGTAATCGTTTGAATCAACTGATACTCCAAAATTATTTTATTACTAATTTATTTGCGTCAATGTAGAATACCGTCTTTGTCAAAATTAGATAAAGAAAGAATTTATTTATTCATTAAAGAAATTTATTTATTTTAGACATTATTTGTTAATTCATATTTTTTATGGGTTTGCTTACATCAGGGTAAAATTTGTATTAATTGAGGTCAGGAGGATAAGAATTTTATTTATTTATTTGATGAAATAAACTTATTTATTTTAAATATTATATGCCTGTTAGCCATTCTTAGAAACATCAAAACCACTTGACAAACTAAATTGCTACTGCAATAATATGTATTTTGTAATTGAAATAAATATCGTATGTTAAATAAATATAACGTGATTCATATTGACTTGATGATTTAAAATTTTAAATTTTAATAAAACAATTTTAATAATATTAATTCTTTGTTTTTAATATTTTTCATTTTTTGTTATTAGTAATTTATTTAATTTCCTGTTACTTTGATATGTTGCTTCGTGTTTTAAACAAACTAATGGGTATAAGTAAAAAATTTCTATATTATCACCTTCCATTGTATAATATAAAATTTTGATTTCCAAATACTTTGTTCAATCATAAATGCTTTTAATATTTCTATAACACAAATAATAAAGAATGTATTTTTCTGATAGTACCATTTTTATATAAAAATTTTATTCGTGGAAAAGAAAATTTATCAGGTCGCCAAAATTAATTTTTATTCAATAAACGGACCAAAAGGAATAATTTACCGCAGGAAAAGGTGGATTAATCATAAACCACCCAAATAATACGTCAGGAGGCCCCTTGATGTCACTATTCGGTGAATATTTACTAACTAATCTGAGCGTATTTATATGAACACTGCAATTAGGGCTGATATTGGTATAAGAGGTTTGAATATCCATATTATTCGATTGCACAGCACATTTGATGCAATCATTCATTGTGTTACTTGATAGTTCAGTATTTATTTCAATTTTTTCAACTTTAAATTCATCATTTAGAGTGCCGAAAATATCTTGATGTATTAGACCGATTCTGTAATGTTTAGGAATTTTATTTTTGATAGGTACACTTACAGTTTTACCGGAAATCTTGTTATTTATATTTATCGATTCTGAAAAGTTATTATAGTTACGTAGACTGACAAGTTTCTGGTTTGTATTAGATTGGTTATTAGTTCCAATTGGGGATATAGGATTAATTTTCGATTCACTATTACAAGAAGAACATATAGTTTTTTTATTAATTTCTGGCTCAACCAAAATTTCAACATCATTTTTCGTAGTAATGACTTCTTTATTGAATACAGGGGAATTTATCTCCCTGGCTAAAACGGGTGGTATTTCGGAAATGGTCGGTATAATTGGAGACTCAACTATTTTGGCTTTGATACTGTCTATTTTATTATTAGTATTTTTAAAGGTATCGTTACTGATTACGTTACTACTATGTGAAGAAATATTGTTATTGTTAATTTGATTATAATTATTTTGATAAAAACTGCAGTTACCCTTATTATTACTCAAATTTTGGTTACTATTTAATATGGTTCTTGGTGGGTTTAATATATCAAATTTAACATTATTTATCCTACCCCCAATATGATTTACATTGTTATAAGTACCGTTACTGGGACCACGTGGTTGTTGATTGTTTCTGTTAGAATTATTGTTATTTGCATAGTTGTTAGTATAACGACGGTTGCCAGTAAAATTTCGATTATTGTTTGTAAAATTTCTATTATTATTGGTAAAATGTCGAGAATTTTGAAGATTTCCATAATTGTAATTATTTTGATATCTAGTATTACTTGTACCAATATTATCAGAAAAACGAACAGATCGGCTATTTGAGTTAAAGTTAGGATTATAAGTGGTATTATTATTATTACTACCAAGAGTCTGTCCCGTATTTGTATTGTTACGAGTATTATTGTTTGTGCTAGCATTTGAATTTCTATTACTGAAATCCCCATATGAGTTATTGTTACTATTCGAAAAACGATTATTATTAAAATTTGAGAAACTATTAGTACCATATGAGCGAGTAAAATAATTGTCAAAATCTCTTAACGAGCTTTCTAATTCCTGTATTGTTTTATAATTTATTAAGAAACGGTTTATTTCAAATGGAAAGTGATTTATTATAATTTTAATAAAATTATCAGTATCGACTTTTTGATTTAAATGCTTAACCAACTTATGCCAATATGTTAAATGTGATAAATATGACCCTTTTCTAACAGTTTGATGATTTTTATTTGTGTAAAAATCAATAAGTATTTTATTTTGAATTTCTTGACTCCAGAAAGAATTTAAGAACCAAGATTTGAATAAAGCAAAACTATTGATATCGTTTTCATAAAGAGAAAATATATTTTTTATATTAGAATTCAATTTACTACACGCAAACCTAATTTTTTCTTGTTCCGAAAATTCGTTAACTGAAAAATATTGTTCAAGAGATTCCACGAATTCAATAGGGTGAAGCTCTTGTAACTTATTATTAAAAGTTCCAACGCTAATCGTTTCATTTCTAAGAAATGACAAACTGCCCAATGATATATTTTGTAAACTAGCGTTACCCCTATTATTGTTTAATAAAGAAACGCTATTTTCCAATACCTCGACTTTATTATTAATTGTTAATAAATTCTCCTGCTGTGAATTAAATTTTTTATCAAGATCTTCAATTTTGGAATCAATCAAATTTTTAGTTTCAACTTTAATTTTCTTTATCCTATCATCTATTGTTTTATGATTTTCATTACAATTATTTTTCATAGAATCTATTTTATTATCTATTGTCTTATGATCCTTATTACAATTACTTTCCACAGAATTTATTTTTTGTTCAAATTCATATTTTGTGTTAGCAATATCATTTTCAAATTTATTTATAAAATGATCAAGCCTAGCGTTATTATCGTCTAACTTTTTATTTGTATTATCAATTTTGTCAGTTTGCAAATCAATTTTATTTGATAATTGTTTGTTTTGTGAATCGATTTTATTGATTTTGTTAGATAATTCTTTACTTTGTGAATCGATTTTGTCATTACATAAATCGATCTTTTTATTATTCATTTGCAAACTATTGTAAAGCATTGCAAACATACCTTTGATGTCATCATAAGTGCTTGGTACCGGATCCCTTGAGGATTGAGGCATCTCGATGCTGCTGCTCGCCGTTTCTACACCAGAGTCACTGGATAGTTGTTCACCACTCTGAAGCTGGACTGGTTCTCCTGATGGTTCCATGTTCTCACGAACAGCATTGCTTCTTGGGGTTGATGCGTACATTTCTCCGGATGAAAATAGGACACTGGAGACGCCGATGCTGTTTTCCTCCATGGTAAAATTGGTGGTATCCATTTCGGTTGATTTGCTCGAATTGTTTCGCAGAATGCCACTCTGTAATGGTCCGGTTGTTGACGTGGTTAAAACGTTGCCTAACTGTTTGTACGACGATGTGGATTTAACGTTATTAGAATAATTTTCCAATTGATTGTCCCTGATAATTGATTTCCAAAGGTCGTAGGTGAAATAATTCGAGCCGATTTAGTTTAAAATGTTTATTTGTTAAATTCAATTGTTGTTAATTCGGACCGTTACAGAAAAATTTACACTTTTATTACAATTATTTTATATAAATTCGATTTAATTATGTATTTCGATATTTATTTTATTATAATTTATTATAATTTATTTTTATTTGAATGTTATATATTTTTTATATTTTTCAACAATTAATAAATTTCCCAAACGGGATTTGTTACAAAAATTACATCTTTTTTTCTTAATGTCTAGATTCCAATTTTTATCAAAAAACCCCCCGTTGTACTTTTTTTTCATCAATTTTACTTAATTTTAAAACAAAATGGCTTCCTCTCTTTCATTGGTTGATTAGAAATCGTCACATCGTAAGCCCCGCCTACAATGTCTTATGATGTAGCTAGTTCACTAAAATTTAGCCAGGTGGCGATTTACATCTTTAGTTTTACATTTTCAAGTACTAAAATTTGCCACTAGGTGTCACCAGCCATATTACTTAATGGTTACAATTGGCGCATTGGCCACCAAACCATAGAATTCACAGGTACATGAAATACATACAATACATAGTCCTCTTGCGTATATTCAATATATGAATGTAAAACTCTATTATTATTTACCATTTGTTCTCTGATTTATTCTGTGATTTACCACTTCTCTCAAATTTTCGGTTACTCACCAATCTTATAATGTTCCGAACTTCCACGAAGGTCGTTCGGAACATAAAAAGGTATATGTATGTGATTTCTTTTATTAAGTGGCTACATGTTAGAGTGGATTGTAGGTACATACAGAACTACAAGCATTTTGGTATTCCTTCTTCTGTTATCATTTTACAATGTAAGTGAATAATGATGTTCACAATTTTAGCCATATTTAATGTTTATTGAGTTTAGACGAATTCTTTCGTAGCATTATTGTTATTAAAATATAATTATAATTTATTTTAATTTCAAAATATGGACGATGATAAAGAAAAAATTAATTTAACAGCTCTTTCTGAATTTAATCTTATAATTTAAACAATTTAAACCATATAATTTAAACAATTTAAATAATTTTATCCATTTAAATTTAAATAGTGGACAGTTTTTGTCTTCTGCTTTAACTATTACTGTTAATTCGGATATATATTTTAATTTGGACGAAACTTTCCCAAATAATACTAATGGAAATTGAACAACACCTGTTTCGGAAGGAAAGAAACGAAGGCGAAATCGCGATTTACGGGCGACAAATATACAAAAAGGTTTAATTAATATAGGGTCAGAACGTTATTCACTGAAAATTTTTCCGGTAAAAATAAAAATTAAATCAGGATATTGCGTAGAAGATAAAATGTAAACTAGAAAAGTAAACTAAAAGCTTGATCGAAATATTTGTATAAAAAACAGACAAACGTGGGAAAAACTTCAATCGGCAAAATATTGATATAAAAGAAAATGTAAGAAACAATATATGTAAGTAAATTAAAATCCAAAAACAAAATAAAATTGTAGCAGCATATCTCTAATAGCTACATACTCCTAATAATTAAAATAGAAGAAAAGAAGAATAAATAACAATATTTTCAGTTAAATGTGTTTAATTACTTTTACTACTAAATGTCTAACAAATTATTATAAATTGATTGTATAATGGTTTAATTTATGCTCTATTAGTCCCATTTCTTTGGTCGGCAATAGAATATTTTCGAAAAAATTAGTTTTCATACTTTTCGAAGACGTAAACTTTTGATCGTAAATATCTCGTAAACGGTGCATCGTAGCTCAAAAATAACGAAATTTTTGAAGGATTAAGCGAAGCAAGTTGTGGGTATTCCCAACATACTGGGACTATCAAAACTTACTTTTCGTTATCGAAAATTATCGATACCGAGTTACTCATCATAAACTGATTATAATTAATTGATTCAGACTGATTAGTCAAATTGGTTTTGTCACCAATAAAATATTTTCAAAAATATTAGTTTTCAATACTTTTCGAAAACGTAAACCTTTGGTCGTAAATATCTCGTAAACGGTACATCGTAGCTCAAAAATAACGAAATTTTTGAAGACTTAAGCGAAGCAAGTTGTGGGTATTCCTAATATATTGGGACTGTCAAAACCTATTTTTCGTTATCGAAAATTATCGATATCGAAAAAAACGATATTTTTAAAATTTTTACGTGTAAATTTCTACACTTTCGTTATCATTTAAAGTATTATAAAATTCTCTACAATTTTTGGTAGCTTTTATTTCCAGTATTTTTTTTTTATAATGTCGGATTTAATTTCCGCGATTTTTTATCCGCATAAATTGAATCCCCAAGAAACGAATATTCACGTAAATTGAGGGACCGGTGTCGCGGTCTTTAATTAATAACGCATTTGTAAAATAGTACAGCTAATTGTAAGTAATCGTTTTTACTCAGGTTTCGGGAATTTTCCCGGGAAAATACTCAATAATTACCCAAATGAGAATATTCCCGGGAAAATTCCTATTGGGAATTTTGCCGTTGCCCATCTCTATCTGTAATACAGTTATGGAATGTGTTACCTTGGGAATTTTCCCGGGAAAATACCCAATAATTACCCAAATGGGAATATTCCCGGGAAAATTCCCGGTGGGAATTTTCCCGTTGCCTATCTCTATCTGTAATACGGTTATGGAATGTGTTACCTTAAACAATTGCCATTATAAAATTATATAAAGAAAAATTTTCAAAATTTCTGAAAAGTATTAGTTGCAGATACAACTTTGCGTCACCAACAAAAAGTAATATTTTGTGAAATAATTAAGAAAAAATGTATTATTTGCAGATATAACATTATAATCCTAAACAGAATGCAACTTTTTGTAAAATAAATAAAAAATTTTTGGTTACAACTGCAATGAAAATTTAAACTATGAATTTTCTCGACAAAATTTTTATCACAACATTTAAAACTAACTGTTAGAATGAACCTAGCAAAGTTTTAAAGTTCTAAGATAATTTGGAAAAAAGTTATTCGGTTTTAAATTTCTTCAAAATCTTATTTCTTTAATATCTTAAAATTAGTGATTTTGCAGTTGTAACAGTTTTATTCTCAAGGGGCGATATAGAATAATTTGTTCATGAACTATAAAATTTACTTTGAAAAGGAAGCATAGAAATAATTAAAACAAAAAACACAAAAGGTCTAAACTTGAGAGTGGAAGTCTGTAAAGCCAGTTCAAAGCCCTTTAACCCATCAGATGCCTTTTTTTGCGGTTGACTCTTCGCCATTGTGAAACTCAGTTACTTATAGTTAGTGATGAGCAAATGCAAGACCAAGACCAAGACTGTCTTGGTCTTGTTCTTGCATTAAGAATCTTGGTCTTGGTCTTGCTAGAGCAGTTTGAGTCTTGGTCTTGCAAAATGCAGTCTTGGTATTGCTAAAGAATCCTGCACTTTCTTGCATTTTTTTATTAGCGAATTTTTTCCTACTAAAATCAGATTTTTCTCTCTTTACGGTATTAATTATACTCTTAAACTATTTAAATAACTTAGCGAGAGTCTTCCTTTTTTCTTGCTATTGTCTTGGTCTTGCTCACTTGAGTCTTGGTATTGGTCTTGCAGCCATACTTATAGTCTTGGTCTTGCTCTTGGTATACATAGTCTTGGTCTTGGTCTTGCAAAAAATGTAAGACCAAGACAAGACTGCAAGACCAAGACTAATTTTGCTCATCACTACTTATAGTTTTCGCCTTTGGTCACAGTTAAAAGATTTGGACTTGAACTGTACCAGTAGCTATAATTAAATTAGTTTGAGTTTAAAATATTCATAACTAGAATTCATATGTTTGATTTATATATTATGTATACAGTTTAAGTTTATAATTAATATTGATACAGAAATTTTTGTAACACAAAAGAAATGTAAACAATCTCCACAAACAGAATTGTGAATTTGTGGATAAAGCAACAACAATCGAAATTTTAATTTTGTTAGTTTTAAACAATTTTAACCGATTTTCTAAAGTGTTGCTTTTGTGGTTGAAAGTAAATTGTAAGTATTTCTTTATTTCTTCTTCTTTTTAATTAATTTTTAGGGGCAGAAAAATTTGGAATACACATGACAATTTGGCTGATAATTTCACGGTCACCTGGCTTTTTGGCTATAAATAAAAAACTGTTGGTCCGATTTGGATAATTTTTTTTTAAATGTTCGTCATTACGACGAATTAATGATTAGAGTCACAGATAATAAACAAAAATGAATACTTTTGATAGTTTTATGGCTTTAAATGGACAAAAATGTGAAGCTTTTAGGAATAATCGTCCATAAAATTTTTTAACGTGGGTATATCAACTTCTTATATTATTTTTCGCAATCTACATGAAAAAATAAACAATTAAAAAAATATTTATAAAAACACGTTTCGAACACTATACCAAAAATACAAAGAATGCTAAAAAACAACAAATTTTGACCAATAATCCTTTATAAAAATCTTTTGCATTGTTCGATCGATTTCTCAACCTCAATTTCGAGCAAACAGTAATTGGAAATCTTATTTAATTACCGTTTGCCTGAAAATGAGGCTCCGGTAGTGCTCCGCCGTCCATTTATTTGTCAGCCTTTCCCAGAACTTCCAGTATCGGTGTCAAGTTCTAGTTTTTTTTTTTTTTTTTTTTTTTTTTTTTTTTTTTCATTAATCCGCCGTAATGACGAACATTTTAAAAATAATCATCCAAATTAGATCATTAGTTTTTTATTTATAGCCAAAAAACCAGGTGACCATGAAAGTGTACAATCACCTGACTTTTTTTTGCCTTGATTTTGATAAGGAAATAAGAAATGAATGTTGTTTTTTTTATTTTTGCTCGTGACACTTATTTTTTAATAGGAAAATAAGAAGTGCGGGTTTTTTTTTTACTGATCACTTAGTTTTTGATAGGAAAAGGGAAAAGAGCATGGAAGAATTATTAAGAAATTTTTTTGCAGGGACGGCATTTTTTCCAGTGCCCTCCCTAGGCGATACTTAGGGTAAATTCGATTCTGTATATACTTTAATGGACAAAATTTTTTTTCCACTTATTATTACAGGAAAGGTTGTATTTTTTCGAATAAATTTGGGTTTGTCTAACGAAAATTTCTTACCTAGCAATTTAACGAGAAAAACTGTCAACTAACAAAAACGCGACAGCGAAGCTGAAGCGTTTTTGAACTGACAGTTCTTCGAGTTAAATTGCTTTTAGGCAAGAAATTTGAGTTGTAGACAACACAAATTTATTTAGAAAAAATATAAAACTCAAGTGTAATACGGTAAGACAATTTAATGAATAAAATAATTTAGTATAGTTCTTATTATTCTTTAGTACGTTGTTACTACGGTTCTGAAATCAGTTAAATTTACCAATACGAATTTTTATTTCATTTTTATCGTGTTTACTTACAATAAAATGACCAATGAAATGTTTTGTACCATTTTTTTCGCTGTAAAAATCTGTCCTAACTTTTTTTCCATCGTAAAGGTAAAAAAACTACAATATTCTTATGGGATTTGATACACATGAGTTAAATTATTACTACAATAATAATTAGTTTCTCAAAAAAAAATTCAAAAATAGTTTTTTTCGATACGTATGCGTAAAGTGAGGTATCGAATAGGCTTAAACTGGGGCACTCGCTCAAGGGACTGACGTATACACAACGAGATCGAGTGCGTTGTATACTCCCACTCGCCTGACGGCTCGTGGGGGTAAGCGCACGAGATCTCGTTGTGTATGCGTCAGTCCCTTTAGCGAGTGCTCCAGTTTAAGCCTATTGGATACCTCACTTTACGCATACGTATCGCACATAATTTTTTATAACGACGGCTTCTAAAGATTAATAGAGAGAAAAAAATTAATTATTTTTAAGAAATTTTAAAAAATAGTAGAGTTAATTTTATTTTATAGTGTTATATGAAAAAAAAAATTCTTTATTAATTTGTAGATCGTTTTTATTCTTTTTATTAATTTGTTGGTCGTTTCCATGTTAATTTGAATATGATTATCATTGACAAATGAATATCATTATTTTCTCGCCTAGTTTTAGCTACTTTCACGCACAGTTGTACTTTCGCGCACAGTTACTGTCGTTTGTTTTACAATGATATGAAAACTGCTCTTTATGTCCACTACACAACGCTCGAATATTGAACTTTAGAAGCGGGTGTTATAAAAAGTTTTTTTTTAACCATAGAATCATACGTTGGTCTACGAGTCAAGTTAATCATACATCGGCGTCATTTTGACGAATGGACTTTTTACGGGGAGTTTTAGAGTTTATTTGCAAAAAACATTTTTTTCACATAACAATACTACAAAAGTGAACAAAATATTTAAAAAAATTGGATTTGGAAAAATTTCTTAATATAAATATTTATTAATTTTTTTAATCTTTTTATCAAAGCATATTTTCATTATAAAAATTAAAAAATAGATGAATACATCAATTGTATCATAAAACATGTCTTTCAAATAATTAATTTATGAACTATTATGAGTCGGTGGACATGTGTGACTTTACGGAATGTGAAATTTCTCAGTCATAAATATTCCTATAGACATGTAGTTATTTCCCCATTAAGCACATTTGTAAATTTTCTAAAATTTGTTAGTAATTTTTCGAATAAGATCTCAAAAAAGAATAAAAATTGAAATATTTTCCACAAAATAAATTGTTAATCTTTTATTAAATCATTCGAAACGCATTCTTTAGTTTTCGATTCAATATATTAAAATTTCAGTATTATGTCGTCTCTATAAGTCAAACAGCTGTAATCATTTTTCTCATTATCATAATCATTGAATAAATTAATTATAACATCGATATCTTTAATAAATTTTAGAAAAATTAGGAAAACTTTTGTATGTGGAGTACAAAATCTTTAAAAAAAAATATAGGTTAATCATACATCGTCGTCCTTTTGACTCATACTATTTCAGTATAAAAAAAAAACGACAATAGCTATAAACAAAATTTATACGTCTTATGTGTTATAATAACAAATAAATTAGATAACAGCAGTTTCACAGCAAGCAGGCTACGACAAGTTGTAGTATTGGAGCAGGTAGAGAAGTTCGTTCGTCATTTTGACGAGTACGTATGATTCTAGGGTTAACACATCCTTGTAAAAGACTCCTTGAACTTCAAAACTTTAAAAATTTTAAAATCATAATTTATGTTTTTAAGGTCAAAAATTTCTCCAAAAATGTTATTCAGAGTAGCATTGACAATTTGCCAGTTCTATGGATTGGTTCGTGGTGATTGTCACAACCGTAACAACGAACTAATTTGTAAGGATGCAACGTACGATGAAATTTTCAACAGTTTAAGATTGAATCATGTTCAACAGATTGCGTCAGCCGATGTGATTGGAGATTTACCAATGGTGGAACGATTTTCGATTTCACATAGTCGACTCGAATCGATTAATTGTGATTTGTTTAAACATCTACCAAACGTCAAACGAATTGAACTGGAAGGTAACCAATTAAAGACGTACGATTGTGGATCAAACAGTTTACAGGAAATTTATTCGGGTTTTAATCGAATGGATCATTTGGATGTATCGAAATTATTGCAGGATAATCCAAAACTGAAGGTGTTCGATCTTCAAGATAATTTGTTTTACTGTAACGATTTGGATAACATTATTGACATGTTTGAAACTAAACAAATAAATTATAATCCACGAAATATCAACGCGAGAGGTGCTAATGTAAGGGGTATTGCGTGCGTATCCACAAAATTCAGCGCCAATCCAACGTCAAATTAACATATCGTTGGACTTTTGTACATAAAAAGTACCGTAAATTCACAAAAGACTATGATGACTATAATTTCAAACCAAGACGTATAAATGAGTCGATGAGTTTCAAAACCATCTAATTAACACCACTAAAAATGTTCAGGAAACACAAAAAACTGTTTTCTCACTTATAATAATGATTTTGAGGTAGTTTTTACAATTAAATTTTTAGGAAAAATCATACAGTTCTTATAAAGAAATAATAACAACGATACCACTCTTCAATAATTAGTAGATAACGATTAAAAATTATAATTAACTACTTTTGCAACAGTTTAAGATATTTTCTTATAATTTACAAGGGGAGTATCAAACATGGGAATCACGGATTTGGGAGAAATTAATATATGTTGTGGAATATATTTCTCTGAGTATTGTAGTGATAATAATTTAGGCCAATGCGACTTTATTCAGAAATTAAACGTACGAAAAATGATGATATGTATCAGTTAGTTGGTATTGCCTGCAACAAGGGCCGCTGGTGGTGTGGTTAGTGTCTGCTCTCATGTATGTAACTTTTTTCAATATACAGACGGAAAGGTTCTATATTCAAATCTATCCCTTGCCAACATAAATAATTCTCTTTTCAATTTTTTTTTAATTTTTTCAATATTGTACAATGGTCAATTATATTGACGATGCTATAATTCTTTTTTTAAATGGAAATGTGGTATTCTTTTTTATGTCATTATTATGCTATAATTATTTTCTGAAAAAGGAGATATAATATGTTGTCATTATATGTAACAGTAATTTTATCGTAAATTTTAAATTACTGAATTTTTTTTTACATACAAATTAAAGTGATTTTTATTATAAATTATTTATACTATTTTTAGACATTCTTCATTTTATCCTTATTTAAAGTAATGGCAATTGTAACTTTTATTATAATAATGACATAAAAAAGAATACCATATCTCTTTTTAAAAAAAAATATAGCATCCTCAATGTAATTTTTAACTGACCCATTGTACAATATTGAAAAAGTCAAAAAAAAAATTGGAGAGAGAATTATTTATGTTGGAAAGGCATAGATTCGAACACAGAACCTTTCCGTCTGTAAATTTAAAAAAGTTACATACATGAGAGCAGACACTATCCACATCACCAGCTGACCTTGTTGCAGAC
Organism: Brachynemurus nebulosus; assembly: GCA_035578155.1. Taxonomy (NCBI): domain Eukaryota; kingdom Metazoa; phylum Arthropoda; class Insecta; order Neuroptera; family Myrmeleontidae; genus Brachynemurus; species Brachynemurus nebulosus. The sequence goes on from JAPWDM010000008.1 coordinate 6,098,151, forward strand.
AAAACCAACTAACTGGTACATATCAAAGACGATATGTTGTTCGAAATTTTTCCTGCGTTTAATTTCTAAATAAAGTCGCATTGGCCTAAATTATTATCACTACAATACTCAGAGAAATATATTCCACAACATATATTAATTTCTCCCAAATCTGTGATTCCCATGTTTGATACTCCCCTTGTTAGTAGAATATTTTCGTATAAAACAAGTCTCTTTACTGTAATTTAACAGTAAAATTCAAATCAGAACCACGATGTTTCACACAATTTTATTCTGCACACATTCGCAGCCTGTTATATTTGACAATTCCACAAGTTTTTTTGTATTTTTTTCTAGTTATTTCAATAGTAAATATTTTCTTAGAGAAAGTAATAAAATTATCACATACAATTATTTGATCCTCTGCAGCCTCTGCAGTGCCACATATTGACCACCTAATTAACTACTTTTTTTCCAGGTTTTTCTAATGACGCCATTTTTATATAAGTAATTAGATAGTTTTGCAACTGGTTTGTATTGCTTGCCACTCCATGTTTTTTCAATTGGAAAATATTGTAATTAGCTACTTTTGAAACAGTTTCGTATTTTTGTCATTAAAATTAAGGGGGGGGGGAAAGGCTGACTTTGCACCGTCTAGTTGGTATTTTTTGGTGCAGTTTATCCTCCTGAATAATAAACCGTATCTAACTCAAATTTTAAAAAATCGTCAATTAGATGGTTTTGAAACTCAGCGACTCAAATAATAATTTACACATTACAATACTTAATAACTAATTATAATTTTTTTTTTTTAAATAACTTAAAGTTTAATGTGTTAAATAGCTTTTTTGTAATTCTGAATTGAAAAGTTAACTTAATAGTTGCCTGTGATAGTGTCAAAATAGCTTACTTTTTTCCAAGCGTAATAAAAAGTAACTACTTTTTATTACGCGTAATAAAAATTAGATATTACTTTTTATTACGCGAGAAAAAAGTAAGCCATTTTGACACTATCATAGGCAACTATTAAAACAGTTAACTTTTTTAAATTCAGAATTGCAAAAAATATTGTATGCAATACGTGCAAAATGAGTGTTTTTTTTTCACTCGTCGCAGTTGTGCAACTCAGCCTGCAGCCTCGTTTGACAAACTTACGATTCGTGAAAAAAACACTTTCATTTTACAGCTTATTTCATAAATAACTATTATAAAGGAAAATAAAGGTTATAAAATGAAAAATACATTTTGTTTCATTTTCTGTTTAAAAAGTGATTAAAAAAGAATTACGATAAATTTACCACAAAAAGTTTTACAGGATATTCTATAATTAGGGTTCCGGGGAAAAAATCTTTTAACCGTTGTAATTTCGTCATGCCTGTCCGTCTGACACACCCTTGATAACTGCTATATCTTTCAATAAAAAATTTTAAAATAAAAAATTTCAAAACAGTTTTTTAGTGAATTTCTAGAATGGAATTCAGCTATTACAGCCACTGTCATGACGCGACTGGAGCCCAGGACTATGACAGAAATTTGTTTAGAGGTCCCTAGAATATTAATATATATATAGTTTAAACTTTATATATATATATATATATATATATATATATATATATATAAACTTTATATATATATATATACACATATATATATATATATATATATATATATATATATATATATATATATATATATATATATATATATATATATATATATATATATATGTGTGTCCGCGCGGTAACTCTCGACCGAAGGTATCTAATTTTTACGAAATTTGGAATTTGGTGAAAACATTGGAAGTCCCAAATCCTTGGATGAGTTCGTCAGCCAGACACGTCGGATGCAAGGAACCGAGTTGGTAAGTATACATTATTGTCGGGTAAGTCGGGTGAAATCGGGTAATTTCATTAGGAAAAACGGGTAATTCGGATTTCACGCATTGGTTGGTAACACTGATAGTGAACCAAATTATCACGCAATTGATCATTACGGTAAACACATGTCACCATGTGCAAGTAACATTGTCAAAAATGTTTTTGCACGATCGTGTATTTTTATGCATTTACCGATGCTGTTGACAATGCTGGTAAGTTACATTTCCCGAACGTTTGTTTATATCCATGGAAACCAAAAAATAACAATGCGGTAAGTAAAATAGGTGCCCGGTAAGTAAATAGGAGTGCGGTAAGTGAAATTAGCTCAAAAATGATTGTAATTATTTATTTATATTGAAATTAAAAGTAAAATTTGAACAATTAGGAAAATAAATCGATTAATATGAAAATTTTCACTAGTTTGCACATTATTATTATTATTGTTGACATTAGTCTTCATATTTTATTGACATTTCAAAACGTCGTTCAATCATTAAAATTTTCTGTGGTTTTCATAATCTTCCTTTCATTTTACGAGAATAAATTTGCAGCCAAGAATAAAATGCTTCATCAGTTTCATTATTTTCACTAATATTATAGTTTAACAAACTATTTTCCTCAATTTTTTTAATAGAAAATTCAAAAAAAAAAAATATTCACGCCAATTAAATATTGACACTTAATTTTCTATGTACAAATATAGTTGTCAATTGTCATTACAAATTATAATATATACCTCATTTCAGATACAATTGATCATGAGTTTTCGTTAAAAATTTAAATAATTCTTATATTCGAAACAAATCAATCTTCTATTCTTTTCTAAAAATAAACTGCAAATTTAAAATTTACATAAATGCAATAATAAAAGAGATAAAGCCAAGAAAACGGAAATTATTTAAATTCAAAGTGACGAAGCATTGTTAAATTTAACTGAAATGAATCATACATACTTTTATTCTTTAATTATTTTAAATCGAACGTGCAAAAGATATTATACAATACACGATGCGTTAAGTGCATTTACTGATCTCGAAAATTACAAAAACTCGACCGTGCGGGTCTCGTTTTCGCAACATTTTCTCGATCAGTAAAAGCAACTTACCGAACTTATATTGTAAAATACTATTACCTATCTCTATGTAATAAACCGTGAAAATTTTACTTAAATATCCCCATACTTTATTCTGAACACTATGAAAAACCCTAGCAACTGAGGACCCTTGATTTTATGCGCGTTTACTACGCACTTGGTAATTTTTTTGAAAAGTTTTATAATCATTAATTTAACCGCAATTTTAATCATTGTAAAGATAATCTTTCGAACACAAAACTTACAGTTATTATTAACTCAAGAAAAGTCAGTATTTTTTTTAATATTATTGTGACAACACATTATTCAACAATAATTTCAAATAAAATTTAATTCAGTGTTTTTGAAGATGTTGAAACAGATTTATACATTTTTGAATTATTGGTATTTTCGTTATTTATTGGCTATTGAATTAGCTGTGACGGAAAAATGGGAACGAATTTTCATAAGTATCCTTTTAAATAAAAAATAATGTGTAAAAAAAAATTGGCGGGACTGTATAGTGTTCTGGCCGCTAGGGTCGCTAGTTTGAAAGCGTAAAATGTGTTACGAAATTACCTACGTGGCAAATAAAAAACAATTTTGTACAAATTATTGACGTCGGATTTCGGTATTTCATATGATTTTTATAACGTTATAGAAATTTTTTGTGCATGATCATTATCAAACAAGTCTTGTTGAACGAAACATGTCATAGGAGTTTAATACAATACCATGTGAGTTTTTTGAGAGTTGCCATTTCTGCTACAACCAAATTTTTATGATAGAAGTGGTACTGGAAAAGGTTCTTTTCTTGGATGTAATGGAAATGTAACCAAGAAAAACACTATCGGTTGAAGTAGCCTCAAGTACATATGCATATTTTTACCGCCCAACTGACAAATTAAAGAAAAATTAAAAAATTAAACTTGGGTAAAAAAATTTTTTTGCTCATTTATGTTTTTAATTAATGCATTAGATCAGTTTTATCGAAAAATTAATATATAGTCCCATTTAAAAATCTATAAGTTTGTATCATAGCTCGAAAACCATAAGAGCTATAAAGCTCCTGACTATAGCAATCGGTTGCCCCGTCGATATCTACAACTCTTATTTGAACAATTTTTCGATTAAATCAACGGTTTGGTTGTAATAAAAATGGCAACTCTCGAAAAACTCACACAGTATAAGTGGTATCTTTGCAGTGTTTTTTTTTTTATTGTTATTAATCTATACATATAATAAAACTGTAACAAGACCATTTCTGTACATGGAATATTTTTTTAAAATTGTACTGGTACCGTAAATAGTTATCGATGTAGATATAAAAACAGCGATTTTTAAAATTTTTGTCTGTCTGTTCACGCATCACGCAAAAACTATTGGACGGATTTTAACGAAATTTGGTGTGATGATAACTTATTACCTGGGTCAACATCTAGGATACTTTTTATTCCGGGAAAATGTTTCATTCCCATCGAAAAATAGAAAAACCATTCTGAGCATGTGCACACATTACGCACAAACTATTGAACGGATTTTAATGAAATTTTGTGTGATGATAACTTAATACCTGGGTCAACATCTAGGATACTTTTTATTCCAGGAAAATGTCTCATTCCCACCGGAAAATAGAAAAACCATTCTCAGCATGTGCACACATTACGCAAAAACTATTGAACGGATTTTGATGAAATTTGGTCTGATGGTAACTTATTACCTGGATCAAAATCTGAAATATTTTTTACTCCGGGAAAATGTCTCATTCCCGTGGGAAAATAGAACAAGCTTTTTGGGCATCTGCATGCATTGCTGAAAAATTATTAAATATGGAATACCATAGTAACGCTCAAATCTATTAAAAATATGTACAAAAATTTTATGAATATTTTCCTTATTATAATTTTAGATATATCATTAATAATCCTTTTAAGTCTATTATTCTATTTTAATTGGACAGTTACGTTAGAAATGATCTCAAACTTTGCAACCGAAGATTTGGAAAATTCAACCAAAGCGACAACTGATGATATTTCCAATAAAGTTGAACTTTAATGAAAGAATATAGTACATAGTTTTATAAAAAAGTATTATTACGTACATACATATTTTTTTGTCAAATTTTTATAAAATAATAAAAAATGAAATAATAAAAGCTTGTGTTATAAGTCTCAATTCTTTCCTCACCCTCCAGGCGTTCATCGCAACAAAGATATAATGTCAAAAAACTAATATCGTATTTTTTTTTTTTTAATTAAACGTAATAATTAGTTGAACTAATGATAATTTGAGGTAATAATATGATGATTTGATAACTTTTTTATTTGCGTCATTATCAATTTAATTTAAATACCTACTAGGATATTAAAAATTTTATTATACTTGATGACGTAATCAAGATAAAATTTTGAAATCCCGGAAAAGTGGATTAGAGGTAGTATGCGCAATATACACGTATAGATTTAAGTTTTGGAAACTAGTAAATCTATTGAGCGGTCAAGCGGATCTATATAAAAAATATAAAATTTAAGGGGGACTACTAGTGTGACCGCCTGAAAGGTGATTTTTGGGAATTTTTTTAAAGAAAACTACTATATGGAATTTTCTAATATTTTAAGAATATATTCGTCAATATATAATAAATTCATGATAAAATTTTTGGACCAAAAAATTGAAAATTCAGTAAGTTATTCGCGATCTCCCAAGGCTCAGAAAAAAAAAAAGCTCCCCCACTGCTGCAGTGATAGCGACCTTCACAGTGCCTGAAATCAAAAAAACCAAAATGCCTATTAAACTAGAAGGTATTGTCCGTACCGTGAACCTCAATCGGAAAAAAAAGTTGAAATTTAACAAAATGGCGGAGTTTTTTAAAAAAAGTTTCGAATTTTGCGTGAAAATTTGATGATTTTTGGCTTACAAAAATTACATTTTTTATTCGATCGGAAAACTGGAGGTTCATGGTACGAAGAAATATATATAAAAGAAGCTGCAATAAGAATCAACTCGATCGGATGATTTGTTTTCGAGTTATAACTGCAGCAAATTTGAAAAATGTAGTTTTTTTTTAAATGTACCTTTTAGTTCTAATCACTGACAATATTTACTAAAATTATTTACGGTGTACTCACAATAACGGTCATAGTAAAACTAGATGAGTCGTTTAAATGTGCCAGGGTCTAGCTTCTCCACAACACGTGACTGGCAGCCACGTCCAGAAACTCCCGAACTATCAACCTTCATACATTTCTAAATAGCTCAAAGTTAACAATGAAAATCAGAATCCGCTCTTCGGATGGCTGTCATTCAAAAACTATTTGAGATATGCACTTAAAATTTTAGTATGTTATTTTTGAAGGTATAGACTATCGAAACATGCAAAAAAAATTTTTTCAATTTTTAAAAATGTCACACTAGTAGTCCCCCTTAAGATCTCTTTTAGAGCTTCGAATAAAAAATTTCGGAATTAGTCCGGTAATATGAAAAGACGATTTCCGACCACTTGGTCTAACATGTACCTAATTTAGTGGCAATATCGACACTTTCTTAAGCAACAAAGTAATGTTTAAAAGAAATTCTTCTTTAAAATGGAACTCTTGTAGCTTGGAATCATTTTCGCCATTAGTTGGAATAATAATTAGTCGTGTACTATGAAGTGTCGTTTTCCGACCACTTAGCCGGCCATGTAAATCAGATAATTATCGACACTTACCTATTTAAGCATTAGAGAAATATTTAAAATGAATTCTTTAATTTTAAACAGAATTCATTTAGTATGGAATCATTTTCGCCATTAGTTAGAACAACATTTTGTCGTGTAATATGAAATGTCGTTTTCTGACCGTTTGGCTAACTAGAATTTAGACAAATATCGACACTTATTTAAGCATTAGAGAAATGTTTAAAAGCAATTCTTCAGTTTTAAATAGTTAATTCTTGTAACTTGGAAACATTTCCACCGTTAGTTGAAAAAAACTTTTAGTCGTGTAATATGAAATGTCGTTTTCCGATCACTTGGTCGATCATGTAACTCAAATATATATTGACACTTTTTTATACATTAAGGAAATGTTTAAAAACAATCCTTCAATTTTAAATATAATTCATTTAGTTTGGAATCATTTCCGCCATTAGCTGGAATGACATTAGATCGTGTAACATGAAATGTCGTTTTCCGACCACTTAGTCTACAGACTACCGTGTAATTCAAATAAATATCGACACTTTTTTAAGTACTGGCGAAATGTTTAAAAGCAATTCTTCAATTTTAAATCGAATTATTTATTGTAGTTTGAAATCATTTCCGCCATTAGTTTGAATAACATTATGTCGTGTAATATGAAATGTCGTTTCCCGACCACTTGATCTACTATATAATTCAGATAAATAGTGACACTTTTTTACACATTAGAGAAATGTTTAAAAACAATCCTTTAATTTTAAGTAGAATTTATTTAGTTTGGTTATCATTTCGGCCATTAGCTGGAATGACATAAGCTCGTGTTATATGAAAGGTCCAGTCATGTGGTCGACCATAAATATGTCCCCACCAAGCTAGTCCCATTATTTTCTTTCCCGAGGAGGGGGCCCGTAATTGTCGGTAGAGGGCCCAGGAAAAAAGTTTTTTTTGCTCATAATTTATTCTTTTGGGAGGAATTTTTTAAAAGAATGTATTTTATTCCCGGGGCCCACTATTTTTCTCTACCGCCCTGATGGTTGTACCATATTGTACTAGTTGTGTACTATCCTGTGCCGTAAATAATAAGAGCTAAATTCCAAAAAAAATTTTTTGCAGCTAAAAATTATTTTTGGACATAGGGTAAATGGTATAGTTATTGGACAGTTAAGAAAAATTTTCAAAACAAAGTACAAAAAAAATGCGGGTTGTAGCTTTATTTTTAACGAAAAAATTCATAAATAAAGTAAGACCTGTCTATTTTACTGTACCATATAAAACTTTCATATTACATATTGGTAAGTCTCTGAAAAAAAAAATATTAAAGTTGTGCGTGTAGAAAAATACAGTTATTGGACAAAAATTTCATTTATTAATTTCTGGCGTATTTCCACAATCCACAAGTTCTGTAGATACTAGAAGGTTCTGTTGAACTAAAAAATCAGGAAGTTTGCTTTACTAGTCTATAAGCCTTATAATCTTCAAAAGAGAATATCTTGTCCAATAACTGTCAACGTCCAATAACTATACCGTTTACCCTACTTACTTAAAGTTTGCGCCACTATTTTCTTTTCTAAAAACAAAGAATATTGTATTCTATTGTGCTAGATGTGTGCTATTATTAGCCTTAAATTAAAAAAAAAACCAAATTCCAAACATGTGATTTTTATTGCCAAAAACCTTTTTTAGCGAATTTCTAGAATGAAATTCAGCTATTACAGTCACTGTAATGACGCGACTTGAGCCCGGGACTATGGCAGAAATTTGTATTGAGGTCCCTAGAAACCGAAAATAATATTCACTACAATTTATATACACGGTGGTCCAGAATTATGTACCGTAATTGCTAGAGCTGAGAGTACGTTCAAAAATAATGGTACCTTTTCATTTACGCTTTTTTCCAAAACTCAATAATAAGGGAGATACAACTCTGTAAAAGGGTGAAACGAAAACCATTATTTCTTAAATATTTTCCAAACGCTTTTGAATAACGGATTGATATTTTAGGGGTACTTATTTTGCGTTAGTAGGATTAAATTTATGCCAACACTTATTCCACCACTTATGACTAGGGGGTGGTTTTGGGTGGTAGGTGTGAGTTATCACGTCTTTTCTTTTTTAATTTGCAATTATTTAAACAAATTCCCTGATAATATAATTCCCCAGACAATTTCACGCAAAAAAGGTATACTTGTAACATTTCGATAAATATTACCGTTTTCGAGTAATTTAAAGTAGAAGAATCTATTTCCAAATTATCCCCCAATCATAAGTGATCGAATAATTGATACCATAAATTTAATTATCTTAATGTTCATACGCGCCCCTAGAATATGAACTCAGTAATCAAAAGCGCCTAAAAAATTTAAAAAAAAAAAAAAAGAAGTTAGTTTCGTCCCACCCCTCTACATTTTATTCCACTGCTTTATCATTCCTTATTATTGAGTTTTGGAAAAAAGTGTAGATGAAAAGGTACCATTATTCTTGAACATACTATCAGCTCCAGCAATTACGGTACATAATTCTGGACCACCCTGTATATATATATATATATATATATATATATATATATATATATATATATATATATAAAACCATCAAAAGATCCAAAATCTATATACCGAAACCGTAAAATTATACGCATGTACTACTTTTTAACAGTTTTGGCGGGACATTTTCGCGACAGTCAATCCACCAAACCCTGTTTGGTTCTATATCATTGTAACTGACAATTACTCCGTTTTTTTTTTTTAAAAATTACGCATATTAAGGTGTATGTATGTATGTATGTATATTTTAAGACAATATGTTGGTACTATTCGAAAAAATGAACTGATAACAACGAATAAACGATTTCGTAAAAAATTAAAAAAGTGGATATGCGCCGGTCAGTAAGTAACATGTAAAATCGATGCCAGCTGACGTCACGGCGCGGCATGAATGACAACGGGTGTCGGGACGCACATCATTTTTCGTATCTACATACACTATCAAAAAATTTTTCATATCATAACCATTATACCACCACAGATGAACGGTAGTGTGGCATGTTAGATATTATAAAAACCATATGGCACAGTGGCATTTGCTGCCGCTTTTAAAAAACACCATAACCGTTTAAATAAATCCGAAAATTATTGTTTGTAATATTTGTAATAAATTGAGTATAGTGGTGATTGTACGAAATTTTGGCGAACGAGTTCTATCTAGAGAATTTTTCGTCAATCAATCCAGCATCTAATGCCGACTGATCATGGACAACATTTTAGGGCAGTGTGCCTGATACGAACGGTGTTTTTCGGTGCTCTACTCCTGCTAATTGGTGGAGCTCCGTATGTCGTGAACGCTAAGGAATTGTTTACGAACAGTTTCTTGGTGAAATTTCGACAAAACGTTGATAATCAGCTGGCGCACGATGTTGCTAATCGGAATGGATTCGTTAATTTGGGTCCGGTAAGAAAATTTTCAATTTTTTTTGGAATGTTTACATGTTCGAATGTTCGAAAATTTCAAATTTCGAATATCTATTCTACGTCAGTTTGTTTTGATTTGTTTTCAAGTTTACTTCATACGTGGCAATCAAATATACCTATACAAAAACAAATTTTAGCGGCTATGATAGTATGTTTTAACATTTTCATAAATTTCCTATAACAAAAATATGGAAACGTTTTCTTTACCATTTTTTACAAATTTAATAGTTATTTAGGTATAGTATTTATTGGAAATGGTTTTCGTATACCGTAAACACATGTAATTTTACCACGATTTTCTATTTAACCCTAGAATCATACGTACTCGTCAAAACGACGAACGAACTTCTCTACTTGCTCCAATACTACAACTTGTCGTTGCCTGCTTGCTGTGAAACTTCTGTTATCTAATTTATTTGTTATTATAAGACGTATAAATTTTGTTTATAGCTATTGTCGTTATTTTATACTGAAATAGTGTGCGTCAAAAGACGACGATGTATGATTAACCGATGTTTTTTTTTAAAGAATTTATACTCCACATATAAAAGTTTTCCTAATTTTTCTAAAATTTATTAAAGATATGAATGTTATAATTAATTTATTCAATGATTATGATAATGTGAAAGATGATTACAGCTGTTTGACTTATAGAGGCGACATAATACTGAAATTTTAATATATTGAATCGAAAACTAAAGAATGCGTTTCGAATGACTTAATAAAAGATTAACAATTTATTTTGTGGAAAATATTTTAATTTTTATTATTTTTTTAGATCTTATTTGAAAAATTACTAACAAATTTTAGAAAATTTACAAATGTGCCTAATGGGGAAATAACTACATATGTATAGGAATATTTATGACTGAGAAATTTCACATTCTGTAAAGTCACACATATCCACTGACTCATAATAGTTCATGAATTAATTATTTGAAAGACATCTTTTATGATACAATTGATGCATTTATCTATTTTTTAATTTTTATAATAAAAATATGTTTTGATAAAAAGATTAAAAAAATTAATAAATATTTATATTAAGAAATTTTTCCAAATCCAATTTTTTTAAATATATTGTTCGCTTTTGTAGTATTGTTATGTAAAAAAAAGTTTTTTGCAAATAAACTTTAAAACTCCCCGTAAAAAGTCCATTCGTCAAAATGATGCCGATGTATATGATTAACTTGACTCGTAAACCAACGTATAATTCTAGGGTTAAATTTGAATAAAATGAAAACGAAATTAATTTAGTTATATTTAACTGATTTAATGAAATCAACTGATAAAAATCTTTAATTTAACTCATAAATAAATTTTTCAGGAACTTGAATTACTAGTAAAAAACAAAAACATTAAAATATCATCGAATTCCTAACTTTAATAGCCCATGTTTTTTAGTGAAATATGAAAAATACTGTAAAATTATTAAATATTCCACTGTTGTTGACACTTTGTTGTTAATTACAAGTCCAATACTTAACAATGAAACATACTAGTTTTCGAATTTTTGATAGTTGCTCCAGTTACCATATATTAATGTTAAAATACAAATGTTTTTACTCTTTGCACTAGGTAACGTCCGTCGGTAATGTTACGAATTGTTAAAGGATCATAACTTTACCAAACCTATAGTAACAATTACTTAAATGAATTATTCGATAATTCGTGAATAAATAAATGTAAAAATTGTTTCTAACTAAATACTTATGAGATTATGTAATTTTTCATATGATAAAATTTCCCAGCTGAGTTTTATAACTTCTGAAATATCAACTAAAGTTTGCACACCTTTTGAAAACAAGAATGTACCTACCATATAAACTGAAAAAAGCTAATGATTTAAAGCAGGGATCGGCAACCTTTTTTGGATGACGGGCCACTTTTAAAAAAAATAATTTTTAGCGGGCTGCACACTCAAATATTTTTCAATGTAGTATGTGGCTTAAGTAGGTTTTTTTAAACGAATTTTCGAGTCGAAAATTCAGCTATTAGAGTCACTGTCTTGATGCTGCTTGAGCCCGGAGCTATGAGAGAAATAATTTATTTAGAAGTCTCTAGAAGCCAAAAATGACATTCACTAAAATTTATATAACTCTCGAACGAAAAATTCCGTTTTTACGAAATTTGGTAAAAATGTTGGAAGTACAAAAAGTCAGACACGTCCGATGCCCGGAATGGATTTTTAGGCATTTTTGCCTAAACAATTTTTGTGGAAAAAGAGAGTTTTTTGCCCCAGTCTCCTCAAGTTTCTGCCACATTTTCTTACATCGTTGGAAAAAGGAGAAAATAATCACATAAAAAGAGTTTTTGAAAAATAATTCTATGTCAAGTAGTTTCCGAGAAAAACTGATTTTTGTAAACGGAAATTCGCTATATTATGCAGGATACTGCGACAGGGGTATTTTCTTCTTTTAACACAATTTAATATAAATATTATTAAAAATCAACATGAGGAAAAATTTTTAGTGACAGTTTTATTTACCTGTTATAAAACATCGGAAAAAGAATACCTAAAATATGCTCAACTCTGCATAGGCAGAGCAAATTGTTCGAAAAGTTATATTGCTTGGCGGGCCGCATGAAAGCTTGCAAAGGGCCGCAGGTTGCCGACCCCTGATTTAAAGAAATGACAGTTGGTAATGTTAGAAAAATTGATAGAACACTAGTAGTTTATTAGAAATAGCTGTGTCACTAAAAAAATGCTATAGGTATTATAAACCATGAAATTTTAATTTTTTTTTTAAGTCAAAGTTGTGATATGGTAAATTTCGGTTCAGTAGGTAAAGATAAAGGATTTTACGGCACGTAAATTATTTTGTTTTTATAAAATGAACAGTATAATTTAGTATGGTATTTCTTTATTGTGGTAAATAAACCGGTCATTAAAATGGGAAAATCAAAAACTTTTTTAATATTTTAACTGACACTGAATACTAAATAAAGATTCCAGGGATCTTAAAACGAATTTCTGTTACAGTCACGAGCTCAACTCTTACCGTAAGAGAGATCGTAATAGCTGAATTTCCAGAATGGAAATTCGCTAAAAAATAGATGTATAAAATTATTTTATGTATATTTTTTAAATCTATAATCAGACATGAGAAAAAATGGTCCCTAACAGAATCGCCATATAAAATATTTTGTACTTGGGGGGGGGGGGGGGTTACGAATAGAGCTGGAGAGCTGTCATAAAACGTAAAAATATTATCAATCTTTTTAAAAATCAGTTTTACGACGTTTTACTATTAAAACCACATCGTTAATATTGTTTTGTGTCTGTTTGTGTTTTTAATTGCCAGTATTATGAATCATTTAGCTTGTTATATCTACATACATATCTTTATATTTTTCTAATGCAAAAAAAAACCATGTTCAATCTTGTAAGCGACCTACTAGAGTGATACAATCTACTAATACAATTAATTTTGTTTACATTAAAGCAGGTATAAAGAAGGTGAGATATACATATTATTTAAATAATCACAACGAAATAGAGATATGTTTATATTATAAATATTTTCAATTCGACTTAATTAATTTCTATTACAGTTGATCACTTATTTATTCAGCATTAATTTTTTTAAATTATTTTTAAAATTAAAATTGTATATTAAATTATGAAAAATGGGTAATTTTATTTTTATCGATTTGTTCTCAAAAGCTTCCTTAGGCTAATGTTCAAATCCAGAGGAAAACCTTCAGCTATGTAATAAAATTTATAGCCCCTCAATTCGAAATATTTTATATGGCGATTCTGTTAGGGACCACTGTTTTCCTGAGTCTGCATATAACATAATATAATACACTTTGTTTTGTTTATATTAAGCAGGTATAAGGAAGGTGAGATATACATGTTATTTTAAATAATCACAAATGAAATAGAGATTTGTTTACATTATAAATATTTTCAATTCTGCTCAAATAATTTATATTACAGTTAACCACTTATTTATTCAACATTAATTTTTTTTTTTAATTATTTTTGAAATTAAAATTATATATTAAATTATGAAAAATGGGTAATTTGTGATTTTTACTGATTTGTTCTCAAAAGCTTCCTTCGGCTAGTCTTCAAATCTAGAGGAAAATCCTCAGCTTTACAATAAAATTTATAGCTTCCTCAATCCAAAATATTTTATATGTCGATTCTGTTAGGGACCACTGTTTTTCCAAGTCTGGTGATAATAAATCTTCATTTATGTTCCTTCTGACGTTATTAAATATTTATTGATACCAAATGGTAAAGAAAACATTTTGATATTTTCCTATTATGGATTTTCATAGGGTAAGTTGTGTGTCAATAAACGCTTGATTTTTCTAACAGCTATTCCCAATTTATCTCATTCATATAAAACATAATTTTATTGTTTTTCCCGCCGCTCAAGTATTGACATAAATCGTCAAAGGAAATTGATTGACTTGTTCCGGTTTTTTTCCGTCCGGTTTTTGACAAAATGATAAGTTATGATTTAGGGGAGAAATTTTTGAGGGATACGGTAACTCACATTACAATTTACTGGTAATATGAGCTACCAATTTTTTTTTTTTAAATTAAATTAAAAAATTCCTTTTAATTTTGTTTAGAACAAAGAGAATATCTCCACATTTGAATTCGGGGAACGAACTGAATTTTAATTACATTTAAAACTATTTCAAAACAATATTAATTTAGTATTTTGTTCGTATCGTACGGAAAGTTTTACCCATGTATTTTATTTGTACACAGATTTTATAACAAAAGTATTTTAAACAACTAAAATACAATACTTTCCATTAACTACATCATTTATAGTATGTACAGGGTAAGTTTTTTGAAAGTTGCCATTTTTATTACGGCTAAACTATTGACTTAATCAAAAAATAGTTCAGATAACAGTTGTAGTTTTCCTTTAAGTTTTAAATTATGACACAAACTTATGTTTAATAAATGGGAATCTATATTTAAATATTAGTTTATGATTCAAAGACAGCGATAATATACAAATTTCCAATATTTTATCTCATGTTCTTAACCCTAGATCATAAGTTGGTCTACGAGTCAAGTTAATCATTCATCGGCGTCGTTTCGACGAATGGACTTTTTACGGGGAGTTTTAGAGTTTATTTGCAAAAAACATTTTTTTTTACATAACAATACTACAAAACCGAACAAAATATTTAAAAAAAAATTGGATTTGGAAAAATTTCTTAACATAAATATTTATTAATTTTTTTAATCTTTTTATCAAAGCATATTTTCACTATAAAAATTAAAAAATAGATAAATACATCAATTGTATCATAAAACATGTCTTTCAAATATATAATTTATGAACTATTATGAGTCAGTGGACATGTGTGACTTTACAGAAAGTGAAATTTCTCAGTCATAAATATTCCTATATTCTATAGATATGTAGTTATTTCCCCATTAGGCACATTTGTAAATTTTCTAAAATTTGTTAATAATTTTTAGAATAAAATCTCAAAAAATAATAAAAATTAAAATATTTTCCACAAAATAAATTGTTAACCTTTTATTAAGTCACTTGAAACGCATTCTTTAGTTTTCGATTCAATATATTAAAACTTCAGTATTATGTCGTCTCTATAAGTCAAACAGCTGTAATCATCTTTCACATTATCATAATCATTGAATAAATTAATTATAACATCCATATCTTTAATAAATTTTAGAACAATTAGGAAAACTTTTATATGTGGAGTACAAAATCTTTAAAAAAAAATATAGGTTAATCATACATCGTCGTCCTTTTGACGCACACTATTTCTGTATAAAAAAAACGACAATAGCTATAAACAAAATTGATACGTCTTATGTGTTATAATAACAAATAAATTAGATAACAGAAGTTTCACAGCAAGCGGGCACCGACAAGTTGTAGTATTGGAACAGGTAGAGAAGTTCGTTCGTCGTTTTGACGAGTACGTATGATTCTAGGGTTAAAAAAGTAAGTGCGTTTTAAAAGTCAGTTTTTAAAAGTACGCGCAGCGACTGATTTCAAACGGCATAAAATTCTACGGTTTTTGGCTAACGATAGTAAGTATGGTAAGTATAGTGTTGATAAAAGTATAACATACACAGCTAACTTTCATTCAATTATAGTGAAGTTAGATGTTTAATATTTACTGAAGTAAAAAAATAAAAAACATAAATAATTTTCAATAAATTAATAAATATATTTAAGGAGAGGTTTGCTCGAGAGTCCTTAAAAATTATGTATTTTTCTAGAATTTTTTTCTCAAGAACGGAAGTAAATATCAATTTCAAATTTTGTACACATATTTATTTAGTATTAAACTATACAAACTATACAAGGAAAAATATAAAAAATTGTCCATTTTATAGATACTGCAGTGTGACGATCCGAAAATCCAATGTCTTGTTGGCGGACATCCTAGCGCCGGTAATAAACCATCGAAATCCAAAAACAAAAAAAGATTTATAAAATATATGAAGAGTACCGGCACCTCCACCTATAATATCAATAAATTGCTGAAAGAAAAAAAAATGGCAGATGTTTGAACTTTTGATTACGATTTTTATCTTATTTTTCGCTCTTTAAAGTAAACTTAAAAATAAAAAAAATATTGAAAGTGTATCGAACTTAGGTAGAGGTACCGAAGAATTGAATTATCTTTAAAATAAAAAATTAAAAAAAAGGATCCATCGAATAGTTTTTGAGTTATCGTGTCCGCCAGTTCCAAAAATGTAGTTACGAGATATTATAAAATATATATAAAGAAACGTATTTTCAAAATTTTATAATTAATACTCATTACTGCGTGAACTACGTTTTTTGAATTTTTTTTATAGAAAGCTGGATTCGGTTAATGTGCAAGAATCTTGTTTTTAAATTATTTTCAGTAAAATCACTTTGGGAACATTCTACACATAATATGCTATCAATTTCGGCAAAAAAAATTCGATTTTTTTTTTATCAAATCTCAAGTAAACCTTCCCTTAAATGTTAATTTTTCGAATTTATTTATTTTTTTACAAACGAAAATTAAAACCATTAAATATAGAGGGGTGACATCTATAATTTAAAATTTCTGGTTTGTTTCTCAACTGCTGCTACGTTTCTTAAATAAGGAATATATAATTAACACAATTGAATCTAGTCTCTACAGATACATGTCCATTTGCCATAGAATTAATAAATTTAAGAAAAATTTAAAAATTAAACTTTTTTCTTTCATTTGTGCTTTTTATAGCTGCACTGAATCAGTTTTAACAACAAATTAATATATAATTCCATTTAAAAAAAAAAATGTTTGTTTCATAACTCGAAAACTAAAGGAGCTATAAGGCTCCTGGTTATAGCAACCGATTTCTCCCAGTGGTATCTGTAAACATTATCTGAACAATTTTTTGGTCAAATCGATAATTTAGGCAACTCTCAAAAAATTCACTCTGAATATATTTAGTTTGATAACTTGTTTTGGAATCACTCGTTTACTAACAACAACTTTTAAATTATCTAATTTTCACAACAGATATTCTCTCCACTCGGAGATAATTAGAAAATTCCCAGTATGCAATTTATTTACCTTTCTACTATGACGTATATAAAAATAATCTAATTACACAGGAAAAACGCGATTCGTCCCGTCTACGTCACTCGTCCTTATATTCTCGCCAGTTTAAATTAATTCCAAGTTTACGGGTTGTAAAAGCGTAATCTAATTTCAAATTATTTTGAATAAATTAAGAGATTCTTTTCGTAATTGAACCGTCTCCCTCGATTATTATGGATTTTAGGTTATGTCGAGCGTCCAGCTTTGATTTATGTATGTATATACTGTAGGTATAGCTCGGGCCTTTTAACTTGGCAGTAAATCGCGCATGATACAGATATATTTGAAAATACATTACAAGTAAGAGACAATAACGTCTGAAAAATATCTAGGTTTAAATCACATTAAAAAGAGATACCTTTTTAACAAACATATTGTTCTCTTTCGTCCCCTCTATTATTCCTACTATTAGATGTACGTCCTAAATTCTTTTTCTGCGCACTGACAAGTTAAAAGGCCCGAGCTATACCTACTAGACTTGTAACGAATATTCGGTAACTATTCGGTAAATAGCCTATTCGTTTATTTGTTGAAATTCGACCGAATAACAAAGAGTTATCGAATATTCGGCCGAATACAGAATAGTGGAGAAAAAATAACGAAATCAGACAGATATTCCCTAGCGACGAGTCGTGGAACTAACGTATGAGAGACAATTTACACGCAATGAGCGTTCTAATAACAATTTTAGAAAATTTTTAGATAAGTTATGCAAATAATTACGTGATTTAAACTGAGTTGACATTTTAAGTTACTGAAATTTTGTTTTTTGGTACCAACAGGGCCGGATCATCGCATAGAAAAATGAGACAAATGGTTAGGGCCCAGTTTGTTGAAGGGCCCGGTCAAAGTGTTTATTATGAATATTTGAGCAAATATTTAAGAAACATAGAATCGTTGCTTTGTCACTTTTACAACAAAAATCGGATAAACACGAGTCGACATTCGGCCATTACGCCATCCTTAGGTGAAAAACACAACTATCATAAAAACTGTTCTTTTAAGGGAAGCTATTTATATTATAAAAATGAAGTGAATAATGTATTAGTGGGGGATGTTAGAGATAGAGGCAGATATAAGTATATCAAAACAAATGTAAGGGAAATCCCAAGCTAACAAATTTTTCGATAAAAGTAAAATTTTTGTATTATTTGCATAGGTACCTACAGCGAATTTTATTTTAAAAAGGTTAAGTGTAATCTCATTAAAATGACTGAAGTAAGTTGGGAAAAACACGACATTTACCACACGTGAAAACAGCGGTGAACGTTAATTACAAGAAATAAAGAGTAAAAGATACAGGTAACGGTCGGTGCTAAATTGTCAAAAATACATATTTCTATTTTTGAAATTTGTTAACTTGGGATTTCCCTTACATTTGTTTTGATATACTTATATCTGCCTCTATCTCTAACATCCCCCACTAATACATTATGAAATACAGTAGAATCTCGACAATTCATCATGCTCGGGACCGAAGGGGTGATGAATTATAGAAATAGGCGAATTTTGAAATATGTCTGAAAACGAAAAACAAAGAGAAAAATTAATTAAATATTTTTACTTTTTTAAAGAAAGATATCCCTTTATTTTGAGTATTTCTTTGTTTAATTGAATTTTTACAACTAGGTACGACACACTTTAATTTTTTTTTCTATTTAAATTTCAAAATTTAATTAGAAAAACAACTACACTACGTACACTTTTTTAGGAGCGACGAATTGTTATAGAATATGATGAGTTACAGAGTGACGAAATATCGAGTTTCCACTGTACACTATAAATATGAATATATCTCTTTTAAGATCATTGGACGAGCGGAGCGGAACACTAGAAGAAACTGATTTTATAAAGAAATTTAGAATATCTAATTTAAATGTAAAGTGAGTTCAAAATTAACTCCCAGCACTATCTAATAGGATTAAAATTATTATTAAATTTGAATGAACCTGGGGGTCAGAATTGTCCGTCAAGGCCATCAAATAAGACCCAAATTAATTGTAATATTAAAATTGTCCCCTACGGTCTTGGTGCCCCAAGCAAGGCCTAAAATGGAAATACTCCTAAAACTATCTATTGATATGAGTATCTAGGTACATAAAGGTGCGGAAATTAGCCATGCTATTTAAATATGAAGATTCTTACTTTAGAGTCGTTTAACGAGTGGAGCCAGGCATTATAAATAACTGATGTTATATAGAATTTCCGAATATCTAATTTAAAATTGATCTAATCATTTGACCAATAATTAAGATAATTTTATGCGAGTGAAACCGTGGGTCGCAGCTGGTATTATATATATATATATATATATATATATATATATATATATATATATATATATATATAAAGAATAAAATGTCTAGGGCGTCAAAGTGGGTTAATCCGTCCTTTTGTACCCACGTACATCAACATTCTATTTTTAAACACTCACTGTCCACTGTGGGGTAAGAGCTCTTGTAGTGTTTTTACTGTTTCATAGATGTCCAAGAAGGAAATCACCGTAATAGTTTCATAAAACTATGAAACAACATTAAACCCGATAAATTTGTCACATAACTTTCGGGAAGTATTTGTCATACGTTAATACCGCCAACGTCCACCAGGGAAATTTAATCGTTGTCAATACAGTAGAACTTCGATTAACCGTCACAGTTGGGACAGGAACTATGACGGTTAATCGAATTAGACGGATAACTTTACTACTTTTGGTACAGAATCGCTGTAGTCTTACTACTTTAAGTATAGAACTATGATACTATGACCTTCCACCTTTGTTATAGAACTACTGTGGCCTTACTACTTTTGGTAGGGTAATTCCGGGGGAGATGGCCGTACGGGAGAGATGATCAGTCGAAAGTAGTGAGAGTTATAATTTACAGATAGCTTTAATAACATTTTAGTCACACTTCATTGTGTGATCGGTGAAAAGTGTCTGTGTTTTTTTTTTAATTTTTTTTTATTTATTTATTTTTTTTTTGCATAAATAATTGAAAAAGTGAGTAAATTCTACATTTTTTTTATAACAGGTGCACGATCTAAGATAAGGGGGTTAACATATTATATGGTTAAAGAAAGGTTGTTCCAATTTCACTTGTTCTTTATGTTTTATTGTAAAGTCAATAACATTTTTCGTATTCTAACCTAAAAATGATTGTTGGAAATTGTATCATACTTTTTGAAACTGATATGGCCCTCCCACCAAGCCCTATGGCCATCACTCCCGGACACTGTGGGTAAGATGGCCAGTCGCATTTTTTTTTTAAATCTATGTTATGTTGATTTAAAGACTGTGTTCAATTAAGATTTGATTAGAAATAAGAATATTTTTAATTTGTGATTAATTAAAATGGTTGTTTTGTTCTACTTGGTTTCTTAGCTATGCACCCTTAAAGTTAGTAGGGCCATTTCCCCCGGACTTACCCTATAGAATTGCTTTAACTTCACTACTTTTGATACAGAATCGCTGTAATCTTACTACTTTTGGTATAAAACTGCTCTAACTTTACTACTTTTTTTTAAAATTAATATTTTATTATTTTCAGTATTGAAATAGTATTTTACAATATAAGTTCGATGAGTTGCTTTTACTGATCGAGAAAATGTTGTCGATCGAGATCAGTAAAGGCACTTAACGCATCGTGTATTGCATAATATTTTTTGCACGATCGATTTAAAATAATTAAAGAATAAAAATATATTAAGTAAAAAATAAAAATCGGATAATATAAGTGATATTTATATTTCTATGTTATCACATAGAATGCCATGAATAAATATTATATATTTTTATAGCAACTATTTAAATACAAATATTTGCTGTGACAATTGTCAACTATATTTGTAAATAAAAAATTAAATGTCAATATTTAATTGGCGTGATATATTTTTTTGAATTTTCTATTAAAAATTGAGGAAAATAGTTTGTTAAACTATAATATTAGTGAGAATAATAAAATTGATGAAGAATTTTAATTCTGGCTGCAAATTTATTCTCGTAAAATGAAAGGGAGATTATGAAAACCACAAAAATTTTTTTTATGACTGAGCAACCTTTTGAAATGTCAATAAAATATAAAGACTAATGGCAACAATAATAATTGTACTTTTAATTTCAATATAAATAAATAATTACAATCATTTTTGAACTAATTTTACTTACCGCACTCATATTCACTTACCAGGCACCTATTTTATTTACCGCATTGTTATTTTTTGGTTTCCATGGATATAAACAAACTTTCGGGAAATGTAAATTACCGGTACTGTCAACAGCATCGGTAAATGCATGAAAATACACGATCGTGCAATAAAGATCTTTCTGTAGAGAATTAAAATAAATTACATATTTTTAAAAAAAATACTGTAATAGATATTTTTAAGATTGTGATTCTGGAACACAAAACACCACGACAAATTTTCAATCAATACATATTGTCTTTTAGGTTACATTTAAAATATTAATTTTATAAAATCAGTCAGTAGCGCGGCACCTGGTGTAGTGCACCGTTTGTACCGCCCTCGGGTGCAAAACAAACATATTACGACTGTCAAAATGTAGTTTTCGTTATCGAAAATTGTCGATATCAATGGATAATATAAGGAAGTATTCGTCCATTTCACAACGTTTTACAACATATTCAAGTTTAATCAAAATCGGTAGCTCCGGCCTCCGAACTTGTACTTGTCAGTAGAACTACGAAAAATTTCAATAATTTTTTTAATATAAATGTCGAAACTTTTTTTTGAGAAATATTCAGCTTTTGTATCTCTGACAGTTTCAATTACTTTTTGTTCGGAATTCGACATTACGTTCGAGCATTGTTTCTACTTAATAGTGATCTATATTTAGTTCGTCGTGTTTGCGTTCGAAATGTGGGAGCCTTGCGATAAAATTTTAATATGAAAGGAAAAAAACAAAAGCAGAAATTGACGGGATTGATGAGGTAGAAAATATTAAAATTTTAAATGTCAAACGTATATTGAAGTTTTATTTTTTATCATTTATTAATATCGAAATTATAAATAGAAATTGGATATACTAAGAAATTACATATTAATATTTTAATACGTTAAAAGAAATTTTTTGTTATTTACATATCAACAAATAATAAAATAATAAATATTTATATATAAAGAAAAAAAAACGCCGTGAGCAGCGGGGCCCCATCACGGGAGTCGAATTTTTCGCTACATCTTCGGTATTTTCAAGATATCTAAATGTGGTTGAAAGGGTACAGATGGATTATCATTTTGGTGTTTTCAAAACTGGTGATAAGTGTTCGGTTGATCGGGACTTTAAAAAGGAGATTTAAGTTTTTAAGGGCTGAATCTCAGTAAATTTCAATTTTATGTCGATAGCAGTTAGCAGGAAAAAAGCCAACACAATTCGTACGAGGGCATTCTGCCAATAGCCTTTGTGTTTTATTTTTAAACTAGCCGTACCCAAGATGTTGTTCACGCGAAACGTTGAGTAGTTTCTTTTTCCAAATTGTAGTTTCTTGCAACACAAAATGCATTAAATTGTCTCCAAATTGACAATTGTGTATTTATTGTATTTTTCGGTACACAATTAGCAACATTTTCTTTGATTTCAGATTCAGAAAAATTTCCAAACTGATTTCAATTTATTTACATTACATTTTGTTACTATAGTTATGAAAAAATTATGAAATTATGAAAATATGAAATTTACGTAACGTGTGTACATGCTCAAAATGGTTTTTCCATTTTCCCATGGGAATGAGACATTTTTTCGAAGTGAAAAGTATCTTAGATGTTGACCCACACTGAGAAAAAATTACAGTAAAAATTACGGAGCTGCCTCCGGTAAACCAGGCTCAAGTGACCAGTCGGTAGGAAATTATTAAGGAAAAATATAAAAAATGCCTTTCAAACATTATTTTTTACGATTCATTTGAAAGTTTTTCCTGTACAGCTTAAGAATTTTTCCTATACTGCTCCGTAAAATTCGATGGGCTAGTAAAATTTCAAGTGGATACCAGGAAAATTTACTTAATTTTTGTTAAATTGAAACCTGTCTTTCAGCATCTCTCTCACGCAAGCATCGCACCAACATAACGCTAGAGGACAAGCACATACCTAACTGCTCTGGCACGCGTAACTGTCCGCACCAAACCAAGGTCATTTTGAATACGGCTTCTATTGCAAACAAACAACTAACTTATTGTTGTGTGTGCCTTGTATGTGATGTGTACCATGAATGTTATCATTTTTTTTCTGTTTTTTGTTATAATAAACTATTTAATGGACTTTACATTTAAAACAAAGAATTGTTATTTGTTTTAAATGTAGAATCTATTTTTTAAAGAATTGTTAGTTGTTTTATGTTTCATGAAAATCGCATTATTTTATTATTGATAAAGAACTAATAATTAAGATATGACGATTAAGATTTTTATATGTATTGATGTTTATTGAAACATGTTTTGCTACAAATAATAAAAAACCACAGAACGTTTTTCTTACCCTTCTATCAATATCTTTTTAAACTATTTTAATTCAATTATTTATTAACAAATAAAAAAAAAAACCTTATAAATAATACGGTAAGAGAGTAGAATTTTTCCTGTACAGCGCCGAAATTTGTAATTTTTACTACACTCATCGTACTTTCTCCTTTGCCTGTCACTTATGCCCGCTTTACCAGAGAGCTCCGTAATTTTTTACTAGAAATTTCCGTAAAAATTACCGTATTTTTTTCTCAGTGCAGGTAATAAGTTATCATCACACCAAATTTCATTAAAATCCGTCCAGTAGTTTTTACGTGATGCGTGAACAGACAGACAGACAGACAGACAAAAATTTTAAAAATCTCTGTTTTGATATCTACTTACATCGATAACTGTTTACAGTACCGGTACAATTTTCAAAAAATATTCCATGTACAGAAACGGTCTCGTTACAGTTTTATTATATGTATAGATATTAAAAAAGGACTTTAAGTAGTGAACTGGAAGAAGGTCTTTCTTATGAAGATATTTTTCCTTTCCAAAAAATCCAAAATTCATATTTTATAAATAAAAACTGACTTTAATAATATTTTTTTTAAATTACAATATTTATTACATTTATTATAACAGTTAATTGACTTTATTTTTAAAATTTACTATAGCTACTGTTATTAGTGTTAAAATAAATCATTTTAAACAAATATAACAATGCCATTGAATTCCGATGTAGAAATGGGAGAAGTTGGGGGCAAGATAATGTGGAATTTTGAAAAGGCATTAACTAGATACTAACTCAATATCTGTACAAAATTCCAGTCCTTTAGTTTTATTCAGAGAGTCTCAAGGCGTGTTAGAAAAAAAGCAAAAAAATCAACGAAATATCGGCGTAAAAATCGTGGGGGTAAGGGTTAGAAGTTGAAACCTGCAAAAAGCAGTGGCTGGCTATTAACTTAACTTGTATACAAAATTTCAGCCCTCTGGGTTTATTTGGGGAGATTTTAGCCCGGACAAAACTGCTAAAAAACAAGAAAAATCATGTTTTTTGGTATAAAAATGGCGGGGGTAAGGATCAAAAGTTGAGACCCCCAAAAAGGCACACCCTTGATACAATCTCAATCCGAATACCAAATTTCAGTCCTTTAGGTTTATTTGGGTGACCTGTGCGAGTGGTACTAACTTCGAAAACGTCGAAAAAGCATGAAATTTTAGCTTAAAAATTGTGGGGGTGGGGGTAGAATATTAAAACCTCCAAAAAGCACACCCTAAATGGGAACTCTATCAACATACCAAATTTGGGCTGTGGGCGTGTTAGATCCAGCCAAAATACTTTTGTCCGCCTCTACTCCCTCCAAAACATCCGAGGATGCAGAATTTTGGATATGTTGTAGATAATTGACCGAAACATTATTTCCAACCGGTTTGAAAAAGTTTTATTGTTTTGTTGCTCCCCACCACACCCTTAACGTTTGGGTCGGATCCAAAATTCGACCCCACTTTTATAGTATTGTTGTGTATCGGAATGAGCCCCACTTACCAAATTTCAGCTCATTCTGTCCATAGGGGGATCCTACACATGTTGTTGCGGAACGCGATGTTTGGTCTGAATTGCGCAACGGATATATTGGTTAATTTCTTAATTTAATAAATAAAAGTCAAATTGTTCTTGATTTCAATTAATTTTATTTAAATATTTTTTAAAATTACATATAATTGTTTATTAACCGCGAAACATAACACAAAAATGAGAGACGCTTATTGAAAATTACATTGTTTAAAAATATCAAATTAGTTCTTCAAAAATACGTCTGATCCGTTTAGTGGTCAAAACATCTCTCTCTCCTTGGTGCGGTGGCTCATCGCACCGGCACCTCCTATCATCATAGCCATTAACATAATTCGGGTATTCCCCGTATACACATGTGCATTTTATTCAAAATCTATTATGTCGTCATCAATGTACTTAATTGTTATAACATCTGAGTTATGTCGTCTGCATAATACTTTACACAATGTCATGTTTGCTGAGTTTCCACGATAATGTCAAAAGGTATAGCGGGAATATAGATATTTTTGTCTTCAGAATCGTGTTGTATCCGGGTCCGAAAACGGATAGCGCCCCTACTCTTTCCTCGTCCCGTTCTTATCGTATAGGCTGTATATATTCTAATCTCTTTTGTGAGAAATTCGACTAAAAACATCGATATTAATGGTACTGATGGTAAATAAGGTAAATAATATGTATTGTAAACAAAATTTGCGTTCGACAGCAAATTATGTAATAATATCATAACAGATTCAATAGCTTTTATGTTTTTATATATGTAGGTATTATCGATTTTAACAACAACGATATAATTACAATGTGCCTCGGAAGAATAGACAAAGTTCTTAATTGTTATCAAAAACAGGGACGAATGCGGGTTACAAAGGCGGTGAAGGTCACTCAGTTAGCCCACTAACCCGTTATATAAACTGTTGAGTAATTTTATAATAAACAAAAAATGGTGGAATTTGGTAATTTGTGTATGAATATTTCATTTCCGCCACATATGAGACAGATCAAGCCGACACAAGAGAAAAATCATATAATTTTTGTAGATAAAATTTCAGAAAAATTACCATGCTCTCTTATAATGCATGCGCGATCGACGACCAAAATAAAAAATATGTGCTAGCATGGTAAAATTTAATGTGCTAACACAACTTTTATCATACTCTTATGCATATATGTTTTAGTTTAATTCTTGTTGTCGTACTCTTTCATTTGCGCATCTGAGCCGCAACCTTATGTTGCTTGGGCGGTACCTGTAAAAACAAAATGATGAATTAAACGGTGACATCCCCGTCCTTTAACACAGTGTAATGAATACTGCTTGCTGCTTGTAAGACAATCTAATGGATCAAGGTGCTTGGTCCGACCCGTCCGACCAAGTTGGTCGTCCAAACCTATGGTTGGCTATGTGACTTGCTATGAGTGAGGTACATTTCAACAGCGTTCACAACACACACAACCTTCTTTCTCTTTTAGCGAATTTCCAGAAAGAATTCTGGAAATTCAGCTATTACAGTAGGTGTCATGACGCGACTTGAGCCCGGAACTATGGCAGAAATTTGTTTTGAGGTCCCTAGAAACCGAAAATAATATTCACTAAAATTTATATATATATATATATATATATATATATATATATATATATATATATATATATATATATATATATAAGAACTCATCCAAGATTTTTGGATTTCCAACGTTGTCACCAAATTTCGTAAAGCTAACAGTTTTTCCTGAAGAGTTATCGTGCTGATACATATATACATACATACATACATACATACATATATATATATATATATATATATATATATATATATATATATATATATATATATATATATATGTATGTATGTATGTATGTATGTATGTATGGTATATATGTATCAGCACGATAACTCTTCAGGAAAAACTGCTAGCTTTACGAAATTTGGTGACAACGTTGGAAATCCAAAAATCTTGGATGAGTTCTTCAGCCAAACACGTCGGATGCCAGGAACATGGTTTTTGTTCTTGCAAAAAATTAATTTTTTGCCAAAATTTCCATTTACTCAAAAACTTTTGCGAAATTTTTTTACAGCATTTAAAAGAGGAGAAAAAATTACATAAAAAAGGTCTTTAAACTTTTCTTCAATGCAACTAGTTTCCGAAAAAAACGAATTTTTATAAACGGAAATTCGCTATGTTATGCAGGATGCTGCGACAGGAGTTTTTTTCTTTCTACTATTAGCAGATAGCATGATGGTCGGGCAGTATAACTCTTAAAAATGTAAATTTAATTTTTATCTTATAAATGTTGATTTGGGTTACCATATCTTTAATGTTCATATTCATTTAAACAAAGAGACGAAATGAATGATATAATAATTTTTAATCGTCGTCTACCACCCCAGTAGGTACGGTTTAAATTAAAATTTAAAAACCTCACCATTAACGTAAATTGTAGATAAATCCCAAGTTTCAAATCTCAAAAATAAATATATTTAAATTTTAATTAGCCATTTAACTTACAAAATGTTTATTTCAGTAATTGGTTTGTTAAAATTTTCTCAAGGGAACGGGGCGGGATATTAAGGTGACAGTTGTGGCGTGGGGAAAAACCGACAGGGATATATGAAGGATAAAGAATTTTTGTTTGAATATTATACTTTTCTCTTAATACCTACATTCCATATATTTTCTATATTATGTCAAGAATAATTATACCTCAGTGATGCGTAAGTTAGCCATCTACTATATCGTCATCGTTAAAAAATTTAATAATTCTTATATTCGAAACAAATCAATCTTCTATTCTTTTCTAAAAACAAACTGCAAATTTAAAATTTACGCATATGCAACAATGAAAGAGATAAAGCTAAGAAAACGGGAATTCCTTAAATTCGTAAGTGTTGAATCATCAACGGGAATTCCTTAAATTCGTAAGTGATCAATCAAAAGTGAAGTAGATTATAAAGTTTATGTTAACTAATTAATAATATTTTTAACTGTCAGTGTTAAATTTAAACATATTTTTTACGTTATTCTATTTCTTAACTTAAAAAAATTATTGCTAAATCTTGCCTCTGGTGGTGAAATTTTAAAGCTGTGTTAAGTAAAAATGAACATAATTATACTTCTAATTGTCTATTTAAAATTTTAGTAACCGGCACATAGTGTGTATAATACCTATTTCTATTGCCAGTATACGTATATTTTTTACTTATTACAGCTTCCAATTTTACCACAAGGGGCGCTGTCGTGATCTTTGCGTCGCTCTAATATTTGTTACATTTGTTTCTGTCTGATATTTGTTTTCAAAATTGTGCATAATTGATGCTTACAAGTAAAAACCTCTTGCCAGAGAATTGTAGTAAGATTCTTATCCCTAGAATCATACGTACTCGTCAAAACGACGATTGAACTTCTCTACCTGCTCCAATACTACAACTTGTCGGTGCCTGCTTGCTGTGAAACTTCTGTTATCTATTTGTTATTATAACACATAAGAGGTATAAATTTTGTTTATAGCTATTGTCGTTTTTTTTTTATACTGAAATAGTGTGCGTGAAAAGAACGACGATGTAGGATTAACCCATATTTTTTTTTAAAGATTTTGTACTTCACATATAAAAGTTTTCCTAATTTTTCTAAAATTTATTAAAGATATGGATGTTATAACTAATTTATTCAATGATTATGATAATGTGAAAGATGATTACAGCTGTTTGACTTATAGAGGCGACATAATACTGAAATTTTAATATATTGAATCGACAACTAAAGAATGCGTTTCGAATGACTTAATAAAAGATTAACAATTTATTTTGTGGAAAATATTTTAATTTTTATTATTTTTTGAGATCTTATTCGAAAAATTACTAACAAATTTTAGAAAATTTACAAATGTGCCTAATGGGGAAATAACTACATATCTATAGGAATATTTGTGACTGAGAAATTTCACATTCTGTAAAGTCACACATGTCCACTGACTCATAATAGTTCATAAATTAATTGTTTGAAAGACATGTTTTATGATACAATTGATGTATTTATCTATTTTTTAATTTTTATAATGAACATATGCTTTGATAAAAAGATTAAAAAATTTAATAAATATTTTATATTAAGAAATTTTTCCAAATCCAATTTTTTTAAATATTTTGTTCGCTTTTATGGTATTGTTATGTAAAAAAAATGTTTTTTGAAAATAAACTCTAAAATTCCCCGAAAAAAGTCCATTCGTCAAAATGACTCCGATGTATGATTAACTTGACTCGTAGACCAACGTATGCTTCTAGAGTTATTAGTGTTAAGATATGTAAATGTTTTGACAGATGAGTATTGCGCAGCATGTTTTCTTAGTGGTCAAGTTATGTTTGTCAACAATATACATACTTTTATATATTTTATATGTTGTAACTTGTAGATTAAACATTTTTTAAATATTTAAACAAACAATGTGATCTATTATTAGCTTTAGTCCTCCAGAACATTGTGGGTAATAACAATGGTGTTCTTAAGGCCACACAGGATCCTGTCGCCATGATGGTAAAATTGTTGAGACGTTTTAGAAGTTGTTTCTGTCTCGAAACCTCAAACATTCTTTACAAATAGATAAAATATTATCTTACTGAAAATCCTTATTATTCATTTTTTAGAACTTCATAAGTCCAACAACGAAATGCTTATGAGTTCACAATTTCTGCGTTTGCATTATAGATGGCCTTCCTACACTTTACCAGTTTTAGAAACAACATTAGCACCCATTTATGTGGGACCATGGAGGGTTTATATTTGGAGGGATATTAGTAAATAAAAAAAACTTTGCAAAATACCAATTTTATTGAATATAGAAATTCTTATGCCATTTCTCAGTCAATATGACCATTCTCAAACGTGTAAAGATTACATTCAGATACATGCCTATTTATTCTAAATCTTAACTTACAAATTGTAGCAATGCATGATGGGAAATTAGTGGGAATAGAAGTAGTGGGCGGAGTCAAAAACAAGGAAAACAAGTTTAGGTGAGTTAGAAACATGTGACATATAAACAAATAAAGTAGGAAATACAGTCGTATACAAAAATTATAAAACAGAAAATAAAGTAGAATTGTAAATATTGGTATAATAATTTAAAAGTAATTCAGAATTGTGTTTGTAAATTTCTATTGCTTCTATAATATTTAGGCACTCTCCGGTATGTGTCCTGTGTAGACTAAATGTCTGGCAAAAGCTGAGTCAAATTTCTTGTTTCTGTAGCATCTGAAGTGTTCGGCTCTGCCTAGGGATGATCGATATTCATCGATGGTAGAAAAACATCGATGTTTAGGGGGAAAACATCGATGTTATGTTCTCGATAACATCGACACATCGATGTTACGAGAATAATATCGAAACATCGATATTACTCTTAGCTATCCAGTAGTTAAAAAGTCCTGTAGCTGATTTAAAACAAGATCCATTACCTACTTTTATGGCAAGTTCTAGGATCCACTTATCCAAACTTGAAAAAAATTGCCATTAAATATTTGTGTTTCACAGCAATTTCAACAGCTTCAGAGAGACTTTTTTCAAAAGCTGGGCAGCATTTGTATCAACAAAGGAACAGATTAAAAGGGAAACATCTAACAAAGTGACTTTTTTTGCAAAGTGTACCAAATAAATACTGGGCAATGTTAATTTTTAATAAATAAAATAATATATTATAATGGTTGTTTATTTTGCTACATAAACATCGATGTTTTCGAATATCGATGTCTTTCTTTCGATATATATATCGTATATCGATGCTCTTGAATCGATGTTAACATCGATGTCAACATTGATGTTTTTCTAATATCGATCATCCCTAGCTCTGCCGGTTTCAAAATTTCTGCCAGTTTGACCAATGTAAAAACTATCACATTCTTGACAGTTTAGTTTGTAGATGCCCGATTTTTTAAGTTTGTCTATTTTTGTTTTATTGTTATCTATTAAATTTCCATGCGTGACTCATTACTAATTTAAAAGAAAATTAAGCGTAAAATGAAGTTGACGTACAAATAAATCATATTACACTGATTCATAGTGAAGTTTCACTTCAGATGTGTGGGTTTTAACGTTGCTATAAATAGCCAATCAGCCAGAGTTATTTACGTACATATACTGTAAATATGAATATATAATTTTTTTTCTTCGGAAAGATGAGCTTTAACGTCGAATCTCTAATTATTATGTATTTAAAATCGTTCGTACGTATCTCATATCCTTACAACAGAGTGCCCACGCAATCCACATCTTATTCTCTTCACACAATGATGCTAATAATTCCTTGTAGAGAGTCGAGGTGGTATTATTTTAAACAAAGAAAAAAATATCATCATCAAGTGTGCATTGCACACGCATTAAGTGAGGGTCTCTCAGCAGTTAGAGTTTTTCATAGCTTTCGCGATAAAATACAGGACATTCAAGTGTATTTTTAATCGACTTCAAAAACGAGGAGGTTCTCAATTCAACCCGTATGTTTGTTTTTTTTTTATGTATGTACACCGATTTCTCCCACATTTCTGGGCCAATTTACACCATTCTTTTTTTGATTAGTAGATAAAGCTCTCCAGGTGGTCCCATAAAAATTTTATTAACATTAGTTGAGTAATTTTTTAACCATTTTCAATAATATGAATAATTATGGCAATTTTAAAATTTGTATGTATGAGGGGCTCAGTGGAAAACTGGTACAAGTGTATATTGCTGATACTGAGTTATTGAATTTAACGTATTATGGAATAATAATAATCATTCCATAATAGGCTAAATTCAATAACTCCGTATCAGCAATATACACTTGTACATGTATGAGGGGCTCAGTGGAAAAGTGGTACAAGTGTATATTGCTGATACGAAGTTATTGAATTTAGCATATTATGGAATGATAACTATCATTCCATAATATGTCAAATTCAATAAATCAGTATCAGCAATATACACTTGTACCACTTTTCCACTGAGCCCCTCCTATGTAAAATTATTTACTTTAAAAACAATAGTAACATATTTTTTTATTAATTTATGTTGATCCAATTATCCTAAAATTAATTTTCTGTCAGTAACTACCTAGTTTAAAAAAATTCTTTGATGACCTGAAAAATTGGTTGATTTTCATCAATTTTTCATTTTCCTAGTAATTTACTACTTTAAACACTAGGTATATTTCAAATTTTCTAAGCAAAGTCAGTGCGTGGCCAAAATTATAATTTTTGGACACTGGTATTTTGGAAGCTATTCTACCTAAACGTATGAAATTTGTAATTTAAGAAAAAAAAATTAAAAACTAAATAAAATACAGTCGACTCTCGTTAATTCGAAACTCGAGGGAATCTTAAAATATTACGAATTATAGTTCGTAAGTTCGAATTATCGCAGGTAACAATTTTAATTTCTTAAGCATTTGCGATGAATGGACTTGAACTTGTGTCTCAAAATGTATTTACAATCTTTCTGTCTCTTTCTCTATGCAACTTTGAATTGTCGAGTGTTTGACGCCGATGAGTTCGAATTAACGTGTCGTTTTGTTACGTAGCAATGATTTTTTCGTTCGAATTACCAAGTGTATAAAAATGCATTGTTTTAGTTCGAAATATAAAGAGATTTTGTAGGGAACTTGTGATACCTTTGAATTACAGAGAGTTTCGAATTATCGCAGGTTTGAATTAACGAGAGTCTAATGTATTGCAATAGGGTGGGTTGGTAAGCATTCCGACTTCAAAAAGTAATAAATAATTAATAGCACGTATTTTGAAGTCAGGCGTAAAAGCGTAGTATAAAGATGTAGATCCACGAGAATTCATTAATTTTGCAAGCACATCCGATCGCATCTTTTTATAGCACGCTTTTACGCCTGACTTCAAAATACGTGCTATTAATTATTTATTACTTTTTGAAGTCAATTTTTTAAAAAAAGTTTTTTTTTTTACTGACAATTTAACTCATGCGTATCAAGTCCCATAAGAATATTGTATAGTTTTTTCACTTTTACCATGGAAAAAAAAGTTTGGACAGATTTTTACAGCGAAAAAAATGGTACAAAACATTTCATTGGTCATTTCATTGTAGGTTTACATAAAAATAAAACAAAAATTCGTATTGGTAAGTTTAATTGATTTCAGAACCATAGTAACAATGTTTTAAATAATAATATGAATTATACTAATTTATTTTATTCGTTAAATTGTCTTACCGTATTACACTTGAGTTTTATATTTTTTCTGAATAAATTTGTATTTTCTACTACTCAAATTTCTTGCCTAAAAGCAAACTCGAAGTACTGTCAATCCAAAAACGCTTCAGCTTCGCTGTCGAATTTTTATTAGTTGACAGTTCTTCTCGTTAAATTGCTAGACAACAAATTTTCGTTTGAAAAACTCAAATTTATTCGAAAAAATACAAATCTCTCGTTTAATAATAAGTAATAATAATTAAAAATGAAATTGATTGTTATTATTTAGTTGTAAAATACAACTAAAGCTTACACACTTGTTGAAAACAGAAATGTACCACATTTATTTATTTTTATTTTATTTATTTATTTATTTATTTATTCCTTTTTCATACATTTAATGTATATAGAATAAGTCCAAAAGGGAAGGAATGCAGCCATGGCTGACTTTAATTAGGTACTATCCCGGTATTTACCTTAGCAATTATGGAAAACCATGGAAAACCATAATTAGGATAGTTGATATAGTTGACATAAATTTTAAAAAAAGCTGAGAATTTAAAGTTACTTAATGCTCAGAGGCGGCTGCTAATGTTAGAAACGTTTAAAGAACACTGATTGTTAGAATAGCTCTGTCACTAAAAAGAGGATGCTAC
Organism: Brachynemurus nebulosus; assembly: GCA_035578155.1. Taxonomy (NCBI): domain Eukaryota; kingdom Metazoa; phylum Arthropoda; class Insecta; order Neuroptera; family Myrmeleontidae; genus Brachynemurus; species Brachynemurus nebulosus. The sequence goes on from JAPWDM010000008.1 coordinate 6,132,678, forward strand.
AGACACTATAAGCCATGAATTTTTAACATAAAGTGTAGTAGGGTAAAGTTATATCGTATTTTTTTTTACGAGTCATAAGTTTGTCAAATGAGGCCGCAGGTAGATTTTGACAATTGCGACAAATGAAAAAAACACTCACGTTGCACGTGTTGCATACAATATTTTTTGCAATTCTGGATTAAAATAAAAAAAATAAAAAAAAATAGCAAAAAATGGAAAAATAATCTCAAATTATTAAAAGTTTAACTTCGTTACATCGTGTATCGTCACTATAATACAAAAATGAATTTGTTTGTCTACTTTTTTTCACACGTGATAAAAAGTAGATAACTTTTTTCCACGCGTGAAAGCCCATTTTGATACTGTCACAGGCAACTATAAAGTAACTTTTTAATTCAGAATTGTAAAAAATATTTTTTTTCTCTCTCACATCTGTAACTGTAGCTATATAGAACTATAGATATTCATAAAATACAAGATTTAATAAAAAATTTTTTATCAAGAACGGTATCTGTTATGTTCACTTCCGTTATGAAATAATACGACAAAAGTTTCAAATTATATTTGAAATTTTAATATAATATTAAGAGAAGTAGGTACCCATTTAATATCATTCGAATTTCGGTATGACAAAAATCACTCAACCATGTGGATTTATTTCAAACATTCAAATTAATTTTCTAACCTCACTTTTAATCCTTCATAACGCACCAGTAAATATGTTTCTATCCCTACTCTGAAATACATTAAAAGCTAAAAAACATTACTATCCGTTTAAATAAAAATAAAAAGCTCTTATTATCTGTTTAAACAAAAATAAAAAAAAATATTTTTAACCTTCTGAGAACAGTTGCCTTATAAAGAAACGGTGAATCCGTCAATCTGCATGCAATCAACAATCTATTTTTAGGATTCAATACCTAAAAAATTCGTCAAATGCGTGTTTTTGACACGCACTAAGTAATGTCATCTCAGTGAAAGTGTTAATTTATGATTTTTTGTTAACTCTGTAGTTGTTAACTCTACAGCCCTCTTGCGTTTATTCAATATGGATGTTCAACTCAATAATTATTCAGTCACACAACCATATTAATATGTCATCTTCGATGACATAAAAAGTAAAACAGGAACCAGTGGAGTCTCTCGGCTTAACTTTCCACCCTCGGCCTCGTAACAAAAAAAAAAACCTCTAAATCATTCCAGGCCCATAAGGACGATATCTTTTGTATTTGTCAGTTGATCGGATATTTCCTGCCCGATCAGACATGAAAAACCGGACCCGGATATATCACATTATAACCGGACGGTTGCCAACCCAGACCATAAAATCTCTTGTAATTTTTTAAAACAAAGCAAATTTTATAATTCAGTATTTTTTACTTCAAATGAATGACAGTTGACAGTCATATGTTATTTTTTTAAGGATGATTGATGTATAAATTGGTATTACAAAATAAGACAAATCTTTTTTTCTCCTAAAACTACAAATTTTTAAAAATAAATAAGTATAACAAATTGAAATTTAATTTTATATTTCCTTTTTTTAGGCAATTTTGTTATTTACGAAAAAAAACTTTTCTTGAAAAATGAAAATAAGAATAAGAGCAGAATTTTAAATTTTTTCTTTTATACGAAATAGCTAAATAGTAAAGCTAAATAGGCGAGCGACTTAACTTAATTTTTAACAAAAAATGACCAGGAGCGTTCTAGTGGCTGATTATTAAAAAATTATTTAACACTTTTTTTAGAGAGGGGTAAAATTATTGACAAATATGATATTTTAGAATGAATACATAGACAAATCAAATATTTTTATACAAATATTTGTTAAATTACTTATGTTAATCAGTTTCTAACATTGATGTCGTGCTTTAATCAAAAAGTATTTGAATTAATTTTATTTTAAATTTTGCGTCGATTAAAAATTAAACTAACCACTAAGATGCTCGCCTAAAAATGAAACAGAATTTTATGATCTTTCGAAAATATTTTAATTTATTTAATAAATATTTTTATAAGAAATGTATTAATGTAACGAAAATAAAGGAAAACGTGTTGTGAACCGGTACTCGTTAGTAAAAAATTAAGGGTGCTTCAGTATCCGTCAGAGGAAGCACTCAGTATCCGTCATTCTTAAGGAAATGTTTAAGGACAAAGATTGACCCAAAAAAATTATTTTATTCTGTTCTGTTCTTGAATATCAGTCAACTGAATTAAAAAACTGATGAACAAAATGAATAGTGAACGAATCACCGAACTTATTAAGGCATTCAGAGACTAATGATAAAAGCACTGGTGACAATTTTAATAAAAATTTATTTGAAAATTTATAGAAAATAGAATAAAGTACCTACTTTGTTAGCCTATATTTGTGTGATTTAATGTCTTGTCTGTATCACGAATACTTACGTAACGTCTATTTTAAAGTTGTCATTTCTTGTTAGCGTTTCATCTTTTAAAGCCATATTTAATTTGCCACTTACGTGAAGTTGGTTGGCTATTTACGTCTATAACTTCACATATTATGTACGTATATTTATACAGTAATATGTGCCCGTATTTTATATGTACGTAATAAACTGATACAAACGTAACTTATAGACGTAAATAGACGTATTGTAACGTATATTTATCGAGACACTTACAGAGTGTTTCAGGTAACATCTTCATTCAGTACAATAACAAACTAAATAGCTAAATATTTTGACTCGATTTTATTTAGAAACTAACCGTACCCGTGATGTTGTCCACGCGAAACGTTGAGTAGTTTCTTTTTCCAATTTGTAGTTTCTTGCAACACAAAATTTATTAAATTGTCTCCAAAAGTGACAATTATGTATTTATTGTATTTTTCGGTACACAATTAGCAACATTTTCTTTGATTTCAGATTCAGAACAATTTCCAAACCGATAGTACAATATTCAGTTTATTTACATTACATTTTGTTACTATAGTTATGAAAAAATTATGAAATTATGAAAATATGAAATTTACGTAATGTGTGTACATGCTCAAAATGGTTTTTCCATTTTCCCATGGGAATGAGACATTTTTTCGAAGTGAAAAGTATCTTACATGTTGATCCAGATAAAAATTTCTCATCACACCAAATTTCATTAAAATTCGTCCAGTAGGTTTTTCGTAATGTGTGTACAACGTACATGCTCAAAATAGTTTTTCCATTTTCCCGTGGGAATGAGACATTTTACCGGAATAAAAAGTATCTTAGATGTTGACCCAGCTAATAAATTATCATCACACCAAATTTCATTAAAATCCGTCCAATAGTTTTTATGTGATGCGTGAACAGACAGACAAAAATTTTAAAAATCGCTGTTTTGATATCTACATCGATAACTATTTACAGCACCAGTACAATTTTAAAAAAATGTTCCATGTACAGAAACGGTCTCGTTACAGTTTTATTAGGTATATGTATAGATATAACAATTTTAACAGTAGTTGCTATATATTTGTGTTAAAATGCAATGTTTTTACTTAACACCATGACGGTCATAACCTATAATGACAAAACGCTCAACTGGTACACTATTTTTATATCTAATACACATTATATGGAATTGTTAACGTCTTACGACGTGATGTGTGAGTTAGTAAGGTTTTACTTGACGTCAGTGACCGTCAAGTTATTAAACGAATTATTTGATAAGTATTCTTTAGTAAGAAACCAATCAATAAAATATATTTTAGTGTTATATTTATTTGACAATTACTCTCAGTGTCGAATTTAAGCGTTTTGCAAACTTGTATACACACGAGGGATGTTATGGATATGAAATTTCGGATACGGATATGGATATGGATATTTAACAACATTTTTTTCGGTTTCGGATATATAATAATATCGGATAATGTTTTGGATAATGTTTCGGATACGGTTACGGATAATTGTTTTTAATGAACTTTTTTTTAAGGAAAACGAGGAAAATTACACCGAAAAAAGTGAACTTCAAACACGAATCAACGGAAACCTATCAAAAGAAGCACATACAGCAAAAATTTTCTTCGATTTAACTCAGTTTTTCAATGGCCGATTTCTTTTATTATCCGAAACAAATCCGAAACTTTTATTTTCAGATACGGTTTCGGTTACGGATGATTAATTATTTCGGATATCCGGTAATTTCGGTTACGGTTACGGATATCCATAACATACCTAGTGCACCACCTAGTGACTGCATCTATCCCCACACCTAACTGTTAAATTTATTGGGATGTTTTACTTTTCATCAATGTAATCGCGGTAATCGCTCATATTATCGCGTGTTCGCAATTTTTACATCAGTTTTGTCTACTGAGCCTATTTTGGCCTCTGAATTATTACACTTATAAAAAAGTTTGGCGCCATGTTAAATTTTATTATTAACTAAATCGAAATATTTTCTTATTTTTATAAAAATATTCCAAATTTTTAATTTTTTCCTTCCCTTCAGTCTATAGCCTAACTGGCTTAGTAGGAAATTTGGTAATGATTATTCAGTTGCAATTTTTCATATACAATACGGCAAAAAATGAAATTGCGAATATTCGATTTGATATGATTTAGCTGAGTTTAATTGGGTTTCGAGTACCTACATTAACTATAAAATTTGTCTAAATTAAGAAAATTCGTGTCCGTAAATTCGGTAATATTTGAGAAATTTACAAATTTAATCAAAATATTGATTTAATTATTGCAAATGAATAACAATAAAGTTTCAGTTTAGCTGAACGATAAGTGAACATATGAATACTACGTGTGTTGAAATGCAGACAAAAGTCTGTCATACGTAGTATTGTTTCACAAGCACTCGATAATATTTGAAATTGAGAAATTGTAACTGCTTCTCGCATTACAGAAGTACATACACATAAGTGATTGAATGTTGTCTGTATCGGGCGCCTGTCGAGCAAAGGATCGATGGTGTAATGGATAGCACACCCGGCTAGTTACCAGGAGATCCTGGGTTCGATTCCCGGCCGATCCGGAAAATTTTTTCAATCACTTTGTGATTTTTAATTTACAACAATAACCAAATTAAAATTACCCAAGATTTTACCGGACCGTAACTAAAAAAAGTTTGAGAAACACTGGTATAGACAATCCTGTACGTTTTAAATGTCAATCTTGACCATTCTGTACCGTAATATATAAAACTTAAATATTGCTTTTACAACAATTGATTTATACTGTGCTATCGTGACATTTCACCAAACCATATATACACTTGAAACATATATTAATAGTGACATGGTTTATTGGTTAGTAGTCACAATCACTAACTCACTCACTAGTCACTATACGACCGTCAATACACTCTAGTGGCAGTTGTCACCACCACCTCCCCCCCACTCTACCTTCAACCCCTATCTTACCAAATACAACATGACACGTTCACAAACTGCCCCCATACACATGCTGTTTTTATTTTTTTTTTTCTGTATACGTGTGGTACGTGTGTATGTGTTTAAAGATGTAACGAATATTTTTATTCGCATTCGCATTCGTGAATATTCGCCTTTTCTCAAACATTCGTATTCGCATTCGCAAGAAAGTGTAAATATTTTGCAAATATTTGTACTATGTAACCGATTCACTAACAAGTAAAGGTCTTGAAGTGATAATTCACGATTTTGATGAAACTTGATAGGTGTGTAGAACACAGAAAAATAACAGACACGTATTTTTTTATCGGCCAAAAACGCCATTTAAGGGGTGAAATCCACCCCCAAAGTTGGGGGTAAAAATTTAATTTTGTCAAATTACTCGAAAACTATAACAGATAGAAAAAAAGTTTAAATTGACACAACCCTTCATTTTCAAAGATCTTTCTACTGATGTACTCAAATCCAGAGTCGGACCTACTGGAGAGGCCTTGACTATAAAAAGTCAAGGGTAAATTTTGAAATAGGGTGAATATGGTTCAGCCAATCAAAATACTAATATCAAATATGAAAACTATATCAAAAATACTAGTTTATCTATTTTTGCTAAAAGCCGTTACGTTAAAGCTAAAAGTTCAAATCTTAATCTAAAATCTTACATGTGCTCTCAATATTTTACTTATAATAGTAAAAAGTAACTTTTTAAATCGTTTTTACTTATTCATACATATTCAATATGGTCTTTTAGGAAGAAAATTTTCCCTTGCACATCTGTTTGTGATAGAATTGCTTTCTACTGATTATTTTATGATTTTTTTGTATTGAAATTTTGTCATTTAAATTCTTTCTTAAAGTAATAAAAATTAGCATCGATCCTGTCACATGACTTCACTTTTAAATAATTTTACTGGAAATAATATAATACAATTAGAAATTTTACAATATAAGTCTCGCATTTATAAACAAGGGGACATAGACGGCTTCAATTTTCTGCATGTTTTGAGGTTATATTACATCATATTCGGATTCGCATTCACGAATATCAAAATTTTAACATTCATTACATCTCTAGTATGTATGTATGTATACCTACGTACATATCGCCTGTAATTCTGTATATTTTTAACACCATTATAGATAGTACATTTGCCATTTTCTACTGATTTATTACGATTAATTAATGTATTAACGCCAAATAAATAGAGTTTTATGTGTTTTCATTTGTATACAGGATGATTAAATAATTAATTGTCATTTATAATGACATTTGAACTCATTTTCTACGTTTTTTCGTTTTAATTTTTTGTGTTTGGTATTATTAACACCAAATTAATTATTAATACCACTAACTTTACCTGTTGCACATAACTTGACCATACCATACTTGGTGAAAAAAAATAAAATTTTTTATGATTTAATATAATTTTTATTAGTAGCAGAGCTATATATTTTTAACTATTTATTAGGGTTCTACAAAAATTTTTCTGATATTACCAGCTGCCATTTTTTGAGTCAATATTACCTATATATTTCTGTTTTCAATAAGTCACAACAGGTTAGATAAAATTACGATTTTTAACAACTTGTAGCATTATCCATATTTTTTGGCCGATTCCTCGAACTTTCAATTGAAATTATTTCAGATACTGGGCTCTCATAATTACACATAGATGAATAAGAAACATATATCTACATACTTAAGTTTCCTGTATTTTGTCTTGAAATTTGTAAAAAAAAAATCTGTAGTTACTGATTACGACAACCTAACAGGTATTTAGCGATTATCTTCGTGGCTATAAAATTCATTTCATTGATGATTATAATGGAAATTGATTTGATAATGACGAATGACAAATAAAATCTGTTTTAAAACTGTTTTTAGATTATTAACTTTGAATAATAATAAGTGTCGTTTTAAATAAATAACGTCAGAAAATAAAAAGAAAACAGAAATCTTTTAACGATACGAACTCGTAAAATATCAGCTTAAAACGTAATTTAAATACATATTTTAAGTCGTAAAAGTCGTAATATTAGTGTCATAAAATATTTGATTGTTTTGAAACATAACCTAAAAACACAAGTTTCATTTTAAATAGAATCAAACTCGTAAAAACTTTAATAACCAGTAGGTACGTAAATTAAGCAAAGGCAAATAAATTTTCAGAGAGGCGTAGATCAGATACACTTTGTAAACCTTCAGGGGAGTTATACATGCTGGAAATTCATGATTTTTGAAGAGTGTATTTAAAACAGTTGATATTGATTAATTTAACCATGGCCTTCATTGTGCTTTAATTTAACCTTATTCCTTGCATGTTCTCCTATAATCGAGATATAAGATATAAATTTCAATAACATTTAAACCTCACCTTAAAACTTTACACGCTAAAATTATTTAAATTAATGTTTAAGAATAATTTAATGAACATATTTTTGTTTAAATTTAATAAAATTATAGACTTTTCAATAATAGATGTGCCGGAAAAAGGAACTGAAAATGAGACGTTGAATGGAAAAAGGACGTAAGTCCGAAAATATTATTTTGTGGAAAACTCATTTCAAAAATTAATTACATAGAAATTGTTCCAAGAGCAGATACAGAGAAGTGATCATGGGGGTTATGACTCCCCCCTCCATGAATAACCCCTTGTAAATAAACCCTTAAATTAGTCTTACTTGGCCCATTTTTGCAAAATAGTTTTGGACATACATACTTTTACTAATTCAAAGGCATAGATTTCAAAAATTTATGTCTCATTTTGGTCTAAGATCACGTTTTGTGTCTTTTTATGGGTCAATTAGAAATTGTTGCAAATATCTTCTTCTAAAATCCATGTTTTGGGGAATTCTTAGAACCCTATATGCAAAGTTCAAAATTGAATATTTTGCTACAACTCGAAAATGCAAAGCTAGCTGCTAGCAAAATATTGCTGTTATGGAATTGATGTGCAAGGGCGAATACTACCGTTGCACTCCCTACACTGATTAGGTCTTATTGTTAGTCAGATTCACCTGTCTTATCCGGAGGGGTGCTTTGTTGCCTAAAATCAATTTAACTTCAGGAACTGTCAACTGTCAAAAACACTATTTACAAGTACGAAATTTTATAATTCTAAGAATTTGTCTGTATCACACTGTATATCATGGAATCGGAAATACCTCTCGAAGGCTACTACCAATAAGGTAATGCAAAAATTCATTTTTAATTGTGAGCTATTAATTGGTAACATAGGGCCATTTATTGATTTCCAATTGCTGTGCTATAAAAAGCTATTTACGATAAGAAAATATGCTAGAGATTGAAAATAAAAATCTACAGAACCTTTTATAGTTTTATAGAACCGTTTATTTTTGATAACAATTTTCAAAAGAATTTTAATTGGATTAAATGTCAAAGGTTGTCCTAAAATTATTAAGTGTTTCGAATATTATCTTGCGGACCATTTATCTTACTAACCCATTAATGTTTATTTTCGGTGAAAAGGAAAAACGTTAGTCTTTTCCGAACGAGAGAACAAACTTATTAAGTTAATACTGGTTAATGCATACACCTATCTCTCTCAAACAATCATTATTACTTTGTTCATAAAAGTAAATGGACCACTTTAAGCTGCTCATAACTTTCAGTTTTCAACTCACTAAGTAACTCCGTATTATAGGCAAACATACATACATATATGAAATGTAATGGTATAGAAATCAATAAGTATAACGTACGTATATTATTCAGAAAGAAAAACTAGGGCAAAACGTTTTTAAACGAAATCCCAAATGAAAAATTTTGTTGTGATTCGTTTTTTTCGTTATTTTCACGTCGATATTAGAAATTTTTACAATTTTCCCAAAAGATATTCACACAGCAATCTATCAAAAAAACATCATTCGTTTGAAACATTAATATGGCTTTTATTGTTACTTTTCAATAAAATATAAAAGATAGAAGAACAATCAATTTTAAAAATAAACGAATCGATTTTGTTTATTCGGAAAATGGAATGAATTGAATCGATTACGAAATATATTCGAATGTTAAAATTTAAGTTGTATGTTCTCTCCGGGGATGGATTAACTAATACACAAAAGAAATTCACCAAGGGCGTGTTAGAAACGAATCAAACTAAGATTTAGTAAGTAGGGGCATATATAGTTTTTACCACAGACCAGTGAACACTGTTAAATTTATACGACTAGACAAAGCGTAAAACCAGTTTCTTGGCATTTTTATTTGAGGCAGGTAACGGGGTGAAACGGGTGAGATTTAAGGAATATAATGTATTGTCCATTTTTCGGCAAATGGGACTATAATTATTATATTTTGAAAATAAAACGAATACCACTCTTTCTCTTTCAAAATTTTGCAGCTTCTTTTCAAAAAAGTAAAATTTTATTATCAATATTATATTTTGACGATAATTATTTAAAAACGTTGATTACTATATTACAGAATACTATTAGGTCGTATACTGGTCGTATCTGGCTGCCTCAATTATATATTGATATAATTAGTCTATACAGGGTGTAAAGTATACCTATAAATCTCGCTACGAAAACTCTGAGTAGATCTCATTCATGTAATTAATCTTTGCCAATAAATTTGAACCAAAACTGTTTTTTAACAGAAAAAATTTGATACAAAATATGTGCAAAAACGGGGGTCCCTAAAAATTTTTCTTAATCCGGCTCTGATCGTCTTCTCCTTGTAAGATGAACATTTGGGAAACACGTTTATGACCTAAACATGTTCACAAAATTTTATTAAATTTTAGTCAATCAAGTTATTTTCCACCTTTGATATAAAGAAGGTATTTATGCATAATTTAGACAAGGCCGTAGTTAGAAAAATTTTGAAACATTAAGTAGCCAGTTAATTTGCGATTTTCTCAAACTGTTAATTCCGCAAAAATTCCTGTGGTAGTGTCTACAAGGTGCAATGAGTCACCCCTCAAAAGGACGAGAGTTTTTTTCTTTACACCCTGTATAATATAATATATAATATTATGTTCATTGGTCTGTGGTATTTAGACAGTTCTTACGATAAAATATTTCTAGACAGAATATTTTCTTTTTCGTCCTACAGGTATTTTTCCCTTCCTAAGGGGGTCTGCTAGTCTAGAGAGCAAAAATTTCCGAGTTAATAAAAAAAACTATTAGGGTGAATGCGGGAGAGATGCCGCACATTTTGAAAACACTTGATAATCCTTAAAGTACGCATTTAATTGATTTGAAATTTGGTACACAATAAATGTAAACATTGTTCTTTAAAATTATTTATAAATAAATAAAGGATTCATAATTAACATTTTTGTAGAGCCTGCAAAGCGGCCTCTCTCCCACACCTATGGGAGAGATGCCGCATCAAAGAAGGAGAGACGCTGCATAGTTCATATTAAAAATTTTTCATTTTACACACATCTCCATACATGATGCATGCCATATGTTACCATTTTTGGCACTTTATATATCTTAACCAGTCAACTTTTTTTTTTGTTTCTGAGTACTTTTCAAAGCATTCAATACACAGGCAATCATCATTATTTGCGTTATCTTCACTAATATGAGAGCTCTTCCTGATCCATTAATGGATCTTTTATATTTACGTGGCATAATTTAGAGTCCAAAAAAAAGTCTATGTTTTTAACATGTAATATGATGCCGCAACTTTAAATGCGGCATCTCTCCTTTTTGTTGGGATAGAAGCTGCATGTTGCTAGAGCAAGCATAGTGCGGAATTCTAACCTAAAATTTTATACAGTACTTTTAAAATATACCTAAATTAATAACAAAACTCATTTTCATTAAAACAATAAAATATACATTCTTAAATTCTAATAAAATATTATATTAAAAAACTTACTTTTCAATAATAAAAAGTTTGATAATTACTAAACTGATGGATCATAAATGTTACCATATACAGCTAACTAACTTATTTTAAACATACACGGAGAGAAAAATCATATAATTTTTGTAGATAAAATTTCAGAAAAATTACCATGCTCTCTTTTAATGCGTGCGCGATCGACGACCAAAGTAAAAAATATATTATAGCATGGTAAAATTTAATGTGGTAACACAACTTCTATCACACTCTTATGCATATATGTTATAGTTTAATTCTTGTTGTCGTACTCTTTCATTTGCGCATCTGACCCGCAACCTTATGTTGCTTCGGCTGTACCAGTAAAAACTTCGAAGATGTCCGATCTTTTCCGACCTTTGATTCTTTATGATCCATACAAAAATTATTGGCAACAATATATTCTAATACTGAAGATAGTGGCGTAACAAAATGATAAATTAAACGATGACCATCCGTCAAGACATTCTAATGAACACTGATTCGACACCACACGACACCACACCAGCTAACCAGCTACTTGCAACACCAACAGTCCTGCTATGTGACCTTCATATATGATTGTGTTGATATTTTCTGCAGCTTGCCTCGCTATGTGACAGCGTTGATACCTTCTCTTTCTTTCTTTCTACTATTAGCTTCTTTTATTCTTTTCTACTTTTCTTCTATTTTAAGACAGCATGGTAATTTTTGTAAGAAAAAACAATTAAACTGTGGGCAATGGAACTTTTTACTGTGCTGTTTTACAAATTTTACGAAGCTAATATTACGGAGAGAACATTCTATACTTTAAATTTTCTATAATTATTTATAATTTTTATATTTTTACCGTACAAAATTGAATATGTTCGCCTTTTACACGTCGATTGTAGTGCTGAGCACAGTAATTTTTATATGAATTTTCTCTGTGTGTATAATCCATTAATAGCGCTATCTATCAATCAACGGACAAACTATGGCTACTGCGGCATCTCTCCCCGCACTTACTCTAATATTTTTATTGGTTATTTTCTTTACCATCTATTTGTTGATATTTTAAGAACATATAAAAGAAAATTCAAGGACTTAAAAGCTATAATACCCCTGTCGCAGCATCCTGCATAACATAGCGAATTTCCATTTACAAAAGTACGTTTTTTCTCGGAAACTAGTTGATATAGAGCAATTGTAATTAAGAAAACCTTCTTTATGTGATTTTTTCCGCCAAATTTTTTTCACGAAAAATGTCCAAAACACCGTAAACGTTTTCACGAAATTTCTTAAAAATAAGATGTTTCGTTCTTGAGTTATCGTGCGGACAATTAGTAAACATCTATATAAATGTGTCCGCACGATAACTCAAGAACGAAACATTTACTTTTTAAGAAATTTCGTGAAAACGTTTTACGGTGTTTTGGACATTTTTCGTGAAAAAAATTTGGCGGAAAAATCACATAAGGAAGGTTTTCTTAATTACAATTGCTCTATATCAACTAGTTTCCGAGAAAAACGTACTTTTGTAAATGGAAATTCGCTATCTTATGCAGGATGCTGCGACAAGGGTATTTTTTATTTACAATTACTCTATATCAACTAGTTTCCGAGAAAAACGTACTTTTGTAAATGGAAATTCGCTATGTTATGCAGGATGCTACGACAGGGGTATTTTTTATTTACAATTACTCTATATCAACTAGTTTCCGAGAAAAACGTACTTTTGTAAATGGAAATTCGCTATGTTATGCAGGATGCTGCGACAGGGGTATTATTATTTTAATATTTATTTTCAAGAAAATACAAAAATGCCTTTTTGAATTTACAGCAGATGACACAAATATTTATTATGTAAAAGTGAATTGCTTGGAAATTGCGACATTCATTTCTTTATTTTACTGCACTATTGTTGTTAAAGCGATAGTAACAGTAGTAGTTATGATATTAAATTAGTATTATTAGTTTATTCAAAGCACTGTTGTGACATAACTTTTTCCTTATAGGAATCCAATGTTAAAAATTAACATGTAAATCGTATGTATTCATCCAAATGGGCCACCTGGTATATTATGTGTACGATACATATTGTATCGAATATGTGCTTAGATTGTGAATAGCTTCACACTTTTTACGATAAAAGTATCACAGTCTAAACAACATAGTTTTTCTCGGAAACTAGTTGACATAGAAAAATAATTTAAGGACCTTTTTTATGTAATTTTTTCTCCTCTTTTAAATGGTGTAAAAAAATTTCACAAAAATTTTTGAATAAGTGGAAATTTTGGCAAAAAACTAATTTTTTGCAAGAACAAACACCATGTTCCTGGCATCCGACGTGTCTGGCTAACGAACTTGTCCAACGGTTTGGGATTTCCAACATTTTCACCAAATTTTGTAAACCTAGGACATTTCGTTCGAGAGCTATCGTGCGGACACACACACATATATATATATATATATATATATATATATATATATATATATATATATATATATATATATATATATATATACATACATATATACATATATATATATATATATATATATATATATATATATATATATATATATATATATATATATAAATTTTGGTGAATATTATTTTCGGTTTCTAGGGACCTCAAAACAAATTTCTGCCATGGTCCCGGGTTCAAGTTACGTCATGACAGTGGCTGTAATAGCGAGCTTCCATTCTGGAAATTCGCTAATAGAAATAGTCATGCAAGAAAAGTGATGTATTGGTTGACATGATTTTAAAATTTGTGTACATCTGCAACAAAACAAGAAAAAGATTCTGGTTTAGAAAAATTATAATTCTGACAGGAATTACAATGAAAAAGAAATTTTAAAAAATCTAAAAATGGCGTCTACCATATAGTAACTTGTATTGAAAGTACATATACTTATGCCATATTCGAAGTTGATTGGATGAAAATGTAGTTTCAAGAAAAATACATTTAAAATTTTGCAATATAATACCTTATACCAAAACCTACAGTATTTTAAAATGGCTGTAAATTTTCATAAATTTCCTCTTAAGGACATATTTTAAAGGTCTATACTTTCAGCAAATGAAATAAACAAAAAATAGAACTTAAAAAATGGATCCTAAATTATTTAGGTAATTGCGTATTCTTAGTGCTTCTAGTGTAATAGTTTTCCTTTTGATAAAGCGTCATTTCCATAGAAAATCACCCCTAAAATGTACCCAAATGTATCAAAACATTACGATATGAAACAATTCTAACTAAGGACAATAGTTTTTCTCGGCTTGTTTTTCATAAAAATGTAAAATGTCATGAGGAAAAAAAAAAATTATAATATACTCGTACATATACATACTACACATTTGAAAATAGCATTTACATATGTTTTTTTAATATGACACATTCAGTTTCCACTGTTCCATTGGGAACCATTTCTGACGACATAACATTTATCTTTCGAGTCAGTCCCTACTGTCAGTGCCACGATGCTGTACAGAAAACTCAACAATTCAAAAATAGAATTACATACATCGCTTACTTCATACAAGTATTATAAAGTTCATATTATATTTTATAATTTTTTAAAAATACAAAGTTTGATAAAAATATGTTTTAGAATTTACTTTTTTAAATTTTTTTTTTGTTGCGTCTCTTGCATTAAACTTTGTCATTTTAAATTAAAGTTTTTACAGTCTAAAAATCGGCCAAGAGTGAGTCGGGCTCACACAATTAAGGTTCCGTGCAATGACCAGTCAATAGATTAAATTAAACTTTTTTTTATTTATGTAGATATATTTAAATATTATCCAAATTTACTTGCGGTAACTAAAAAATGCATCAGTTGTCTCACATTTTACTGAAACTCGTCTTGGCTAGAGGCTAGAGCAGTGATTCGCAACCACTGTGCCGCGGCACTTTTGTGTGCCGCCAAATTTTGCAAATATATAATAATGTTAATATTAAAAAAATTTTTTATTTAAAAATAAAAATATATTTAACATGAATATATATTTAAATCCACAAAAAAATAAATTATTTTATTATTTGCTTTGCAAGGCGTTTTTTCTTAGTGCCGAATTGTGATGAAGTGGCGTGCATAGCAATAGGAATATAATATCTAGTATGTGCCGCCAAATTTCGAAATCGTTTTCTTTATGTGCCGCCAAATTTCGAAATCGTTAAAAACGTGCCGCAACAAAAAAAAGTCTGAGAACCACTGGGCTAGAGGCTCGCTAGAGGCTCGATTTTGAGGTGATTTTACGGGCGTAATAAAAAAGAAAACAGTAAACCTTTCTACTATCCATTTTTTTAACAGTTTTTTATTGATATTTGAAAAGTATAAAAATGTATAAAAATTTTCAAAAAATTCAAAATTGAAATCTGTACAGGCCGGCAAAGTGGGAACTCAAAAAAAAAGTGTCTCCTGGTTGTCGTGATTCCAACCCTCCTGGCGATCTGAAACATAAAATTTTAGTTCATTCTTAATAAACAAGGATGTAGAATTAGTTGGACGTAGCCGATTTGAAAAAATAAATTTTTTTCAAAAAATGGCGTCCATTTAAAAAAAGGTCATTTTTTCGCCTCCTTTTTTCAACTTTGGGAATTTTTTAAAAATAGTAAAAAAAAAATTCAATTTTGATAGTATGTATTAAAAAGGTCTGTATCAAATTTCAAGTAAATCGGTATATTAGAATTTCAGATATGTAAACCGTATCGAAAAAAGTAGTTTCGAGAAAAACGCGTTTAAAGGTTGTAGTCTCATTTTGAGTATCAAAATAAAAAAAAATCGAATTTTTTGGAATTTCTAGACTAAAATACCCTTTTAATATAAAATATTTTCTGTTAAAGACTAAATGATAAAGAACTTATTTCAATAATACCTGTCAAATTCTTTGGGAATATTTAAAAAATAACCTCTGACGCGTCAACCAATTTACTGACACTGTGTTGAAATTATAAATTTGGTGGCAGCGGTGGGATTTGAACTCACAAACTCCTCCAAAAAAATTCATTAGAAAACTTACCAACAAAGTTCATTTGTTTAATTAAATTGGTATATCTTCTAGTAACTTTCTTTCAATAAATAATCATTAACCTAAAACTAGATACGAACGTCTTTTTCTGTGTGTTTTTCTGTTTTTTAACTCGAAAAAAACACTGATGATGTATCCTTTTTCTGTGAATTAATCATTCCGACAACAAACATGGCGAATAAACAGATTGTGTAGATTGTACGATTTAATTAATTTCAAATCAAAATGAACGGTGGTTCATATTACATTCAACAAACGATGGCTAACATAGTAAATTCAATTAACAAAAAAGCCCCGGCAAATATTTTCAACGTTTTCATGCGAAATGAAATTCAAGTAATTCCATACATTTTTTGTTTTGATATGTTTTGTACACAAAGGTATATTTTGTAATTAAAGAGTAACAAACAAACAATAAAACAAAAAATAAACAGGACACGAAGGATAGCTGAGTTGATACGGATGGTAACTGTACCAAGTAATTGTACCTACATATATTTTCATTTATTTATTTTGCTATTTTTAGCAAAAGGAATTTTATAACATTTTTTTTTTTAATTAAGGTTTTTCTAATTAAATATGCCACGTTTCACATGTTTTTTTTTCTAGAATTTGTCACTACTGCAATAGAAGTAAAAATAATATTTTTACCTTTTTTACAAATTGTCGGAATTAGTTTCAAACTTTGTGCTGAAAGCTTCGTTCGCTGTTATTTTTTGTTGCGAATTTTCTCATAGAAATAAAATACTTTCTCGTGCAAAGTTTAAAGTCGTCAGTTAAGCGGCTGAGGCATGAAAGATAAACAAATCAACAAACCTACTTTCATATTGATAATATTAGTTAGGACTACCCTAGCAGATGACGATAGCCAATATCACTAGTTTGTTTATTTATATATTACTCATTCCACTTGTATGAACGTTGAGTAATAATTATTAATTTAAAATATTTTTAATTTTACAGAAAAATATAAAAAATTAGTTTAACATTTATAATTTTTTTGCTTATTTAACGCTTCAGTACCTTACACGATTACTTTTTAACATAATTTTTAACTTACAGTAAAATAAGTATATACGATCTAAAATGATTTTTAATCCGAGAAATTAAATATAATTAGAATTTTATTATTACAAGGTTCATTTCAGACGTACGCTGCTACTAGTACAGGATGTCCCTAATAAAACGTTCAACAAAGGAATGAACATTTTCATGTATCTTAGATATACTTAAAATATTGCTTCCGAGACTACTAAAGTAGCGGAAGCATTGTGATCACTTTTGAAAAATAAAAAATTTTTTCTCTCCAAAATCATATTTTTTACGCACATTTTACGTTTTAGAGCTTCCTGAACAATTTTGGTTTGGGCCGTCTGTCTGTCTGTCCGTCTGTGTGTCTCCAATTTTGCACCAAGTGGCATAACTTCCGAACTATTCGATTGTTTTTAATGAAATTTTCAGAAATTATGCAGTTTGGCTCCGCGATGGTCCCCTATGAATTTAATCAAAATCGGAGTAACGGTAGCAACGCCGCTACCATGTCATTCCAAAATTGCACCAAATGGCATAACTTCTGAACTACTCAATTCTTTTTTATGAAATTTTCAGAAATTATGTAGTTTGGTTCCTATATGGTCCCCTATGAATTTAATCGAAATCGGAGTAACGGTAGCTACGTCGCCACCATGAAATCCCATTAAATGTCAATATCTTATTTACTGCTAGTCCTATCTCGCTCAAATTTTTAGGGTATATTGGGGGTTAGTTTCTAAAATATTTTTGCTATTATTTTATAATTTAACCTTTAAGTCTTTTGAGTTACAACAGTTTTTTATAAACTTCAAGGCGAAAATATAATTTCACGGTATATAATATGTATATTTGGTAGAAAACTGTTTTAAAGCCTTTTACGACTACGAGGAAGCTGTGTGCCCACCCTATTGGCAGCGTATTTTTTCTATACCTAATCATAGGAGAAAGAAGGCTTTTGCGCTCTGTGAAGCTAGCGTAAAACATATGTGATTGTCGAAGACATTTACTTTTCACTTTAAAGCGGAAAATAGTACTTTGTCGCTCGCTTAACTCAGGAATTCCCAGTGTCACCTGTAGGTGACAGACATTTTTAATTGTCAGCTGTATGAATTTGTTTGTTTGACTTACAGTATAATGTTGTCACAAAAGAGAAATGCAAAGTCACTTATTGGCCTTCTAATGGTGGTAGCATAATGTAAATATTTAATTATCTTGTAGTTAAAAAAAAATTAAAAATATCTGTCACCTCTAAATAACTCTGGGAATTGTCGAGTTAACATATACCTATTTAGTAATTACAAATTGGGTAGGCGTTGTTTGTACTTTCTATGGTAACAAATAAACAGATTCTAAACTTCATATTATAGAGAACCTGCCTGATCTTTGAATTACGACACTAGTGCGTATGGTGCCTATATTTAGCATTATTTAAATGAAAGAGTTTAATTAATATAAGTAGGATATTTTGAATTAAAAGTTTGTTATTTTTTTATGAAAAATGTCAAATTGCAAATAAAATTATTATAAAAAGCGGTTTTTGAGATGTTCAAGTGACTGATTTATGTGATTCTTGTTATAAAAAATGAAAATACTTGTGTCAAAATCGTCATATGTACACGAGATTTAAGAACTATTATGTATATATTTGTGTCCGAAGTGGAATAACAGCCAGTTATGCGACAAACAAATATAAAACTTCATTGTAATATAACTATTAAAGTAAGTGGCTAATTATACATTTTTTTAAAATATTTTATTTAAATTTTTAGTACATAATAAATAAATATTTATCTGTGCGGTTACAATGTTGCATTGGACGTATTCAATTTATCTGTCGTATTTAAAACAACAACAATAACTTGTAAAAAACTTATAAATTGACTTATAGAGACGTTACTAGTGACAATGGTGACAATGCAGGTTCTCTATACTTACTTTATTTAATATTTATGTATTAAAATTATAAATATTAAAAAGTAATAATTAATACCAAAGTATAAACTTGTTAATGAATTTATGTGAAAATCAGGGAGCGTTTATACACACGATTTTGATTGGATGAAAATCGAAATAAAAATCGTTTAATGATACTTGCGGGTTTATACACATACGATTTCTTACTTCGATTAAAAAAAAAACAAAATGGCGCTTACATAGGATATCAGCTTATAAGTATTCACATAACCTCTGATTTTATATGTATAAATCATTATACCTAAATGACAATTATAAAATATACATAATTATATGAAATATTATAAAATGTCAACCATACAATTGCATTTTTCTTTATTTTTTAATCTTATTAAAAATTGAACAAACTGAAATGTCAAATGTCAATGAAAAAATAAAATGCAGACACACTTATCTTTAAAATAATAATAATATGTACATGATCTTTCTTAATATTTTCAGTTTGCGCCATTTTGATTTTCAAAAAATCGAACTAAAATAGGATTACAATCTATTTTTATAAAAATCGTTTTGAAATCGAAGGCAATACGATCATAATTTGATTACCAGTTTACACATCCAATTGTTATACGATTTTCGTTCGATTCGTATAGGATTCGATCAAAATCGTATGTCTAAACGTAGGGTAAGGTTACAAAAAATTTGCTCTGACATGCTCACGCATGTACTTATAAAATTATTGAAAAAGGCGCCACTAGTCTTTATGCAGCTTCTCTATTTTTATAGTGAATAAGTGTAATATCAATTAAATTTCAAAATACATAACTACCTACATAATATTAATTAAAAATAATAAATAATTATAAATAACAATAAATTATAAGTTAATAAATAATTTAAAAATACTATATATACATTTATGACGGAAATATGCAATGGTGATCGCGATTTCTCAAGTACACCTCCAGATATTTCTGAAGTTGCAAAAATTAGAACATTAAAATAAATGTTAACGTTCATTATTATTTTTTTTAAAGTATTTTTTAAGTGAAACGAAGACTGTAGAAAAACGTTTGTGTGTAATTCGAGCACAAAATGACATTGCCGCTCTCATGAGAATGACGCGCTTCGCCTGGTGGCGTCGCGCGTCAACATTCTCAATCGAGCGGCAATGTACCATTTTGCGCTCTTAATACACAAATAACTATTATAAAAATTCAACTTTAACGAGTTTTTTTGAAAGTTATTTTTAGCAGTGCGTATTTTTCATATTTGATCGACACATACAAAATAAAATAGCCTTTTCCTATTTCGAATCGTTAGTGTAAGATAGTAATACAACATTTCTGAAAGTTAATTTTCGAGTTGTCGTTGCCATGTGATCATATCGAATACTTTCGTTCCGTTTAAGATGTCGAAATCTAATTATTTCCTATTACTAACTGCAAAATATCCCGTGAGATATATATGTACATGACTGCACATATAGCTTATCAAATATAATCTTATTATTAATGATATCATAGTATAACTAGATATAGGTACGTTTAGTGTATATATACAGGATGAGTTTTTTGAGAGTTACCGTTCTTATTATGGCTAAAGCTTGTTCAGATAAGACTTGGGGCATCGATTATCATTATAACCAAGAGCTTTATAACACCTTTAGTTTTCGAGTTATTCTAAATTTATATTTTTTTTTTCAAACGGGAATCTATGTTTAAAAGTTTATTAGAAATTTGTTTATAATTCAAAACTACCTGTAATACTCAAAGGCTATCGGCGGATAAGCATAGAAATAAGCTACCTAGCCTTTTGCTAGCTTCTATCAATATAAGAAATTTGCTAAGTTTTAGACCTTAAAAATTTATAATAAGGATAAGAACTTATTTTTTGAAAATCGAAAAAAATTAACTTTTGAATGGCTTGACGAATTTGACTGAAAATGTTATATGTTTCAGATACCTCTATAGTGTATCTCAGAAAAAATTATCAGCTTCAAAAAAAAATTACAACCCCCCCCCCTTCATTTAATTTAATTTTTCAATATTTTTTTTTCCATCAACTTGTAGCTATGGTACA
This sequence comes from Brachynemurus nebulosus, assembly GCA_035578155.1. Lineage (NCBI taxonomy): Eukaryota > Metazoa > Arthropoda > Insecta > Neuroptera > Myrmeleontidae > Brachynemurus > Brachynemurus nebulosus. The sequence continues at coordinate 6,153,948 of JAPWDM010000008.1, forward strand.
ATCACTAAAATTTTTTGGCAAACTTCCTACCATAATTGATACAACATATAATTTTTTTAAAACTTTTTACCGGGGGCGTCATAGTTAAAAAAAAATTTAATGTGCGAAAATATTTTTTAGAGATAGGTATTGGCTTCCGGGTACTCATCGATCGCAAATCGTTTGCGAATTTCAAATATGTTTATAAAAACTTTTCTGACTGCATAGTTTTCGAAAAAATTAAAATAGTCGACTGAAATCTTCAATTCCTCGATCAACCAAACACATATCTGTTAGGCGTCAAATAAATAAATATAAGAAAAATTCGAAAACTTAGCTTGGAAAACAATTTTCGTCATCCATTTTATCACTTGTGTGATCAGTTTTATCATATTAAAAAGTGTTAGTTTGGATTATATAACTCGAAAACTGAAAGAGCTATAAAGTTATTGGTTATACCAATCGATTAGCTCCAACGGTATCTACAACTTTTTGATAAAGTCAATATAATATTAATACATTTGAGCGTTACTTTATGGTATTCCATATTTGTAAATAATAAACAAATACTTTACTTTGCAAAATACCACTTTTATTTTTGAAACTGTGACAATATTGTTTCGAACCGTTAGTTCATTTTCAAACAGAATTTCAAACAGACATTCTGTTTGAAAATGAACTGACGGTTCGAAACAATATTGTCACAGTTTCAGAATAAATTTAAAAAAGTGGTATTTTTGCGAAGTAAAATATTTGTTTATTATTTACAAATATGGAATACCATAAAGTAACGCTCAAATCTATTAACATTAGTTTTGTTTTATTTATTGTTTTATAATTTGTGTGCTATATGGGTGAATATACGGTATTTGCATTTTTTGTGTCCCTAAAGAAAAAGTAATCTTTTTAATTTAGTATTCATTATTTTACTAATTGGCACTATTTTTGTATTTGTAATGATAAGGGCCAGAAGATATTTTAATTTTTTTAGATTTTATAGGCTCTAATAGTGAATGTTTAAGACTTATTTAAATGAAATGGGTGTATATGATGTCGCCTAAGTTGAAGTGACCACAGAAATTGCTACAGAAGCAGCTAAGGCTCTTCATGTACAACTTATCACACATAGAAATGTTTCCCCGTACTTGGTGTACTTTCAATGTATCAACAAAAGGTTTGATGTCAGGTCGATTATCTTCAATTATCTTTTTTTGTAAATCAATTTCCTCTTCGAGTATCACAAATATATGAAGCCATATTGGGCAGTGCTTTTCTAATTCCTTAGCAAAATCATCGATAGTAGCAAAATCAGTTTCTCATGCGACGATTTTGTCAGCGAAGACATGAAAACTGCCAGAGGAGTGACACCAGAGAAGTGACAAAATCATACATAACCTGTAAAAACAACATCACGCGTTCTTCATACCAAAAATAAACGGAATACATGAAGTCTACACACAATGAACATTGCATTGTACAAATTTACAATTTCATAACGATAAAATATAAAAACATATACTTACCAGTAGAAATACTGCAACTACTGGCACAGACACATTTTGCGAGAGCGCCCCGACCACTGACGCGATATTATTTAAATTATGTTCAATGCAGTTAGGTTGTTGCTAAGTGCAATATATTCAACGTGTGTTGCTCAAGTTCAAAGACAGAGGTTTCCAATTTCTAAGTCAAATTTTATTATTTTATTTTCGTCAGGTTAAAAATGACACTTTTGTTGGATGGTATGAAAATGAGTAATTTTTTTACGTTAATAAATATTTTTACAATGTATTTTGATAAAATATGTTTTAATGCTTATTTAGTTATATGATTACATTTGAAAAAATATTATACCAGTTAAATAAAAAAATGTGTGTTGAAAACGTTAGCACAAAATGGTAATGGGCAAGCCAGAGGAGTATACATTTAGCACTATTTTAATTTATTAATGCCTTAGATGAAACAGTTGTCATGAATTGGCGACGCAAAGATTCTCACTCACGCCTCTGGTGGTAAAATTAGAACTAGCATCAAGTAAAAATATACGTATACGATTACTGGGCGATATAAAATCTATTAATCTGCGCATAATTTGTATAGTACATTTTTCTATCGACAATTAAACGTACGCAAAAATTTTTACTTGATACAGCTTCTAATTTAAAAAACCAGGAGCACTCGCGTAATCTTTGCGTCGCCAATTGACAAAGTGGGCCAAATAAAAGATGATATTCTTTATTACTTAAGTGTAAAATAATAATAATAATAATAAAATTAGTTATTTATAAAATTTATCTATGGGCCATTAGAATTTAAATAGCATATATTCACCCATATACATATCTTTTAAGGGCGGGATAGATAGATAGACAGATTTTCAAACAGACATTCTGTTTGAAAATGAGCTAACGGTTCGAAACAATATTGTCACAGTTTCAAAAATAAAGGTGGTATTTTGCAAAGTAAAGTATTTGTTTATTATTTACAAAGTCAATATAGTTTAATTGTAATAATAGTGGCAACTTTCAAAAAATTCACACTGTATACATTGTCCTACATATTATACGTTCTGGTCGTACATATTTATGTGAAAGGACTAAGGAATAAGGATAAATTGGTATTATTATTGTTCCCTTGTTGTTTCTTTTTCATATTCATCCATGTGAAATATGATCCATCCGGATTGAATTCTTTCAGCATGACTTTCACATGTATAAATACGTAATAAGATGATGTATTCAACACGCTTTTGCGCGAATATATAAGTTATTTTCAGTTTTAAAGTCATATTTAACAAGAGAAATTCGTCAGACACGTATCAAGTCAGGGTTCCTCAGTGACTTAACTTTTACGCAAACGGAATAAAATATGTATAGGGTCTTTTCTAATTTCAAATGTTATCGAGTGCTTGTGAAACATTATTAATGTATGACGAACTTTTGTTCGCATTTACACGTACACATACAGGACTCGATGACATTTGAAATTAGAAATATAACTGCGTCTCGCATTAAAGAGAGAATGTGTTTTATTAATTATCAGATTGGAATGGCAGTCGAACAAGCAGTCGGTGGCCTAATTGGTAAGGCGCTTGGCTAGCAATCAAGAGATCCGGGTTCGAGTCCCAGCCATTCCAATTTGATAATTTCTCATAGGATACTTAAGTGATTTTTACGGTTTAATTCAGTTGTTAACTGTTTGACCCGGCATTTGAACCAGACTTCTAATTCGAACCTAAGAGGGACAGTGTAGAGAGAAACTACTAATTTTATTTCAAGGAAATGATTTTAAAACTTTGAATCATAATGAAGAAAGACTGTTGTAAAAGAAATTAGTCTTCAGCTTTAAGAATAGCAGGTATATTATAACCAAAAGCGACTTAAGTGTGATTTTTAATATTGAGTGTGAACTTTGGTTCCAGACTGAAGGCCTATAAAGGGCAACAATTCACACGAATAAAAAAAATAAAAGACTTTATTCCTTTCGCGTATATATTATTTTTTGCAATTCCAAATTATTTAAAATTATAAAAATTAAGAAAAAATTTATTTTAATGTCATTTAATTTGTATGAAATAATATTATATCAAGCATACTTTCGATAAATCAATCAAATTTTACAATATAATGATAATAAAAGGGGTTAAGGAACGACAACTTCATTTTAAAAGATCTTTCCAACGGTATCCAACGGACGAACAGACAGACGGACGTAACGAAATTGTAAAGGTTTCGAAATTTTTTCTTCGGAACCCTAAAAATGATATTTTTCACGAATCACGAATTTTTCTTCTTTATTCATCAAAAAGAAAATTCAATTTTCGTGTGTTTTTTCTTTAGTGTTTTTTTTTTAGATGATTTCCTATACGAATTACTGGTGGAGCTTTAGTTATTTGGAAAGTAAAAAGTCAATTTTTTATGTCAAAATGTTGAAAATTGCTACAGAATTATTTATTCTAAAACGATATTTTGAAACGCAACAAGTTGAAACAAATAAAACCTTTTTTTTTAAAAACCGGATTCAAGAAGAGCAAAAATGTAATAGCACGCATTTTTTTTAATATTTGGATATTGTAAAATTCCTTTTAGGTAGCGAAAATTAAAGCAAAGATTACTGTGCTGTATGATAGTTTATATTAGCCATCTGTAAATTTACCACCGATGATCCATAATCACTATGACTTTACTACTCAATGATCCATATTCACCGTAACTTTACTACCCATGGTCCATTGTCACTATAACCTTACTGCCCAATGATTCATTCTGGGCGTATCCAATGCTACGCAATTAAGAAACAACCACTATTTTACTTGTCGTCCATTAAACGAAAATCGATCTTTTTTCGGACTCTCTTTTGTAAAATGCTACCAAAACTATCACTGATAATAAATTATAAATCTCTGTTGAATTAGTAATTAACTTTTTATTTGAAAATATGTATAATGTCTGCAAAAATAAACCTTAATTGAAGGGTTAAATTATTTTTAACAACTTAAATTCTTATATATTCAAAATTAAATTAACGTTATTTTATTTAACAAATAAAATTACTAAAAATAAAATTACACAATTTATCGAGTCGACTGTCGAAAACACCCCATCTTGTTAAAGAAAATATCAAATGACTTGTTATATCATAATATACACAGTGATTATTATTAAATCGGATACATAGTGAAAAATTGCGCAATAAAAATAAAAAAGTTTGTAAGTTTATTAGTGTATTAGTTTCAAAAGTTTTTTATGTGGTCTTTTTTTTATGACATTTATGCCATTTTTAAAAAAAAAATGCTCATTAAAGTGCGTGATGTGAATAAAAAGCAAGAGAAAGAAAGAAATTTAAGTGTTAATTATCGCTAGTTGATCGATAGAATTACTTATTGATCGTTTTTAAGCATTTAATCAGTGGGTACCTACATATACATTGCATAATAATATAAGTATTTGCATCATTAAGTTTTTTTTACAGATGTATTTATAGCAATTTTTATAGTATCATAAAAACGAAATAAAATTGTCTTATGTGTAAACAAATGTTTTTTCTTGTTTAGAAAAGCAACTTCTAAGGGAATCGTACGATTTTGAGCGTTTTGAATTATGTATTTTCTATTAAACTTTTTTTATGCTGTCCTAATCCAGCGCATAAAAAAATTATTTTACAATCTGGAGCAAACTACTTTTTTTATAGGAATCGGTGAGATCTAAAAAACATTCCAATTTTTACTGTTTCAAAGTAAAGGTAGAAAATTAATTATTACTCATTTATTGTAGTTAAAAATAACTTAATCAATGCATTTACTGGTCAAATGAATCTAGCACTGCAAATTACTAATTAATTGTATAAGGCTAAAAAAAGAAGGTAAGCTTCCAAAAAGCTTTTTGTTTTTAATACCCAAAAACAAGCCAAACGGAATGTTATCCTTTTAGATCTCACCGATTCATTAGCTATTTATGAAGTTTTTAAATGTTTTTTTTTGCGATTTTTTATGCGATCCCTATCTCCCGCATAAAAAAAGAATATGCTCTACTCTATATTCGCTGTGCAATGGCTCCCAAAAAAAGCCCAAAATACAGATCTGCCGTGACTAAAAGAACCCGATACCCTATCTCTATACTTTGATCTATCCTTTTTTTGCAATTTGTCTTTTTTTATGTTTATATAGTTGCCACAATTAGATTCCAATGATCACCAAACAATTCTAAATAGAAGTTTGGAAAAAATGAAAAAAAAAATAGATTATTTATTTGTTGATTTACTGTTCCTTATTTTCTTACTTTAATAAAACACCGTATAGCAAAATATTATGTTTTATTTTATAAACTCAATTTCATATTTCTAATATAAAATATAAAATTTCACACTTTTATAACTGTGTTGTTAACTCTGTACGAATGCATTAAATACTGGACGCAGTTATGCACGCAGTAACTAAATTGTAATTTTTAGCAGAAAAATTTCTAATGGCAGTTTTTTAAATTCAAATTATTTTAAGATAATTCTATAAACAAATTGATATAAAGGCACCGACACCGCAGGGGAGAAATATGTTAATTATTTCATATCTAAGAACTTTAGGTAAATAATCAATATTCTAGCTTATTATTGATAATAATATGTACAGCTGGCCCATCGATTGGTAACCACAGATACAATGTTTAGTGTATTATGGGCGCAAGCTAAAAAGAACTTTTTTATCTACATTTGCATTTATCTTTGTCTATCATATTAATAAATAGAAGTTTACTCACTCACTCATATAAAAACATAATTACTTGGTCTGGTTGGTAACTATGGAAATAATACAATTTGTGTTTCCCTCACCTCAGTTTCTGGAGGTCTTTTGAGCTTGCGGCCATAATATGTTGTTGGGTGGTTATTCATACTAAACTATTTATAATTTTATAACAATAGTAACAACCATACACGCTCTGTATAGTAGTATAAGATCGCAAAAAAAATTAATTAAAAAAGCTTAATTTTGGTTGAAAAAATAGTTTTCGCAAGAAATAATAAAACCATTAGTTAAGTAAAATTGATTTTTAGCCTTTTCCTTTTGTAATTAAAGTTATATTTATAAATGTAATTGAAAAATACATTAACTTTATGTGCAAGTGTACAAGCAATTCTGTAAGACATTATTTTCTTTGTTATGTATGGTTGCTTTACCTCCTCCTTTTCGTCACTCACCCGACGAAATCGGGTCCAAATAGTCACGGCACATCTGTAAACAGCTGAACGGATTTTTACCCAAACCTGAGGTTAAAACTTTCCCTTGGGCTCTTGGGATACCAAAAAGAATTCAAATTAAACAATCAATCTAATTTTTTACTAAATTTTGCTGAAATAATATTGGGATTCCTGGAAACATGAACGTAAGAATAAAATTGTCCACCAACTTACGAAAATAAATAAATTACGTACTGTTTTACAAATTATTAAATTTTCCAATATATTCAGTATAGTGATAAATCCTGTCGGTAAAATGTTTTTAATAATAAACTGAATTTTAACAAGAACTGATATTTTCTGTAATGATATGTCAAAAGCAAATAATATGGATAGGTATTATTTTACTGTGTGTTATTAATAACTAAAATGCTGAAAATTGTTTTAGTATTTTCAGAATTAATGAGATATTTTCGGATAAAATACACACAGAGTAATAAAATAGTACAGGCATGCTTTTCAAAATAAAATTTTCACGTATATTTTACATTTTAGAGTTTTCTGAACAATTTTGGTTTTGTGTCTGTCTGTCTGTCCATCTGTGCGTCTCTAGATCGCACCAAGTGGCATAACTACTCAACTATTCGATTGTTTTTAATGAGATTTTCAGAAATTACATAGTTTGGTTCCTAAATAGTCCCCTTCGAATTTCATCACAATCGAAGTAACGCTAGCAACGCCGCTAACGTGACACTCCATTAAGATAACAGATGGCGCCAAGTGGCATAACTTCTGAACCATTCGATTGTTTTTGATGAAATTTTCAGAAATTGTGCGGTTTGGTTCCTAGTTGGTTCTTTACGAATTTCATCGCAATCGAAGTAATGGCAGCGACGACGCTACCATGATATCCCATTAAATGTCGATATCTTTCTTGCTACTAGCCTCATTTCACTCAAATTTTGAAAGTATTTTGGGGTTAGTCTGTAAAATATATTTTGTTGTTACTTTATAATTTAGACTATAAAAATTTTGAGTTAAAGCAATTTTCATGAATTTTTAAGGAAAAACTTAACTAGGCCAACGATCCTCTGTTCAACAGCCGTCCCAATCCGACAACCATTCAACCACTTATGTATATTGGTACTCTCTCTAATGCGAGAAACAGTTACTATTTTCAGTTTCAAATATTATCATTGATAATATTTGAAATGTTAGTGAAATTTGAAGTGAAACATTACATTTGATAATTTTTTCAACCACTTTGTGATTTTTAATTTACATTTGGATTTTGGTCATACTAACCAAATAAATCGAGTGCTTAAAGTTTCAGTTTAGCTGAACGATAAGTGGACATATGAATACTGCGTATGTTTAAATGCGAACAAAAGTTCGTCATGCGTAGTAATGTTTCACAAGCACTTGATAACATTTGAAATTGAAAATATACTTTTGTACCTGACTATCTGATCTATCTAAATCAGAATTGCAAAAAATATTGTATGCAACACGTACAAAATGAGTGTTTTTTTTACTCGTCTCAATTGTCCAACTCGGCCCGCGGGCCTCGTTGGACAAACTTACGACTCGTGAAAAAACACCTTCATTTTGTAACTTGTTGCATAAATAACTATTTGTTTTCTTTTTTAACCCCTCCTGACACTGATGTCTCCTTCCCTGTTTACCCAACTGTCGCGACTCATAGGGTGGTAAATGAGCTAAACTAGGAAGGCGGGCATCAGTGTCAAGAATCCCCGTACAAATCTACAAAATGATCTCAAAATTCTCTTGCTATTACAGATATTGGGCTCGAAGCGGGAATACCACTTTCTACATCCAGCGTTACCAATAGCGCGAACAAAACGTAGCATTCCGCACACAAGAAAATTGAAAGTGGACCCACTGGTGCACACGGCCGTACAACAGCCGGGCTTCGTACGCGTCAAACGTGGCTATAAACCGTTAAAAGTGGAAAATTTGGTACCGTATCATGCACTGCAGAACTCTATACGTGATCCAACCGATCCATACTTTCCATTTCAATGGTACCTGAAAAATACCGGACAAAATGGCGGTAAACCGAAATTGGATTTGAATGTTGAAGCGGCGTGGGCGCAAGGCGTCACCGGCAAGAATGTCACCACGGCCATTATGGACGATGGCGTGGACTATATGCATCCAGATTTGAAATATAATTTTGTAAGTGTTTACCAAATATGTACATAGAATTTATGTAGATTGAAATGGTACAAGCAGGCCCGACTAGAAGGCGGGGTAATCGGGATTGCAGCCCGGGGGCCCGTAGCTATCGGTAGAAGATCCAGGAAAAAGTAAAAGGACCTTTTTTGCTCGTTAGTTTTTGGAGGTGGGAAATTTTTAACCCTAGAATCATACATACTCGTCAAAACGACGAACGAACTTCTCTACCTGCTCCAACACTACAACTTGTCGGTACCTGCTTGCTGCGAAACTTCTGTTATCTAATTTATTTGTTATTATAACACATAAGACGTATAAATTTTGTTCATAGCTATTGTCGTTTTTTTATACTGAAATAGTGTGCGTCAAAATGACGACGATGTATGTTTAACCTATATTTTTTTTAAAGATTTTGTACTCCACATATAAAAGTTTTCCTAACTTTTCTAAAATTTATTAAAGATATGGATGTTATAATTAATTTATTCACTGATTATGATAATGTGAAAGATGATTACAGCTGTTTGACTTATAGGGACGACATAATACTGAAGTTTTAATATATTTAATCGAAAACTAAAGAATGCGTTTCAAGTGACTTAATAAAAGGTTAACAATTTATTTTGTGGAAAATATTTTAATTTTGATTATTTTTTGAGATCTTATTCGAAAAATTACTAACAAATTTTAGAAAATTTACAAATGTGCATAATGGGGAAATAACTACATATCTACAGGAATATTTATGACTGAGAAATTTCACATTCTGTAAAGTCACACATGTCCACTGACTCATAATAGTTCATAAATTAATTATTTGAAAGACATGTTTTATGATACAACTGATGTATTTATCTATTTTTTAATTTTTATAGTGAAAATATGCTTTGATAAAGAGATTAAAAAAATTAATAAATATTTATATTAAGAAATTTTTCCAAATCCAATTTTTTTAAATATTTTGTTCGTTTTTGTAGTATTGTTATGTAAAAAAAAATGTTTTTTGCAAATAAACTCTAAAACTCCCCGTAAAAAGTCCATTCGTCGAAACGACGCCGATGTATGATTAACTTGACTCGTAGACCAACGTATGATTCTAGGGTTAAAACAATAAAATAAAATAAGAAATTAATGGTACGATTTTAATGATTTTTAACTTCCCATTGGAAGTTATTGTAATGGATCCGAATTTACGAATCGCTAATTTTGACATATCTCCACGTTTCAAGATTACTAGAATCCGAGTCCATCGTATTTAGCATGATGTCTGTGTGTGCGTTCGTTAGTTCGTTCGTTCGTGAATTTTTTTTCGTCTCGCATATCTTGAGAAAATAAATAAAAAAAAAATAAAACTAAACGGAAAAACGAAATAAGGAACCTTTTGTGAAATATTTTTTGCCTCGCGTATCTTGAGAACAAATGATGTATCATTTGTTTGATAAGGGTGGAGCCCCCACCTTTAGGTACAGAAGGCAAAGCCCCCGGTGTGGTGCAAGGGGCAAAGCCTTTATCGGGGGTCCAGAGGAGGAGTCCTCTGAATTAAAAAAAAGTTATTCATTTGCAATAGTCTTTAAGGGCATGCAATGCGAAGTTGACAGTGTGGGTAGACCTGTCCCCCAAATTTTTTTTCTTAAATATTTGCCATTAGGGTGAATTAAATAAAAAAAAAAAATACTAGAACTCGAGGGGTTCGGACCCTCCTAAAATTACGTAAACCCCTCATAAAATTACATAAATTTTTCTTTAGGTTATTTTATTTATATTAAAAGTAAAATTTTTAGTGGCTTACTGATATTTTTTATTTGAAAATCGAAAATTTTGTGACGTCATTTTTGATAACATTTTCCAGTATTATCGGAAAGTTGCGTTATCAAATAATTGGATTACTTAAATTTTTGTTGGACCTCCCTGTAGATGTGTAGTTGTTGTGCCTCTGCCGAAAAGGCTGGGAAAGTTTTCTTAAATCTAAAAAAATCTATATATTAGTAGAAATAAATGGACGGGGGAGTACCACTAAAAGTACTAAAACCGCATTTTCGGGCAAAGGGTAATTAAATAAAGAGTCCCTATTATAAATATTTACCCTTTGTAAATAATAAACAAATACTATCCTATAACTCTAAGAAAAAAGTAACCGTAATAAAATTTTACAAGTTGGATTTACACTATAGCAAAAAATGAAATAAATTATTTTCAGTACGAAATTACCCACTTGCAGTAACATTCATAAAAATATTACTTTTCAATTCAAAATCGAATATGGCAATACAAAATGCGATTTAGAAATGTTAAATTATAATCTAAATCAATAGTTTTAAAAATTATATACATTCATTTGACCTTTTTGAATTATGAAGTTTTTTTAGCTATGTAAATCCAACTTGGTTTGTCACATTTTTGTGTGAGAGAGATAACTAAATTAAACTGTCACTGTACAAGCTGCTTTTTTATCCTTGTCATCTTTTTTAACCAATCATATTTTTTTCAAAATTTTATTACCTTTACTTTTTTCTTAGAGTTGTAATACAGTATTTTACGTTGCAAAATACCACTTTTACTTTTGAAACTGTGACAATATTGTTTCGAACCGTCAATTCATTTTCAAACAGAATTCTGTTTGGAAATCAACTGACGGTTCGAAACAATATTGTCAGTTTCAAAAATAAAAGTGGTATTTTGCAAAGTAAAGTATTAATTTATTATTTACAAATATGGTAACGCTGAAATCTATTAAAATTATTTTCCCTTTGTCCGGAAATCGGGTTTCAGTGAAACTTCCCCGTACAATTAATGAGGTTCTAACAATATAATTTTCTGGTCGGTTTTCTTCTAGAATGCCCAGGCCAGCTACGATTTTAGCAGTAACGATCCATATCCGTATCCGAGGTACACAGATGATTGGTTTAATAGGTAAAAGATTCATACCATTATTTTTCCCCCAGGGGAGTTCCCCCCAAAAAAGTCAGAATTAAATATTTAATTTTCTCGATTTTTTAGTCATGGCACAAGATGTGCCGGTGAAGTGGCTGCCGCACGTGACAATGGCGTTTGTGGCGTTGGAGTAGCATACGATTCAAAAATAGCAGGTAAAAAATTTATTGCGCAAAAGTTTTAAAATATCTTCTCAATAAAATTGACTTATAAATTGACAGGTATAAGAATGTTGGATCAACCCTATATGACTGATTTAATTGAAGCTAACTCAATGGGGCACGAGCCAAATTTAATTGATATCTACAGTGCATCGTGGGGCCCCACGGATGACGGAAAAACTGTCGATGGACCCAGAAACGCAACAATGCGAGCAATTGTTAGAGGTGTCAATGAGGTAAGTCAGTTCTGGGAAACCCAAATTTTTATGCGATTGTCCCGGAAGGAGGGTTCTGTGTTTGGGTTGTATGTTGGGTTGGGTTGCAACATAAACGGTTTGATGAATTTTAATAAAAGAGGTGTCGTCATTGGATTCGTCTTAATTTCGTGCTAAAAGCTATAAGACACATGAAACATCAAAATTTATTTATATAGGAAACGGCTGGGTCTAGAAAAATGAAATTTTGTACAGGAGTGTCATATGTACCGTAAATAGGCACTAGGAATTTTTAAAAATTCATCCTCGAAGGAGATAAAATAGGGGATCAAAATTTATATAGAAAACTATTGGGTCTGGAGAGGTAAAACTTAACGTAAATGAATGCTAAGAAGAGATTTTTGAAAATTTATCCGAGGGGAGCTATAAAATAAAATATAACCATTTATATACAAACTACCTTTTGTTCGCGACTTCATCCGCGTGGATTCAATGACGAAATAGTGGATACAACCTTCAACAACTATACGCGGGCGAAATCACGAGCAAAAGCTAAAAATTAAAAAATCCAAAAGCCCAATTGCCTGATGTAGTAACAAGTTGAACAAAAATGTCTGATGCCTCTAGTTGCTTTACTATGTATTCATTTTTCTTTTTTTCTAATTCATCTTGTTTCCATCTTTTTATTTCGCTTATTAGGTAGTCGAGTTTTTGAATCTTTTATTTAACCGGGTACTTTTTTAGTTTTTACTTCTGAGGCTATTAAAGTAGCGGAAGCATTATGATCACTTTTGAAAAATAAAAAATTTTTTCCCTCCAAAATAAAATTTTTTACGCACATTTTACGTTTTAGAGCTTTCTGAACAATTTTGGTTTAATGTTTGTCCGTCCGTCCGTCTGTGTGTCGCCAGTTTACACCAAGTGGCATAACTTCTGAACTATTCGATTGTTTTTAATGAGATTTTCAAAAATTATGCAGTTTGGTTCCTAGATGGTCTCCTATGAATTTAATCAAAATCGAAGTAACGGTAGCTACGCCGCTACCATCTCATTCCATTAATATACTAAATTGCACCAAGTGCCATAACTTCTGAACTATTCAATTTTTTTTTTTTTTTTGTGAAATTGTCAGAAATTATGCGGTCTGGTTCCTAGATGATCCCCTACAAATTGCATTTGGAGTAATAGTATCCACGGCGCTACCATGAAATCCCATTAAATGTCAATATCTTATTTACTGCTAACCCCACTTCGCTCAAATTTTTAAAGTATTTATCATGTATAGGGTATTTTCAGCCATCTTATTTCTTCCATTATCGGTCGGTAAAATCGCATTCTAAACTATTGTTCTGGCGCTATATTCAATTTAGAAAAATATGATTTAGTGAACAATTCACCCCCGATGATCAGTTTCACCCCAAATGACGGTACATATATTTGGTAGAATACTGTTTTAAAGTCTTTTACGAGTACGAGGAAGCTGTGTACCACACCCCATTGGCAGAGTATTTTTTTTTTACAATCGTTCGAATTTTATATTGCTAGGGACGAAATGGACTCGGTAACATTTATGTTTGGGCCAGTGGTGACGGTGGTGAAGATGACGATTGCAACTGTGACGGCTACGCGGCCAGCATGTGGACCATTTCGATCAACAGTGCCATAAACGATGGACAGAATGCACACTATGATGAAAGTTGTTCATCAACGTTAGCGTCCACGTTCAGTAACGGGGCCAAAGATCCAAATACGGGCGTGGCCACAACCGATCTGTATGGCAAATGTACAACATCACATTCGGGCACATCGGCCGCCGCACCTGAAGCTGCTGGTGTTTTTGCACTCGCGTTGGAAGCCAAGTATGTTATATTCGCAATTCTGTGTTTGATAATTTTTTTTAATACACTTATTTTTAAAATTACCGCCAAAATACTGTTTGACGTCACGTCTCAGTATTGTCAAAAAATAGACAAGATTTCGTTAATGACGTTGTAAGGTATAACAAACACAATTTTTAACCCAATGGATCCCACTCCGATTTCTACTGGTCAGATTTTGATGAATTTCCATGCAAAGATCTAGAATGGCATTATAAAGTGAATCCCCAAAGATGATCCTTGTATCTTTCCCAGGATAATAGTAAAGGCCCGTATTATACATAATATTTTGAGTCGTGATATATATAAAAACTTTGGCGGGAAATACCGAAATAAAAAGGTTAATGATCTTTTTTTTAAAATTAATTTATTATTCTAGACTTTTTAAAACTGACACTACGAAAATAAAAGTGGTTACGTTACTTAAAAGTAAATGTATTTGTTACCCCAATATCATGTTATTTTTATTTAGAATATTTAATTTTTATTATGTTCAGGAAAATCTGCACATAAAATCTTTTCAAAATATTCCAATGGTTTTCCAATATTTCCATTTAATTTGTCAAAATTTCTAAAAAAATTCACATATTATTAGACTACTAAATCGTAAGTCGCATTTCATTCCTTCTTTATTTAACTATTTTGCAACTAATTATCTTTATCTCTCATTCACGAAGTTACCCACGAAATACTTGTACAAAATACGTGGAATAATCTCTACAAGGTATTACTCTTTGATTACGTTACAACCCAGCGTATTTTAAAACATATCTGTCACTTCTCTGCTGAAATTTTCTATTTTAATATTTATTTTTATCAATTATTTCATTTTTAATACTTTAAAACATATATTTTACTAACACTCGGGCAAGGTTTTTTGAATTAAAATTTAATAAATTTAAAAATTAATGCAAAAATTTGTGGCAACCTGCATTGTGCATTACAGACCCCTTTTTAAATACTTATAACAGTTCAACTGGAAACTTTTTAATTGTAATATTTAAACAGACGGAGAGAGAAACCGGAAAGAAGTTGGCGTCGTAAGTTGGAAAATCATTCTGTTTTTTATATGGCTAAATTGCTCCCAAATTGCTCCTTTGGAATCAGTAATTGCTCCACCTGGAACTTAAATACTTAATTAGTTATTTACAAACAAAAAAACTTTTTTGTCTGACTATTTCTATTATCAAAATCTTGACAAATAATGCATTTTTATACAATTACTTTAGGTATATAAAAAAATTGCTCCCAATTTGCTCCATCTAATTTAAAAGTTAGTTATTAATTTCTCTGAAGAATAATAAAAATATTATAAAATAAAAAATATTATGAATTAGGTTATGTATTATTAAAACGTATAGGCAATCCATTATACCTTTAAGTCGTTTGCATATATTTAAGGATAATTGAATTTTGACAAGTTAAATAACATTATAAAAAAACAAAATATTTTAATACTTATTCAAAAAAATTAAGATTGACCTTTTAAATTGAATAGAGCAAACTGGGAGCAATTTATTGACGTAAAGAAATTATATAAAAAAGTATTATTTTGGGAGATTTTGATAACTTAAATAACGGAAAAAAATTTTTTTCTTTATAAATAACTAATTACATAAATAATTAAGTTTTAGGTGGAGCAATTACTGATTTTAAAGGAGCAATTTGGGAGCAATTTAACCATATAAAAAACAAAAAGATTTTTCAACTTTCGGCGCTAACTTCTTTCTGGTGAGAGAGAAAGGTTCAAAGAGCGTTATTTAATTTTAATTTTATACTGGGTGTTTCGGCCGGATGTATACATACGATTTACATATTAGTTTTTAACATTGGATTCCCATAAGGAAAAAGTTATGTCACAAGAGTGTTTTGGATAAACGTATTCCTATTTTTGGTAATTTTCTTTTATAAAATAATTTTTTTCCACCAAATTATCTCCACTATTTCTTCAACAGAATATTTTTTTGGTATTTTTATTATTTTAATATTTATTTTCAAGAAAATAAAATGATGCCTTTTTGAATTTTTAGCAGATGACACAAATATTTATTATGTAAAAAATGTGAATTGCTTGAAAATTGCGACATTCATTTCTTTATTTTACTGCATTATTATTGTTAAAGCTATAGTAACAGTAGTTATAATATTAAATTAGTATTATTAGTTTGTTCAAAGCACTCTTGTGACATAACTTTTTCCTTATGGGAATCCAATGTAAAAAATTAACATGTAAATCGTATGTATACATCCAAATGGGATATACCTGGTATATTTAAATACCTTTAATTAAGAAAACAGCCCGTAAAGTTGACTTTCCCACGGTATTACGTGTAATATTGTGGTCACTAACGGGTTAACTATTTTACTTTATAAAATGATTTCTTTTACGGCTATTGTCAAATATTTAAAAAAAAATCTTAAAAAGAATAAAATACGATATTTTTCTCCTAGCCCTGAATTAACATGGCGAGACGTTCAACATTTGACTGTTCTAACGTCTAAACGAAATTCACTGTTTGACGCCAAGGAACGTTTCCACTGGACAATGAACGGCGTCGGATTGGAATTCAATCATTTATTCGGATTTGGTGTACTGGACGCGGGGGCTATGGTCGCGCTTGCCAAACAATGGAAAACGGTTCCACCACGATTCCATTGCGAAGCGGGCTCATATCTTGAAATGAAGTAATTAAACACAACATTTTCTAAGAAACCTATTTCCAAAGACCTACTTATAAAAAAATATCTTGCGAAATTTCAGACGAATAACTTCAGCACGACCGACCATCATAAAGATGAGAACGAACGCATGCAAAGGACAAGACACTGAGGTAAACTATCTGGAACACGTGCAGGCTGTGATTACGATTAACGCGACAAGGCGCGGAGATTTGGAATTATTTTTAACGTCACCAATGGGAACAAGGTGAGACATCTGGTGATAAAATTTTACTCTTCTCTTTATGAAATTTGGCACACTGGTAGAAGACGTTTGCCTGCCACATCAATTTCCTGTGAAAAAATTTCATAAATATTTTTATTTTTATTTGAAAAAAAGTTCAATATATTGATACATGACCAAAAATAAAAATAAAAATTAAAATACCCCTGTCGTAGCATCCTGCATAACATAGCGAATTTCCGTTTACAAAAATTAGTTTTTCTCGGAAACTAGTTGACATAGAATGCTAGTTTAAAGATCTTTTTTGTATGATTTTTTCTTCTCGTGTCAATAGTGTAAAAAAATGTCGCAAAAATTCTTGAATAAGAAGAAATTTTGGCAAAATACTAATTTTTTTCACGAAAATTGTCGAAAAAACCATGTTCCGGCCATCGGAGGTGCCTGGTTAACGAACTTGTTCAACGGTTTGGGACTTGCAATATTTTTACCAAATTTCGTAAAAGTAGTACCTACATTTATCGCGCGGACACACACACACACACACACACACATATATATATATATATATATATATATATATATATATATATATATATATATATATATATATATATATATATATATATATATATATATATATATATATATCTATGTATATATATATATATATATATATATATATATATATATATATATATATATAGGTGAGTTTTTCGAGAGTTGCCATTTTAATTACAGCCAAACCGTTTATTTTATCGAAAAATCGTAAGTTGTAGATTGCAACTCTCGAAAAACTCAGCCTGTATAATTATATATATATATATATATATATATATATATATATATATATATATATATATATATATATATATATATATATATATATATATATAGGGTGTCAGAGAAATAAGTGTTAATATTTTGAGGGGTGACTCAACAGGTGTAATTAACAGTCGCGTCACCCCTCAAAAAATAAATTTCCTTTACACCCTGTGTATAATATATTTACACACATACATAAATATATGTATATATGTATGTGTGTACATATTATATACAGGGTGTAAAGGAAATAATTCTTATCCTTTTGAGGGGTGACGCGACTGTTAATTCAGAAAAAATTCCTACGGTTTTAGTGTCTACAGGATGCTATGAGTCACCCCTCAAAATATTAATACTTATTTCTCTGACACCCTGTATATACTATATTATATATAAATTTTAGTGAATATTATTTTCGGTGTCTAGAGACCTCAAAACAAAATTTCTGCCATAGTCCCGGGTTCAAGTCGTGCCATGACCGTGGCTGTAATAGCTGAATTTCATTCTGGAAATTCGCTAAAAACAAAAATGATATATTGTTAAATTTTTACTTAATTTTAGGACCTATTTTTTACATATTACAATAAAAATCCTTGAAGTAAATCTTCATCGGTAATGTCTTGTGAATTACCTCTTCAATAATTTTATCCATTAAAACTCTATATCCAAAAGTAGTACGGTTACAGCGGTTTTGTACCAAAAGTAGTGAGGTTATAGCGATTCTGTACCAAAAGATTTACGAAAACCAAATATTTATCAACAATGTTCGGAACGCTAGATGCGCGAGTCAGAAGTCTACTTTACCGAACTTATTTCATTTTTAACAAAAATTAACTCTTCTAGGTCAATGATTCTGAGTAAACGGAAAAATGACGATGATTCACGAGATGGTTTCACAAAATGGCCATTTATGACCACACATACATGGGGTGAATATCCACAGGGTACATGGCAACTAGAGGTTCGTATTCAATTCATATTACTTGAACGTACCAAATTTAATTTCAAAATGTATGTTACTAGATTAATTTCAATTCACAAACACCACAATCCGGTTACATTAAAGAATGGACTCTAATGCTTCATGGTACTAGAGAACCACCGTACGTAGACTTACCAGTATCAGATCCACATTCCAAACTGGCAATTGTAAAAAAAGCTCATGAAGAAAGAAGTAAAATGTAAAACTACAAAAATTCATAATTTTTCCCCCCTTTTTTTTGATATAATAAATGTTTATTATCAATTCTACACGGAGAGAAAAATCCTATAATTTTTGTAGAGAAAATTTCAGAAAAATTACCATGCTCTCTTATAATCCGTGCACGATCGACGACCAAAGTAAAAAATATATTATAGCATGGTAAAATTTAATGTGCTAACACACAACTTCTATCACACTCTTATGCATATATGTTATAGTTTAATTCTTGTTGTCGTACTCTTCCATTTGCGCATCTGACACGCAACCTTATGTTGGTTGGACTGTACCTGTAAAAGATGCCCAATCTTTTCCGACCTTCGATTGATGCATACAAAAATGATCGGCAACAATATATTGTAATACTGAATTAAGAAAATGATGAATTAAACGATGACCATCCGTCCTGTGAGGCATTCTATTGAACACTGCTTCGACAGTTCGACACTACAGAACACCACACCAGCTAGCTAGCTGGTGCGGTGGTAACACCACCAGGTCTGGCTATGTGACCTTCCATATATGATTGTGTTGTTACGTGGTTGTTACCTTTTGCAGCTTGCCTCGCTATGTGATGCCTTCTCTTTCTTTCTTTCTACTATTAGCTTCTTTTCTACTTTTCTTCTATTTTAAGAGAGAATGGTAATTTTTGTAAAAAAAAAAAAAACAATTAAACAATATTTTTCTGTCGGCAATGGAACTTTTTATTGTGCTGTTTTACAAATTTTATGGAGCTAATATTACGGAAAGAACATTCTATCCTTTAAATTTTCTATGATTAATTATAATTTTATATTTTTACCGTACAAAATTGAATATGTTCGCCTTTTACACGTCGATTGTAGTGCTGAGCACAGTAATTTTTATATGAATTTTTTCTCCGTGTAGTGACACACAATTAAAAGACATGCGACGTCCACTTTCTAAAATTTCAAATTCAACCGTCAGCTGGTGTAATCAAATTGCTTTAGCAACCAACGTCATATTTCTTTTCATTTTGTGTCAATAGTAACAGTATTTTATTTTTAAAAATTTAAAAGAAAAATTCAAAATTAAATTCGCAATGAAAATTATTTTTTATACAACTATGTTTGCAAAAACTTTAAAATATTATATCAAACCAATGTATTATTAGCAAAAGAGAAGTGTTCGGAATTTAAAATTGGCTTCTTAAATAACACAATTTAAAAAAAAAAAAAATTAAAATTATATGAGTCTCCGCGGGACGGACCCCTAAATAAACAATTTGTTATTAATTACATTTTACATAAATAGTCTATTTAAATTTTCTTTTCTTTTTTGTTATCAATTAATAAAAATATATATTTCAAATATGTTCTGTTTTTTTCTTTCACTTTTAATTTTCCCGCCACAAATATACCGTGACGACCATGTCATTTAAAATGTAACCAGTTCAATATAAACATTATCGGTCCACAATAAACTTGCTCAGTAGTTGAAAATAGATCAATTCTTCGTGAAACGATTACGAATTTTACAGGGTATTTCAAAAAATGCGCGGGAGAATTAAACAATTATGACAATTTCAAAAAAAAAAAAATTAATATACTGTCTATCTCTCTTCAAAACGAACGATAATTCACTGATCCGTCTAAGCTGTAGTCGATGTTTAAGATTAGGTAACATTTTAAATGACATATTGACACCGGAAAGAAGTTGGCGCCGAAAGTTGGAAAATCTCTTTGTTTTTTATATGGCTAAATTGCTCCGAAATTGCTCCTTTAGAATCAGTAATTGCTCCACCTGAAACTTAATTATTTAATTAGTTATTTACAAACAAAGAAACTTTTTTGTTTCACTATTTCTATTATCAAAATCTTGTCAAATAATGCATTTTTATATAATTGCTTTATATCGAAAAATTGCTCCCAATTTGCTCCATCTAATTTGAAAGTTAAATATTAATTTTTCTAAATAATAATTAAAATATATTAAAATAAAAAATATTTAGAATTAGGTTATGTATTATTAAAACGTATAGGCAATCCAACATACCTTTAAGTCGTTTGCATATATTTAAGGATAATTGAATTTTGACAGTTAAATAACATTATAAAAAATAAAATATTTTAATAATAATTCAAAAAAATTAATGTTTAGATTTTTAATTAAATAGAGCAATTTGGGAGCAATTTATTGACGTAAAGAAATTATATAAAAAAAGTATTATTTTGAGAGATTTTGATAACTTAAATAACGGAAAAAAAATTTTTTCTTTATAAATAACTAATAAAATAATTAAGTTTCAGGTGGAGCAATTACTGATTTTAAAGGAGCAATTTGGGAGCAATTTAACCATATAAAAAACAAAAAGATTTTTCAACTTTCGGCGCTAACTTCTTTCAGGTCATATTGACAGTTTAATCAAAATCTATATTAAGTACAAACTCATTACCAGATTAAATTTACATTTGAACTAATACGATAAATTAATATAACAAAATTATTGAGTAGGACAACTTTATTTATTTAGAAGAAAAAAAATCAGTATACACTAAAAAAAAAAAATTATATTAGTACTAGTAGATGACAATACACATTTTTGTAATAGAAATCCAGTCTCTAAAAATATCGACCTGCAAAAGTGAAACTTCTATATTATCTTTTTTAAAAAATAATAACATTTCACGCACGCATTTTAACGCATATTTCACTTTTTTGTTTTCCTTTTAACTTTTACATCGACATGACATTATAAATTTCGTTTTACTACCGAAAACAATAACTTAAGTTTTTTTGTAGCCAAAAAGTTTCACTTTAAGAAACCTAACAAGTCAACAAACAATTTACAATCTAAATGTCTGGGATTTCTATTTCAACTAGAAAATATACATATTATACATACTAATTGTAAGTTTCATTGGGTGTGCATGGTATAATTCGTTTCAGTAAAAATGAAACCGTGACATTTGTATTGAAACTTATTATACATTTTAATTAATTATACCAGATTGCGATGATAATATTTTACATATAATTTACCTTGAAAAATAGTTTTAAAAATGTCATCTCCTTTTTAATTTAATGTCTTCCTCAGTATTATTTATTCGTTCTCTTTACCTTTCTCACTTTCCTTAAGAAATTTTTAATATTTTTATAAGGATTCAAATTGGAGCTTAAACGTACACTGAACGTACTTTAAATAAACATAATTATAAATAATAAGGATTCTAGTTCAGGATTAAACTAAACATAAAAAAGAAGCGAAAAAACTTAATCTTTAAATAAAATAAACAAAAATGTATTTGGCCGAATATCTACCGCTATTGTAGATTTGAATAACAATTAAATTGCTACATAATATTAATATTAAAAATATTAAAATTAAAAAGAAAACATATCTATTCTCTTGCTAATACCTTTACTTACCTGTATTCAAACTTTTTACTGGCACAATTTTCATTGCAATTAGCTGAACAGTATTATACGTGATATTTTTTGTATTATAGAATTTACTATATAAATAAATATATAGCATTAATTTTTAAAAATGACCAAAATTAAATAAAAATTTCAAAACAAAATGGGGTTTGATTAATTACTTTCATTCATTCGTCAGAGATGTACCTAATTTACATTTTTAGCCAACATATTTATTTAAAACAACCTACAAAAATAGGGTACCTGAATGTATTCAACATTTATTTTAAATATTAAATAGTTTTATGTATTACTCGTAAATATATTTAATTTTAGTAGTGATAAATAAAAATATTCTTTAGTTATTTAAAAATTCTACTTTGAAAATGATAAATTTTTAACCTTCATTTAAATTAGTAAAAACGCGCCGTTACATTAAAATGACGTCATATTTTGTAGCAAATATGACAAATATTATAGATAAGATAAGTAACATGTAACTGATGTAAATAGTTACTATAGTTTAATGCATAATTTTTACACGTGTGTTAAATATTATTTCGACTGGACACAATAATTGTAAATATTGCAAAACAAAAAGCCTAACATCTATTGAAAATATGTTTTTGTTAAAAATGTTGTAAAACGTTTCCTAACGTTACAGTAGTGCGAACACATTAATATTTGCTTGCATCAAAATGTGACGTCATCGCATACGTCACCATGGTGGATCGTTTTTCGCGCCAATTTATTCATTTAAAATTGAACAGTGTTTTTTTACGATTTTCAAAAATTTATTAAAAATTAATTAGTTAATACGTAAAAACAAAGCATTTAGAATCATTTTTTAATTGCAGTCAAGTACCCTATTGGTAAAAAATTATTTTGTAATAAAAGTTATATACAAAACGTCTCTGATTACTTTTTATTTACATTTTATTTTTTGGAAAAAATTCAAATAAAGATTTTTGCGATCTAAAAATTTATTTTTATAAAAATATTTTTATAACCTACCAAAAAGATATTTTTCTAATTCGGAGTTTATATTTGGTTTAAAATAAAAAAGAATATATTAATGACAGATTCTAGATCGATTTAAACAAAGTTTTAATACGTGTCACAATTGCCAGAAGCAGAAAAAACAAAAATTTAAACTAATAAAAAAAATCTATTAGTAAAGAAAGTCTACAATAACATAACCAAAAAAAGAATATATAATATACCTATATACATTCCTATAATATAATATATTGTGATTATACTGATAAAAATATACAAACTCAAAAATTCATGAAACTATTTAATATTTTCCTAATTATAACCACAAAAATTATATTCTTCCCAAAGAAAATCAGGTAAGTACTCATAACAGGGCCGAAAAGAATACACGCGCGCCTCTGGTGATGAAATGAGAAATTGTGTCAGGTAGAATATGTATGGATATGTCGAATTGGCGTCATTAGATTTATAAATTAGATGTATAAAAATATCGAGAGCTAAAACACGTATACGTAAATGATCCATTTAATACAGCTTCTAATTTCATCATTAAAGCCGTAAATGAGAATTAGGAGTTTGAGGGTTGTTTGTCAAAAAATAAATGTACAATACTTTTTTATAACAATTTTTATTTATAAAAATTCAATCTAATACAAAATAATTTGAATTAATACGAACTAAACTTTAACAATCTAATTTTATTGCTCATTTAAAACTCAACTAACTATACTTCTAATTGTAAGTATAATAAAACAGGTAACGTGTATAAAATATGCTAATTTGTGTTTAAGAATCGATAGGTAAATATACCTACCACAGCGTTATAAAAAGTCGGTTTTTAAGGTTATTGTAATTTTAAAAATAGAGCCGAAACTTTGATTGAATCATCGTTGATTATTTTTATATAAAATTGCAAAGGTTAGGTTAAAATTTGTATTAAGAAAATATTATTATTTATTTTTAATAGTTATAAATCTTAGAAATTTTGCATTTAGCGAGCAATTTTCGAAAGAGTGACAATGAAGTAGATAAGAGGGACGGGGAAGTGTAAGTTATTATTGAATTTTGTATACCTATGTTTAAAATTCATCACTTTTAAATCACCAACCGCACTTGAATCTTCAACTGCGAACAATAGCTTAAATAGCAATAACACTTGGCAAAATTTAGAACTTTTTTAATCGTTTGATGCATTCAGCAGAAAAAATGCTCCAGAATAGAAATCATGAGACAGTTTAAATTACAAAATGCTGCCATACTGTAAAATTTATGAATTTTTAGAAAAATGGAAGATCTTTTGGTTATAATTATTTTGATAAATATTGAGGTTATGTCGGTTACACTTAATGCAACAGTTTGTTTACGTATGACATTATGCTTTTATTCTGCCGAACGCGCATATTAACAAACGTCATAACTTATTCAAAAATATTATCGAATTTTGATTTGATAATAAATATTTTAATTGACCTAAGTGTTACATTATTTTTGAACAAGTTATAATATCAATATACGTCAACAAATATAACTATGCCCCTAAAATTATAGAAGCAAAATTATTTCTGACAGTCACACTTCACAGTTTGTTCAATAATTCGTACTTTTTAAAAAAATAAATACTTCAAGTAACAACAACAATCATCATTAACGTTTGAAAATATTATATCACCATGTTGAACATTTTTTTGCCGGATTCATTTTTGATCCTAATGGACAGTTGAACGCTTCTGGGAAACTTGGCGAATTCATTACAATACTATTTACTCTGTAAACGTAAGTCATAATTTCGATTGTATAATAAGATTTGGGTAAAATGTAGAACTCGGACATATGCTGTAATTTCGATGTCTGCCGGAAAAAAGAAACAAATGCGGCTGAGAATTATTGTACTTAAAGAGTTAAAGGGCGGGCACATATTTTTATTAAAAATAATTGCATTTGACTAAATTGTAGGGCTAAATTATTGGGCTAATCTAGGTGGTGAAGTTAGTTAAGGTTAGGTTAGTTTTTTTTTTTAAACAATATACTTCGATTTGATATAAAAACTAGTTAAGTTAAGATTATAGGGCTTTTTTTCGAATTTTTACACTCAATTCAGTTGTTTTTGTTAAAAAATACTACAATAAGTTAATAATATCATACAAATGTCAATATTAAAAAATGTGTAAAATACTAATAAATTTAAGTTTTCCAAAATAAAATTAATATGCTTCCGCGCTTTAACTTTTCATAATTTAAAATTTCCACCACTATTGTTTCGTTTTTATCGGTTAAAAAAAAAATCGCATATGTCCGAGTTCTACAAATTTCCTAAGATTTAAAAGAATCACTGTATACAGGGTGTAAAGAAAGTAAGTCTTATAATTCAAAGGACAGACAGGTTTCATTTCACTGAACTAATCAAGTTTTGTTAACTCCTTAACTCCCTCCTAACCTAACCTATTGAACCTAATTTTAAAATATCACACTTTTTGTTTAAAAAAAATTAAAATTTCACGGTGTATAATACCTATAGCATTTTTTTAGTGACACAACTATTTCTAACAAACTACTAGTGTTCTATAAATTTTTCTGACATTGCCAGTCGCCATTACTTTAAATCATTAGCTTTTCAAAAAGTGTGCAAACTTGATATTTCAGAAATTATAAAACTTAGGTGGGAAATTTTATCATATAGGTATGAAAAATTGCATAATCTCATAAGTATTTCGAAATAATTTTCCAATTTATTTTTTCGCGCATTATCGAATATCTTGTTTAAGTAATGGTTACTATAGGTTTGGTAAAGTTATGATCCTGTAACAATTTCTAACATTACCGACGGACGTCTAGTACAAACGGTAAAAACATTTGAATTTTAACGTTAATATATGGTAACTGGAACACCTGTCAAAAATTCGAAATCTATTACGTTTCATTGTTAGATATTGGACTTGGAATTAACAACAAAGTGTCAGCAAAGTGGAATATTTAACAATTTTACAGTATCTTTCATATTTCACTGAAAAACATGGACTGGTAAAGTTAGAGATTGATTGACATCTTAACCTTTTTTTTATACTAGTAACGTAAAAGCCCCTATACCGGAACACTATTTTTAGGTGTGTAATTAAACTGGCTTATAAAAATTGACAAATACACACCCATTTTTTTTCTTAATAAGCATGAAAGAAAGTTATTTTAATCCAATGAATAATATGTTTTTTAAAAAAATATAACCCAAAAATTTTTATTTGTTAATATTTTTCTTTTACAAAATGTCGACATCTATATTCAAACAAAGAAATATTAATGACACTAGGGGGTTGGGAATCAATATACAAACAGGCGTGTAATATGAGTAATATGACACACAGAGTGACATCTAGACGTCAAAGTAGGAAATATAGAATGGTTTAAGTATCAGACGTAAATAAAGGATCAAAATACTGTATTCAACAAAAATTGCTTAATAAACATATGTATTTCTTTAATTAAGTAACGAAACATTAAATGCGAGGTGAATTTAAATTGAAAAATAATCATTCTATTAACTCGGCAATTCCCAGAGTTATTTGGAGGCGACAGATATTTTTAATTTTTTTCAACTATAAGGTAATTAAATATTTACATTCTGCTACCACCATCAAAAGGCCAATAAGTAATTTTATATTTCCCTTTTGTGACAACATTATAATATAAGTCAAACAAACAAATTCATACAGTTTACAATTAAAAATGTCTGTCACCTACAGGTGACACTGGGAATTCCCGAGTTAATAATAATTTTTGTTATCAGAGGTTTCTTTCAGAAATAACTTCATTAACACTATGAGGCCCGAGCACTTTCATAGTAAACTTCCCCGGAAGCCAGCAATATTTAAAAAAAAAACTTTATATAAACAAATACATAAAATAAAATGATTCAAACACTGAATAGATTCAGCACAGTTCAACATTTGTGTGTAAAACTGGGAACATACTACTTGTCTATGAGACGACGATCTCTAATAGCAGGACGAAGGGAAGAGGAGAATTGACACGAACTGTTATGCTAAAAAGAGACAGACGGAATACATATTATGCTAAAAAGAGACAGATCACAATGAAGGCAACGACGGCGTTAGAGATCATCGTCTCATAGCCAAGTTGTACGTACGTGATACGTACATACTACATATACACTGACATTCAAATTAATTTTATTTAAAAATATAAATTATATTTTTTATGTATTTTTTGTTTATCTTAAATTTTTTTATACATAGAAACCAAAAGAGTAGTGTGTGTTGGTATGTATTTGTGTGAGTAGGAACATATCCATGTGATGAATGATGCTAAACAACGCACACATAATGCGTAACCAACTAATCAATTAATCATTGATCGCGGTCGGCGTCTGGGGATGTTTTGTTTGGTTTCGGATGCCGAAGCCATGGGACTGAAAGTGTTAATATATAAATGTTAAAATTGTTCGGACATATGATCGCGTTCCGGTATAGGGGCTTTTACGTTAATTGAAATATAATTTCGTCTTCATTTTATTCAAATTTTACATTTTCGGTACAAATAATGCTGAATTTGTACAAAAAATTGAAACCCCTGGCAGCCTGAAATTCCTGGCATCTATTTCACATACACCCTGCTTATTACTGAACTTTTTACCTTTCACTGGACGTTCTAAGATTTTCTTCTATCATATAGTCATCAGACGTCTGATATATACAATACATTTGTGCGGCCACAACGAAAAATAATTGCCGGGGCGTTAACGGGGCACCAAACAGTGCTTGATCCTCTTTCATATCGTCTCTGCCGTGCTGAACATTTCGCCACGTTTCGTACGACGTTTGAAAACCGCCCACATCGGCAATATTTTCATTTTGTGTTTGATTCCAATCAAACTAAAACAAAATTTTCAAATATTCCGAAAAATACAGATCTAAAAATAATGGATCTATTGAATAAAAAGAAGTATTCACTTTTAATTCCTATTTTTTAAGTTCTTACTTAAATAAAAAGTTTACGTATAGGAATTTAATTAAATATTACGTATATTGTCAAAACTGAACTAAGCTAGCCTAACCTTAACTAATTGTAAGCTGACCACCTATAACCTTAACCTAACTAATTTTTATATCAAATTCAAAGTATGTTTTCAAAACTAAACTAACCTAACCTAACCTGATCTTAATTAACCTCACCACCTATAACCTTAACCTAACTAGTTTTTATATCAAATTCAAAGTATATTGTCAAAACTAAACTAAACTAACCTAACCTTAACTAACCTGACCATCTATAACCTTAATCTAACTAATTTTTAAATCAAATTCAAAGTATGTTGTCAAAACTAAACTAAACTAACCTACCCTTAACTAACCTCACCATCTATAACCTTAACCTAACTAGTTTTTTATGTCAAAGTCGAAGTATATTGTTTAAACTAAACCAACCTAACCTAACCTCAACTAACCTTACCATCTTAACCTGACTAGTTTTTATATTAAAGTTAATATTTGATATTTAAACTTTTTGTATCGATATCTCGAAAACTGAGCGAGATATCGAAAAATTTAATACTTTGTTTTCGTCTTATTTTGGGCTGTTTTACCAAAATACATTGTCAAATCGCAGCGCCACGGAAATCGTACTCTCCTCTAATAAGGTTTTACATACCTCCTTTTTTTTTTATTCAATAGACCCAATATTTACAAACCTGATACAAATCGCTGCTTGTTAGTATTTTACTCTTCAAAAAGTGTTTAGCATACTGTCGAGCAAAACAATCAATTCGAGCCTCTAAACCGAGACGTGATTCGGGCGATAGCCAATTGATTCTTGTGCCGTTAGCGTCAAAATTGATCCCGTTCAAATCGAAGCCATGCAATATGGCGTGCATTAAAATGGTCCCAATCGAGGCGTATGATATATATTCTGGAATATCATCGCGAAGATATGCTTGCGTCAACAATGATACGGGTATCACTACAAAGAAAACAATCCAGTTTTTAGGTTATTTAATCGCACAAGGTGCCATAAAACCGCAATAAAACTGTCACTCTTCACTATTGGGATTTGTCAAATAGGCGGAGCTTAAGAAAAATGGCTGACAAAAAAGTGCATTAACATTAGTTTTATATACACTGAGAAATAATTACAGTAAGAATTACGGAGCTGCCTCCGGTAAACCAGGCTCAAGTGACCAGTCGGTAGGAAATTATCAAGCAAAAATATAAAAAATGCCTTTCAAACATTATTTTTTACGATTCATTAGAAAATTTTTCCTGTACAGCTTAAGAATTTTAGAAAAGATAGACGGTAGACGCTATTTGTTATCTCTATTTTCTCCTTGAAACCTGTCTTTCAACATCTCTCTCGCACATGCATCACACCTAACTGACGATAAACAGATCGCACCAAGGTCATTTTGAATGTTACCGTATTTTTTATTACCGAAAATTACCGTATTTTTTTCTCAGTGTATAGTAAAGAGTGTTATATTAAGAAAAAAAATGATAAATATTAGAACTGTTTGTATTTGAGTTGACACAAGTCCGAAGCAAACGGATTTTGTTGAAGGAGAGAAAATTTTACATCTGTAAAACAGTTAAAATGTGATAAAAATATGAAAAAGTAGATGAAGCAGTTAATGAATATTACAATTTAGAGTATACAAACGTCAAATTTAAGTAGCAAACGTCATAAAATAACTGGATAACTGTAAACGAATGGAAAAATCAAATCAATTGTATGTATTTTCAGATCTACAAAATTCAGCTCATAAATGACCTTTCAGCAAATGCTCTTTAAGAATAGTCTGATTTTTCAACACTAGATTTGATACCGCCATTCGACAGATCCCAATAGGAACACTTTAAAAAAAAAAAAATATGAAAACGGTCGTTCAATTACTCTCATATTTTTGCAATAGCTATATATACAGAGTGAGTTATTTGAGAGTTTGGATAGCTATGAATATTTTGTTTTTATATGAAAGAAACTTTTTATATGAAAGTTGCAAATACACAAAGGGATCAAAATGTCTAGTAATTTGTTTCTTTAAATCACTATCTGTTTCCGACCATTTGGCCTACAGTACCTACAATTAATTATAAATATCGACACTTTCTTAAGCATTGATAAAAAAATGTTTAAAAGCAATTCTTTAATTTTAAATAGAATTATAGTAGCTTGAAATCATTTCCACCGTTAGTTGGAATAATATTTGGTGGTGTAATATGAAATGTCGTTTTCCGACCATTTTGTCTACCATGTAATTTAGATAAATATCGACACTTTCCTAAGCTTCAGAGATGTATGAAATATAGAATGTCGCTAGTGTCGAATTTAAGTGTTCGGTCGAATGAATGTCGAAATAATTTTAAATTGGAGTAAATAATAAGTGGAAATCGTAAATAATTTTCAACGAATTAATGAATATGCATCAAATTATTAAATTATCAGCTATTTTCAATGTTAATCTTCCAAACTTACTTCATATTATTACACGAAAAAATATCAAAAATTAGATGCGAGCGACGTCTGTACTCTAAAATATATATCACTCATCGATCTACTAAATAATGTTCGTTTCTAATCTTTAAAAACGTTTTTGATTGAACATTAATTTTAAATATGACTCATCATTTAATCGTGATCTTCATTTACTATCGCAAAAATACTATAATCGTGTAACTGGGTCTCAATTAAGTAACGATTTCACAAACTTTAAATAAGGTGCTTTTAGGCCAACGGAGAAAAAAAATTTTATAGATAAATACTTACATATTATGTTCCTCTGTGGTTTATAATGAACATGCACCATATAAGTGTGCATTCGACTGAAAATATACAAATTTTAATGAAATAAGAATCACATCAAGCCAAGCGGAACCTTTTTACTTACCTTTCGAAATTTCGATAATTATTCCATTTATCCGTGTTTATTTGCCGAAACCGATATATCACATTCGTAAAAAAATTATTTGGATCAACATAAACCTACAACAACCAATATCAAATGCGTCACAAAATGAAATTTCCCTATTAATATCTCCTATAAAAAATAAAACCTTTTTCAAATTTCCCGCCACATATGTCAAATTGAACAGTGACGGCCAAATTAAATACTGTTCACGTAACGCTTTTAATTTATTCAGCGCCATTGTTTTGGTTGCGTCATCAATCCAATTAATGTGTTTCATTCTGGCGGCCAACGTATTTTTTAAACGATTCAACAACATCGAAACTTTTTTCGTTAAATGTTGAATGTAATAGGGTGGGAATTGTCGCACGTACAAGGCACTTGTCGCCTCATTGAATAAATTTGCTGTCAGTTGTACACAAAATTCGTGTAAATGGTAGCCAGATGTGTTTGCCAATATCTGTAACACGTCCCTGGCGTATATCATTAATATGGCATTGTGAATAACTCTGAAACAATATTTAATTCATCAGATGTTTGTTTTATTTTATATATTTCTGAAAAAAATAAATAAATATTCACAATAGTTTTTTTTTTTTTTTGGCAATACCAAAATGGATTCAAAAACATGATGTGAATATATTTTCGATAAAAATGAAGCCATTATAAATTCATAAAACGAGAAAACTTTTAACCATTTGGTGCACAACTGTTTAAAATTAATTTTTTCAAAAATGGAACATTTTTACATGTCCAATTGAATAAGTAATTGTTAAAATTTAAGTTCTCTCATTTCAATATATTAATGAATACTTATCTATTTAAATAATACTATATATTTAATACGCATGCGCACAAATTTATTACATTTACATGTTTTTATGATATAATAAAAATTATTGTGTTACGCCTATGATATTATTTTATTGTATTACTGCATCAGTGGCGGAACTATAGAATTTACCTAATAAAAATATTATTAGGCTAGCGATTTACCCAAAAAAAGTGGGCACAAGCGTTCTATTAGCTGATTTTTTTGATCGATTCAGAATTTGAAAAAGAATAAAAAAATGCAAATAACTACTTATTTGCACAAAGAATATGACAAGTAGATTTAAGGTACAGTAGTATTTTAACTAAAAGAAAGTTTTTTAAGGGGAATTCTGAGGTAAGGGGATTACAAATATTTCAAAAATTTTAAATGTTAACCAAGGCAACACTGACAAATAAATGAAAGAGAGATAATTATATATCTTTTATATTCAATAAAAAGGGATAAATTGTAACTAAGAGGAATTTATGCTCTTTCTTTTAGTTAAAATTCTACTGTAGTTAGTCCGTAAAACGATTTTTCAAAGGATTTTAACGAAACTTCTCTAGACATTTATTTAATTCAGTACCAATAATGCGAGCCAATACCGAAAAAAAATTAACACTTTCAGTCCCACGGTTTCGGCATCCGAAAATAAACAAAACATCCGCAAAGGCCGACCGCGATCAATATTTAGAATAAACAAAACACTTAAAAATATTTATAAAAAAGATTTTATATTATTCTAATAAAAATAATTTATTAATACGTACCGGACACTTCATTTTTTGTACATATAATCATAATATGTTTTATCATCAAAATATCTAGCTTCATCTTTTATATTTACAACAATATTTTTATACACATATGTATGTATGTGTGTGTTGTATGCTTGTATGTATATGTTTGTTTTATCAAAATAATAATAACTATGTATTCATGTTTTGGATATACCTACCTGCATAACACATACATTTTAAATCATTTAGTGTTCTGTGGAATCATTTTATGTATTTGTTTACATAAAATTTCTTTATTAAAAATATTACCGGCTTCCGGGGAAGTTTATTGTGAAAGTGCCCGGGCTTCATAGTGTTAAGCGCCCCAATTTTGAAAAAAAAAACGGTTTCAAAGTTTTGTAATTTTAACACATCTTTATTCTAGTGGACCTACCGCCCTAATTTGATGGTAAAAATGATAAAAACGACAATTTAGTGAACTTGGTGACATCATCTAAACAAAAAATTCTTTTATCCTAAAATCAAACTTTAGCCAATTGATATGAATTAAAATCATTGGCTGAATTAAAATAATTTGGATTTTAAACTTTTATTTCTGCTATCAAAATAACATTGCAACAAAATTTCTTTTAGAAATACGTATATGACTGATTTGTCATTCATTGCTCTTTAGATAGCTTTAATGCACCAACCACATTAACACGTTACAGCTCGATGACACTCTCATAACCAGACTTGGGAAAACAATGGTACCTAACAGAATCGCCATATAAAATATTTTGGATTAGGGGGCTATAAATTTTATTACAAAGCTGAGGATTTTTCTCTGCATTTGAAGATTAGCCTAAGGAAGCTTTTGAGAACAAATCAGTAAAAATCAAAAATTACCCATTTTTCATAATTTAATATATAATTTTAATTTTAAAAATAATTTAAAAAAATTAATGTTGAATAAATAAGTGGTCGACTGTAATAGAAATTAATTTAGACGAATTCAAAACATTTATAATGTAAACAATATCTCTATTTCCTTTATGATTATTTAAATAATATCTATATCTCACCTTCCTTATACCTGCTTTAATGTAAACAAAATTGATTGTATTAGTAGATTGTATCACTCTAGTAGGTCGCTCACAAGCACTTACAAGACTGAAGATGGTTTTGTTTTTGCATTAGAAAAATATAAAGATATGTATGTACATATAAAAAGCAAAATGATTCATAATATTGGCAATTAAAAAACAAAAACAGACACAAAACAACATTAACACTTTCAGTCCCACGGCTTCGGCATCCGAAACCAAACAAAACTTCCCCAGAGGCCGACCGCGATCAATGATTAATTGATTAGTTGATTACTCATTAATGTGTGCGATGTTTATCATGTTTATCATTCTTCATCACACGGATGTGTTCCCATTCACACAAACACATACATACCAACAAACATTACTCTCTTGGTTTCTATGTATAAAAAATTTTAAGATAAACAAAAAATACATCCATAAAAAATATAATTTTTATTTTTATTTTTAAATAAAATTGATTTGAATGCCAGTGTATATGTAGTATGTATGTACGTATCACGTAGTACGTCTGTTTACAGTTTTACACATACATACGTGTAGAACTGTGTTGTGTGTTTGAATCATTTTATTTTATGTATTTGTTTATATAGTTGTTTTTTTTAAATATTGCCGGCTTCCGGGGAAATTTACTATGAAAGTGCTCGGGCCTCATAGTGTTAACGATGTGGTATTAGTAGTAAAACGTCGTAAAACTGATTTTTAAAAAGACTGATAATATTTTTACGTTTTATGACAGCCCTCCAGCTCTATTCGTAGCCCCCCAGTACAAAATATTTTATATGGCGACTCTGTTAGGGACCTTTTCTTCCCGTCTCTGCTCATAACCAGAGATAAAATATATGGCGATATAAAAATATTTTATATGGCGATTCTGTTAGGGACCACTGTTTTCCCAAGTTTGCTCATAACACACTCTCAGTGTGATGGTTTCCTTAAAGGTATAGACGAATTGCTTATTTTTGTATCACTTTATTGTTATTGACATCATGTTTATTTTCATTTATTTACAGGGCCGCGCCAAGCGGGGGTGTTAGGGGTGCCTAGTACCCCGGCGGCAGGCTTTGGGGGCGGCAAATAAAATATAAAATTATTACTATTTTTATGTGGTAATTTTGATGAAACTTAAATGTTATCCGCATTTTGCTTAAATACTTGTCTATTATGATTGTTGTGACCCGTCGGTAATCCGATTATTCCGATTGTTGACCAGCGACAACAATCATTTGCGCGGTAATCGGCGAGATCAAACGGGATCGGGATCGAACATGCTCTTGCACGCTTTAATTTTATAAAAACCGTCGCGTCGTTGAATTCTACACATAAAACATTTATCAATCTTGAATTTCATTAAAGTAAGTATATATAGTAAGTAAACTGGTAGCCGGGAGGCATATATTTTATTATCAAAAATGTATTACAAATAAGTTTGGCGTTTTAGGGGCGGCAATTTTTGTCTTACACCCCAGCGCAAATGTCCCTTGGCGCGGCCCTGTTTATTTATTTTTTATTTTTTTATTTAAATTGTGTGTTCGCGTATGTTGATTTATTTTATGAATTTATTTATATAAAGATGTTTATTATTTAATTCTTTAAAAAAATATTGCCGCGCTCTGAGGAAATTTACTGCGTAGGGGGTGTGAACTGTATAGTATTAACGTAAAATAAATTGCCTTAAATAATTTTATAGTTCCGTCTCTGAATTAGTCAGTTTAAGTTATGTTTATATTAAAATATTAGCAATACTACACCTAAATTCTTTTACGAAAAAATGTCCCTAAATCTGGCTCTGTTTATTTTGTTGACTGTTATTGTTGACTAGTTTTCAATAGATCTTTCTAGAAAAACTTGTACATATTAAAAAGTGAAAGAAATACAAGGTACCTAAATCAATTAAAACCAATTTTTTTCTCATACATAACTCAAACCTTTTCACTTTTTCGATGATTATGGTGGCGGGAAATGGGAGTACTAGCATGAATGATCATTAATAGCAAAGCAAAATCAAACATAAACTACTTATAATGAATATATAAATATACCTAGATCTAATAATGCATGCTAAATACTTCATAATTCATTTTAAGCTTGTCTATTATCAAATATTTTAAGCTAACAAAATGGTGACGATGGCCGAAAAAACAAAATGGCGGCTAATAAATAATTAAGTATGATTTGTTTGGAACGCGACAAACAAACGACAAACCGTTTATGAAATCGAGCAATTAAATCCTCCAGTTTTGCTAAATACATAGGGGACACAACATACAAAACATCGTAATCACTTATATTTATAGAAAGTACCGCCTCAAGCAAAGGTTCCCATTGGATCTGAAAATAAATTTTATGAAAAAAAAAAGAAAACGAAAAAAATCACTAAAAAAGAGACACTAAATTTATTTAGATCAAATTTGCGAAACAATTTAAATGCTATCAAAAGCAATAACTTTTGCAATTATAAATTACTAATAAAAATTCAAACTCGTATTTAAATTTTCCTCCATTTGAAAAAGCCGAATGATTTGATTATTAATTTTTCGTTATGTATTAATCGGTGATTGTAAGTTATAAATAATCAATTGTAAAATGAAAAAAATAGAATGTAATTTCAATAATTACCGTCGTAAAAACGAAACTTCGGTGCATTCTCAATATGCGTGCACACAAAAAGTTGTAAAAATTTCTAGTCTCATGTATCAAACATGGCCAAAATTTTGGTTAGTTGAAATGTTCATTAGGTTGAAGGTACAAAACTAAGAAATAGATCGAGCAATATTTTAAAAGTAAAAACGCAACCTAATCTATTTTTCTTTTAAATATTAATTGTTTAATAAATTAATTTAATTAAAGAAACAGTTATCATTTCTGAGATACGAGGTTGCGTCAGAAAATCATCAATATAAGCATGTTTTACTTTTTTAAAATAAACACATTTCATCAAAATTGTTTTGCAAATTTCCAAAAATATACTATATTAATTAAGTCAATTATTCTACTACTTTCTAAACAAGTAATCAGTAGGTACATATTTTAATTCAAATTTGAATAACTTACAAACGTATAGTCGGTTTGTAGTCTTGTAAAATTGAATCGTTGTGTTGAAATATTCCAGTGCGTATTGCGCGTGCGTTGTTGTAACTGAAACACAAAGAATGTGTAGAATGACATTATTTTTATTTTGTTAGAAGTTATATTTAAAAAAAAGTAATAATTTTTGTTACTCATCCAGTGTAACCCAAGTATAAGTACACCCTCAAAACGATTTCTTTGTTTAAAGATTAAAAACTCATTTGATTTGTTTTTAAATCAAAGAAATATTTTTTTTATTCAAAGAAATATATTTTCGACTAATGAAAAAAAATTTTAGAAAATATTTCTTTAAATATTCAAATTTTCAAATCAAAACTCTATTCAACTAACTACAATAAAAACAATTTTTTTTTTTGTTTTAAAGAAATAATTTTCTGATTCAAAGAAATATTTCTTTGATTCAAAAAAAAAAACAAAAATTAGAGAAATTTTTAATATTTGAGCAAAGAAATCATTTTGTGAGTGTACTATTTTGGCACACACATTTTTGTTCGACAAATAATTAATTGTCTATTCTACTATTGTCACATGCAGGGGCGCACCACCCGGAGGGCTCCAAGGGGTCCGGACGCCCTAACATTACGTGGAAATTAAGTGAAATTTATAGTGGTTTACTCAGGGGCGTAGCTACCGCCGTATCAGCCGTATCAATGATACGGGCCCCCCGGGCTACAGAGGCCCCTAACGTGTGTAAGCAAAAATTAGTAAAATGTTATCCACAATGTCACTTAATCTGGTGTTTCCCGGGAAATAAACTGTCATACGAGAGAATTTCAGACTCGGAATCATATTTAAAAGTCAAGGTATACTATTGCTGTTTAGATATATTATGTAATTTCTCAAACTAGACAGATTTCAGAGCGTTTGTGACCTGAGTAATATGTTCGAAGTATTACAACCGGAGAAACTCCTATCTTCTTCAAACGAAGTGATAAAAAACGCTTCCGGAAAACTGTCGGCTAAATACATAGTAAAGATATCTCAGTTAATCTTTATGAACTGAAACTAAATTAATTGCTCTGAAAACATGCTTAAAATCTGAAATTCAAAAAATTCATTCCATTAAGGAGCTCATGGAATTATTGCTGATAAAATTCAATAGCCTTGCATCCAGTTTTCCGGGAGTAATAACAGCATGCTTTCTATTCTTGACCCTTCCAGTCACAACCGCAACAGCTGAAAGAAGTTTTTCAAAATTAAAACTGATAAAAAATTACCTAAGGACTTCGATGAGGCAGGAACGGCTATCAGACTTGTCACTATTGTCTATAGAGGCAGAAATTTTAAAAAAACTGAAAACTTTTTCAGCTATAGATGATTAACAAATCAATTTGCCGAAAAAAGACAAGAAAAGTGTATATTTAATTTGAATTGTTTGGCTAACTCAATTTCTAGGAGGAAGCGATAACTTATAATCAATAAATATTTATTTTAATTTAATGCAAGCATTTTTGTTTCTTTTATGAGAAATCTTTATAAAGATTTGGACCCTTCATTTGGAGCCCCCCAACTAATTTTGATACAGGGCCCCTGCAAGGCACGCTACGCCACTGGGTTTACTGGTATTTTTTATTTGAAAATCGAATTTTCAGAGACGACATTTTGCTATTGTTATCGGAGAATTGCGTTATCAAAATTTTGGGTTATTTAAATTTTTATTGCACCCCGCTGCATATCTGTAGTTGTTGCGCTCCTGGCCACATGACTTAAATCAAAAATTTCGGCAATATTGATTATTAAAAATGGCGGAACGCTTACAGCTTACCTTATCCAGTGCGGCAATAAACGATAAGATATTCTGATATTCGGCAGTTCGTTGTTGCTCGTTCATCCTTTTCGGCAAAAAACCATGCAATAAATTTTTCACTTCCATTATACTATTTTCCGGTTTCTAAACATTTTGATACCAAAAAAAAAATTCAATTGACCAAAACAACAATTTGCAAATTACGGTAGAAAACTAATTAAGGTACCATCACAGTGTAGGAATTTTGAAAAAATCGATTTTTTTTTTGGCCCCATCTTAAAATACATACAAGTATGCGTGTTTTCTCAAAAATTCAAATTGAAATTCGAATTATTACGGTCGCTACGACCACGGATCAATGGATTCAGTCTAAATACAAAATTCTGTGGATCGATTGGCGCCTTTTGGCGGAATGTTATACCACTTTACATTCAGTCTTTCCACAAGCAGTGAACGTATAAGATTAATTGTTATCACGACAGTATCACATTGTTGTTGAAAAAACGATTTGAAACAATTTCGAGACAAACTTTAAACGTGTTTGTATCGAAATGCCTTTTTTAAAAACGATACCCACTCTCAAAGGGAAAATTTTTAAGCTATAAGTTTGAAATTTTGACACAATATTCTTTATTCCATTCTCTATGTATCTATGGAAGTTTTTTTCTTTGAAATCTTCCTATTTTTTCACACGGAAG
Source organism: Brachynemurus nebulosus (assembly GCA_035578155.1). Lineage (NCBI taxonomy): Eukaryota > Metazoa > Arthropoda > Insecta > Neuroptera > Myrmeleontidae > Brachynemurus > Brachynemurus nebulosus. Next base: position 6,193,367 of record JAPWDM010000008.1, read on the forward strand.
ACCGTTGAAAAAAAAAGCCTAAATTTTGTACTTTCTATTCAAACAGCCGCCATTTTTTCAAATTTCAAAAAAAAACCTCTATAGGTCCATAGGCTTATCTAGAGATTGATAATCTACACCACAAATCCAATTTTACGTAGTGGTCGGTGCAAATTTAAGGGGAAGTACGTAAAATCGGAAGATCAGGGGCGTCGGTAAGCTTTTTTTCGGGGATTGGTAAATATTATTTAACTGAATTTATTTAAAACAAAATTATCTTAAGAGACAATTTACACCTAAAATTCGGTTGTGTAGACAAAGGAAATCGAATGTTATACTAATGAATATGAGTGACGACTTTGAAGATTGAAGATTTTGACTAGAATGTTCTATTCGTCAACTAACAAAGATATCGAAAAATCGATTGCACCATTTAATTGGTTATCGAATAAAAGACGGAATAGCACATTTTGATAAATGTTCTAGAATATTTCTATTCGTTAGATAGCAAAAATTTTTTTTCAAAATTGGACATTTGGTTTACATTAGTTTAATTTCGGTTGGACAATTAAGTGGTGCAGTAGATTTTCCAATATCTTTGCTAATTGACAAATACAATATTCTAGAACATTTCTCAAAATGTGTTATTTGGTTTCTTTTTTGGTAGTCAATTCAATAGCGACGTCTGTTTTTGAATATCTTTGCTAGTTGACAAATAGAATATTCCAGAACATTTGTCAAAATGTGTAATTTGACCTCTTTTTCAATGGACAATTAAATGGTACAATTGATTTTTCAATATCTTTGCTAGTTGACAAATAAAACATTCTAGAATTTTTGTCAAACTACACTATTTGATCTCATTTTTAAAGACAAATTCAACGGTGAAGTCTGTTTTTGGATATCTCTACTAGTTGACGATTAGAATATTCTAGAATTTTACGTTACTCATTTTGCATATTACGTATACAGAATATGTGCATATATATCTGCAGTGAAATTTTAAAATTTTTAAAGGCTACGACTCCCTCTGACAATAGTACCTACGGCCCTGACTCTGGCTTGGTACATAAATTTTCACCAACACAGACAAACAACAACATATCTATGAGAGGAGAACCCCACTAAATCGCTGACGTCACTACGTAAAATCGGAGTACGTACTATTGGATGGCCACTGTATTTGGTTTTTTTTTTTCGGATGAAAACTGCGGTCGCAATCGTGGATACCAATAGCCGCTCTTTTGTAAAGACACTTTTTTCAAAAAATTACTATAATTACTTATAAAAAATAAATAAAAATGAATAAAAAAAATATTTTTGTATTGTTAAATAGTGGTATTAATCGTAAAAAAAAAATTCATCCCCATTCCCCCCTCCTAACCAACCGAAAGAAATTGCGAAATTTGACTCTATTTCGGCCGGTCACACTGTGATGGTACCTTAACTTAGGTATTTTTTTTACCTTTTGTAAAAAGTATCGTAACGGTGACATAATCGAAAATAGACCCAATTGTTGTGGTAGATCAATATAGATCGCTGAATGTGTTCGATCAATTTCATCATCATCAATATAAACACGAATTAACGGCGACCCGTTGATTTCAAATAATTTTATCAGTAATGGCGTCAAATCCGTGGGTCCTAATGAACTTGGCGGTAAATATCCACCAAGTTCATCCAAAATTTCGTAAACTGTCAATTAAAATTTCAAATTTCAAACATTATTCGAAATATTTTGATTAATTAGATACATACCAGATTGAAATGGTGTCGGCTTCTCTTGCGTTGTGATGCAACTGTTGAAAAATTGACCCAATTTTTCAAAGACCCAATTCGATGTATTTGATATAAATAAATCTGGAAAAGACAACGTTGCAACACTAAAAAAATTTATGAACTAAAAGGAAATCAGACGTGATAGTAATTTTTTTTTAAATATAAATTTTATCAAAATTAAATTTATCTATAGAGACTGCAAAAATTAATCGACTACTGATTTTCAAATAATAATTTTAATAGTGACTCTGAGTGGATTGCAGTGACGGCTCATCCATACGGACGACAGGATTACAATCCCTGCAGTTCAAAACGAAAGGTACCAGGGCCGTAACTAGGCTAGGGCATCCGGGGCATTGCCCCAGGGCCCGTAACCGAAGGGGACCCCCAAGAGAATACAAGAATTATTTCTTGGCAAATTTTATGGTCGGTATTTCTGTAAAATTAGGGTAGCAATCGACTGACAAGCAAAAAAAAAAGGTCACCGCATTTTTCCTGCGGCGTAGGGGCCCCCAATGTACTTTCCGCCCCGGGGCTCCCGAAGACCTAGTTACGGCCCTAAAAGGCACTATTCCTTAAGTTAAAGCGGCATTCTATTTTCTAGAAATTGGAAAGAAGCTATTTTTTTACTTCCGAGACAAAAAGACTTTGGAAACTAAACTTTGGAAAATTCAAAACTATTTAAAAAAAAAATAAAATAAAATAAAATAAAAACTTTGGCTAAAAAGGATAAAAAAATTAAGTTTTAGAAAATCATTAGAAAATTTTACAAACCGCCACTAATTAACACTATTTTGTAAAAATATAAATTTTATCAAAGTTATATGTATTTATCTACAGGGGTTACCAAAAATAATCGACTACTATCATACTATCAGGATCGACTTGAGGAGAGTAGGTGAGGTCTTTGGTAAAATAACGCTTTTTTGCCTGTGAACTGTATTTTCAGAGAAAAACTGTTTGCCTTTTTTGGAGGTCCATCATTTATACGTATCTCGCCGGCCCTAATTATTATATAATAGGGAAATAGTGGCTGAATAAAAATTACACTGATACTGGGTGATTTCAGGCGATAAAACAATTTGCAACTACGTCATATTAAACATCTGTCGTCAGGGCTGGATCAACGCATAGACAAATGAGACAAATGACTAGGGCAATGGTTTTTTGAAGGGTCCGGTCAAACTGTCTGTTTCTCTTTTGAATATTTGAATCAATATTTGAGATTTGTTTTAGTTTCTCACATTACTTAGTTCTATTTTACACTGAGAAAAAAATACAGTAATTTTTACTGAAATTTCTGGTAAAAAATTACTGAGCTCTCTGGTAATGCGGACATAAGTGACAGGCTAAGTAAAAACTACGATAATTTATAGTAAAAATTTAAATTACGCTACAGCTCAGTAAAAATTACCGTATTATTTATAAATAAGGTTTTTTTTTATTTATTAATAAATAATTGAATTAAAATAGTTTAAAAGGATATTGATAGAAGGGTAAGCATTAAAATCAAATTATTAATATAGAAAAAATTTTTTGTGGTTTTTTATTATTTGTGAAAAAAAATATATAAATTCTTTATTTGAAATATTACATGATAAAAATTTTTAACAATAAGCACATTATAATAATTTGTATAAAAACATATTTCAATTAACATATCAAATACTTAAATAATAATTAATTATAAAAAAAAAAAAAAAAAAAAAAAAAAAACACTTTATAAACATCCAATCACTATCAATGCTATTGGCCAACTGACGAACCAACGGTTGCCACGGTTGCTGCGTCTGTAAGTCGTGTATTGTCTAACACGCATGCTCTCTGGGCCTCAAGGTTGTGTGGTGGTTGCGTGCTTGTTTTGTTTATTCTGTTCTATGCGTTCTATGTAATACTTGGTATGCAGTGGTGCTGAAATACACACCGACTTAGTAAAAATTATTCTATGTCCAGTATAATTTTACAAAAAATTAAATAAATTTTCCCGGTGTCCACTTGAAATTTTACTACCCCATCGAATTTTACGCAGCTGTATAGGAAAAATTCTTAAGGTGTACAGGAAAAATTTTCAAATGAATCGTAAAAAATAATGTTTGAAACGCATTTTTTATATTTTTGCTTAATAATTTCCTACGGACTGGTCACTTAAGACTCGTTTACCGGAGGCAGCTCAGTAATTTTTACTGGAATTTTTTCTCTGTGTATTTTTTGTGTGCTCTATATCTTATGGAGGTGGGAGAGGTCCAGTAAGAAAAAAAGTCAAGGGCCCCAAAGTGGGTTAATCGGTCTTGTCAGTACTTTTTTGAGTATTAAAAAAATGTTTAAAACAATTCTTTAACAATAAATACATTTCTCTTGTAGCCTGAAATCATTTCCGTTATTAATTGGAATGACATTAGGTCGTGTAATATGAAATGTCGTTTTCCGACCACTTGGCCAACCATATGTAATGCAACTAAACATCGAAACTTTTTTGAGCATTAGATAAATGTTTAACCCTAGAATCATACGTTGGTCTACGAGTCAAGTTAATCATACATCGGCGTCATTTTGACGAATGGACTTTTTACGGGGAGTTTTAGAGTTTATTTGCAAAAAACATTTTTTTGCTTTACATAACAATACTACAAAAGCAAACAAAATATTTAAAAAAATTGGATTTGGAAAAATTTCTTAATATAAATATTTATTAATTTTTTTAATCTTTTTATCAAAGCATATTTTCATTATAAAAATGAAAAAATAGATAAATACATCAATTGTATCATAAAACATGTGTTTCAAATAATTAATTCATGAATTATTATGAGTCAGTGGACATGTGTGACTTTACAGAATGTGAAATGTCTCAGTCATAAATATTCCTATAGATATGTAGTTATTTCCACATTAGGCACATTTGTAAATTTTCTAAAATTTGTTAGTAATTTTTCGAATAAGATCTCAAAAAATAATAAAAATTAAAATATTTTCCACAAAATAAATTGTTAATCTTTTATTAAGTCACTTGAAACGCATTCTTTAGTTTTCGATTCAATATATTAAAACTTCAGTACTATGTCGTCTCTATAAGTCAAACAGCTGTAATCATCTTTCACATTATCATAATCATTGAATAAATTAATTATAACATGCATATCTTTAATAAATTTTAGAAAAATTAAGAAAACTTTTATATGTGGAGTACAAAATCTTTAAAAAAAAATATGGGTTAATCATACATCGTCGTCCTTTTGACGCACACTATTTCAGTATAAAAAAAAATGACAATAGCTATAAACAAAATTTATACGTCTTATGTGTTATAATAACAAATAAATTAGATAACAGCAGTTTCACAGCAAGCAGGCAACGACAAGTTGTAGTATTGGACCAGGTAGAGAAGTTCGTTCGTCGTTTTGACGAGTACGTATGATTCTAGGGTTAAAAGCAATTCTTTAACTCTGAATAGAACTCTTGTAGCCTGGAATCATTTCCGCCATTATAATTGGAACAACATTAGATCGTGTAATATGAAATGTCGTTTTCCGACCACTTAGCCGACCATGTTATTCAGATAAATATCGGCCCTTTTTTAAGCATTAGAGAAATGTTTAAAGGCAATTCTTTAACGAATTTTTTAACTCTGAATAGATTTATTGTAGCCTAGAATCATTCAATCATTTCCACCATTAACTGCAACAACATTAAGTAGTGTAATATGAAATGTCGTTTTTCGACCACCTGGTCGAGAATGAAATTCAGGTACCTAAATATCGACACTCAGGGCCGGATTATCGCGTAGAAAAATAAAATAAACGGCAAGGGGCCGATTTTTTGAAGGGTTCAGCCAAACTCTCTATTTTGAATACTTATTTGAACTACTATTTGAGATTTGTTTTAGTTTTGTTTTATTTATTGCTTTTTCTATATTTTATGTGCTCTATATCTTGTGGGAGTGGAAAGGGCCCAGTAAGAAGAAAATATCTAGGGCCCCAAAGTGGGTTAATCCGTCCCCATTTGTTGGTGACATTTTAATGTAACATTGATAATACAGTTTATTAAATATGTAAAAATTTTATAACATGAAAAAAAATTTAAGAATAATGAATGCCATAAAGCCATAAAGCATTCTTGCTTTCGAACAGGGGTCGGCAACCTTTTTTGGATGGTGGGCCATTTAAAAAAAAATTATTTTTAAGCGGGCTACACAGTCATGTATTTTGTAATTTAGTATGTAGCTTAAATAGGTCTTTTCTTAGCGAATTTTCGAATCGAAAATTCAATTATTAGAGCCACTGTCATGACGCGACTTAAGTCCGGAACTATGATAGAAATAATTTATTTTGAAATCCCTAGAAGTCGAAAATGACATTCACTGTTTGTAGTGGTGTGGGTTTGATGTTTGCATGTGTGTGAGTGGTCACACACACAACTAAATAACACGTATTAGCGGACAGAGCAACGTGCAGTTTAAGTAATAATGGTCTTAATAATACATAACAATTGTCGTGCATTCGGTAACCGACACCGAACAACTAAATGCCTTAAGCTGTGACAAACCAACAAATGACTCCAAACGATCCACACTTTTTTCATTTTAGTTTGCTTCTAGTGTTCTATGGTCAGCATTAAGTTATTGTCAAGCTGCTTGATTCATTGAAATCACCCATTACGTTCGAATGGAACTTTGTAGAACATTCCAGCGCAGGTTCTGCTTAAATTCTAAATGTTCGCGCCGGCGACTTTAACTCAAAGTTACTGGTTAAAGCAACAGAATGTCATTAACTATCGTTTGAATAAAGTTTGCGCATATTTTATTTTATTCCTGCTTCTAAAGGTAAGAAGCAGATTAAACAGAGAATCAAAGAATAACCAAGTTAAACAAAATGGATTATCCAAAAGAAATAATCGATTTTCGAAATGAATTATCAGAGAATAAAACCAGTTATCGTAAAGCATTCTTCGACGCGTTAAGAGGTGAACGTGGGTTTAATGTTTTAAAATATATTTTGGACAAAAATCCAGAATTACTTAACGAAAATAGTATATTAACTTACGCAATTTTTTATGGCTGTGATTTAACAGTGATTGATTATTTGATGTACATAAAAACGCTTTATTTAAAAGATTTGGATGAAAATTTTCATCAATTTTTAAATGAAGGTTTACGAGCAGCTAAACGTTGTGGCGATCCAGCCGTCATAAAATATTTTCGAGAAAAATTTAACTATTTTTTGCAACTGATGTAGATTAAAATGTGAGTTTATTTATTTTTTTCAACATAATTTATAAAAATTTATTAATTTTATTTATATCTTGTCCACAGTTTTGAAAACAACCGTCAAATTTTATCAAACCACTCACTGGTGTTATCAAAGATTGAAAAACCTTTAAATTAATTTATTTATTTGATTATTATTTATTTATTTTATAATTTTATCATAACTAAATATAAGTATTGTAAATTATTTAGCGAATTGTTATTAGTGACAATGGTCACATTGATCGAAACATGTTATCGAATTAAAAACCAAAAGTAATATTTTTGTGGTGTTTTATTATTTTTTTATTGCAGATACCTTATTGTTATAACTTTTTTTTTTTTGTGTTTTCTAAAGGAGAGTGAAAAAAATGGTCGATTTTTGTCCAAGCAAAAAAATGGAATTTCAAGTCGAACATTCTGGCAATTGGGGACACCCGTGCTACCAGAAATAAGATAAAAATCACATTACTGTAATATGATGAAGAATTTTTGACATTTTTTTTTTATTTTTGGTGAGAGTTTTTATCTTTCAGTACTCTATCTGAGAGTCTGAGGGACGATTATTATTTCTTGGGACTAGCTAAAATCCCTATAATAAATAGAGTCGAATATGTGTGAAATGTGTCGAAATACATTGGAAATAAATTAAATATTAACAAAAATATGCAAAAATCATTTAGTTTAACCTAGAAAGAAAAATTAAAACTTTTTAATTGTTCATTAACTCATAACATATTAACAATAATTATGTACTCAAAAATATTTACTCAAACATCTGATAATTAAGTTTGAAGCTTCCCACTCTGTTTTGGAAAGACAATGGCTGACATGTCACAACTCTATTTATTATAGGGACTCTAGGATTAGCTACCAACCTCAAGGACGAATGAAAAAAAAACTACTGCAGAGAAGCTAAGTATTAAACCACACTTCTATTTGATTTCCCAGGGCCGGATCTAGAGGGGCAGCTGGGGCACGTGCCCCGGGCACCAGGTTCTGGGGACGTCAAAATTAGGTATTTCATTAAAATTCACATAGTGTTTGAAAAATTATGAAAACTGGATCGGCTGGGACTCGAACCCGGATCTCTTGGTTACTAGCCAAGCGCCTTACCAATTAGGCCACCGACCGTTCGTTCGAATGCCACTCCAATTTTGATAATCAATCAAACACATCCTCTCTTTTAATGCGAGACGCAGTTTTACACTTTTTAATTTCAAATGTTACACGGAGAGAAAAATCCTATAATTTTTGTAGAGAAAATTTCAGAAAAATTACCATGCTCTCCTATAATCCGTGCGCGATCGACGACCAAAATAAAAAATATGTGCTAGCATGGTAAAATTTAATGTGGTGCTAACACAACTTTTATCACACTCTTATGCATATATATTATAGTTTAATTCTTGTTGTCGTACTCTTTCATTTGCGCATCTGACTCGCGACCTTATGTTGGTTGCACTGTACCTGTAAAAACATGTATACAAAAATGATTGCCAACAATATATTCTAATACATATACTAAAGATAGGTAAATAACAAAAAGATGAATTAAACGATGACATCGTCCTAAGAGAGTGTAAAAGAAACTGACTACTAGCTGTGCTAGCTGCTTGTAACACAGTCTGATAAATCAAGGTGCTTGGTGCGAACTGTCTGACAAAGTTTCTTCCACAGTCAACACCTATGGTTCGCATGTAACTCGCTGAGTGAGGTACATTTCATTACAGCGTTCCCAACACAACCAACCTTCTTTCTGTTTTTTTTCTTTCTATTATTAGCATGTTAGCATGGTAATTTTTTTAATAAAAACAATTAAAAATTATTTTTTTGTCGGTAATGGAACTTTTTACTGTGCTGTTTTACAAATTTTACGGAGATAATATTACGAAAAGAACATTCCATCCTTTAAATTTTTTATGATTAATTATAATCTTTATATTTTTACCTTACAGAATTGAATATGTTCGCCTTTTACACGTCGATTGTAGTGCTGAGCACAGTAATTTTTATAGGAATTTTCTCTCCGTGTATCGAGTGCCTGTGAAACATTATTAATGTATGGCGGACTTTTGTCCGTATTTTAAACATACACCAATATTCATATGTTCACTTAATGTCCAGCTTTGGCTGATACTTGAACACTCGATGTACCTTGGCAAATGGCCAATTCATTATGTTAATTAAAATTCACATAGTGTTTGAAAAATTATGAAAACTGGATCGGCTGGGACTCGAACCCGGATCTCTTGGTTACTAGCCAAGCGCCTTACCAATTAGGTAACTTACATTAATAATGTTTCACAGGCACTCGATAACATTCGAAATTAAAAAGTGTAACTGCGTCTCGCATTAAAAGAGAGGATGTGTTTGATTGATTATAAAAATTGGAGTGGCACTCGAACGAACGGTCGGTGGCCTAATTGGTAAGGCGCTTGGCTAGTAACCAAGAGATCCGGGTTCGAGTCCCAGCCGATCCAGTTTTCAATAGTACACTGGGTATGCTTGTTTAAATAAAAAAATATCTCACTGCCTAACATTTTTTAGTGGAAAGCGCCACCGATGTGTATAGGGAGTTAATGATCATTTATGAGAAATTAATTAATTGTGAAAAATTAGCTATTGACCACGTAACTATGATAATGCGTGTCCGGCACGCACTTGGCGAATTTTTTTGTATTTTATCATATTAAAATAACATTTTTTACTTTATATAACATGGCTATGAACGTAATAAAATCATTTTTTTTTATTAGATGTCTTAAAAGATCGTAATCGACTAAGCATTCGCGCTCGCACCTACTGCGGACTTTCAATGTGTCTGGCAAGATGTAAAAACCATTAAAACTGTCCGGCTATTGAGGTAACATTTTTTTATAGGTCCCCATGAAACATATATAAAATTTAGCTTTTATACTATAACAAAAGTATAATTATAATTTATTAAAGTTTAGGGGTGTCTGGCAGGGGGGTAGCAACTGTCATAAGTGTCCGGCAATGGATGACGAGATTTATAAAGTTATCCCGAAGAAAATATAAAAAAAAAACGAGCTTTATACTTTAACGAAATTAAGGTACTATTTTATACACCTTTACTACCTGTTACCTGCCCAAGTAACCACAACCCAAACTCTATAGTCGGTGGTCGTTCTTACCTGTATAAGGGACATGCACAGAGAAACTTTCAGCTTTTATAAAATAACGAAGGTCTGGCCGTCGTGGGCTTTTGCTCTATTAGTGCCATAACTGGACATGTATATTTTCAAAAAATTCTTGATTTTTTAATTTTAGTTCTCTGGACATTTCAAAACGCGAGGAACCGGCATCAAGTTGGAAAAATCTTGCAGTGTCAACTTCAACGCCATTTATACTCAACTCATTATTAAATTTAAAAAAAAAAAAAATTGTAATCTCAAGACATATAGAAATAATGTTGTAACTATACTTAGTTTTTCAATAAAATAATAAAAAAAGCCTGATTTTTTATGTTTTTTTGGCGAATCTCTTCATAAACTAATTGAAATTTTTTTTTAAAATTCACCTTTCAGTTGAGAATTGACATTCGATTGCATTGATGTGACGGTGAATTTATTGTTGGAAGCACCTGACGAAGTACGGCCACACGAATATTGATAAAAATCGTAACATGGCGACACGGACATGTCCATCGAAGATAATATTTGCGACGAAAGAGTTTTACAGGTGGCACTATCACAGACCGAATAAACAATTCCATCATTATCACATTTCTCTTGGACCTGTAAACAAAACAATTTAGTCGGCAATTATAAGGTACCTAAATTATAAAAATTAAAAGCTATAGGGTTACGAGAACCGCATAACTCTGATTGAACTGAAATTTTTTGATATAATATTTTTGACTTAAGGAATTTGGTACCCCCGAAACGGATTTTTCGTAACGCGGACCTTCTGAATGTCACTAAAAAACAGTTTCTGTTACCATGGTGGAAAAATCGAAAGATCGGTTCTTATAGAACATTATGAGTAGAACAAAAAAGGAAGAGTAAATTTTTTCGATATCTTGCTCAGTTTTCGAGATATTACGTTTCAAAGTTTTAAAACTGTCTTGAAAGGCTACACTTTCAATTTGTGTATAATAATTTCAATTGAAATAAAGAAATATGTGTTGACTTATTTTTTCTGTAATCAAAGAAATATTTCTTTGAATCAAAAAAAAATTTTCTATGATTCCCAGAAAAAAGAAAAAGGAAATTTTTAATCTTTGGACAAAGAAATCGTTTTAAAAATGTAGTCTTGAAAAAAAAATTAAAATTAGAAAAGAATGTTATTTTTTATTTTTGGGTAAAAAATATCTATTTTGGGTTTTTAGCGTCTAATCATCCCAAAATTATTTAATTACCCTTTTCCCGAAAATAAGGTTCTGGTGGTTTAACCGGCCAAAGATGAAAAAATTTATTGAAAATAAACATTACACCATACATTATCCAACGATCAAAACTAAAGTTTAGCCGGGTAATTTCAACATTAGGTATGTAAGTACGTGACTCGAATAATAGAAACGAATAAGATACGATTTGTACGTTATTACTAAAAATTTGGTGGACGACAGTTTTAAACTTTGAACCACTGCGCATCCAAATCTCAAGTTTCATCCTAAAATTCACGGACAGTAATTTGTTTGGGCCATTCGAAAATATAATTTTTGAATAAAAATACCAAATTTTTAATTAGAGGCGTGGCCATAAGGACAAAAATGGTGTTCTATGCAAAAATGATACATATCCAGATCGTTGAAATATGGATGGCGGCCAAGGGTTCACTGCGCATACTCAATATACGTTATATAATGGGGTTGACTTAAGATCTATAGTTGATGAAGATTTTGTATGTACACAGAATCATATCGTTCTGGTGAACAAGGACCGAATTGTATGTCCAAATGTGTATATTATTTATAATAATATCAGTAATACACGTTCTCTCTCAACCATCTATATTCTTTGTGTGCCCTGTACATAAATTGTTTATGAACTTTATGAATAACCGGCTTAGCAGGTAAAATAATAACTTAAGTAAAAAATCCCTCCTCAAGTGTTTAACAGTCCATTTCACACTTCTGCTTGCCAGAACGAAAAGCATAAAAGAACCAACCAATCAAAAATTAGAAAAAATGTACCCCACCTTTTAAATACATAGATATCATTTTATTGGTCAAAGAAAAAGAACTTAAGGAATATTCTAGCCTACAAATTGGAAAAAGTCGATTTTTCTTTTTTTTCATATTTTCAAAGTTCAAACCTTTCAGAATAAGCCTGTAAAAGGAATTACAGAAATTCGAATTATTTTCGGAGTTATGGTGATTTTTGCCTGTGTACTGTGTATCTTTTCAGTGTTAAATTCAAATTTTTAATATATATTACTCCAAACTACTTTTTTCGATAAGGTTGACATGATATCTCAAGTTCTAATGCACCGATTTACTTGGAATTTGGTACAAACCTTCTTAATACTATCAAAATTGATCCGAGGTAGGGGTTTTCTTTTTTACTGTTTTTAAAAAATTTTCAAAGTTAAAAAAGGAGGCGAAAAAATGATTTTGTTTTAAATGGACGCCATTTTGTGAAAAAATTTAATTTTTCAAATCGACTACGCCCAACTAATTCTACATCCTTGTTTATTAAGAATTAACTAAAATTTTATGTTTCAGATCACCAGGAGGGTTGGAATCACGTCAACTAGGAGGCACCTTTTTTTTGAGTCCCCACTTTATCGGCCTTCACCGATTTCAATTTTGAATTTTTTTTTTTAATTTTCATACATTTTTCCACTTTTCAAATATCAGTAAAAAACTGTTAAAAAATGGATACTAAAATGTTTAATTTTTTTTTTATTAGCTATACGCCCGTAAAATCAACCTCAAAATCGAGCCTCTAGACTAGAATAATACCCCCTTAAGGATTTGATGAGTACAGAAACTATTTTTTTACTAATATTCCGGATATACGAATATTCCGGAACTCCCTATTATGAAGGACTAAAATATATAGTCCCGGAACTGCAAAAAAGTATTTTTTTCCAACGGTTTAATGTCAAATAAAGTGCAGTAGAACTTTGATTAGCTGTCACTCGATCATCTGTCAGTTTTTGATATTCATCAACGCCTAATAAAAAAAAAAACGCCGTGAGCAGCGGAGCCCCATCACGGAAGTCGAATTTTTCCTTTCATCTTCGGTATTGAATGTCTACAAGCGAAATGTAATTGAAAGTCCACAAGCGATTTGTCACTTTGGTGGTTTCAAAACTTATGATGAGTGTCCGGTTGATCGGGGCTTTAAAAAAAAGTTTTAAGTTTTTAAGGGCTGAATCTCAGTAAATTTCAATTTTGTGCCGATAGCAGTTAGCAGGGAAAAAGCCAACACAATTCGTACGAGGGCATTCCTACCCATGCTTATCCGCCAATTGCCTTTGTGTTTTATTTTCAAATATTAAAAAAGGAACTTAAATAGTAAACTGGAAGGCCTGTACACAAAATTTCAGCCCTCTAGGTTTATTTGGAGAGATTTTGACCCAAACAAAACTGTTGAAAAACAAGAAAAATCATGTTCTTTTTGGTATAAAAATGGGGGGGGGGGGGGGGGTAGGGGTTAAAAGTCGAGACCCCCAAAAGGCACCCCCTTGATACTAGCTCAATCCGAATACAAAATTTCAGCCCTCTAGGTTTATTTGGGTGACCTGTGCGAGTGGTACAAACTTCGAAAACGTCGAAAAAGCATGAAATTGTAGCTTAAAAATGAGGGGGGTGGGGGTAAAATACTTAAACCTTCAAAAAGCACAACCTAGGTACGAACTCTATCGACACACCGAATTTCAACCCTCTACGTTAATTCTGGGGGGGCTGGAGGCGTGTTAGATCCAGCGAAAATCGTTTTTTCCCCCTCCACTCCTTCCAAATCATCCTAGGAAGCTGAATTTTGGATATGTTGTAGATAATTGACCGAAACATTATTTCCAACCGGTTTGGAAAAGTTTTATTGTTTTAGCGCTCTCCCCCCCCCCCACCGCCCCCCTAAAGGCTGGGTCGAGTTAAAAATTTGCCCAAAATTTGACCCCATTTTGATAGTATGAGGTGCCTCAAAAATGAGCCCCACTTACCAAATTTGAGCTCTTAACTTCCGTAGGGGGCCCTACACATATTAAAAGGTGGCGGGAATATATATATATATATATATATATATATATATATATATATATATATATATATATCAGACATTTTTTGTTCTACATAATCGTGTTCTACGGGTCCGAAAACGGATAGCGCCCCTACTCTCGCCTCTCGCCGTTCTTACCGTATAGGCTGTATAAGTCTAATTTTTTCAAGGAAAAATTCGACTAAAAAAAAATACAGTCTTTGGCATTATGTATACAAACCTAGTTTCCAAACCCATGCAAATCCAATAGAAATAGAAATAATTTGTTAAAATAAAGAATTTAAGTATAAAGAGTATGAAATTTTCTTTGTATCTTGAAGTTTCTTTCATTATAATCTCAAGTTTATATAAATAACTTTGTAAAATTAAATATATTAAATATGTATTATCAACCTATAAACATTTTCATTTTAATTTCCGCCCCAAAGCTAGCAATGAAATCAATTTATTGAGAAATTTCTTTATCCGTATAATTCACAGTTCCGATCCTGACAGTGACAATTAATCGAAGTTCTATTGTACTTTTAATGTAAAACACCGCCAAAAATTATCTACACTAACTATTGATAAAAAATGTTGTACCTATATTTCAAAGAAATGATTTCTTTCAACAGTGTTAAATAATTATTTCAAAAAAATTTTTTTGTAACACTAAGTAGTTTTTGTAACACTACTGAAAGAAATCATTTCTTTGAATGAAACAGCATTCTTTTTTTCTTGTACATTTTAAAGAACATTGACATTCAAGAATATATTTTGTTAACGCTTCTGAAAGAAATTATTTCTTTGAATCAAATAACGTTCTTTTTTTCCTGTACATTTTAAAGAACATTGATATTCAAGAATATATTTTGTTAACACTTCTGAAAGAAATCATTTCTTTGAATCAAACAACGTTCTTTTTTCCTATACATTTTAAAGAACATTGACATTCAAGAATATATTTTGTTAACACTTCTGAAAGAAATCATTTCTTTGAATCAAACAACGTTCTTTTTTTCCTGTACATTTTAAAGAACATTGACATTCAAGAATATATTTTGTTAACATGCACTACTGAAAGAAATCATTTCTTTGAATCAAACAACGTTCTTTTTTCCTATACATTTTAAAGAACATTGACATTCAAGAATATATTTTGTTAACACTTCTGAAAGAAATCATTTCTTTAAATCAAACAACGTTCTTTTATTCCTGTACATTTTAAAGAATATTGACATTCAAGAATATGTTTTGTTAACATGCACTACAGAAAGAAATCATTTCTTTGAATCAAACAACCTTTTATTTTAGTAAATAGAAACACTTTACTTTGCAAGTTACCACTTTTATTATGCTAACGAGCACGAGCTACTGAGATTATACTTCACAATAAAAGTGGTATTTTGCAAAGTAAAGTGTTTTTATTTACTAATATCAAATATGGAATACCATAAAGTAACGCTCAAAATCAAACAACGTTTTTTTCCCTATATATTTTAAAGAACACTGACATTCAACAATATATTTTGTGAACACAACTGAAAGAAATCATTTCTTTGAATCAAACATTTCTTTTTTCACATTTTAAAAAATATTAGCACAACATATTTTGTTTAAAAAAATAAATAATCACAGTTGTTTACAAACCTGTGGGAAACAATTTCTAATAATACCACCTTCTGGCACACTACTAATTAAAAACAACACAGGTGACGCGACCAACAGCGACGTCACCAACAGTGTGGCAATTGTCAGTCCCGCCTTGTGGATGCTATTGTTTTTACGGAGCCACGAACACGGAATACAACACAGCCACGAGCCACCGCCACTATTTGTCGTATACAAGGCACACGTATCCTGCTGTTGACTGGTGTCACCGGCACGTTCTCTGGGCGATATCGAAAATATTGCTGCTGCCGGATTGCTACTGCTATTACTGTGATTATTGGAAGTTTGTTGTTGTTGTGTGCCGGCACTAACGTTTGTGCCGTTATTGTTTGTGTGTGTCGCGGTGTCCGACGATGTTGTCACCGGGTTATTGTTTTCCGACACGCATACGATACGATTTGTGTCACCCATTGTTATTCAGTGTGTGTGTACATAGGTATGAACTGATGACTAGAGTTTTTTTGATGCTGTTTGTATATAGAGCTTTCAGTTTGTCCCCCCGCTATACATTGTAGTGTCTGTGTAGCTCTGTTTGCCCATATAGCTCTTTATTTAATCAATATTTTATGTTTACTGTGTAATACGCTGTGTGTACCGGTGGACAGCGCGCGGTACCAGCCGTTTAAGTTGTGAAGATGCCAGTTTTACAACGATTACATTTAACCCTTTATAGTTAAATCAATTTTTGCCAGACGATCAACCACTTGGCTTACTTCTGTAGATGATATCACTCCCAGAGTACAGACGTACAGCAACTATCTCTATCGTGTAATCTGCAGTGTGCATTTCTGTGCACATTACGCTACTAAATAGTTACTGTCTCACAAGGAAAGGGCAAGAAGTCGAAAATTCAAAAAAATCTGAAACTTTGTCAGTATATAGAGGGTGGCTACCTAATAACATAAAAAATATCAGTTGCTGCTAAAAAACATTTTTAAGGGGTGAACCAGCCCCTCAAAGTTGGAACACAAAAATCTAAAAATCGATGAAATTTTGTTTATGCGTACCTTAAAAAGTTCTAGTAACAAATATAACATTATTTTTTGCATTTTCACATTTTTAAGGGTTGAAACCACTCCTCAACTCTGTACTTAAAAATTTAAAAATTGATGATATTTTGTTTATATATACTATACAGAGCTCTAATAATAAATATAACATTATTTTTTGCATCTACAAATTTTTAGGGGTTGAAACCACCCCTTCATACGTGTACTTAAAAATTTAAAAATTAATGATATTTTGTTTATATATACTATATAGAGCTCTAGTATAAATATAACATTATTTTTTGCATCTACAGATCTTTAGGGGTTGAAACCACCCCTTCATGTGTGTACTTAAAAATTTATTAATTTATAATATTTTGTTTACATATACTATACAGAGCTTTAGTAATAAATGTACCTAACATTATTTTTTGCATCCACAAATTTTCAAACCACCCCTTCAAGTGCGTACCTAAAATTTTAAAAATTGGCGATATTGTGTTTACATAGATACCTAACGATAAATATATTATAAATATATTCTTTCACACAGTTATAGGGGGTGAAAAACATATGAAGGGGTGGTTTCAACCCCTAAAAATTTGTAGATGCAAAAAATAATGTTATATTTATTATTAGAGCTCTGTATAGTATATATAAACAAAATATCATCAATTTTTAAATTTTTAAGTACAGAGTTGAGGAGTGGTTTCAACCCTTAAAAATGTGAAAATGCAAAAAATAATGTTATATTTGTTACTAGAACTTTTTAAGGTACGTATAAACAAAATTTCATCGATTTTTAAATTTTTGAGTTCCAACTTTGAGGGGATGTTTCACCCCTTAAAAACGTTTTTTAGCAGTAACTGATATTTTTTATGTAATTAGGTAACCACTCTCTATATACTGACAAAATTTCAGATTTTTTTGAATTTTCGACTTCTTGCCCTTTCCTTGTCAGTAGCAGTCGCTGAGTGTAGGTCAGTCAAACAACAATGGATTTGATTGTTGTTAGCATTGTAGAACCCCCACACGTAGCGTTGTGGTATCACACATATGTATGCGAAGCAGGGTCACGGACGGCCACCACCATCTTCGATTACTCACACTAACACAGTTTACCGCACAAATACAAAGTAAACACCGTGCACGTATACAACATATTTTTTATCTCTTACTGGTTACGCTGGTTCCAGTAGTATGGAGATAGGTATGTTATCTCTAGTGCTCTATGATATCACTCTATAAGAGTATATATTATACTCCAAGGGACTAAAATGACTTTTGATACCGAGTGTGAAGTTTATCGCCAGAGCGCTTGTAAACATATGATTAGGTATTTAGGTATATATCGTTTTTTGCAATTCTGGATAATTCAATAAAAATTCGGCAAGTGCCTATTCAACACGCATTAAGTCAGCATTTCATAGTTCACCAGCTAGACCACCAGCCCATGTGTTAATTCAGTGTATAAAGAGTGTGTATATAAAATTTTATCGAAATCGGTGCAGCCGTTTCTCAGCTTGATTATACAACAAACATCTAAACATTCAAACTTTCACATTTATAATATTATTAAGATTAAAATTAGCCTTTCGTTTGTTAATAACATGAATATCTAAACCGTTTACCTTTTTATATGACCGTTTAAAAATTTCAATAGTATTTAAAAAACAAGACTGCCTCTTAAACTACGTAAGATTCGACACTGATTATTAAAAAGCGATTAAGTGCGAATAGACCACTTCACGCGATGACAGAAATCACAAATTCATAAGGATTTTGTTGTATTAGAACTATGAAATCTTAAAATTGTAAAAATTAAGGAGAAATTACTTTATGTTATTTAAATTGTGTAAAATAATATGACATCAAGTATACTGTAGACAAATTACACAAATTTGACAAATGGAATATAACTGTTTGTCCCTATCTACAAGTTTAAATTTTGTCCATTTAGTTAAATAAGTAGTTCATTACCTAGCAACGTAATTTAATTTAAATTTCACTTGATGGTGTTCAGAGTAAGGATGATCGATATTAGAAAAACATCGATGTTAACATCGATTCAAGAGTATCGATATACAATATATATATCAAAAGAAAAACATCGATGTTCGAAAACGTCGATGTTTATGTAGCAAAGTAAACAACCATTATAATCTATTACACCGATATATCATTAAAAATTAACATTGCCAGTATTTATTTGGTACACTTTGCAAAAAAAGTAGCTTTGAAGTTTCCCTTTTAATCTGTTTCTTTGTTGATACAAATGCTGCCCAGCTTTTGAAAAAAGTCTCTCTGAAGCTGTTGAAGTTGCTGTGAAATACAAATATTTAATGGCAATTTTTTTCAAGTTTGGATGAGTGGATCCTAGAATTTGCTATATAAAAGTAATGGATCTTGTTTTAAATCAGCGACAGGGCTCTATAAATACTGGATAGGTTAGAGTAATATCGATGTTTCGATATTATTCTCATAACATCGATGTGTCGATGTTATCGAGGGCATAACATCGATGTTTTTACATCGATATTTTCCCCCTAAACATCGATGTTTTTCTACCATCGATGAATATCGATCGTCCCTAGTTCAGAGCCGGCGAGAGAAATGAGAGGTGCCGGGCACAGCAAAAAATTTTTAACAATTTTTTTCCGAAAAAACAATTAGTGAGCAAAAAAGACTGTTTTTGAAATACAGACCAGCGAACAAATAATTACGTTAGTTAAAATCACATAGTGATTGAAAAATTATAAAAAAAAAAAAAAAAACTGGATCGACCGGAACTTGAACCGAAGATCTCTTAATAACTAATCAAATACCGAAAAACAAGTACGCAACTCGAGTTATAAGTATTTGACTCGAATGAAACTGTAACTCAAGTCCCATCACCACTATAAAATAAGTATTAAAACACTTAATTGTGTAAAGAGCTTTGCTAACAGTACCATTAGAGCACATTATAATACTTAACAATAAAATTACGCTTAATAATCAAATATGTCACGTAATTACATATTCCACCTTACAGTTATGGACAAAACAACTACTACATACGTCTTACAACCACTAAAACCAGCAGTCAGCATAGTTTTCGTACAATGAACAGATTGCAAATGGCATTATATCTGTGTACACTGACATCTGGGGCGGAAATGATACCAGGCTACGAGATACTTCCATTTAAAATTAAAGAGTTGCTTTTAAACATTTCTCTAATGCTTAAAAAAGTGTCGATATTTATTTGAATTACATGATAGACCATATGGTCGGAAAACGACATTTCATATTACACGACTAAATGTTATTTCAGTTAAAAGCGGAAATGATTCCCTAGCTACAATACTTATTTGAATTTAAAATTAAAGAATTGCTTTTAAGCATTTCTCTAATGCTTAAGGAAGTGTCGATACTTATCTAAATTACATAATTGAGTGGCTGTAATAGTTGAATTTTCAGTTCTGAAATTCGCTAAAACAGTGAAGTATAGTATCATTTGATAGAATAAGGTCTCTTCTTCCCAAAAAAAAACTATAATTGAAGTTGACTTCTTGAGAAATTGTCTACAACGCAATAATTTTTATCGTTAGAAACAAAAGTTGGCGCGTTTTACTCGATATTAAAACACGCAGTTCATTTTTCTAGGCAAAATGTTTTACATACATGTGATAACACTGCATAAACTATGCAGAATATTTAAAATTTTATTACATTAAAAGAAGTGAAATTTTTAAAAGAAAAAAGTTAAATATGTACATTGTGGATATTTAAAGTTAGATTTTTTATTACCGAAAAATTGAACAAAGATCAAAATTTTGGAAAAAACGGAACTATCCCATTCAAAACAAGACGTAGAGTCGCCTTACGTCAAGAAAGAAAAATAAATAAGAGAGTGTAACAATTATTTCTTTTATAACTGTATAAAATTGTAAATTCAATTAAGCTCATTTTTTTTATTTGATTGCTAACATCAGCAATTCAACATTTTTATTCTGAAAGACATTCACCACATTTACTTTTTACTATTATCCCTAAAAATCCAATTAAAATTTTTTCGGGAATAAGATTTTAAGAAAATCAATTTTTTCATTAAAAAAAAAAAAAGAAAAAATAACAAAATCTATTTGACAAAAGGCATTTGACACAATTTAAATTTATTATCTACCTATGACATATTTGACATTTTTTATTATTAATTTTTACTATATTTTAATTCATTTATTATTTTAATTAAATTATATATTCAAAAAATAAGAATCTCCAACTAACAAAAGGTACTCTTATATATTTTTATCTACTTTTTTTGAAATTTTTAAACCTATCGTATTAATGTATCATATAATATAATTTTCAATTAAATTCCTATAAATAATTGCGAATGAATTTGAAAATCAAACATTTTCTAATATAAATTCAAATTCAAATTCAACTCTTGCAGCATTTCAGCTACAGTTATTAAAGTGTTACGTGTGAATAGCTGCATCTTCAAGATGTAAAATTCGCCAAGAGCTCGAAGTATTATCACGCGAAGAGAATGTCAGTCACACCTACATCTTGCCCGGAATCACCAACACCCGAATGTGATCAAAATCCGCCCGAGTTCTGTTTACTTCACATATTACTTATAATTTTGCTCATTTTATTACTTTTAGGTATGCAAACATGTATAAATTTAATTTTTAAGGAATGGAGGGTAGATATCAAGAGGACTATCTTGGCCGGAAAACAATAAAAAAATAGTTCAAAAAGTGTCCCGTTTTAAGTACTAAGTAACAGTTCAAAAACTCGCCAGAATAGCGCTAGAGTAGCAAAAGAGTATAGTGATTTTTTTGTGTTGAGTTTTATAAAAATTTTTAAAATAATAAAACTATTATATTTAACAATTATAATAAAAAACAATAATTACATAACAACGCGGATGTTTTTCTTTCCTTGTTTACTTCTCTAAATTTACCCTTTTGCTACAGTAGCGCCGCCACTATTTACCCCTTTCTATGGACACTTTTTGATACGGAGATGGTGCTCCTGATATCTACCCTCCATATTTTAGAGCTTCTACACACTAGTGACGTTAAATGAAACTTTATGTAGAATTCTAACTTAACTGCTCATAGGCATATGAAGGTATTTTTGTACATTCAAGTTCATGAAAAGGTAACGTTCGTGGTGACTTTTATTGTCACTAACAATAAGGCCCGATTTACATTAACGCTCCGCTCTCGGTACGATATCGCTCCGCTCCCGGTTCGATAAAATATTCTTACACAATAAACGAATAAACAATGAATGTATTCACATCATTGCTCTGATATCGGTCCGATGTCAGTAACGGTTCGCTCCCGTTCCAATGCCACTCCAATATCAATACCACTCAGGTAATGTTTTATCGGAACGATATCAGACTTGTTATGGATTGTACCTATAGTGCAAAAACATTTTTTTGATTCCACTCCACTCCGCTTGCATTCAGTTGTTATTAAAAGATATTTGTATCGAACTGAGACCGAACTGGGAGCGTACCTACAGTGGCATTATAATGTGAACACAACGAATAGCTACCAGCACAATATCAGCACTGTAATGTAAACACAACAAGATTATATCGGAGCGAGAGTGGAGTGGGAGGGTGTCGTGAGCGGAGCGTTAATGTAAAGCACGATTTACATTAACGCTCCGCTCTCGGTACGCTCCCGCTCCACTCTCGCTCCGATATATTCTTGTTGGGTTCACATTACAGTGCTGGTATCATGCTGGTACCTATTCGTTCTCTATTCACATTATAATGCCGCTCTGGGTACGCTGCCAGTTCGGTCTCAGTTCGATACAAATATATTTTCATAATAACTGAATGCAAGCGGAGTGAAATGGAATCAAAAAAGTGTTTACACTATAGGTACAAGCCATAACAAGTCTGATATCGCTCCAATAAAATATTACCTGAGTGGTATTGATATTGGAGTGGCATTGGAGCGAGAGCGAACCGTTACTGACATCGGACCGATATCAGAGCGATGATGTGAATACACTCATTGCTTACTGTGTAAGAATATTTTATGGAATAGAGAGCGTAGTGATATTGTAAGTAGAGCGGAGCATTAATGTAAATCGGGCCTAAATTGGCGCAAACGTGTAAACAGGTAACAATATCCACAATATCCATTTCGAGTTTCACGTGGTAAAAATCGTAAAAACAGTTTCATCCAACGTCACAAGATGACGACACCTCTTATTTATTATTTCATTTTATTGTGTAGAATCCCTAAGAATCTTCTCACAATGAATAACGTCAGAGGTAAAGAGTAACGCCATCTAGTGACCTTGGTAAAACTTTAACTAATTTAAGTAATTTTCAAATATAAAAGCTTGTGGCTCTTATAGTGGCCTAGCACTAATATCTATTGCTTTAAACAGCAAGTTGCTGATAATATACTTTATTAATTAATAATTTTATAAGGCCAAGAAAATGGAATATTATGAATGTCATAGAGCAGGGGTCGATCGCGAACAGTTCGACAGTCGATCGCAGACATTTTAAGTAATTTACTAGGTTAATTTAAAATCTTTTAATTCAAAATGTCTACTAAAAATTTAGCAAACGATGAAACATGAATTTCCGATGAGTGGCCTTCGAGTAGCCCAAAAATAGCAAAATTATTTATGTAATAACCCAAAATAGCCAAATATAATGTCGCTCCAAAAATACAGTCTTCCCTTAAAAAAAAATTTATGCCAGAAATTTATTAATCATTGCACGTTACATTCCGTAATAAAATTATTATTACGAAAGTGTCCGACCGACACTAGTTTTTTAATCGAAACCGAAACCGAATTTCGGTCGTGGGTCGCTGTCTTAGTTTCGGCCGAAACCGAAACCGAAAGTTTCTTGTAAGGCAATTTTTTACTACTTTATTTTAATTTCTATGTGTTTAAAAAGCCCATATTTGAGTAATAATTAGTTATTTAATAAAAATAAAGAAAAATTTATACATAAAAAAGTTTTTTACTTGCTATTTTTTATTTAAGTAACTCAGATCACAGCCAGATTAACCCTCTGTTGCATAGGCGCCCATATGAGAATTTGTAGGGGGGACGGGCTGAAACTTGGATAAGGAATATTGGATGACGGAAACTGATTTGTAAGTAGCCATAAAAATTCCCAAATTTCGGTATTTTCCCCAAAAATAATATAGGCGAGCAAAGAAAAACCTCATTTCCCTTTCTCTGGGTTTGTCTTTCCAAAATGTTTCCCCAAAAATAACACTGACGCGCAAATAAAAAAAAACGTAGTTTCCTTTTCTCCGAGTCCCTTTTTTCGAAATTTTACAGCAAACATAACCAAAGAGGGGGGCCATGAATTACGAATAGTGCGTATTTTCCACAAAAATAGCAGTCACACGCAAAAATAACGTCGTTTTACTTTCCTCCAGCTCCTTTTTTGGAATTTTTTTCCAGCCATGATTAGCTAGGGGCGCGCGGTCCCCCTGGCCCCGAGTATGGGCGCCCTTGCACTCTTGGGCCCGAACCATTTTCTTCTTACCGGGCCCCCTTTCTCTCTCCCCCGAGC
This sequence comes from Brachynemurus nebulosus, assembly GCA_035578155.1. NCBI lineage: Eukaryota > Metazoa > Arthropoda > Insecta > Neuroptera > Myrmeleontidae > Brachynemurus > Brachynemurus nebulosus. Next base: position 6,217,766 of record JAPWDM010000008.1, read on the forward strand.
TGGATTTACCTATGGATTTACCTATGGGGCGTTTCCCAGATAAAAGGTTTTCACTACTACTTTTGTCAAAATTTTCCCGAAAAATAATCGTAAATATTGATTCACATATTCAAAATAGGTAGTTTAACCGGGTCCTTCAAAGAATCGGGCCCTAGACATTTGTCTCATTTGACTATTCGGTGGTCCAGCCTTGAGTGGTGTATATAATTATTGTCATGAAATTTCCAACAAATCATAGTAAAAGTAAACTTTAGTATTAACAATATTAATTGTAGTACTTAATGCCGATACATAATGCCGATCGTTTCACGGACGGAATTTTGGTTTCGGTCGTAGTTCGGCTGTTTTGCTGCCGAAACCAAAGCTAAACCAAAACTACAATTTTTCGCCGAAACTGGCCGAAACTCGCCGAAATTTCGGTGCCATATTACAATGAAAATTTGGAATTATGGTAACCCTATATTTCCCTAATGGGCATTTGACATGAAAGATACTTTATTTGTTTTTAATTTAACTCATTTCTCGGAATCGATCGTGCATAAATAAGAAAAATTAATGTCGATTATACCAGTATTAAGTTTGCCCACCCCTGTCATAGAGTATCTTTACTTAGGGCCTATTCGTACCGCACCAAGTCAAAGTGTCTTGCTCTTACTTTTAAGAACATTACACTTGTTTTGAAGAACTTTTGTCTTACTTTGGAGATATTTGTATGTTCCTGTCTCACTTTCCGTGTTCTTGAGAGAAGGGTGAAGGATATGTACGATGTATACGATTTATAGTCAGTAATAGCGTTCGGTATACATCCATTGTTTCATGGCATTCATAATTACCAGCTTTATAAAAATTTTATTTAATAACACCAACAGATGTCAACACTAGGCTGCTGCAACTACTGGGCTGCGTTCAGAAACGCTTACCCGGTGACACCCGGGCGATATTTGATTACCCATAACGTTTAAAAATCACTTAGGTCAAATTAAAGACATTACCAACACTCGTTCAAAAATAACTATGATTTTAACCCAGGGTGACTTTTAATCGCCGCGGTCTGGACTGGAGTGACTTAGGGTAAAATGTTAACTCATGCGCAGTAATGCTCTACTTGACATTTCAACATACCTACAACATAATATGTGTATTTCAAACGGTTTATTATAATTGTACTATATTATTAATTTTAGCTTGTTAGGATTTTAAATACAAAAACGAAAATTACGTAGAAATATAAAATTGTTAATGAAAAAAAGAGGTTATGTTGTATTTGTAATTCTCGATATCGTTCAAATATTAACACATACGGCGTGACATCCTAACGCTATTCCGACAATCACCCTATCAAAACACATTCTACCTTCACCTTTTATTCCTGAACGCAGCCCTGCAACTCTTTACGTCTTGCGTCATGCGTTGTGACAAAATCTGAGTCGAGTGAAACGGTAGAATTATGGAGGGTAGATATCAGGAGCACCATCTCCGTATCAAAAAGTGTCCATAGAAAGGGATAAATAGTGGCGGCGCTACTGTAGCAAAAGGGTAAATTTAGAGAAGTAAACAAGGAAAGAAAAACATCCGCGCTATTATGTAATTATTGTTTTTTTATTATAATTGTTACATATGATAGTTTTATTATTTTAAAAATTTTTTATAAAACAACACAAAAAATCACTATACTCTTTTGCTACTCTAGCGCTATTCTGGCGAGTCTTTGAACTGTTACTTAATACTTAAAACGGGATACTTTTTGAACTATTTTTCTATTGTTTTCCGTACAAGATAGTCCTCCAGATATCTACCCTCCTATTCTTCCCAATAAATAGAAATTTTTAAGGTTTAATCATTATTCTTTAAAATTGTACAGGATTGCTTAAAGCCCTGTTGGGACTATGTATTGCACCCATTGCAATATGCGGATTAGCCACAATCATACCGCATCCACATGAAATACGTAAATATCGTGAGCCGGAATTAAAAAATAAAATTCCGGTTTATGATGATACCGGTTGGCCGGTACATCCGGATACGGGTGAACGCACTGTTCGGCCATTATCATGGTAAGTACCCGCAACGTCACAAGTAATTTATATTGTTCATTATTTAAATTTTCCTTTATTTTCCAGTCCTGCAGAATTTTTTACGAATCTTTTCTTTTTCTTTTTGTACCCACTGGCACTTTTATATAAATTATTCTGTTACATATGTTGTTGTCGTTGTTTTAAATTGCCAAGAAACGATTCCTGCGAATGTTTCGAATGGGTCAATACAATCATTTGTACTGAAGATGTTGAAAAGGTAAATTCAAATTTAGTATCAAAATGGCGTATTTCCTTTTATAAATATGACTACTTCAACAATGGCGCCACGTGCTTAATTTTGATAAAAATGAAAAGAAAAATTTCGGAAATATATACCATGTGAGTTTTTGAGAGTTGCCATTTTTATTACAGCCAAATTTGTATGGTAGAAATGGTACTGGAAAAGGTTCTTTTCTTGGATGTAATAGAAATGTAACCAAAAAAAAACACTGTCGGTTGAAGTAGCCTCAAGTACATATGCATATTTTTACCGCGTAATTGATATATTTAAAAAAATTCAAAATTTTAAAGTAAAAAAATTTTTTTCCTCATTTATGTTGTTAATTAATGCATTAGATCAATTTTATCGAAAAATTAATATATAGTCTCATTTAAAAATTTTCTAAGTTTGTATCATAGCTCGAAAACCATAAGAGCTATAAAGCTCCTGATTATAGCAATCAGTTGCCCCCGTCGATATCTACAACTCTTATTTGAACAATTTTTCGATTAAATCAACGGTTTGGCTGTAATAAAAATGGCAACTCTCAAATAACTCACACGGTATTTCGCTCTCAATTTCATTAAACTCTTTAAAATTTTGCTATTAAAAAATGTATTTCAGAGAAATTTATTGTCACCCGATCGTGGATCAGAGCAACAAACGAAAAAATCTCCGAGTAACATTTCGAAAACCGGACGAAAAACAAAAAGAAAACCATCAAGACACACAAAAAGTGAACCGGAAAGTTCAACAACAAAAACATCAATGACAAAATCCACATATGATGATACAGATCAAGAACAACAGGACACAAAATACGTTATTGATACGTTAAATAAAAGCAAAGTGTCATTAAAAACTGATAAAAAATAAATTTCTATATTTTATATCCTAGTATTTATTATAAATATAAATTTTTTTTAAAATTGTTTACATTGTGTATTAAACAAAATACAAATAAAAAATAAATTAGATAAATTATTTTCAAATTAATTTACGTTACGTAAAATATATACCCTTTTGAACATCCTTTCGAATTATTTATAACTAGCTCGCCCGCATTGAAATCAATCCCCCCGCTTTGTGTTCCCCCTTCTTCCCCCGGAAACTTTCAATCGGAATTAAACTATCCCGACCAAAACTATTTAAAAATTATTACTACTTAGTACAATATTCAATTTATTTACATTTTGTTACTATAGTTATGAAATTATGAAATATGTAAACTTACGTAATGTGTGTACATGCTCAAAATGGTTTTCCCATTTTCCTATGGGAATGGGAAATTTTTCCGAAATGAAAAGTATCTTAGATATTGATTAGATAAAAATTTATCATCACACCAAATTTCATTAAAATTTGTCCAGTAGTTTTTACGTAATGTGTGTACATGCTCAAAATGGTTTTTACATTTTCCCGTGGGAATGAGACATTCTCCCGGAATAAAAAGTATCTTAGATATTGACCCAGGTAATAAGTTATCATCACACCAAATCTCATTAAAATCCGTCCAATAGTTTTTGCGTGATGCGTGTACAGACAGACAAAAATTTTAAAAATCACTGTTTTGATATCTACATCAACCATCGATAACTATTTATAGTACCAGTACAATTTTCAGAAAATATTCCATGTACAAAAACGATCTCGTTACAGTTTTATTATATGTACCTATAGATTTTATGAATGCGTCTACGATCGACTGGATATGTTTAGGTATTAAGTACTAGGTTTTTTTAAAAGGAAATACTGATAGGCTTAGGTTTAATTGAGCAGCAAAATAAATAAGATTTGATCAGCAAAAAAGGCTAATTGAGCAGCAAAATATGAGCAGCAGAATAAGTAAATACGATCAGCTTTAGATGTATACTTGGTCAGCTCGTAAATAAATTGAGCATCAAATAATATGGTTTAGCTAAAAAAATTAAGGAGCAGCAAATATGGTTCAGTATTTAATGTTTTTTTGATCTGGAATTTAGTTATTTAAAGTATCTAAAATATGCATAAGAGTCTTTTCAATGTTTTTAAAACCTGAAATATTAAACGATATAAAATAAAATAGTTTCTTAGAAAATCAATAAAATTTTATTTAAATAAAAGGGAAAATTATTATGAAAAATTATTATGCGTTGAATCCAGCAACCCTATTCCCTCGACTTAAATCCATGTGATTACGGTTGCTTCTATCAGCTTAAGAGAAAAATTGATGGCGTTGCTTACCCTGATGCTGATGCCTTACGAAAAGCCTTGGATAAAAAAATAATGGATGGCAATCAATACGGAAGGTACTAGTCAGTAAGAAGACTACCTGAGCGCCGGCAAGCTGTTATAAATGCGCAGAGTGATTATATCTAATTGATCCTTAAATATGCAAACTAACATATGAAAACTATGTCTTTTATTCAAGATTCTGTATGGACGGGTTTGATCCGAACAACCTAATATTTCGTTTTTTGTATTCTTCCCTCAACTTGATTTTTACCTACTTCACTTACTGCGCATGTCTACATCCCACTTAAATCTACTGCGCACGTCCACACCCTGGCTACACCTACTGCACACGTCTACATCTTGCCTGCAATTACTGCACACGTCAAAATTAAAAAACTACAGCACAAATCTAAATTAAAAATTACAGTAAAAATCAGCTCTTGACCTTGAACTAATTTTGACCATTGACCTTGAAATCACGATCAAGGTCATATCCGAATACATAATTTTCTGCTCTTCCCATTTCCACGGTCAAAAGAGAGAATTGCCTTTTAAAAAACTGACTTGGCCTTAATCCCTGACCTTGGTTTCAAAGTTAAGGTCGTCTTCATATGCGCCATAAAAAATACTGAGAATCACCTGTACCCCACCATTTTTGACCGTTTATTTAAATAAACAAAAAAAATTCAAACAAATCAGTTAATTTTCCACTCTAATTTTTTTTGCTGCTCAATTATCCTTTTTGCTGCTCTATTATACTTTTTGCTGCTCAATTATCCTTTTTGCTGCTTTATTATACTTTTTGCTCTTCAATTATTCTTTTTGCTGCTCAATTATTCTTTTTGCTGCTCAATTATCTTTTTTGCTGTTCAATATATGTTTTTTAGCATACCAAATTGTATTATTATGCTGATCACATTTTGCTGTCAAAATAATTTTCTCGCTGATAAAATATTTTTTTAGCTGATAAATTTTGCTGCTCAATAAATTAAATTGCTGCTCAAATAATTTATTCCCATACTGATATTCAAATTCTTTTTAGATGCAATTTATTTTATTCAAGTATAGTAGAAATAGTATACATTTATTTACGTTTTACATGAAAATTAATTGGATATAATTACATTGACTTCGATAACTTAACTCTGTTGACAAAAATCGGAAGGAAGAAAAAAATTAGGTCCTTGATTGCAACGAACTATTTTTTCGTGCTCCAAAACAAGTCTTTTTGCTTTAATTTTCTCTATAAATTTTTCCTTAGTATATTCACGAGGATGAGAGAATGGTTCACGCGGAAGTAATTTCTCTACATTTTTCCATGCATCCAACCTTGCTTGAGCGTCAGTGTCATAATCCTGTAACTGGTCTGTAAAAATAAAAATTATTGAATTGTTGGTACTGTTGGTATATTAACTATAATCATAATCACAATGTAAAATTGCAACATAATAAAGTACACAGAGAAAAATCTATGAATAACAGTACATAATTGTGCCATAAATTCGTAATTTTTCCCAATAAATCTCTAGGAGTGAAAGAATTAAATCTTTTTTTGACAAGGAATGTTACGGTGTATCATTTTCGGTGTACGGTAAAACTCTCGTACCTTCATGAAATTTTGTAAGTACATTCTACAATCTACAGGATAGATCTCAATTAAAAAATAACAAAAAAAAATAATAAAATAAAAGAAAAATAAAAATTGGAAAGTGAAAAGTTTTTTTTTATAAAGGTATATTATTTTTAGATAGGTATGTACTTTTTAAGCAAATTAAATGAAACAAAATTACTTTGCTAAATCCACTAATATCTTCTTTTAGTGTGTGAACATGTTTTCAACCATTACGGTCATAAACGAACAATGTGTTCGAATTTCCACAAAGTAAAGCTCACAACAATTAATACTTTTTAAGCTTTTAGAAAATTTCCGAATGGAAAATTCAGCTAATACAGTTAATTCAAAACGAAATTATTTTTACACCATGGCAAAGAGCAGAAAAAATCACACAAGATACGATTTGAACCGTTATCATATGTATGTATGCGGGTTTTCGAGAAAAAATAATTTTCAGTACTGGAAATTCGCTATGTTATGCAGGATGCTGCGACAGGGATATTTTAAAATAAAGTGTGGCACCGCTACTTTAAAGTAATAATTCAAAAAAAAAAAAATAAAACATAAAAATCGAACTAACTTACTAGCTTTACAAGGACCTCGTGTTGTGTACATATACAATCCATACAATTCATATCTCTGCTGCTTAGTAAATTTATCTTGCATGGCACGATATTCCCAAAAATAACTATTCAGTTCCTAAAATCATTTTTTTTAAATAGTAGTAGTATAGTCGCATATTACGTAATTTCGTCATTTTACATTTTTCGCTTAAAAATGATGTTTAATTTAATAATAGGGTAAAAGACCCGATTGTCGAACGGGGTTATAAGTCCGAACAGTTTTGACATTTATATCTTAATGAAGTTATTTCTGAAAGAAACCTCTGATAAAAAAAAATTATTATTAATAGAATGATTATTTTTCAATTTAAATTCACCTCACATTTAATGTCTCCTCACTTAATTTAAGAAATACATATATATATATATATATATCGAACAATTTTTGTTGAATTCGTGAATTTTTTTTAATATGATGGATGATCATTATTCAAAACACATGAGTTATAAATTGTAACATTTTTCACCGAATTTTTAAAGTTATTAGCATAATAAAAGTATACAAATAATTGTTATTAGTCCACTTAAGAGATTAGGATAGCTAAATTATATTTTATATGCGTTAAATATTATTTGTATAAGTGTTTCTTCTTGGGATCCAAGTTTTGAGACCTCATTGGGTACCCCATTTTGAGAATTATATATTACATATCTATTTTATAAACATTTTTAATTTATTTTTGGGTTTAAAACACTTAACTAACCGTTTTTATAATTTCACTTTAATATTTTCTTTATTTCAGAACGTAAAATCAATTGAAAAATAATTAATATTGAAGTAAAACTTCGAAATTGAAATAAAAACGTCAGACATTTATATCTGACACGACTTATAAATATATACGTCATATACGTAATTTAACTGTTTAAAAATTCACAATGGCTTATGGGTAAGTTAGAATGTACACAATGTTTTTTAAAACATGACTAGATGGCGAAAGAAAATACAGTATTTTAGTGGTTTATTTTATCGAATATTTAAATCCTTCTGTCATTGTTGCTATGTTTCACAAGGTGTCACTCTGTGATACTCTATGACACAGAGTGACCCCTTGTAGATGGTAGTGGCTGCAAGATAATGGTTTAAATATTCGATCGCAGAGATGTATGTATTGTATGTCATGTACATTAAATGCGTGTTTTTTCTTACGGGTCAGTGTGTTGTTTTTTTATAGGAGGTTAATATATTCTGTCCGTTTTTTCATAGACGTCAACAAATTATAAAACAAAAACATTAATAAATCAAAATTTTTGGGTTATATTTTCTTAAAAACATATCCATTGGATTAAAAAAACTTGGTTTCATACTTATTAAGAAAAAAAAATGGGTGTTTTGTTTATTTTTTAATTTTTTTAAGCTACTTTAATGATACAGCTAAAAATAGTGTTCGGTCATCGGGTCTCTTACCCTATTTATAATGTTACATGTTAAATTTACGCTCAACATTTAATATGTAGTATATTACGTAATTCAAATTGTAAGCTGTATACTTCCACAGAGGCAGATTAGCAGTCGCGGCTGCTCTAGGCCATTTGTTGCCAATTGCCCCTTTCTGTTAATTTTACTTAAAATGTCTTTCTGTCCTTAGTATCTGACTGCCCTAGGTCCGGCCTAGTTGGTCTTACTGAATATCTGTCTCTGATTACACACGAATGAAAAAGTTGCGCAAGAATCGCGCAGAGGCGAGTGTGTAATATGTGACGTACAACCGACTTACGTAATACGTATTATACTTTATCTACAACCGTATGGAATTCTCAATAAATAATATAAACTTGGTATAAATACGAAATATATTAAAAGCAAATTCCAACTTTCAATTGTCGTGTAAACATTTTATCTAGTTTTAAAACAATATACGGCAAATAAAACTTTTTTAAGAAAAAAAATAAAACCGACTTCAAAATAATAACAATAAAAGCAATGAACGGTATAAAATAATTACGCAATTAATCAAGATATAAATATAAAAGTAAAATTTTCCAGTTTTTGAAGTTGGTGCCAATTGCCTACTTGATCATTTAGAGATAGTAAAAGTCGAGACAAGCTAATAAACAATTTTAAAGGGTACAACACCCCCTCAAATTTGAAACTCAAAAATTTTAAAATTTGACGAAATTTTTTTTTTATATATATATAGTTACCTTACAGAGTTTTAATAATAAATTTAACATCATTTTTTGTATCCACACATTTCTAAGGGGTGAAACCATCCCTTCAAGTATCTACATAAATAGTTGAAAATTGACGAAATTTGGTTTATATTTACCTTATAGAGTTGTAATAATAAATATAACCTATTTTTTGGCGTCCACACATTTAAATGTATGGACGACCAACCCCATCAAGTATGTATTAAAAATTTAAAAACTGGCAAAATTTTGTTTAGATATATTATGTAGGTACATACTTAAAAGATTGTTGCACCCATTAAATTTGTGAATGCAAAAAATGTTTGTTTAATACTAAAATTCTACATAGTAGCATATTATAGTAATCATAGGTATATAAAAAAAAAAAAATTCATCAATTTTTAAATTTTTAAGTACATAACTACTTGAAGAAGTACTTTCACCCTTTAAAAAATGTATGGATGTAAAAAATAATGTTATATAGGTATATTACTATAGAACACTGTGTAAAAATTAGTTAAATTTTAAGTTTTTAAGTACGGGTGGCTTCAACTCTTAAAAAATGGGTACATGCAAAAAACAGTCTTATATTTCGCGCCTTTTCTGACTCAAACTCGTATAAGGTTTTTTGACGGTTTTGAGTTAGAAAGTCATACATGTACATAATACACTCCCCCATATGATGCACTAAGAAATATTGCAAAATAGTTAATGGAAAAATAATTATTCAATTTAATACAAACTTGTACCACATGAACTAAATTTAGTTTTCTGACAAAACCTGGTATATGGTATACGAGTTTGTGTAAAATTATTTTTTGAAATAAGTAACATTTTTATCAGCATACCCTCGTACTTGACCAAGATACAACTATCTGACACTAGAGTTCGCAGGTGCTGTACACCACAAATCCAATAGTACGTAGTGGTCGGTGCAAATTTAAGGGAAAGCACGTAAAATCGGAAGATCAGGAGCGTCAGTAAACTTTTATTTGAGGGGTTGGTAAATATTATTTATTATATAAACAAGTACATAAATAAGTACAGTACGCTTCAAAAAGTGATCGGGCACCTTAACGGGGGGGGGGGGGTGCCCACACTTTTGACACGGCAGTGTACCACAACATTAAGTACAGTGCGGAGTCAAAAGTGTGGGCACCCTTGGTTTAGAGTGTTCGATCACTTTTTGACGCGTACTGTACTTATTTATATATAATATGTACTTGTTTATATAATAAATAATATTTACCAACCCCTCAACTAAAAGTTTACCGACGCTCCTGATCTTCCGATTTTACGTACTTCCCCTTAAATTTGCACCGACCACTACGTACCATTGGATTTGTTGTGTACAGCATCTGCGAACTCTAGTGTCAGATAGTTGTAAGTACGAGGATATACTGATAAAAATGTTACTTATTTCAAAAAATAATTTTACACAAACTCATATACCATATACCAGGTTTTGTCAGAAAACTATCAGAAAAAATGTAGTTTCGAGAAAAATTAAGTTATTAAATTAAGTTAGATTAAAATTTAAGTTATTGGTTATACTATCGGAATATGCAAAAAAAAAATCGATTTATTTCACAAACTCGTATATTGAAAAAAAAAGTGGGCAGCAAACTCGTATTTACTAAAAACATCGATAGCTTGTAATTTAAAATATTTAAATATCTGCTTCATGTCTACATAGGTAGCAAACATCAAAAAGTGTAACATACATAAATCTTAAATTCATAGTGATGAAAATACAGTATTTAATATGTTTTTTGTGTTTCCTGAGAACTGTGATTTTTGATATAGGAGTTAGAGACAGAAAAGGCGCGATTTGCTACTATAGAACTCTGTAATATACACAAAAAAATACCGAATTTTAAATTTTTTAATTCCAACTTGATGGGGCTGTAAACCGTTTATAAGCATCAATTGATATTTTTTATGCTATTAGGTAGTCACTTTCTAGAATTCTAGATATTGGCGAAGTTTCAGATTTTTTTGTATTTTCGACTTCTTGTGGTTTCCCTGTGAAACTGAACGTTACATACGACCCAAAAAATTACGTAAAACCCGCGCAATGGAAAGTGCGTAATATGTCTCACAATATGAAATTCAGAATAAGTAAATAAAATAAATCTACTACGAGTACAATACGTCAAATTTGAAATTTTCTAAAAACAAAGGCCAATTTTTGTTATCACGTAATATACCTACTATTAAATACTCAAATAGATAATTATAAAAAACAAAAACAAAAAAAAAATACAAATTTAAAACCTTTAAAACAATAATCTACTCACCCTCTCGTATTCAACTGTAGTTTTTTCCTTTGAATTAGTTATTGCAAGCATATTTGATCAAAATTAATATTTATGTAATCAAAAAAAGACAATATAAAATATTATGTATATACGTTACACAGTTAAATTATCAAAACGTTAACTATATTATACTCGTTGTTATATTCCACAAAATGTAACGATTTTAATAAGAAATCCCTTTTTGTTTAAATTTATTGGCGTACTATCTTCCATGGGCGTACTTATCTACGTATGTAGATATAGTATATTTCGCTGTTATGTATTTGGATCATTTGGTTATTTGAAAATATAATCGACATACAGTGAACCACCTTAACAAGAAACATCTCCCTCTTTCTCTACGTGTGTGTATATATATATATATATATATATATATATATATATATATATATATATATATATATATATATATATATATATATATATATATATATATATATATATATATATATATATATATATATATATATATATATATATATATATATAATATGTATATATATATATAGAGAGATGTGTCTTGTTGAGATGGTCCACTGTATGTATATACGGTATAAAATTATGTACATAAAACGTAGGGAATCACCCAAGGCCATTTAACATAGACTGGGCATGCGCAATACATACAAACTGACTTTGTCACACAATATTGTCACGATTGTCACATTTCTCGTTTCAATTAGTGCGACTAGTGCTGCCATCAATTATCATTTTACATAATTATATAATATGCCGTACATATTATAAATAATATACATAATATACATATTATGTATATAATTATGTAAGTTAAGTGAAGTTAGCATTAACACTTTCAGTCCCATGGCTTCGGCATCCGAAACCAAACAAAACATCCTCAGAGGCCGACCGCGATCAATATTTTTTGAATAATAAACAAAATACTTAAAAATATTTATAAAAAAGATTTTATGTTATTCTAATAAAAATAATTTATTACAATGTACTGTACACTTTTCATTTTTGTACATATAAATTACCTAACATGTTTTATTATTATTATCAAAATATCTAGGCTGCATCTTTTCTTTACAAATAATATTTATATCCACATATGTATGTATGTGTGTATTGTATGTTTGTATGTATATGTGTATTTTATCAAAATAATAATAACTATAGACCGGATGAAATAATTTTTCACAGGACCGGCTTAACGATTTCAGTGTAATACTGTTAGACTGTTTGTATTTATGTATGAGTCTGCTACAACAGCAATAACAAAATCCTGAAAATTTATTGAAATTCAACATAGAGAAGCAAAAACTTTTTAGAAAAATTTTATTATGTGAGGTTTATATCAAAAATAAAAAGGGGCCCCAAATTTTGTTGAATTAAAGTTTTGCAATATTTATTTGTCTAACTAGCTGGCAGGTACATATAAAACAAAATTTATTGTCTTCTTTCCCACAGGCGGCTGTCTTTCAGTATCAATTGATAAACAAACTCCTTATCTCTTTTTAACTTTTTAAAATTTAATATATGTACCTTGTTTACAATTTTTTAAAATTTTTAGTTTTCTACATAGGTACATACACATACAATGTACATCAAGCAATATTTAATCTAGTTGTCCATTTCATTCGAACGCATAAACAAAACATTTTGATGACATCGTACGTGTCGTACGTATAAATATGTACGTATGTATTATTTGTATTTAACCACAGATACTATTGATATTAGAATATCTGTATGGACCATACAATAGAAGTTTTTTAGATATAATTTTTTTGAAGCAAAATCGTCATATTTATTAACACCTTTTATAATCTACAAACACAGAATACCTACAAACTATCGATGGTAATGAATATTTTTTAATTTTTATGTGATTTTTGTTGTAATTTGAGAGTATTTATTAATAAATGTTCTAAAAATATTTATACTAACAAGTATAACATCAGTTAATCTAGAAAAATTTTAAATCCCGTCTTGTTTAACCATCCATATTCGTCAACACTTTAGTCACTTTTCATTTTCATATAGATTGTGTATATAAGTGTATTCCCACTATTTATTCAATGCTCAAAAGTATATACAAAAAAAATATTAGCAAAAATGAAATAAATACCTACATAATATTTTATTAGATAACACATTATTAACGTTACATCTTTTTTTCTTAATATGTATACTTTTATTTGTGTATAGTTTGTTGGCAAGATATACTAGTTTTGTATGAACATTTTTTAAGGAAAAATTAGTAATATTTTCTAAAACATATTATGTTAATTCGATTTAATTTAATCAGTTTATGTATGTAGGTATGTAAAGGAACATTATTTGCTCTAGCAGACTCATACATAAATACAAACAGTCTAACAGTATTACACTGAAATCGTTAAGCCGGTCCTGTGAAAAATTATTTTATCCGGACTATAATAATAACTATGTAGTATGTACTCATATTTGGATCTGTCTAACACATACATGTTGAATCATTTAGTGTTCTGTGGAATCATTTTATGTACTTGTTTACATAAAATTTGTTGAAAAATATTGTCGGCTTCCGGGGAAGTTTACTGTGAAAGTGCTCGGGCCTCATAGTGTTAATTTGGAATTGTCATTTTTCAACCGGACAAATTTTTTTTTATATTCTTTATTGAAATACAAATAAAAAAGGTCCTATGACTTTTCGCGATAAAGTTAATATTTTTAGAGATATGAATTTTTAAAGATTCGAGATTTTTCCAACCTTGAAAAATTCATATCTCTAAAAATATTAACTTTATCGTGAAAAGTCATAGGACCTTTTTTATTTGTATTTCAATAAAGAATATAAAAAAAAATTTGTCCGGTTGAAAAAATACTTAAAGGTATTTTAAAGGTAGGGGACGCATACTTGTCAGCGCGCGAAATTAACAATTAAAAAACAAGTATAAACAATGAAATTTTGTTTAAATCTCTATTAAGGATATTATTAACTATTCTATAAAGAATTAAAAAAAAAAATATTATTTATATTTATTTTATTTTTTTTTTTAATATATTTTTCATGGGTTAAAAGTACCCAAATTTGATATTTTTCGAACTTTTAAAAATTCATATCTCGAAAACTATTAACTTTATCGTAAAAAGTCATAGGACCTTTTTTATTTGTATTTCAATAAAGAATATGAAAAAAATTTGTCCGGTTAAAAAATGACAATTCCTTGCAATTGTTTAAACAACTGCCGGTTTAAACAATATGGCCCCGGGTTGCCTCCTGGCAACATGCATTTATATCATCAGTAGGGCAATGTCAACAGGATCACATTAAAAAATTAAGGTGGAATAGTTTTCGGTACTCATGCGCCAGTACCTCCTGTACTAAAAACCAGACTCTCCCGTTTTCAGAAAAAAAAGTAGACTTCGTAAAAAAAGTTGTATAACAATTTAAAAAAAAAAAAACCACCGAATGAGAAAGTTAATATGTTAGCACGATTAGTATCATTAACCAGTACATAAATATGTGTATATCATGTACCCAAGTTATCATATATTTATCAGAGTTACTGACTGATATATCATTTTCAAGCTAGATTCTTTATTATTACAACAAGAAATCGGACTTAGAAATGAATTTTGTTCCGAAAATTGGGGACGGAAAATCGCAAATTTGATATAATATTAATATTTTTTTTATTACTCATGCGGGAGAAGTATTAACTTGGCGCACACATTTTTGTAGACAAAATAGCTGTTTGCCCGCAGTGCTCCTTCCACATAATTTTTTGTGTGCAGAAAATATACTTTCCGCACCCAGACTGACAATAAAATACGCAAAGCCGCCTCTTGATTTTTCATTTAATAAATATTTCATAAAATTATTTGTATAGAAAACACCACCAACTATAATTATTTCTTTGTGTATTCAGAGCGCAAAATGGTACATTTCCGCTCGATTGAGAATGTTAACACGCGACGCCGCCAGGCAGAGCGCGTTATTCTCACGAAAGCGGCAATGTCATTTTGGGCTCGAATTACACACAAAATTTTTTCTAAAATCTTATAAAATGTATTTTTTATTTAAAAGATACTTGAAAAATAATAATGGACGGTATGTATAGAATTTTTAAATTCTTTATTCTTATTATTTATTAATTAGTTATTTATTATTTTTAATTAATATTTCGTAGTTATTTTGAAATTTAACTAATATTTGCGGGGAGGGGTTTGATGAGTCAATCTGGCAACACTGATGGCACTAAAAAAAATATGCCGGTTTGTATTTTTTAAAATTAAGCAACATAAATTTTGTGAACTGTCAAAATCTAATATACATACAAGCCCTTTACATACAAGCCCTAAGGCCTAGTTTTCATTGGTAGAGTTAGCGGTAGAGTAATTTGGGCAAGTACTAACTATCCTTCTAACTCTACCAGTGTAAACATTATTGGTAGAGTAGAGTACTTAATTATGGTAGAGTAGAGTAAGATTGCACGGTGGGATAGTAACTCTACCACTTGCATTCCCCCACCACTAATTTCTACTCTACTCTACCATCACTATTCTAATAAAAACAGGTTCGGTATAGTCAAGTGCACTATGTATGAGGATACTCTACATGTTTGTCTTGTTTTTAGCCAATTTCCAGATTGGAAATTCAGCTATTTTGTTTTGTTGTGACAAAAATGAATGAACACAATTGATACTCTTGTATATCCTCCGATCTGGCGTGAGGGAGGTCAGCTGGGGCAGTTGCTCGAGGGCCCGGATCAAAAACGGGGTCCCGGATACTCTGTTAGGGATCGAAATGAAAAAACATTTTTTTTGCGCTTCAACCGTATTTTTATCGAAAAAAGTTTTGAAAATTTTTTGCTGTGCTCGGGGGTTCGTTATTATTCTTGTCGGCCCTGTATATCCTTTTCAGCAATTCCGTCAAAAGAAGACCACTTCTTCATGGCTATGCTTTCTCTTGATCAAATCTCTAATCCATACTTTCATTACTTTATTCCCTTCTTCATTAGCTAGTCACTTCTGCAGCGAAATACCAGCAATATTTTTCCAACACCTCCTCAGAGCCAAACGGTGACGGTTCATTATTGTTAGTTGGATTGTATACAATCTGACTACTCTACTGTAATTCTTTAAATTTCTGTGTGGACAGCTACTCTACCAGAATTGGTAGAGTAACATAATTTGGCTAAAAAGTATGCTAGTATACTTTCCTACTAACTCTACTAATGAAAACTAGGCTTAAGCGTGTCTGTAAAAAATTGTGGATAGCAGCGATAGCAGTGTGCTTGATACCGCTTAAGCTGATTAGTCACACAGCAACCGTAGTCGGGTTCAGACCGATTGTTATCAACCAGTTTCAACAATAAGTGAATACATATATAGTAATATGCAGGTACCGAAACACTAGCATGTATACCAGCCTACGGAAACTCCCATGTATTCATATGGCGCTCACAAGAACTAGGGTATATTTGTTGTACCTGGTACGGAGGAGGCAGGGTATAAAGTTGGATGCCTATCTGTAAGACTTTTACCTTGGTGTTACGTGTGTGACTACGTGCTAAGTACTGATATTGCGTTACGTAAGCATTTAAAGTGTCTAAATTATAAACTTCCCGGCAGGCCAGGACGTTTATTTTGCCCGCGAAATTTAAATATATTTTATATATTTATTATGAATATATAGGATTCAAATGAAATGTAACAAATAAAAAACAATTTTTTTTAAATGTTAGTTTTATTTAAAAATAATCAGATTACATTATAAATCATTAATAATTAAATAATTATATAAATATTATAATAAGTAAATTTTAAAATATAATTTTTTATATTTGAGCAGAAATAATTTGAAGAATTATTTATATTTCACAAAATATTAGGGAAAAAATTACAATTTATTATATAGAAAGAAAGAAATTTATTATATGGAAGCATTTGGACTCATTTTTCTTTTTAAACCATAAATACATTAATTATGGTATATAAACATTGCAATAATTAAATTGTATAATTTGTACGATTTGTATATTTGAGAAAACGTCCTTGGAAAAATTATTCTTTTTTTTTATGTTTTGTTTCATTTTCCATTTTTTTTAAGTTTCATTTTTGTTTTACAATTTACATAGATTTTTTTTTAAGTTATTTGAAAAATATAGATATATATGCATGTTCTTTAAAATGAGTACACATTTTTATTCTTTAATATTAAAACACGTAATCCTAACATACGTATTACATATATGATATTAGTAAATAAAACACTTTACAAAATACTACTTTTATTGAATATAAAAACTCTTATGACATGTTTCGGTCAATACGACCATTGTCAAACGTGTAAAGATTGACTATATTGACCGAAACATGTCATAAGAGTTTTTATATTCAATAAAAGTGGTATTTGGTAAAGTGTTTTTATTTACTAATAATAACAAATATGGAATACCATAAAGTAATGCTCAAATCGATTAAATTCATATTACATATAATTTATAATTACTGTGCAGAAAATAAATTACAAATGTATTTTAAAAACAAAAATTGTTCATTTTAATAACAAAAATATGACAACGAAATAAATGATTTATGGATTCTTTCCATAAAAATTAATTTGATTTAAAATGTATCTTTATTAGGGATGTTATGGATATCCGTAATCGTAACCGAAACTACCGGATATCCGAAATTATTAATTATCCGTAACCGAAACCGTATTCGAAAATGAAAGTTTCGGATTTGTTTCGGATAATAACAGGCAACTACCATTGGAAAACTGAGTTAAATCTAAGAAAATTTTTGTTACCTGCACTTCTTTTGATAGATTTTTTTTTATTCGTGTTTGGCGTTCACTTTTTTCGCTACAATTCTCCCCGTTTTCTTAAAAAAAAAAAATGTTAACTAAAAGCAATTATCCGTAACCATAACCGTATCCGAAACATTATCCGATATTATGATATATCCGTAACCGAAACCGAAAAAAATGTTTTTAAATATTCGTATCCGAAATTTCATATCCATAACATCCCTAATATTTATATCTTTAATATATAGCGATTTTTAAAAATATTTTCTCGAATAAAAAAAATCTTACTATTGATAATAAAAATAGTTCGAAACCTTAAAAATCGTTTGATAATCTCTATTCCATTTTAAAAAATTTTAACCTTTTGTTTTCATTTTTAAACTTTATAAAAGAAGTAATCCTAATTTTATTAAACTACAAATTTATTTTACAATAAGAATATATAAAAACTGAAGATTATCGTCTTCATATCGATAAATTAAACGACTTATTTAAGAATGCTTTTTTACAATATATACATAGATTCAGAGCCGGATTTATCTCTGTGAAGGCCCCGGGGATTTTTAATGTGGTGGCCCCTGAACCCTTTTCATGTGGAGGCCTCTGAGTACTTTTGTGGAGGCCCTCTTGGAAAATTTCCGAAATTTTTCAAATTTTCCCCCAAAATTGGGTTGGCAAACAAAAAAGATTCTTTTATTCCTTAATTTTAGGATTTCATTCAATTTTGTGGAGGCCCCTATTCCGGGGCCCCTACTCCGGGGCACGTGGCCCAAGTGCGCTTATGTAAATCCGGCTCTGCATAATTTTTTTTACAATTTATACATGGGATCGTCCAAGTATAGATGAAAAAGCGAATAACTTTTGTTGCATAGGTAGGGCAATACGATACATTTTCATTTTCGGCAATTTGAATATTTTTATACTTTGTCGACTCCTAAAAAAAAAAAATAATTTTAATTGTTAAGAATATAGCTTAATGAATGCTTTTTCACTTTTTCTAATTCAAATTTCCTAGCTTCTACATCTTAAAATATTATCAATAAATTCCTGTTTCTAAATTTATTTTTTTAACGCTTTTAAACAAACCATATGGAAAAACTTTTTTGTCTCAAAATGCCGGACTTTTTATTGCCGGTAAATAGTACAATAGATAAGGTTACAAAAAAAGAAAAAGAAAAAACAATCAAAGATTGCAACATCAAAAAAGTGAACCCTAGGAATTTACAAAATATAAATTATACTAAACTATGTTGACAAAATTAAACATTATTTAGAATTATACCGTATTTCGAAAAATCTGTCACAGATGGCGGCATCTGTGCCAGTGAATTAGAGTCCCTATAATAAATAGAGTCGTGACATGTCATCCATTTTCTATCCAAAACAGAGCGGGAAGCTTCAAAATTAATTATTACATGTTTGAGTAAATATTTTTGAGTACATAATTATTGTTAATAAGTTATGAATTAATGAACAATTAAAAATTTTTAATTTACTTATTCTTTCTAAGTTAAACTAATGGTTTTTATTAACATTTAATTTATTTCCAATGTATTTTACGCAAACTTTGGATAGAAAATGACGAAACCAATCAGCGTTCAGCACACATGTCACCACTCTATTTATTATAGGCACTCTACAGTGATTATATACATATAACAGCATTTTGAGCCGCCATATTGCAGGACGAGTTAACTCGTCTTAATCATTTAAAGCGTTAAAAAGCTCTTGGATCTATTTGTGCAATATCAGTTAAAAATCACTTAGGGCGCATTCCTAACGCACCTAGCCAAAGTGTCTTGATCTTACTTTTAAGAACATTACACTTGTTTTGAAGTGCTTTTGTCTTACTTTGGAGATATTTGTATATTCCTGTCTCACTATCCATGTTCTTGAAAGAAGGGTGAAGGTATGTATACGATGTACACCGAACGTTATTCGGTATACATCGTATACATACCTTCACCCTTCTCTCAAGAACATGGAAAGTGAGACAGGAATATACAAATATTTCAAAAGTAAGGCAAAACCACTTCAAAACAAGTGAAATGTTCTTAAAAGTAAGATCAAGACACTTTGGCTAGGTGCGTTAGGAATGCACCCTTAGATACGCGAACTACTGGTAAAAAAATTAACTACTTCCAGTAGGGAAGGTTTGTTTATTAGATTTTGACAATTTACAAAATTTGTGCTGTTTTAGTCTGCAGGATACAAACTGGCATATTTATTTGAATATAATCCTTATTTTTTCACAATAATTTACTTTATCCAAATAAAAACAGTCAATTCCAAATTGCAACCATTTCCATAGATCTTAGTTTTTGCCATCTCATGATGGATGAAAAAACTACTGGCAGTTCAGCTAAATATTTTCACATCCCTCTAAGTCTAAAACGAGTTTACATCGAGCACTAATTAAAAAAATTTACCATATATGATTTTTTCGCCGTTCTATAGATGTAGAAAAAAGTTGAAAATTTGTTGAATTCTGACTAAAAACTTATTTTCTTGACAAAAAATGCCCCGAAAAAATGGTCATCGTATGTTTCCGACTAACAATCTTTCTTATTCTAGGATAAACAATCCTGTTTGTTGCCCTAAAAATAAAGGATAGTAATTAGAAATGTGTATGGACTTACAATATTACGAGTATATTTAACTCTTTGCGCTTATAAGACATGTACAGCATGACAAGGTGGTTTGTCCATTAACTCTACCATATTTAAAGGTGTTTTGTCTGTTGGATCATAAGACATGTACCACATGACACACTGAATGTTGAACTGTAATGACTGCTTGTACTTCACATTACATGAATATTTTATTTAATAACTGCAAACATATTCATTTATTAGAAAAATTGTAAATAAAATAATACAAAATCACGTTGAATTATCTTTTTAAAATTAAAAACTAATAAAAACAGCATTGAGGACGTATTTAGCGCATTTAGTATTCAACTTTGGGGAAACAAGGTTAGAACGTCAAAAGAATCCGTCAAAAAAAGAACGTCGGTCGTTGTCAAATGTCATGTACTACTTAAGTGCCCTGTAAACGATCAAATTTGTTTGACAAATTTGTTTGTCAAACTTCACGTTTTCATCAAACAAGAGCTTAAACGATCAAACCAAAGGTCAAACAAATTTGACAAACTTGCCCGTAGTTTGTCACACTAGTGATCCCCATAAAATAATTTTATTAGATAAAACTTGGCCAAACATAGAATAAATAATGAAAATTACGGAAAAAAGGTTGCTCGTACAGAGATTTGCAAAAATTTTGTCATATTTGCTATTCATTTCGGGGGAATTTAATAGAGCTTGTTTGACAAACACAACAAACACCGCCGCTCACCTTCAAACTTATTGGTCAAACACGTCAAACAAGTTGATCAATCAAGATTTTCATCAAACACGTCAAACACGTAGATTGTTTGACAAACGCGTCAAACAAAGCTGCATACTATCAAATAATTTGACAAACACGTAAAATTTGACAAACAATTTGATCGTTTACAGGGCACTTTACATGTCTTACGAGCCTATTTACAACTCACTTTTTTTTTGCTTGAGTGCAAAGATTTAAATTAGGGTTTCCCAATTTCCGATCTAGATTAGATTTTATCGAAAATCGATTTTTGGAAAGTCGACCTTCGATTTTTTCAATCGATTCTTTGGAGACTAAATCGATACAGAGATCGTGAAAAATTTACGGGATCGGAGATCAATCTGTTTTAAATTTAAATTAGAATATTTTTAGTAAAAATATGATGTTTTTTCAAAATTATTGTAGAATATATTTTAATTACTTATGTTGTCAAACAATTTTACCACTTTTAAGATTTATTTATATAAAATTGAGTCAAATTTTTGATTCGTGTGTCATTTTTAACACAAACTGGAAACCACTTTATTTATATTAAATTCAGCAATTCATCTTCAAAGGAAATTGAAAATTTTTTTGAAACTGATTTGTGATTAGCTAATAAAAAACTTCAATAAAATTTTTATAAGTAGATATTTCTTTTATTTTCTGTAAGTACAAAAATTCAATCGATTTTCGTCAAATCGATCCACAAGATCGATTTTTTGACCAGAATTTAAATGCAAAATTAAAAAAACAACAGGACTTACATTTGAACAAATAATTTGTTGCTAAACGCCCAAAAACGTTGGCAAAAAAAAACTAAAGATATTCCACAATAATATTCAAACAAAAACAGTATTAATTAAAAAAACAAAATTAAAAAAAATACCAAAAACCAAAATATAACAAAAAAAATAATAAAAAATAAATTTTTAAAATTAAGCAATTTGTAAGGTTACAAAATAAAAAGGTGAATTGATTTGGCCATCTTTGATTTTAAAACATATACACGAGTGCACACGAGGGTAATTCGTTGTAATTCGTTTTTCGTAACGCTGTCAAGTAGAAAACAAGATAATGTGTTCCAGAAACATTAGTAAATATTTTAATTTCGTATACTAAATACATGATACAATGGCTCTGTTCGAGCAGAAAAAAATTCTTTAAGCGCTTCAAGCCGCTTCATATTGCTGACTAATTTTCTGCCAGGACAAAAATCAAGTGACACTTAGTTCTGTCTTACACCAAATTTCAATTTTACAGCGATAAATTAAAAAATTCTGCCATATTGTTGTTTACTCTGATGATTCTTCAATAATATGACCTATAATGTTATTCATATTGTGTAAAAAATTAAAGAAATAATAAATTTTCCTATCAATAACTCTTATTGAGGTTATTTTGTTTAAATATCTACAACGACATTTTACTTTTTGGCGCTTTGTTATTCAACAATGGTAGGTAATATAAATAAAAATATTTATAATTATTCTGAAACCCACTGTACCAGTTTGTGGGCTGCTAGAGGTTGCAAATTTTACCCTGGTGGAGTAAGGGGATTGTTTGATACATGCATATACATGTGTCTCCACCTTTGCCTATCTAAGTTCCTACCCCATGATGTATACGATGTACATACATATGCAGTGTAGTCCCTCTCTTTCAACAAACAGAGTGTAACGTTGATACAAACACACGGTTCTCAAATTCACGAAATGATTCAACACGTGTAATTATGCACTTTTTTTTTAATAAAAACAATATTAACACTATGAGGCCCGAGCACTTTCACAGTAAACTTCCCCGGAAGCCGACAATATTTTATGTAAACAAGTACATAAAATGATTCTACGAAACACTAAATGATTTAACATGTATGTGTTATGCAGTTCAAAAGATGAGTAACACACATATACATACAAGCATACAACACAGACATACATACATATTTGGATAAAAATATTGTAAATAAAAGATATTTTGATGAATGATGAATGGATGATAAAACATAATATTATGTATACTTATATGTACAAAAAATGAAAAGTGTCCGGTACGTAGTACATAATAAATTATTTTTTTAGAATAACATAAAATCCTTTTTATAAATATTTTTAAGTGTTTTGTTTATTATTTTAAATATTGATCGCGTTCGGCCTCTGAGGATGTTTTGTTTGGTTTCGGATGCCGAAGCCATGGGACTGAAAGTGTTAAGTAGAGGTGTAACTTAATAGCTCTTTTTATTGAGCAGTGATCACTGAGAACAGTTTAGGCAAAGAGCAGTTTGCAGTAGCAATGATCATAGCAGTGATATAATCACAGTTGTATACAATAGGTATATGTATATGTATAACTATTTCTTTGTTGAAACTAAAGTGAACCAAATTCCACTACTTTCACTTGTTTCTTTTATCTCCTTTTGAAAAATATTTAAAAACAGAGAGTTAATTCTTGGATTCTAAGAATTGAATGAATAAAGCACAATTTTTATAAAATTGTGCTATAATTCAAATCGGTTGGTGGACATAAGATGGGTAGTATACATAAACATAACAGTATTCTCAATAGTAGCGATCAGCTGGAGGTCTAACACTTGCAAAAGTTGTAAATGTTTAAGAATGAATATTTTAAAAAAAAAAAACTGAACAGTTTAAAAGAACAGTCTAAAAGAGCAGTTAAGAGAACAGTTACGCTAAAGAACAGAGCAGTATGTTCTCTGCTCAGTGCAAATAACAGTGTTCTTGGTAACAGCGATCGGAAGAGCAGTCACAACTATATAATTTAGTATAATTTATATTTTGTAAATTCCTAGGGTTTTTTGACGTTTTTAATTTTATTTTCTTTTTATTTTTTTGTAACCTTATCTATTGTAGTTATCATTGGCAGTAAAAAGTTCGGCATTTTGAGGCAAAAAATTTTTTCCATATGGTTTGTTTAAAAGGGTTAAATATGTTGTGCAGTGTTACTGCACTGCCCTCTGAACTCAGTACCAAAATAACCACCTGCTAAGAAAAAATCCTATAATTTAAGTGAGTGCTCTTCTATATATATATAGTGTTATTCTCTATGGTCTAGGTACTTCAACTTCAGAAGCATACTATTTAGCGAGTAAAAAAGCATCGTGTAAACCATAGAGTAATAGAGACAACATATCTATCTCTACACTACTGGAACCAGTGTAACATGTAAGAGATAGACAATATGTTGTATACGTGCACTGGATTTACATTGTATTAGTGCGATTTTGTGTATTTGTGTGAGTAACGGAGATGTAGTGGCGGTCACGTGGCTCAGCTATTGCATACATAGCTATGACACCACACACATGTACTAGGGGATGTAACAATACCAACAAAAATCAAGTCCATTATCATGTGGTTGATCTACAATCATCGACTGCTACTGAGAAACTGATAACTAAGAAGCCTAATATGCACAGAAATACACACTCGTGATTACAGAAACGAGATAGTTGCTGTACCTCTGTACTGTAGGGTGTAAACTATGCTTAACAATTGTGTAGAAAATATACCCGCGCATGGCCTGAAAGGAAATTTTATAAAGAAATAATGGAATGTATATATTCCTTTAAAAAAATTTAGAGCAATTCTTTGAGTTTAACATTAACTGATATTTCTAAAATATAATTAAAGACTAATTTAATATCAAATTGATTATGAAAATTTGTTACTATAGTATAATGATTGTTATTTACTACACAACCCATCTTACGACCCTCGTGCTAATAGCCAATATAAATTTAAAAAAATGAGATTTTTTTATTTTTGCTTCGATCAATCGTTTGTGAATGTTTGTGACGCTATTATTTTCGTTTGTGACTAATTAGTTAATTAATTATTTAATTGTTAATTACGAGTGTGAAAATAGCCAACATTTTTTAAAATTTATTGCAATATTGACTTCCGGGCACTTAATCGATCGAAAATCGTTTGTGAATTCCAAATATACCATTAAAAACATTTGTGACTATTCGCACGAGGTTCATCTTACGAAGCTAGAAAAATTTTAAAATAACGCACAAATACGTATCGATTTTTATGAAACTTACTATACATCCTATACATCCTATACACAGTGGCGGGAAGCATTTATTTCATAATTTTGAAGTTTGCTAGGTGTTAACGTGTTTATATAACCTTTATTTTTTATTTATATTTTAAAAATATAAATACTTATTACATGCGTCATAAAAAATAAAAAACAAAATAAGTTAGACAAAAGAGAGCAAACATTTTAGGTTATTCGTCTAATTATAAAGCTTCGATAAATATTGAAAATATCAACAAAATAAAATTGGTGATAAATAATGTGCAATATGTCATCTAGTGACGATGATTATTATACAAGTGCAGCAACAAAATTAGCAAAATTAAATGCTAAATCGAGCGGTGACGACAGTTCGAACGTTGAAGAGGATATATCAATTGAATTGCCAAAGAAAAAGGAAACGACTACCCAAAACGCAACAAAATCTACGAGAACTAACAAAAAAGAGAAAAAAAATGAAACTGTCAACAAAACAACGAATAAAAAAACCACAAGAAGTTTACGTAACGTCAAAAATCGTAACGAATCACTCACGGATT
The DNA here is from genome assembly GCA_035578155.1 of Brachynemurus nebulosus. Classification (NCBI taxonomy): domain Eukaryota; kingdom Metazoa; phylum Arthropoda; class Insecta; order Neuroptera; family Myrmeleontidae; genus Brachynemurus; species Brachynemurus nebulosus. Next base: position 6,243,706 of record JAPWDM010000008.1, read on the forward strand.
CGGACGACGAAAATTTCCTTCCATTACAGTCCGGCAAAAAACGTCGTAAATCGAAACGTGTACAACAAAGAACCGCAAACAGAACCGTTAACTATTTAGAAGCCACTACAAGTAACGCCACAATATCGACACTTTTCGCTCGAATGGCGGCCACTTCGGCCAAAAAGAAAACACCGAAACGAAAACGTCGCCAACGACAACGCCCAAATTCCACCGCAAACACATCCATTATTTTTTTGGACGATAATATTGAACCGGAAACGCCCGAAAACGATCCGAATATGTCCGAATTGAATTCCGAATATAATATAAAAGTTTGGTGGCAATTTCGTGATTTGAACGTATTTAAAATACGTAAATATGAAAAATTGAAGAAAATATTCACGTTTTACGCGGAAAAAGAGGATATCGCGGAAAATCGATTATTGTTTTTAGTTAAAGATAAAATTATCAGTCCGGATGATACGCCGGCGTCGCTGGAAATCAATTCAAGTCATATAATTGAAGGTGGCTTCTTAAATGAGGCGACGTCGAAAAATTTAACGTCGTTACACAGTAATTCGTCAGTTATTTGCAATCAATCGGTACAATTGAAAATTTTGTTGAAAGATTCAAAACGTCCGTTGAATTTGGCCATTAAAAAAACGGATCCGTTGGGTGTGTTAATGGCAAAATGTTCGGAGGAATTAAAAATGGACATTAACCGGCTAAAATTTTATTTTGATGGTGATATTTTAAAGATGGATGATACACCCGAATTGTTAGGTTTTGAGGGGGGCGAGTGTATAGATGTATTTATTAAATAATATTCATTTTAAATTTTGTTGTTTTTGTTTAATGTTTCGAAAAATGTATTTAAGTATAAATAATAATAAAAGTATTTTTTTTATTTTGGTTTTTATAATTACACTGCGTGACACGATTTCAGTACCCGGAAAACTGATTGCTCTTATAGTTTTCTGTTAGCTAGAGTATATTGGCAGTGTTTGTCTTTTGTTTCTATCACGTCATGTTTTTGAGGTACACACATCGACAACTTTTCTAGAATTATTCTTATTGCGTCCATATTAGTACACTACTGCTTTTATTGAGAGAAAGAAAAATCGTTTGTATTGGTTACACGGATAAGTAATCAGAATCACAGAGCCGAAAACGCAGAACTCTTAGGCTACCTGTACACGATCAGTAATACTGTCAGTATTTACTGACAAAAATAGTGAATCATTAATTATTAGAATCCAACTGTAGGTAAAATGAATAATGAAAAAATTTTTTAGCGACAGCCTGCATATAAATTATTAAGAACGAACTAAAAGAAGAAAATTGTTCTACATGTTTCAGTCATTTTAACAATACTTCAAACACTACATATGATCCTACTTAACTATTGTTTTAATAATTAATTAATAATCATTTTTTAATTTCTAGTTTAACCTCAACAATTTAATTTTTCTACAAAATATGTTCAACCTAATATTGAGTGTTTTAAATGTAATAATTACTGGGTTTTACTTTTATATTATTTCTAATTTTAATGACTTTCGTAATTTTTTGTGATGTTACATAATTTCTTTGTGACATAAGTACCGGTTTTTTCTACGACTTCGTTGGAATTTTACATTCTTGATGTTTCCTGATACGGTAAGTATTTGGTCGCATCTCGTCTTCTAATATTTTATCATGATTTTGACTTTCCCTATTTCGTATGGGGTCCGTTTATTTTTTGATTCTTTGATTTTTAATTTCTTTTAATTTCGTCTGTCATTTTTGACATCCATTTCTTATTTGGAGGTTATGTCCTTTTGATATTATTTTTTCTCAGTTGTTTCACAACTGAATTATTGATTTTTCCTGAAGATGGTCATTTAAATGACTGAAACATGTAGAACAATTTTCTTCTTTTAGTTCGTTCTTAATAATTTATATGCAGGCTGTCGCTAAAAAATTTTTTCATTAGTGAATCATTATTTTTATTGTATAAATTATATATACGAACACTTCAGTATTGTCAATACACGATCAGTAATAATGTCAGTATTTCGAAATACTGACAGTATTACTGAACGTATACAGGCAGCCTTTGTGAACAATTTGTTAAATGCATACAACAATATGGGTTGCCGGATATCATTGAAAATTTTTTTTTTTTTCATTCCTATTTTTCTTTTCTTACTTCGAATCTTAGAGCTGTAAGTGGTGAACTAGGGGAACGGTTTCACCAGGATATAAAAAGGCTTGAATACGGTTTCAAGGTCGTTGGAATGCAGCTATGTTAGGAGATTACTGTTGGCCTTCAAAGCGAGAAGAAAAAGTTATATATATTTTATATTTTAATGTGTGCAAATATTTTAATGATAAGTTTTGTTGTTGGTTTTACTCGAATTATAGTTTAAATAAATTATAATAATTTATCACTACTAACTAAAATAATGTGTATACTGAAGTGTTACTTTTTAATTTTTTTACTAAGTAATAGTTATATATGTTAATTATCGTACCTAAAAAACAGTAGGTGATAGAAAAAAAATACGCATATATTCTTATTGAGGGATGTGTATGAATGAATAAACAGGCAAAATTAAAGTGGGTGCGTAATTTTTGATTTCTTTTGTAACGCAGTGTTATTTTTCCTGAATTAACCCTTCTCGTAAAATAAGTTTTTAACATTGACTTTCGTAATGAAAAATGGGAATATTCGTGAAAATAAGCGTTTGCCAGCAGTTTCCGTTGACGACGCAAAAATTACACGAGCGCCTCTAGTTTTTTTTAAATTAGAAGTATCAAGTAAAAATTTTTTTATACGTTTCATTGTCATTTATTATTACACGAGAGATTTGTATTTTTTCCAATAAATTTGGGTTTGTCTAACGAAAATTTATTGCTAGCAATTTAACAAAAAGAACTTGGATTTTTATATATTAGAGATTTACGGTTTTTTTTTGTTTTTCTTTTTTTTCGAAAAAAACAAAAATAAAGTTCAGATTAACGTCATTTTTTTTTAAAATCAACTTTTAGAAAAAATCCTACGTTCGCTAGATTTTGGACTATATTTTAAGAAACTTTTCGGTTTTTTGTTCCAAATTAAAAATTGTGACCTGTAGCGGTACGCCCATGTCAACCGTCCGAGATTTTCTTTTTTTCCTTGTGTGCCGCCATTTTGTATCGTAAAATTAAAATAAAACGTTTTTTGTAGTTAAAGACTAGTACTTTCGTATGCACAAAACCTCATATGTCTAACTCTTTCCTATCGTTCGTGGTACGTCTCAGAAAATCATGTAAAATTTAGTGAACATAAGGTGATATTAGTCCGGAGTTGATATCATCATTTATTCTCGAGATAGGTATTCGAGAAGAAAAAAATTCACGAACCAACTAACGAACGCACACACAGACATCACGCTAAAAACGATGGATTCAGATTCTAGTGACCTTGAAACGTGGAGATATGTCAACATTGGCGATTCGTAGAATCGGACCCATTACAACAACTTCCAATGGGAAGTTAATTAAGAAACTACACAAAGTTTCATCCAAAATCACTAGATGGAAACACTTCTTAGGTCTGACGTCATTCATTGTGCCAAGTCTTAATTGTTTTCATGCAAGGTTTTCACACATATATGTTTTCATGCTATCTAAATTTCAAAATAAATTAGCCAATCATGCTACATTTCATATTTGCGTAGGTTATTACGTAAAAATTACAATTTAGTAAGTAGATTTAAATATAAGTAAATTTGTCAGTCAGGACCGGCAAGAGAGTAGGGCAGGTGGGCATTGTCCGAAGGCCCGAGTCTAAAAAAGCGACCCGCAACCTTGATTACGGACCCGGAGAAAGTCAAAGACGTTTTTTTTGCTCGTCAATTATATTTTTGGAAGAAAATGTATGAAAATTATTGTTGTGCCCGAGGGCTCGTCGTTTCTCTCGCCGATCCTGTTGTCAGTAACACGTTTGAATTTGTAAATATGGTTCATTTCAATTAAATTTAACCATGCTTCGTCACTTTGAATTTAAATAATTTTCGTTTTTTTGGCTTTATCTCTTTTATTATTGCACTTATGTAAATTTTAAATTTGCAGTTTATTTTTAGAAAAGAATAGAAGATTGATTTGTTTCGAATATAGGAATTATTTAAGTTTTTAACGAAAACTCATAATCAATTGTATCTGAAATGAGGTATATGTAAAAATTCATATAATGTAACCTATTTTAGCCAAATTGTAGCCGATTATTTTAAAAAATCTTGATATTTTTTTTATCTCTAGTTATTTTACATCGCTAATTGTTTAAGAAACACTGGACTACGAGTAACTTATTCATGGTGTAATTTGTGTATATTTTATCTATAAACAAACCACACATGCCACACATGTGTTTAAAGCAGCTTCCACATTCTCGCCGAAGTTGGACGAAGTAGTTCCTCGCGAGGTTGGCCGAGGCATAAGAATAGCATTGAAATACCAACCGCGAAGCACAACGAAATGACCCTCTACATTCTCGATTCGTCCAACCTCGGCGAGAATGTGGAAGCTGCTTTAAAGTTGATTTAAATTCAAAATTAACCTTAATTTTGTGATTTTGTCTACAAAAGACTTTTATTTTATGAAATAGTCGTCAAAATACAATGAATTATAAAGTGGGTAGTTTAGCTGCATTGATATCGCATAAAGAAGTTTCAAATTTTGAAGAAAAAAACCTTAAAGTTTGTGAATTGATAAAAAATGAAAATTCTTCTGACTTGAAACGTTCTAAAAAAGAACACGTTAATTCGAATAACAGAATTAAAAAAAAAGACCACAAAATAAATTTAAAAAGAAAATGGACTGATGACTCAAGTAAAGAAGACGTATCTAACAAAAAGAAGCACAAAAAGAGAAAAAATTCCAAAAACACTGAAGAAATTAAACAAACAGACAAATCGAAAACTTCAAAAGCCCCATCAAATATTGATAATGAATCAACAGACGTAAACAAAATTTCATCGAATCCGGCCCCTGAATATGTAAATGAAAATGATCCTAGTATAGCCGAGAGGACCGTTTTCGTAGGAAATTGGCCAATTAAAAAAAGTAAAAAGAGTTTAAAAAATCTTTTCAGTCAATATGGCAATATTGAAAGCATTCGTTTCCGAAGTATTCCGATTGCCAACTCGAAAATTCCGAAAAAAGTGTTAGCAATCAAAAAACAGTTTCATCCAAATCGGACGAGTATGAACGCATACGTAAAGTTTAGCGATAAGGACTCAGCAGCGAAGGCACTCGACGTGAACGGGACACTAATAGATGAACATCATTTGCGAATTACGTTAAGCAATTTGACATCTGAATACGATCATAAAAAATCAATTTTCATCGGAAATATCGATTTTCGTAAGTAAAAAAAGTACCGTAAATCGAGATCAATTGGGACGAAACGAAAAAAGTTATTCAACTTGGTTTAAAAATACTAAACGTAAAGATGAATTAATATATTTCTTAAGGGGGTATTGTATTGTCTAGAGGCGCGATTTTGAGGTGATTTTACAGGCGTAATAAAAAAAATACCCCTGTCACAGCATTCTGCATAACATAGCGAATTTCCGTTTAAAAAAATTAGTTTTTCTCGGAAACTAGTTGACACAGAAAAGTAGTTTAAAGACCTTTTTTGTGTGATTTTGTCTCCTCGTTTTAATGGTGTAAAAAAATGTCGCAAAAATTTTTGAATAAAGGAAAATTTTGGTAAAGAAACTAATTTTTTTTACGAAAATTTCCTAAAAAACCATGTTTCAGACATCGGACGTGCCTGGTTAACGAACTCGTCCAACGGTTTGGGAGTTCCATTATTTTCACCAAATTTCATAATATATATATATATATATATATATATATATATATATATATATATATATATATATATATATATATATATTAGCGAATATTATTTTTGGTTTCTAGGGGCCACAAAACAAATTTCGGCCAACCGTGCCGAGCTCAGGTCATGTTATGATAGTGGCTGTAGTAGCTGAATTCCATTCTGAAAATTCGCTAAAAACAGTAAATATTTTTAGTATCCATTTTTTTTAACAGTTTTTTATTGATATTTGAAAAGGTTAAAAATGTATAAAAATTTTAAAAAAAATTCAAAAATGAAATTGGTACAGGCCGACAAAGTGGGGACTCAAAAAAAAAGGTGTCTCCTAGTTGACGTGATTCCAATCCTCCTGGTGATCTGAAACATAAAATTTTAGTTAATTCTTAATAAACAAGGATGTAAAATTAGTTGGACGTAGCCGATTTGAAAAAATAAATTTTTTTACAAAATGGCGTCCATTTAAAAAGAAAAATCAATTTTTCGCCTTTCTTCAACTTTGGAAATTTTTTAAAAATAGTAAAAAAAAAATATATTCCAAAAACCCCTACGTCGGACCAATTTTGATAGTATTAAGAAGGTCTGTACCAAATTTCGAGTAAATCGGTGCGTTAGAACTTGAGATATCATGTCAACCGTATCGAAAAAAGTAGTTTCAAGTAATTTATATTAAAAAATTGAATTTAACACTGAAAAGATACACAGTACACAGGGAAAAATTCACCATAACTCCGAAAATAATTCGAATTTCCGTAAATCCTTGTAGAGGCTTATTCTTAAAGGTCTGAACTTTGAAAATATGAAAAAAGAATCGATTTTTTCGAATTTCTAGACTAGAATGCCCCTTTAAACTATAGTAGATTAATCATTCTGTTGGGTAGCATTAGTGACTAAGCTTGAAATTGGAAAAAAAATATTTAAGAAATTCATTTAAATTGAGGTCTTCAAACAATGTTATTCTTTGTCGGTGTTAAACTCTATCTAAAAACAATATATTTTGATGTTCGTATGAATAAATTGTTATTTAATCGAATATTCAGTCATTTTGAAATATATTTGAGAAAAGAAAACTGTAAACGTTTATTAGTTTGTGTTTTTTTAAAAGAAAATCATGGTTTTTGAAATTATTATTAATAGAATGGTGATTGTTTTTCAATTTAAATTCACCTCGCATTTAATGTTTCCGTACTTAATTAAAGAAATAAAATATATGTAAATGTCAAAACTGTTCCAGTATTAGATACCGTTCCATAATGGGGCTTTTACGTTAAATATAACATTTCTAAACTTTAAATTTTATGTTGACTTCTACATAAAATTATAAAGTATTATTCCTTTCTTGAATACATAAATATAAATTCTATTTCGGTTGTAATTTTGGTCGACCCTACTGATTATCTTAATTCATTCGTTTATCGTCTCTTTTGACTCCAGTTTATCACAGAGTAGAAATCACATCATTTTAATTAATTTTACAAAAGCGTATTTTCAAAAATTTTTGGTTACTATAATAAAATATTAAAAAATTTATGCTGATTCGACCCGATGATGTACGGTAGCTGATTTAACTATATATGTGAAATTCACTCACAATCATGTAACACAAACAAACAACAAATATTACCTAAGGAATAATGAAAAAATTTTTTTAGCGACAGCCTGCATATAAATTATTAAGAACGAACTAAAAAAGAAAATTGTTCTACATGTTTCAGTCATTTAAATGACCATCTTCAGGAAAAATCAATAATTCAGTTTTCCTGAAGATGGTCATTTAAATGACTGAAACATGTAGAACAATTTTCTTTTTTAGTTCGTTCTTAATAATTTATATGCAGGCTGTCGCTAAAAAAATTTTTTCATTATTCATTTTACCTGCAGTTGGATTCTAATAATTTAATTACCTAAGGAAATATGATAATCCTAATCATTGCTGCCATCTATGACTATTTTTATTTAGTTCAATTTTTAAAAGCTGTTTATCGATTACTTTCAGAAGCGGAAGAGGAGGATATTTGGAAGATATTCTCCAAATGTGGCGAAATTGATAGTGTTCGATTGATACGTGACAATAAAACGGGCGTATCGCGAGGAATTGGCTACGTTAACTTTAAAAAAACCGACAGCGTTGAATTGGCGCTAAAATTAACGGATACAGATATAAATGGCCGCGTTCTTAGAATCAAACGAATTCATAAAAATGTTGCCAAGCAAAAAAATAAACAGGATTCCAACAAAACAGGTGTGTCTTTCATCAAGAAACAGAAAAAGAAAGATTTTCAAGGCACGAAAGTGACACAGAAAAAGGTAAGAATGTAAGAAAAAAAAAAAAAAGATTGAATTCGTTGTGAAAACTTAAATTTTTTAAAACTTTAATTTTTTGTAGGATAAAAAGAAGAAGAAAAAGATTCAAGAACAGGGTAAAAAGAAGATAATTAAAAAGAAATCTTAATTTTAAAAAAATATATTTGAAATAATTACTGTAAATAAAAAACCTATCCAAATAAATTTTCATTGTTTGTAAAATTTGTTGTTTTTCTTTGTAAAGATCAAGTCTGACAACATTATTGCTATCTACCGTCAGTTTTAAATAAAAGCTAGAATCTTCTGTCAAATATCAAATTGAAATTTTTTTGAACATGCATATGTTTCTGGGCTTAGAATACAATTGAAAAAAAAATTGATGCTTAAGAATTGCTACCAAAAAAAATGTGACGATCTACGTATAATCTAATTACAGGTAATCGAAAACAACGTATATTCGCGTGCTATTGAACTATAAAAAAATAAATTCGATAAAAAGTTATATTGTCCAATTTAATATGTTCAGAGTATATTTGATGTTATATTATTTCACATAGTTTTCACAGCATTTTAATTTTTGAACTACAAAACATATCTATGATTTAATGTTTTTCTATGTAAGGAAGAAAATTATCTTAATTTTTTTTTAAATTTATTTTTATTAACAAAAAATATGATACATTTTTCAGTACAATATTTTAAATATTTTAGTATAATATTTTTATTTTACTAGCAAAATCACTGTGACAAAAAAGGTGACGTAAAATCCCTTTCACTTCTGCCCACTATGTTGTGTAGGTACACACTGTTTGTAGTGGTGTGAGTTTGATGTTTGCTTCTGTATGAGTATTCACACACACACACACACAACTACAAAACACGTATTATCGGACAGAGCAACGTGCAGTTCAAGCAATAATGGTCTTACAATACATAACAATCGTAATGCATTCGGTGACCGACGCCGACCGACTAAATGCCTTAAACTGTGACAGACCAACAAATGACTCCAAGCGACGAGCTACACTTTTTTTATTTTAGTTTGCTTCTAGTGTTCTATGATGTAAATATTAAAGATCGAGCGAATTTGGCAACGTTACTGCCATCTATTGTCAGTTTGAAATAAAATCTAGAGTTTTTTGTCAAATATCAAATTTATTTAAATAAATAGTAAAATTTTTTATTAATTATTTATGTCAGTTGTAAAAATCAATAACCAACATATGTAAATATGTATTATGGGCGCAAGCACAAAAGACCTCCAGAAATTGCGGTGAGGGAAACACAAATTGTATTAGTTCCATAGTTACCAACCAAACGAAGTAATACATAATTTGATTAATATGATAGACAAAGATAAATGCAAATGTAGGAAAAAAAGTTCTTTTAGGCTTGCACCCATAATATATTTTCAAAATTATTTACACCACAAATCCAATTTTACGTAGTGGTCGGTGCAAATTTAAGGGGAAGTACGTAAAATCGGAAGATCAAGGGCGTCGGTAAACTTTTGTTTCGGGGGTTGGTAAACATTATTTATCTGAAATTGTTTAAAACAATATAATCTTAAGAGACAATTTACACCTAAAATTCGGTTGTGTAGACAAAGGAAATCGAATGTTATGCTAATGAATATGAGTGACGACTTTTAGAAAACTGTCGAAAAATCAACTTCACTATCGCATTCATCAGCGTAAAAGACGCCAAATAGTGGAAGCTGACAAAAATTCTAGAATATTCTACTCGTGAACTAGCAAAGATACCAAAAAATAAACTTTACTATTGAATTGGGCACTAAAAATTAGATTAAGCAGCGCATTTTGGCAAAAATTCTAGAATGTTCTATTCGTCAACTAACAAAGATATCGAAAAATCGGTTGCACCATTTAATTGATCATCGAATAAAAGACGGAATAGCACATTTTGATAAATGTTCTAGAATATTCTATTTGTCAAATAGCAAAGATTGTTTGTCAAAATCGGACATTTGGTTTACATTAGTTTAATTTCGGTTGGACAATTAAGCGGTACAGTAGATTTTCCAATATCTTTGTTAGTTGACAAATAGAATATTCTAGAACATTTCTCAAAATGTGTTATTTGGTCTTTTTTTGGTAGCGACGTCTGTTTTTGAATATCTTTGCTAGTTGGCGAATAGAATATTCCAGAACATTTGTCAAAATGTAATTTAACCTCTTTTTCAATGGACAATTAAATGGTACAATCGATTTTTCAATATCTTTGCTAGTTGACAAATAGAACATTCTAGAATTTTTGTCAAACTGCGCCGTTTAATGTCTTTTTTAATAACCAATTCAACGATGAAGTCTGTTTTTTAATATCTCTGCTAGTTGACGATTAAAATATTCTAGAATTTTACATTACTCAGTTTGCATTTGCATTTTGTATACAGAATATGTGCATATATATCTTCAGTGAAATTTTAAAATTTTTAAAGGCTACGAGTCCCTCAGACAATATTACCTGCGGCCCTGACTCTGGCTTGGTACGTAAATTTTCACCAACACAGACAAACAACAACATATCTGTGAGAGGAGAACCCCACTTAATCGCTGACGTCACTACGTAAAATCGGAGTACGTACCATTGGATGGCCACTGTATATAGATTTTAAGTACAAAATAGTATACTGTTATTAAATTAACGAAACAGCCTACTTTTTTTGTTATATTAAGCCGTAGGATATTATTTCGCACGCTATTCTCGCACGGTGAGCGCAATTGTCAATTTTTACTGTCAATTTTTACATATAGTTATCCGTGCGCAAAATGTTACTTTTAATATTAGGAGAAGAAAAAACTACTTTCCATTTTGTATTTAAATTTTGGTAATTATGCAGAAGCACGGCTCAGCTACGCAACCACGATTTTTAAATCAACTTTTAAATTAACGTGTGATAGCTTAAAAAATTGCCCTTTAAATGCCCTTTCCGAATATAAAATTGCCTTAGCTGTATCTTTTAGCAATAGTAAGTTATCATTATATATATTATTTAAACATTTTGACATATAAATTAGCATTAAAACAATAAAAAAAGTCTTTTTTTCATCAAAATATTTTTTCCTAATACTTTTAAATTTGCCCCATCGAAGCGCCAAATTTTTTTTTGATTTAATTATATAATTAAAGAGAAAAAAATTAAAAACATCAAAAAAGAAAATAAATTTCGAGGCGCTAGCTTCACTTAACTGCCCGGCTCCACCTATTTTTGGCTCCAAAAGAAAAACTAATGATCCGATTTTAATGATTTTTTTTTTAAATGTTCGTCGCTACGGTGGATTAATTAAAAAAAAAATACTACAAATCGATACCGATAATGAAAAGGCTGGGAAACTGTTTAAAAACTTGACAAAATTCAATTTTTTCAAATTTTCCTTTGTCATTTAGTATGTGTGCGTTTATATGACTGTTTGAGTGCATAGTCTAGTAAAACTGACACCAAAATAAATACTTTTTCTAGAATAAAAAAAAACGATATCTTGTTGTGGCACTTTCAAAATATTGAGCGTGCAAATTAGAAAAATTGACTTAATTTTGACGACTACAATTACCTCAATGCCGTGATTTGAGTGCATATTCTGGTAAAATGAATCAAAATAAGTAAGAGTAGATGATATAAAAACTAGGTGGTGAAGTTAGTTAAGGTTAGGTTAGTTTAGTTGGTTTTTACTATATATTTCGACTTTGATATAAAAACTAGGTGGTGAGGTTAGTTTAGTTAGTTTTATAATATATTTCGGCTTTGATATAAAAACTAGGTGGTGAGATTAGTTAAGGTTGGGTTAGTTTAGTTAGTTTTGACAATATACTTCGACTCTGACACACATACATACAAAATAAAGAAAATCTAAAAAATTGAATTTTTTCAAATTTAACGACAGTTTCCCAGCATTTCAATTATCGGTATCGATTCGTAGTATTTTTTTTAATTAATCCGCCGTAGCGACAAACATTTAAAAAAAAATCATTAAAATCGGATCATTAGTTTTTCTTTTAGAGCCAAAAATAGGTGGATCCGTGCTTCTGCAGAATTACCTGTATTCTAAATGCACTTTTGGAAACCATTTTCTATTTTAAATGGTTTCTATGAAGCATTTTTCCCAGCCCTGATTGCATTCATACGATTTTTCATCACAATGAATTCTTTCATGTGTTTTTAATTGATATGAGGTAACAAATGTTTTCGAACATATTTTACATTTATAAGCCTTTTCATCACTGTGAAAAAATATTTCATGTCTTTTTAACCAAGTTAAATCCCTAAACAAATGAGCACATATTTTACACACATATGGTGTTTCACTACTGTGAATTTTCTCGTGTGATTTTAAATTTGTTAACTGAATAAATGTTTTAGAACATATTTTACATTTGTATGTTTTTTCACTACTGTGAATTTTTTCATGTGTTTTTAATTGACCTAAAGTAGTAAATGTTTTAGAACAAACATTACATTTAAATGGTTTTTCACCACTGTGAATTCTTTCATGTGTTTTTAAATTACCTAAACTAGTAAATGTTTTAGAACAAACATTACATTCAAATGGTTTTTCACCACTGTGAATTCTTTCATGTTTTCTTAAATTACTTAAATTATTAAATGTTTCAGAACAAACATTACATTCAAATGGCTTTACATCACTGTGAATTATTTCATGTGTTTTCAAACTACTTGAGTGAGTAAATGTTTTAGAACATATGTTACACTGATATGGCTTTTCACCACTATGAATTCTTTCATGTCTTTTTAATTCACTTGAAGTAGTATATGTTTTAGAACATATGTTACATTCAAATGGTTTTTCACCACTGTGAAATCTTTCATGTGTTTTCAAATTACTTAAAGTAGTAAATGTTTTAGTACATATGTTACATTCAAATGGTTTTTCACCACTATGAGTTCTTTTATGTATTTTTAAACTACTTGACCGACTAAATGTTTTAGAACATATGTTACATTCGTAAGGTTTTTCATCACTGTGAATTATTTTATGTCTTTTTAAATTACTTGAAGCAGCGAATGTTTTATTACATGTATCACACTGAAATAATTTTTTGCCAACACCTGCAACTTGATATTCTGTTAAATCTGTCGAAAGATCTTCATCTAATTCATCTTCTTCAATTTTTATTTCCGTATGTAAACTGTTTAAATCCAGCAAAGATTCACTCCCCTCCTAAAATGTTACAAAGTATTTTGATTAATAAAATTGTATAATTAAGACGTGAATGGGCTATTTTTGCCCAATGGGCAACTAGTTACGCACGGCTTTTAGGTGCAGTTTCTGATGTGCAGAATTCAAAAACTACAATTAAAAAAGTGTAAGTACAGGAGGCAACTACTACTTGACTCGCAGTCGCTACCCAGTCAGAAAAAAATCGACTATTCTTTCACTACTTACTTCACTGAAAAAATTTATAACCCAAATCTATTATGTATGTAATTACCAATTTTATATTCTGGCCTTGTAAGTCTGCAATGTTCTTTTGAGCTGTCAAACTATCATTTTCTTCTGGCAATTTAGCTGGTTCGAAGATTTTAGTTTCTGCTGGTGACACTATACTGGTCTCATTCACTTCAGCTTCCTGCACGTCCTCCACTTTAATTTCTGAAGTATGAAAAGTTTTATGAACTAGTTCATTCATTTCATCTTTCTCGAATTTAATTTTAAACGTATGATCAGTTTCGTGCGTTTCATGCATCAATTTCTCCATTTTTAATTTGTTTTGTTTTAATAGTTTTACCCAAGTTTTACCTATAAACACCATAAACACTATAAAAAATCGTTTGTGACGCTATTATTTTCGTTTGTGACTAATTAGTTAATTAATTATTTAATTGTTAATTACGAGTGTGTGAATAGCCAACATTTTTTAAAATTTATTGCAATATTGACTTCCGGGCACTTAATCGATCGAAAATCGTTTGTGAATTCCAAATATACCATAGCTTTGTTCGTGCAACAGTTTTGAAAGTACAAAATAGGGATGGGCAAAAAATATCGATATATCAAAATATCGATATTTTTTTAGTAAATAATCGATAAATATCGTCGATATTTTTAATCTCGATATATCGATAATCGATATTTATTTTCGAGTATCGGGAAAATTGCAGTATGGTATGTGTTGCCAAAAATTTTTTTTAACCAGTAAAAACGACTGCTATATAGTTAGCAGTCGAAAAATTTCTTTTAAATTGAAAATACGTTTATTCGATTGGGAATCATTTGGGAAAATTTAGGAGTATAATTTTTTTATTTAGGACATTATAGTTAGTGAGTAATTAATTAGTCTTTTTTTAGCGTATAGTTAGCAGACATGAAAATAAAAAATATTTAGTTTTACGTTATTTGATAGTAAACAGTTTGGGAAGAACATTAAAATTAATCACACCATTTGGGAATTCATAATTAATTAATTATGCCGATTTTTCTGTTTACGATTTTACATGTACAATATATTTAATGACTGACGCCACTGACTAATATAGCGGCAAAATTAAAACACTTTTGTATGTTAAAATTATGAATTATTTTTCGAACTGTACTTCATTAGTATGTTGTATATTTACATTTTACATAATTTTATTGACGGAAAGTATGAATTGAAAAGTTATGTTATAATATACAACATACTAATGAAGTACAATTCGAAAAATAATTCATAATTTTAACATACAAAAGTGTTTGAATTTTGCCGCCATATTAGTCAGTGGCGTCAGTCATTAAATATATTGTACATGTAAAATCGTAAACAGAAAAATCGGCATAATTAATTAATTATGAATTCCCAAATGGTGTGATTAATTTTAATGTTCTTCCCAAACTATTTACTATCAAATAACGTAAAATTAAATATTTTTTATTTTCATGTCTGCTAACTATACGCTAAAAAAAGACTAATTAATTACTCACTAATTATAATGTCCTAAATAAAAAAATTATATTCCTAAATTTTCCCAAATGATTCCCAATCGAATAAAAGTATTTTCAATTTAAAAGAAATTTTTTGACTGCCAACTATATGGCAGTGTAAAAACGAACCAAAGCTAGTGGAAAATTTTAATTGTGAAAAATTAAAGCGCGGAAGCCTATTTTTGTTTTCAAAAACTCAAATTTATTAATATTTTACAAATTTTTTAATACTGACATTTGTATGGTATTGCACAATTTTTAAAGAAAGTTATTGTAGTATTTATGAACTAGAACGCAACAAAAATAACAAAACAATGAAAAACAGAAGTAAATTTAAATAAAAAAAAACACAAAAAAATTAAAAATTTAAAAAAAGAATAAAAAGTTGTATTTTATTTCCAAAAAAAATTACACATTACTTTTTACTTATCTACACTATAGAGAAAATACACATATAAATTATACATACATACATACATACTGGAATACAGAAAACTGGAATAATTTATATTTTGTAAATTTCGGGTTCACTTTTTTGATGTTAGGATCTGATTTTTTTCTTTTCCTTTTTTTGTAACCTTATCTATCGTACTTATCACTGACAGTAAAAAGTCCGGCATTTTGAGACAAAAAATTTTTTTTATATAGTTGTTTAAAAGAGTTAAGGATGTACCTGAAACGAAAATTCCAACTTTTTCCATTGAGTTTGAAATATGTTAAACAATAGACGATTCTGCATCGATTAGCAAAAAGATAATTATATGTCATGGACAAATTAAACGAAATAATTAATGTTAATGTTCTCATTTGTCGTGTGTTGTTTGAACCGGAAGTAGCTTAGCTACGAATAAATTTATAAAATTGATCATATTTTATCCAACTTTGGTGAGAAAAAAAAATAGTTTTATGAACCTTATACTTTGTATTGTTTTTTAATGAAAAAAAAAAACCGGACCTACCGGCCTATCTTTTTCGTAAAAATTAAAATAAAAATTAGAAGCCGGAACGACGCGGTTTTGCAACTATTTTAAGCACTCGATTTCTTTGGTATAGTATGACCAGAAACCACATGTAAATTAAAAATCACAAAGTGATTGAAAAAATTATCCGGATCGGCCGGGAATCGAACCCAGGATTTAAACTGAAACTGAAAGTTTAGCTGAACGATAAGTGAACATATCAATACTGCGTGTGTTGAAATGCAAACAAAAGTTTGTCATGCGTAGTAGTGTCTCACAAGCACTCGATAATGTTTGAAATTAAAATTGTAACTGTTTGTCAAATCAGAGAGAGTACTGATACACGCAGGTGATTGAATGGGTGTCCGGCTCGGGCGCCTGTCGAGTATAGGATCGTTGGTGTAGTGGTTAGCACGCCTGGCTAGTTACCAGGAGATCCTTTGTTCGATTCCCGGCCGATCCGAATAATTTCTTCAATCATTTTGTGATTTTTAATTTAAACGTTAGGCTAACAAAAGAAGATGCCAACCATGGCAACTTCAATACATTGCTGGCGTTCCAGACGAAAATTTTGTTAGGGTCCGTCCACACGACACAAGCTTTACCACCGACTTACTTGCGCAAACCAGTTTGTGCAAGTAAACATGTACGTATGGACGGGAAAAAACGTAGCGACTTACTTGCACAAACCTGGTTTGCGCAGGTAAGTCGGTGGTAAAGCTTGAGCGTGTGGACGGGCCCTTAGCCTAACGTCAGCTAACGGAGCTTTCACCGTTACAAACCAGAGGGCACGCATTCAAAAATTAACGTACATTATATATTAAAAAAACAACAATTTCTAACATGGTGACTGATTATTTTTATTCCATAATTTTTAAATGTGGCTGTACTTCAAAAATTAAGTATTTATACCATGAAAAACCATGGAAAATAATTAACGTGCATTAATTTTTTGAATCAGAGCCCTCTGGTTTGTAACGCTGAAAGCTCCGTTAGCTAACGTTAAGCTAACAAAATTTTCGTCTGGAACGCCAGCATTTTTTTTACATTTATTACCTCTCTATGGAACTGAGAACATGCGTAGTACACTGGAGAAGAACAGAGATGTCACTTTAAATAATCATTAATCTCTATTTCATAACAGAGTCCCTATAAAAGAGTCTACACACGGGCCATTTATAGGGAAAATAATCGCACACTTTTTTAAAATAATGTCGCACACATGACGCACATCAAATCAAGCTAGTAGTGGTAGCAGATAATAATGATGGAAATATCATGTGACTGGTCATGTGACCAGCCATTATTTATCTTTGTCCAAGTAAACTGATTTGTATAAAAAACGAAAGAAATAAAAATGCTTCTAACAAAAAGCGCGGCAATTTAGTTTGTAGTACGTTTCTCCGTCGGTCTTTAACTTTAAATGATTAAGACGAGTTAACTCGTCCTGCAATATGGCGGCTCAAAATGCTGTCATATGTACATATACACTGGTACAGGTTGCGCCATCTATGACAATACGGTATAATTCTAAATAATGTTCAATTTTATCAACATAGTTTAGTATAATTTATTTTTTATAAATTCCTAGGGTTCACTTTTTTAATGTTGGGATCTTTAATTTTTTTCTTTTTCTTTTTTTGTAGCCTTATCTATTGTACTTATCACTTGGCAGTAATAAGGCCGGCATTTTGAGACAAAAAAATTTTACCATATGGTTTGTTTAAAAGAGTTAATTTAATCTTTTCTAAAATCGTTTTTTCTATTTTTCCTAAAATTGTCAAACTGTGATAAATGTCTCTTTGCTTGAACGCTCAAGATTTTCCATACAAAACGCAAATGTTTAAATAATTAATTTAATAAATATTTTAATATTATGTATTGCATAATATTTTATTTTTATCAAAAAACACATTATTTTACTAATTCATAATTGTGTCTTAATAATTTATGTTCAGTTATTCCCTCTCATTTTCCCTATTACATATGGCGGATCAAACAACCAATCAAAAATCGATCACGAGGTGTCCAGACTCATTATAGGGACTCTATCTCATAATCCAATAAAATTTAGGTACGTAATTCACTAAAGTTAGGTAACTACTATCTATAGAAATAAAAAATTCAAGCTATTCAAAAAGATGAAACTTCGCTGGTGTGTAGAATAGGCAAAAATAAGGAATAAAGAACCCGTATTTTTTTTTATCAGCCATCTTCCACGTTTACGCAATGAAAACAGCTCCTAAAGTTGGGGGTTCAAATCGTATTTCTTAGATATCTCAAAAACTATAAGAGATAGAGGAAAACTCTAAATTGACGAAATGTTACTCTTTGAAAGACCTATTCACCTGTATAAGTTAAACCAGGTTCGAATGCATAAAGGAGGCTGGAGGGGTTAAAATGAGCGTAAATTTTGTTGTACAGCGTGAGCGGTTCAATGAGTGCAGTAACCAAGAGATAACAGTGCGATAAGTAAAATAACGATGCGGTAAGTTTAATACGAGTCCGAGAAGTAAATCAACTTAAAAGTGACTGTAATTATTTATTTATATTAAAATTAAAGGTACAATTTGAGAAATTATATATACAGTAGAATTTTAACTAAAAGAAACAGCATAAATTCCTCTTAGTTACAATTTATCTCTTTTTATTGAATATAAAAGATATATAATTATCTCTCTTTCATTTATTTGTCAGTGTTGCCTTGGTTAACATTTAAAATATTTTTAATCCCCTTACCTCAGAATTCCCCTTAAAAAACTTTCTTTTAGTTAAAATACTACTGTAATTGTATAGAAACAATAATTCAAAATAAAAAGACACTATTGTAAGTACAGGTAAATAAACATTATGACGTCACATATGCGCTCGAGTGCTCTCTGGAACTATCGGCCCGTTATCGGTACTAAATTTAAAAATTTATGATAACTGTGCATTAATGGAGCTCCACCTATATTTGGCTCTAAAGGAAAAACTAATGACCCGATTTTAATAATTTTTTTTTTAAATGTTCACCGCTACGGGAGATTAGTTAAAAAATAAAATACTACAACTCTGTTAAATTTACTAATACTGTTGTTAAATTTAAAAAAAAATCAATTACTAAAATTTAACATCTTAGTAACTTTTTTTTATTGATATAATGATAAAAAAAATTTGTAGAATACATTTAATGTAAAAAAAATAAAAGCATTTTGATTCTTATATTCCATTTTAAATAGCTATTTTCTATTTTAAATATGTTCAGAAAACTATTTTCCATTTTGTATTTTAAATGCATTTTTGAAAAACACTTTCTATTTTAAATGGTTTTTTTCTTTTAAATTATACTGTATTCTTAACAGCTTGGTCATATATACAGTATTTAAATGGTTTCTATGAAGCATTTTTCCCAGCCCTGATTGCATTCATATGATTTTTCATCACAATGAATTCTTTCATGTGTTTTTAATTGATATGAGGTAACAAATGTTTTCGAACATATTTTACATTTATAAGCTTTTTCATCACTGTGAAAAAATATTTCATGTCTTTTTAACCAAGTTAAATCCTTAAACAAAAGAGCACATATTTTACACTCATATGGTGTTTCACTACTGTGATGAATCACATGAATTTGCTCATGTGATTTTAAACTACTTGAGTGAGTAAATGTTTTAGAACATATGTTACACTGATATGGCTTTTCACCACTATGAATTCTTTCATGTCTTTTTAATTCACTTGAAGTAGTATATATTTTAGAACATATGTTACATTCAAATGGTTTTTCACCACTGTGAAATCTTTCATGTGTTTTTAAATTACTTGAAGTAGTAAATGTTTTAGTACATATGTTACATTTGTACGGTTTTTTACCACTATGATTTCTTTGATGTGTTTTTAAACTACTTGACCAACTAAATGTATTAGAACATATGTTACATTTAAATGGTTTTTCACTATTGTGAATTATTTCATGTCTCTTTAATTCACTTGGATAAGTAAATGTTTTAGTACATATGTTACATTGAAATAGTTTTTTGCCAACACATGTAATTTTATGTTTTGTTAAATCTGTTGAATGATCTTCATCTATTTCATCTTCAATTTTGATTTCCGTATGTAAACTGCTTAAATCAATTTTAGTTTCACTCCCCTCCTAAAATGTTACAAAGTATTTTGATTTATATAATTAATAAGTGAATGGACGATTTGTGCCTGATGGGCAACTAGCTAAACACTGTTTTTAGGTGCAGTTTTTCATGTGCAGTATTCAAAAATTACAATTAAAAATATGTAACTACAGGAGACAACTACTAGTTGACTCGCTACCCATTCAGCAAAAATCGACTATTCGTTCACTATTTACTTCACTGAAAAAATTAATTAGCAATTACCAATTTTATATTTTGGCCTTGTAAGTCTGTAATGTTCTTTTTATCTATCAAACTATCATTTTCTTCTGGCAAATTAGCTGATTCGAAGATTTTAGTTTCTGCTGGTGACACTAAACTGGTCTCATTCACTTCAGCTTCCTTCACGTCCTCCACTTTAATTTCTGAAATATGAAAAGTTTTATGAACTAGTTCACTCATTTCATCTTTCTCGAATTTAATTTTAAAAGTATGATCAGTTTTGTGCGTTTCGTGCATCAATTTCTCCATTTTGAATTTGTTTTGTTTTACGCAAGGGGTCAAACTAGATTGTCTATGTCTCTGTTCCACTTGTAATGAGTTTATGACGTAAATCACGTAAATCTCCCCACTCTATTTGTGTAGATACACACTGTTTGCAGCAGGGACACTAAGTTTGCAGCATAGAACACTAGAAGCCAACTAATATAAAAAAAGTGAAATTCACTTGGAGTCCTTTGTAACCCAGTCACAGCTTAAGGCATTAGTCCGTCAGTAGTCGTCGTCGAGTCAACATACCATTGTATTAACAATATACCCATTGTTAGTTGAACACGTTGAACAGCTCTCTCTGGTAATACGTGTGTTGTGGTTGTATGCGTGTATACACATACTACTACAAAAAACCAAACTAATACACTGCAAACAGTGTGTATGTACACAAACAGAGTACGTCACAAACTCATTACAAGTGGAACAGAGGCAAAGCCAATCTAGTTTGTCCCCTTGATTTGCAGTGTATTAGTTTGGTGTTTTTTAGTAGTGTGCGTATTTACGCACACTACCGCAGTACACGTATTACCAGAGAGAGCTGTTCAACGTGTTTAACCAACAATGGTAACAATGTACATATTATGCACTGTGGGTTCGACGACGGACACGGACTGACTAATGCCTTAAGCTGTAACACGACTCCAAATGACTCCGCGCCAATTACACGTTTTTAATGTTAGTTGGTTTCTAGTGTTCTATGGTTTTACGCTTTACCTATGGAGATTAGACAAGGAGGCGGAACTCAATGTGCTCAATGTATTCAAAAAAGTGTCCAAATTAAAGATGGCACTCGTGTTCGGCGGATACGAAAGCGGTACAGTACTTATTCTCTAATGAAACACTCTCAAATGGAAACTCGAGCTTCTATATTATCTTTGTTAGCTTTTGAATAGAATCTTCTGGAATCTTTTTCAATGTTCAACTCAGTTATAAAGTGGGTTTTTGATCGTTCTTAAAATAAACTTAACAATTTTTATTTTGCGTCGCATCATTTATATTGTATATTATATCATTCGCTGACGTCACTAATGTAAAATCGGAGTCAGTACCATTGGATATTCGCCGTATAAAGTAATTTAAGCTATAAGAGTTTATTTCATACATATGTAATTTCTATGTATTTCCTTATTATTAAATATCATCAACCGACATTGGTGATTCTCAAATGGAAACACTCACTTCCCCAGTCCCGACGTGTTTCCATTTGAGAATAAGTACTGTATTTACATTCTGCTTTATCCGTTTTATGTTACTATGTATATTCGCTATATTCGCATCAGTATTTTGAGATTATTAACGCCACGAGTGGTAAAAAACGAAAGCCTTATATGTGCCATTTTCTGCCAAATTGCTAAATGGGAGCGTGCGGTATGGAAGTTTGCTATGTATGTGGTACGTATCATGTACGTATACTGTGTTAATATGACGGTAGCAATATGACAACAATTGAAACACACTCATCGAGTGCGGCCGAATGAATGACTACCTAATAGCCTAATGTGCCCAGAAATGCTCATGAGTGTTACAGAAAAGAGATAGTTGTATTCTTTCTATTGTTCTGTGGTTGTGGCTGTCTGTCTCATACATATCTATGATACCACACGCATGTATGAGGCTCCGTGTGGGGTTTCTACAATGACAACACAAGCAACACAACAATCAAATCAATTGTCTTGTTATTGATCTACACTTATTGACTACCACTGAGAGAGTGACTATTAAGTAGCCTAATGTGCACACTGCAGATTTCATGATAGATATAGTTGCAGCACCTCTGTACTCTGTGATCTCTATTTCATAATAGAGTCCCTATACTAAGAGTCTAGACACCGACCATTTATAGGGAAAATAATCGCACTTTTTCTCAAATTCAGTGTTCTCTTGTCACATATTTAATACATAGTGAGTGTGTGTGTTTGTGTGTGAATTGGCGGTTATATTTTCCATACGATATACAAATGTTGAAATAATTAATTTAGTAAATATTTTAATATTATGTATTGCATAATATTTTATTTTTATCAAAAAATCTATTATTTTACTAATTCATAATTGTATCCTAATAATTTATGTTCAATTATTCCCTCTACTTTTCCCTATTACATATGGCGGATCAAACAACCAATCAAAAATCGATCACGAGATGTCCAGACTCATTATAGGGACTCTATCCCATGATTCACTAAGGTAGGTAATTCACTAAAGTTAGGTAACTACTATCTATACAAATAAAAAATCCAAGCTATTCAACAAATTTGACAATAAAAATATGTAATTTTCTAACTTTAGAATATTATCTAATACAATTTTTGTAATAAATAGTAACTACCAGGCAAAAATAAGGAATAAGGAACCCGTATTTTTTTTTATCAGCCATCTTCCATGTTTACGCGGTGAAAACAACCCCTAAAGTTGGGGGTTCAAACTGTATTTCAAATCGTATTTCTTAAATAAGGCATCTCGAAAACTATAAGAGGTAGAGGAAAACTATAAATTGACGAAATGCTACTCTTCGAAAGACCTATTCACCTGTATAAATTAAACCAGGGTCGGATTCTACACATCGAGGGGCTGGAGGGGTTAAAATGGGCGTAAATTTTCTTGTACAGCGTGAGCGGTTCAATGAGTGCAGTAACCAAGAGATATCAGTGCGGTAAGCAAAATAACGATGCGGTAAGTTTAATACGAGTCCGAGAAGTAAATCAACTTAAAAGTGATTGTAATTATTTATTTATATTAAAATTAAAGATACAATTTGAACAATTAAAATATATAATTGTATAGAAATAATAATTCAAAAAATAAAAAGACACTGTTATAAATTCAGGTAAATAAACACTATGACGTCACATATGCGCTCGAGTGCTCTCTCGAACTGTCGGCCCGTTATCGGTACTAAATTTAAAAATTTATGATAATTTTGCATTAATGGGGCTCCATCTATATTTAGTCCTAAAAGAAAAACTAATGATCCGATTTTAATAATTTTTTCTAAAAAATGTTCGCCGCTACGAGAGATTAGTTAAAAAAAAAAATACTACAACTCGATATCAGCACTAGAAATGCTGGGAAACTGTCGTCAAATTTGAAAAAATTCAATTACTAAAATTTAACATTTTAGTGATAACACATAATGATAAAAAATTTGTAGAATACATTTAAAGTAAAAAAAATAAAGCATTTTGAATTTTATAATCCATTTTAAATAGCTATTTTCAATTTTGTATTTTAAATATGTTCAGAAAATTATTTTCCATTTTGTATTTTAAATGTAATTTTAAAAACCACTTTCTATTATAAATTTTTTTTTAAATTTGTTTATTTTAGATTATACTATATTTTTAACAGCTTGGTCATATATACAGTATTTAAATGGTTTCTATGAAGCATTTTTGCCAGCCCTGATTGCATTCATACGGTTTTTCACCACTATGAATTCTTTCGTGTGTTTTTAATTGATATGAGGTAACAAATGTTTTAGAACATATTTTACATTTATAAACTTTTTCACCACTATGAAAAAATATTTCATGTTCTCTTAACCAAGTCAAATCCCTAAACCATTGAGTACATATTTTACATTGATATGGTGTTTCACCACTGTGAATTTTTTCATGTGTTTTTAAATTACCTAATACAGTAAATATTTTCGTACATTTAATACATTTGTATGGTTTTCCATCACTATGAATTCTTTCATGTTTTCTTAAATCACTTGAATTAGTAAATGTTTTAGTACATATGTTACATTCATATGATTTTTTAATACCGTGAGTTATTTGATGTTTCTTTAAATAATATGAAGTAGTAAATGTTTTCGAACATATGTTACATTCAAATAGTTTTCCACCACTATGAATTCTTTCATGTTTTCTTAAATCACTTGAATTAGTACATGTTTTAGTACATATGTTACATTCATATGGTTTTTTAAAACCGTGAGTTATTTGATGTTTCTTTAAATAATATGAAGTAGTAAATGTTTTCGAACATATGTTACATTCAAATGGTTTTCCACCACCGTGAGTTCTTTCATGTGTTTTTAAATTACTTGAAGTAGTAAATGTTTTAGTACATGTACTACACTGAAATAATTTTTTTCCAACACATGCAATTAAATCTGTCGAATGATCTTCATCTATTTCATCTTCTTCAATTTTGATTTCCGTATGTAAACTGTTTAAATCCAGTAAAGATTCACTCCCCTCCTAAAATGTTACAAAGTATTTTGATTAATAAAATTGTATAATTAAGAAGAAATGGGCAATTTTTGTCAAATGGGCAACTAGTTAAGCACGGTTTTTAGGTGCAGCTTCTGATGTGCAGAATTCAAAAATTATAATTAAAAAAAGTGTAGCTACAGGGGACAACTACTACTTGACTCGCTACCCATTCAGAAAAAATCGACTATTTTTTCACTATTTACTTCATTGAAAAAATTTATAATCCAAATCTAGTATTACCAATTTTATATTTTGTCCTTGTAAGTCTGTAATGTTCTTTTTATCTATCAAACTATCATTTTCTTCTGGCAAATTAGCTGGTTCGAAGATTTCAGTTTCTGTTGGAGACACTAAACTGGTCTCACTCACTTCAGTTTCCTCCACTTTAATTTCAAAAGTATGAAAACTTTTATGGACTGATTCAATCACTTCATCTTTCTCCGTTTTAATTTCAAATGTAACAAAATTTTCATGTACCAATTTTTCCATTTTGAATTTGTCTTAGGTAATTTGTAAAAATTGGTAAAAATTTGCCTCTCTATCAGTGTTTTTCAAAGTTTTTTCATCACGGAACACATGTACGAAACACTGACAACATGGACGTATATGACTAGTCATTTTGTTAAGCAGCTTCCACATTCTCGCCGAGGTTGGACGAATCGAGAATGTAGAGGGTCATTTCGTTGTGCTTCGCGGTTGGTATTTCAATGCTATTCTTATGCCTCGGCCAACCTCGCGAGGAACTACTTCGTCCAACTTCGGCGAGAATGTGGAAGCTGCTTTAGATGATCTGAAGCATCTGAAGCCAAGCACTGGTGTTCCTTCTGTCATTGTTTAGTTGTGTATGTGCGTCACGTGGGATGTCTGAAAAGTTGTCGTGAAATTAAAACTGACTACAACGTTTTCCATCGGAAACCAAAATGGTTAATTGTTGTGTTTTATCGTGCAAAAGCGACAAGAGAGTAAAAACAGAAGGAAAAAACCCAATTACGTTTTATAGATGAGTAGAAATCATGTTTTAAAAATTAAATATGAGTATCCGCCATTTTATAATGTTATACACATGGGTGTGTAAACAAAATTTTTTTATGTATTTTTTTTTATGCATACAACTCTATTATTTTCATTAAAAAACATCAAAAAACCAAAAAAAAGTTTTTGTTATTGGCAAATACTTTGCTAAATATTCCTTTGTTCCCTATATTACTTTTATAAAAATATCCCCTATTTAAAATTGTTGAGAGATCACAATGGAATTTTTTAGGTACGTATTATGTACACCAAAATGACATATACGATGATTACACCCAAGTCCTCAGCGTAATGGAGTGACGACTACTTTGACAGTTTGACTACATACTTTACTTTTTGACTTTTGTTAACGAGACTAACCACGTCAGCGTCGCCAACTGCAGTTTGCTAAAAATTCGAGTTATGTATGTACTGGTTTGAAAAATAAAGATTGTGTTCCATTAGCAAAACATAAACGGCACTGTATAACACAGTGCATAGGGGAAAGGTAATGCCAACCAAATTTTCGTGATTTTTGTACTTTCTTTTTTCACAAAAAGACTAATTTTTTTAAAATTTTATTTCAAAACTAACATTTAATCTGCTTTTAATTAATCCTTTTAAACAAACCATATGGAAAAATTTTTTTATTTCAAAATACCGGACTTTTTACTGCCAGTGATAAGTACAATAGATAAGGTTACAAAAAAAGAAAAAGGAAAAAAATCAAAGATCCCAACACCAGGCGGCACCTGTACCAGTGGATATGTACATATCACAGCATTTTGAGCCGCCATATTACAGGACGAGTAAACTCGTCTTAATCATTTAAAGAATTAAATATATTTACCCTCCATACATTAAATTAATGGTCTGACCGTCATTAAAGTAATCACATCAGTCAACTTTTTTGCTTCAATTTCTTAATGTATTTGTAGTACACAGCATTCTTTCTAGTCGATTCTCCCCTCAATGGGGCCAATTCGTATCGGGATAAGCGGCTTGCGTTCAAGTGTAAGCAATATAATATGCTTGAAAACAAACACATTTGGCTTGCTACTGGCACGTATATGTGTTTCACTTTCCATGTTCTAATGAGAAGGATGAGAAGTATACATATAGCCAACATGGTTATACATAATTGTACTTCTACTTCTCACCCTTATCACCTTACCATAATGCTAGTAAGTTACATTTCTCGAACGTTTGTTTACATCCACGGTAACCAAAAAATAACAGTGCGGTAAGTAAAATAATCATGCGGTACGAGTTCAGGAAGTAAAATCAACTTAATAAGAATGCAGGAAGTAAAATAAACTTAAAAGTGATTGTAATTATTTATTTATATTAAAATTAAAGGTACAATTTGAATAATTATAAAAATTACTTAATATTAGAATTTTTACTAGTTTACATAAGCTATTATTTTTATTGCAACTAAATTTGTCTTTATAATGTCATTGTGTGTTTTCATAACTTCCTTTTGTTTTACAGGAATAAATGTGATCCGGGGTAATCATTATTATCAGCAAATGTTTTTATACACTGGCTATACAAATTTCTAAAGCACAGGACGCTTCTGCATGAACGCCTGTCTGGACATATTATAAACGTAAAAAATAATCACATAGAACCTATTGATGAGTTCAACATAGCCACATCCCGTAATTAAAACATTTATTACATTCACATGTTTGTATTTTTAATCAATGTAGAATTTTTTAAGGTAGTTACCGCGACATTCAACTTTTCGACAGAATAGTTTCAAATTCTAATAGTATAAAGAAGAATGCTATTGGCAGGGTGCGTAGTATATGGTGGGGATAATTAAATCGATTGTAGCGTGAGTAGTGGAGAAAATAGGTAATAATACATGCTCATATGTGTTTATAGTGTAATAAAAAATATTAAATAAAAATATAATACATTGATCCACTTTGATTATAAACGCAATTGCCACTAATATGTCGTTCCTTATTTATCTGTCAACGTATTAACGTCTACACGTCAATCCATAAATACAGAATCAAAAATATTTGAGGTATTTTAAACTCACATGCAATAATGTTTAATAAGAAGTTATTGATGTTTGCTTTATGTATGACTGTACATTCAACTAAATGACTTATGCCAGTATTTCGTAATTTTCGAATTTCCCTGACGTGTTTCACTATCACCAGCAACTTTTTCCTCTGCATAGTCCGGGGTTGGAAGGAAATACTGTCTTGATAATTATATCCATGTTAACGTCGAAAATTGTTTAAATACTTTATTAATATAACTATTATACTTCATCCAGTCTTTTATACCTCAAATTGTTCAAATTTATTTATAAAAAAAATAATTGTAAATAACAAATATTTGTATTCAGATTTTACGGTTTTTTTGAAAATATTTTAAATTTATTTCCACGGTTACCATTATTTAATAGCATGAAAAAATGTATATTATAGATGTCACTGGCCATCACGCACCCAGCCAATATATCTCATTGTCCTTGTAATTTGGGAAAGATTGATCGCTTCTGAATTAAGATAATTAGGGTTAAAGTTTGTATCTACTCCATGTATTAGATCTCAAAATTTTGACTATGTGCCCTTATTTTGTATTTAACAATATACGAGGCAGAAATACAAACATGGTTCAAATATGGGCATGTATGACCATATATGGCCCATATATGATCATATATGTGTCATATGTGGTCATGTAAGGACATGTATGATCGTCTTTTGGAGGCGAAAAAACAAACATGATTCATGTATGGGCATATATGATTCATATATGGCTCATATATAATCATATATGAAACACATATGATCATATATGTTTCATATATGTCCATATATGAATCATATATGATCATGTATGAATCATATATAATCATATACGGATCATATATGATCATATAACATCATATATAAAAAAATTTTCCCGGGATGACTTGACAGAATTTAATAAAAAAAAACTACGGAAAAAAAGATTAATAAGACCTGAATGCAGAGCCGGATTACCTAATAGGCCAAAGTAGGCCATGGTCTAGGGGCGGCAAATTTTTAGAAAAGGGCGGCAAAATTTGTAAATTTACGTTTTTTTTGTTTACTCGTCAGTAATTTTTTTTGAGGAAAGTCAAAAAAAGGTGAGAAAAGTTACGATTTTCTTATTTTTGAGCAAAAGATGGGGGCGGTACTTAGGGTTAATCTGGCCCTGCCTGAATGTAAAGAAACAATTGAATTATTTGTTGATCGTTTTGAATTGAAGATATCATCAGAGAAATTATAGTATTTTAATAAGAATTTAACATCGACACCAGTTTCAAGCAATTGAATCAAAGCAGTTTAGCAATGCTGTATGACACGACAACTCGCATACAGCAGTGCGAATTTCAAAATTTCAATTACAAATCAGTGTATTAAATAATTTCTTTTATATTACCTTTTAAAAAAGATATTAATAAAAAATATTAAATACCGTTAATTTGTAACTCAATTAAGATTATAAATGATAAATTGATTATTACAAATAAAATAATTTAAATTAAAAAAGGTTATTTAAACGCATAGTACTTAAATAACTGGCTATATACATATATACATATATATATATATATATATATATATATATATATATATATATATATATATATATATATATATATGTATGTATGTATATATATATATATATATATATATATATATATATATATATATATATGTATATATATACCTCTTTTCAGATAAAATTGATCATGAGTTTTCGTTAAAAAATTAAATAATTCTTATATTCGAAACAAATCGATCTTCTATTCTTTTCTAAAAATAAACTGCAAATTTAAAATTTACATAAATGCAATAATAAAAGAGATAAAGCCAAGAAAACGGAAATTATTTAAATTCAAAGTTACGAAGCATGGTTAAATTTAACTGAAATAGACCATATATAAATTTTGGTGAATATCATTTTCGTATTCTAGGGACCTCAAAACATATTTCTGTCATAGTCTCGACCTCAGCTTGCGCCATGAGAACGGCCGTAATAGCTGAATTTCCAGTTTTGGAAATTTGCTAAAAATATATTCAGTCTACTTTAGTATACTTTCAATGATTTCCAATTACATGTTTAATTTAATTAAAAACAGTTAAAAGGTTAATTTTGCAATTTTAGTAAATGATTTAGTACATTGATGCGTTCCATACAGCCACTTCCAACCTGGAAACGAAACAGCATCACACGAATTTTTCTCCTACCCAATCAAAATTGTAAACGTTGCATTTTTCATGTTATAAATACACACTTTCAAATCACAAATTTTCAGTCAAATATCAAATTTTTGTAAAATTTATGTCGGTTTTGAATTTCAAATTAAATTCTTAATTTTCTGTTATGTAAATTTATTAATTTTAAACAATAAATTTATTTAAGAAACTCTTTTTGTTTTCATTGAGCAATTTTTGCTAAATTAACAAAGTTAAACTAACTGTAAGTGAAAATAACAAAGTTAAAGAGGAACTAGGCCAAGGAACAAGAAGATCCAGGAACAAGGAGATCTTAGAACAGTAAGAAGCGTCACCCAACGCACTCGGAACACTTCACCGTTCTACATTCCACAACAAACAATAAGTTTACGGAAATTGGACTTAGATCAATGTGACCCTGGTGACAGCTGCCCTTCGTAAGAAGAAAACCCAAATACCACATTTCGTCCTCCGGGATACATCAACATACATTGCACTCATTTGGTTTCAAACCACTGTGAATTTCTATATGTTTATTTAAATGATCTAAAGTAGTAAATGTTTTATAACATATTTTACATTCATATGGTTTCGCACCACTGTGAATTCTTTTATGTATTGTTAAACTACGTGAAGTAGTAAATGTTTTCGAACATACGTAACATGATTTTTCACCACTGTGAATTTTTTCATGTGCTGTTAAATTACTTGTATAAATAAATGTTTTCGAACATATGTTACATTTGTATGGTTTTTCACCACTGTGAATTATTTTATGTGTCTTTAAAGAACTTAACTGATTAAATGTTTTAGTACATATGTCACATTTGTATGGTTTTTCACCACTATGAATTCGATCATGTTTTCTTAAATTACTTGAATTATGAAATGTTTTCGAACATATGTTACATTCGTACGGTTTTTCACCACTGTGAATTCGTTCATGTTTTCTTAAATTACTTGAATTATGAAATGTTTTCGCACATATGTTACATTCGTACGGTTTTTCGCCACTGTGAATTCTTTTATGTGTCTTTAAAGAACTTGAATCAGTAAATGTTTTAGTACATATATTACATTTGAATGGTTTTTCACCACTATGAATTCTTTTATGTCTTTTTAAATTGCCTAAAGTAGTAAATGTTTTATTACATGCAACACAATGAAATATTTTTTTCTCAACACCTACAATTTCATGTTGCTGTAAATCTGTCGAATGATCTTCATCTACTTCATCTTCTTCAATTTTAATTTCTGTATGTAAACTGTTTAAATGCCGTAAAGATTTAGGCGACTCCTAAAATGTTACAAAGAAGTATTTTGATTAAAACATTCACGTAACGACTGAGTGAAAATAATGATTAATTTTTGGCCAATATGCGGGAAATAAAACAATGGTTTTTTTATGCAGTTTTTGATGTGTAAAGTTTAAAAATTATAATTAAAAATAAGTAAAACTGCAAGGTAACATTCTAAGAAATGAAGATAATCGTCTAAATTTAGCGTTGGCAAGCTATTTTTGCAAAAGGGTCAAATCCTAAAAATTAAGTCTGGTTAATTTTACTGACAGAGCAACAAAAAAAAAAAATAAATAAATAACTAAAGTAGAGGATTTTTTATATAGTTCCCATATATTAATAAATTGATTATGCGGCCCATACACGGTTAAACTTGTTGTACTATCTAGTTGTACTACAAGTTGAACTGTTTGCCATACACTATTAAACTATTCATTCAACTTGTTGTCCAACTTCAGTTATTCACAATTTTTTAAAAAGAGAACTTCGTTAAAATTATGGATAAAATTCTTGCCTTAGCAGTAATTGCAGAAATTAGTAAAGAAAGCTGGAGTAAACGAAAAAAAAAAAAAGAAAATAGAGCAAAGAGTGGTTGGGAAAAAATTTTCTAATGAAAAACTATTTAAAAAAATTAGTGAATGTGAACCATACGATTACAAAAATTATATGCGAATGAACGAATAAATTTTTAATGATATTTTAGTAAAAATAACACCTTTAAGAAGCAAAGAAGATACGTTTATGCGTGATGCAATTTCTGCAAAAACACACTTGGAAATTACATTAAGGTTTCTTGTATAGCGGTTTCGGCTACCGAGATATGGTTTAAACTATTGTTTTCGCGCGTATAATTTGTATTACTGTTATGTTGTTATGTATGTTGTTGTTTTGTCCCTGATAAAATACTATTAATTGTTGGATTTCTAGTCCAAAGGTCGTTTAACGGGTTCGTAAGAATATAAATTACGAATTAATTTATAAAAATAGTTTATTAAGATTTTCTAATATAATTTTTTAATTGATAGTTTTTACATAAATTTATTTGTTAATTTTGTTTCCTTTAATATTTTTTTTTATTTAAATATATTTATAAGATTTTGTATAATATTATTTAATTTTTTATTTTATTTAATATAATTTTGTTATATTTTAATTTAATTTATGTTATTCATATTTTATTGTTGAAATAATATTAAAATACTAATCAACCAAAGAGTTCAATATTAATGACATCTTTGTTGTTTGAATATCAGACAAAGAGTATTTATAATTTTATAATATTTAATAAATCTAATTTAATTGTTGAAATGACGTCTTTGCTGTTTTAACACTAGACAAAGAGTGTATTTATAATTTTATAATATTTAATAATTTTAATTGTTGAAATGACGTCTTTGCTGTTATAACACTAGACAAAGAGTATTTATAATTTTATAATATTTAATAATTTTAATTGTTGAAATGACGTCTTTCCTGTTATAACACTAGACAAAGAGTGTATTTATAATTTTATAATATTTAATAAATTTAATTTTTAATTGTTGTAATGACGTCTTTGCTGTTTAAACACTAGCCAAAGAGTGTTCTTTTCAACCATCCTATCATTACGAGCTCTCCGATTCACTCCTAAGATTACCATATAAGGTCACAAAAGACGCTCGTCCTCTGATTGGCTCAAAACCTGTCTCTCTCGCCATAATAATATAACTTATATACGTATTGAACAGAACGACAGTAGCGCGGTTAGATCTATTAAGGGTCGTTAGTCAATCAACTAGTGGTTTGAAACTAAACTATACGAAAAAAGCTTATATATTTCACCAACAGGTGTCGACACTAATTCCGCGCTTCAGTTTAAATGCTTAAGGCCATACTGTCACACTTGCAACGGGAAATTCTTTCAAAAATTTAAAATTTTCAAATGCGGTATCACCGCAAGCTATTGGAAATAATAAACAAAATCAAATATTTAAACTTTCCAATTGTTACCGCTGTAAATATTTTGTTGATTACACTCTTTACAGCATATATGTACTGGTTTTGTTGTTTAACTACCCCACACACAGTACAACATATTCATAGACCATTTGCTCCGCCCACGTAAAATCAAAATATTTTGATTTTACTTCAACCGTTTATGTAACCATCGAAATAGTTGACCAACTGCCCCACTGTACAACAACTTGAACCGTGTATGGGCCGCATTATAGAAGGATTTCATTGTACCGCGGTCGGCCAATCAAATGCTACACTATACTAACTGGTGTTGAGTGGGAATCCCATTTATATTGCGTCTTTTCAACTCCGTATAGCACGATATAGCGAGCTTCTTAGTAATAAAAGCAATTTAAATTTTAGCGAATTTATGTATTTGCGCGGTGACTCTCGAACGAGTCACTCAATATTTATAAAATTTGGTACGAACGTTGGAAATTCTATATCGTTGGATGAGTTCGTTGGCCAAACATGTTGGATGCCCAGAAGTAGGTTACTGGGACAATTTTTGTCAAAATTTTTACACCGTTGAAAAGAGCGGAAAAAATTATAATAGTTTAAGGTTCTTGAACTATTTTTCTATGTAAAACAGTTTTCAAAAATTGCTAATACTATCTTTGTCAATATTATACGGCATTTCTATTTCTATCTCTATTTTTAAAATAAAACACAATTTTTAAGTAATATAAAAAATTCACATTATAATGACAATTTCTTTCTCAACTTTTATAATAAAAATTAACGAATGAATGTATAACGAATTTTTGAATATTTTTTTTAAAATTTAAACGAACAAAATTTTAAGAGTGATGCCTTTATGAATAAATATTACAAAGAGAGAGTCTACGTACGCGATTAGTGATCACAAGCTACCACGGACAGATGGTAATATCGCTAATACACTCTCACTGTAGTAAGCACCGCCTGCTTGGTGTAGACCTGATACGGACTGACGTGATAATACAGCGTTTCGCCAACGTGTTAAAAAAATTGCCGGCCCCTCGGAAAGTTTACTTCGTAGACGCGCGGACTGTATAATGTTAATTAAAAATTAATTCAAAATATAAATTAAGAAGGCTTTCTTTTATTAAATGTATTTTTTCAAAACCAGTTGTAAAATTCAAAATTTTGTAATTCATCTTAAGATTATACACTCAGTTTACAAATTTCGTTAAGGGTTCGTTACCCTAATATTAGTAAACTCGTATCACTTTCAAGTTGTCCCAAAATCGTTGCTTTTAAGTTCTACACATCAAAAAATTTTACCACTGTTTTACTTACTGCCAATTGAACAAAAACCGACCATTTTTTCACTTTTTACTTTATCAAAAATTTATAATCCAAATCAATCTGAATCTAGTACTTACCAATTTGATATTTTGCTCATGTAAGGCCGTAAAGTTCTTTTGATCTGTCAGGCTATTATTTTCTTGTGACAATTTAATTGGTACAAAAATTTTAGTTTCTGTTGGTGACACTAAACTGGCCTCCTTCACTTCATCTTCCTTCACTTTAGTTTCAAATGTACGATCAGTTTTATGAGCCGATTCATTCACTTCAGGTGTCTTGGCTCTAATTTCAAACGTATTACAATCAGTTTCATGAACCGGTTCCTTTATTTCATTTTTCTCCACTTTAATTTCACATCTATGAAAACTTTCATTGACCGATTTTTCCATTTTTGGATTTGTATTTTATTTTTTTACTACTTATGTGTTATTAAATATTACCTATACGGCTATACACAAAGCCTGTAACTAATGACTTTTATAACACGAATGAGTCCCAAATATCCCAAAAATTATGAAACAACTATGGAGAGTAGATATCAGGAGCACCATCTCTGTATCAAAAAGTGTCCATAAAAAGGGGTAAATAGTGGCGGCGCTACTATAACAATTGTGTTTCCATTTGAGAATAAGTACTGTATTTACATTCTGTTTTATCCGTTTTATGTTACTATATTCGCTATTTCACATCAGTATTCGAGCATTATTAACGCCGCGAGTGGTAAAAAAAGGAAGCCTTATACATATTTACCATTTTCCTGACCAATTTTGTCAATTCTTTTCATATCAGTTTCGTCTCCTTGTCTAATCTCTATAGTTACAACGACTACTACGACTACTTTACTTTTTGACTTAATTGTTAACGAGACGAACCCACGTCAGTGTCGCCAGCTGCAGTTTGCTAAAAATCCGAGTTATGTACTTGTTTGAAAAATAAAGATTGTATTCTACGGAAGCCCGTATGGCTCACCAACCATTGAGGGCCGAATCGACTAGAGAGAAGGCTGTGTATTACAAATTGATTAAGAAATTGAAGCAAAAAATTTACTAATGGGATTACTTTAATGGCGATCAACCATTCGTTTAATGGTTTATCTAATATTTATAAACAAGTCTCCGTGGTTACAAATTGGGTTTAGTGAAACGGAATCATGCTTCACAATTTAATGCCTGTGATATCTCTAGGAACCATATGTTAACACTATGAGGCCCGAGCACTTTCACAGTAAACTTCCCCGGAAGCCGACAATATTTTTAAGCAAATTTTATGTAAACAAGTACATAAAATTATTCCACAAAACATGTATGTGTTACTTATACTATACTGATGAGTGATGAGTAACAAACATATACAAAAGATCAAGAAGTTAAAAGATGAGTAACACACATATACATACAAGCATACAACACACATATACATACATATGCGGATAAAAATATTATTGTATATAAACAAGCCTAGATATTTTGATGATAAAACATATTATGTATATATATGTACAAAAAATAAATGTGTCCGGTACGTAGTACATAATAAATTATTTTTATAAGAATACATAATATAAAATCTTTTTTATAAATATTTAAGTGTTTTGTTTATTATTCTAAATATTGATCGCGGTCGGCCTCTGAGGATGTTTTGTTTGGTTTCGGATGCCGAAGCTATGGGACTGAAAGTGTTAATATCAATGACGTATATGGACTAGTCATTTTGTTAGGTGATCTGAAGCTAAACACTGGTGTTCCTCCTGTCATTGTTTAGTTGTGTATCCTTCGTGCGAATCACGTGGGTTTTTTTAAAAGTCGTCGTGAAATTAAAATTGACTACAACGTTTTCCATCGGAAACCAAATGGTTAATTGTTGTGTTTTATCGTGCAAAAGCGATAATAGAGCAAAAACAGACGGAAAAAAACCAATTACGTTTCAGAGATAAGTAGAAATCATGTTTTAAAAATTAAATATGGGTATCCGCCATATTATAATGTTATACACATAGGTGTCTAAACAAAATTTTTTATGTATATATTTTTTATGTATTTTAATTTTTTTATACATATAACTCTTGTTTTCATTAAAAAAACATCAAAACATCAAAAAAGTTTTTGCTAAATACTCTGCTAAATATTCCCTTGTTCCCTATATTATTTTTATAAAAATATCCCCCATTTAAAATTGTTAGATCACAATGGTTTTTTTTGGTATGTATGCGATTGTAAATGTGTGTGTAATACTTCATTTCTGTAATATCCACACATAGGAGATGCGGGAGATGCCATCTCCACATACCTCCGGTTAATACAGTCATGTCAAAGATACGGCCCGCGGGCCGCATCCGGCCCTCGGACCATATCAATATGGCCCGCGATCAAATTATATCACAGAAAGAAGAATCTTGTTTTTAGAGATTTTAGACAGCACTCGATGTGTGTACGGAAGTTCAAAAATGTGCGCGCTTTAATTATAAGTAACTTCAAGAGTAACGCGTGTTTAGACGAGCGAGAGTGTTAGTTATGCTTTTATCTCTGTCGCGCGCGCGAAAGTGGCTTCTGTTTCGTCTGTGCACGTAGCGCACACTGCGCCCCTCCCCGCCGGTTGTAGTCTTTTTGCAGTAAGTTTCAATTTTTTTATTTTAATCTGACCCGCCTACACATTCTAAATCTAATATATGGCCCTCTGCAAAATTGAGTTTGACACCCCTGGGTTAATACATATGTTCGATGGAGTACTCAGTGGTAAAATACATTCCCGCCTTTTTCTCATTTAAAATTGTAGGGTTATTTTTTTTGATGATTTTTTACAGAATCTGTCGAAAATAAAGAAATCACTTAACTGATATGGAAAAACAATGCTTTTAGAATATTTTTGTAACTTCAGTCAAGTACCCTATTTTAGTGAGTGCTCTTCTATATCTATATATATATATAGTGTTATTCGCTATCTAACTAACCGTACCCACCAAACACACAATTTTGTTTTTACTTTGGTTCAGTATATTCTGTGGTATGGACGGCCTTTAGCGCCTTTAGTGCTTTCTGTCCATAGCTTTCTGCGCTTTCTGCTTATGTAAAATAATTAATAAAATTATGCGTGTGTTCCGAAATATAATCCAGCATACTGGCCAGTGTGAATGACGTCATAAATCGACGCCATGCTGGTGAATCGTTCCGAAATATACTGGCCAGCCTGGCCATGCGTTGTCGTAACTTTGACACTTATAGGCTGGTCGTCCATTGGATGCGTAGTCGTGCGTAATTTAATTCAGACGAATACGCGTGAAACGGACGAATGATCCAAACAGCTGTGAAGCAATACATCCTCGTCCATTGAGAGAGACGCTTTCAATGGACGAGGATGTATTGCTTCACAGCTGCTTGGAACGTTCGTCCGTTTCATGCGTATTCGTCCGCATTAAATTTCGTACGCCTGCGCAACCAATGGACGACCAGCCTTTATTGTGAATCATAGATATGATAGATATAGATGCTCACCAGTACAATATGGCGTCGAAGTCATGACGTCATTAACACTGGCCAGTATACTGGATTATATTTCGGAACCAGCCCATAAATTCAAAATGGAGAAATCGATGTACGAAACTGATTATACATTTGAAATTAAAATGGAGAACGATGAAGTGAATGAACCACTCCATAATTTTGAAATTAAAGTGGAGAACGTGGAGGAAGCTGAAATGAATGAGACCAGTTTAATGTCACCAGCAGAAACTAAAATCTTCGAATCAGCTAAATTGCCAGAAGAAAATGATACTTTGACAGATCAAAAGAAATTTACAGACTTACAAGGCCAAAATATAAAATTGGTAATTTAATTACATACTAGATTTGGGTTATAAATTTTCAGTGAAGTAAATAGTGAAAGAATAGTCGAATTTTGCTAAATGGGCAGCGAATAAAACAGTGATTGTCTCTTCTAGTTACACTTTTTAAATTGTATTTTTTGAATTCTTAACAGTGCTTAACTAGTTGCCCACCGGGCAAAAATCGCCCATTCACTTCTTAATTATACAATTGCATTAATTAAAATACTTTGTAACATTTTAGGAGGGGAGTGAATCTTTGCTGGATTTAAACAGTTTACATACGGAAATCAAAATTGAAGAATATGAAATATATGAAGATCATTCGACAGATTTAATAAAACGTAATATTACATGTGTTGGCAAAAAACGATTTCAGTGTGATATATGCAATAAAACATTTACTCGTTTAGATCATTTAAAAATACATGCAAGAATTCACAGTGGTGAAAAACCATACAAATGTAACATATGTAATAAAACATTTATTGCTTCAAGTGATTTAAAAAAACATGAAAGAATTCACAGTGGTGAAAAGCCATACGAATGTAACATATGTACTAAGACATTTAACCAATCTAGTACTTTAAAAAGGCATGAAAGTATTCACAGTGGTGAAAAACCATATAAGTGTGACATATGTTCTAAAACATTTAATACTTCAAGCAATTTAAAAACACATGAAAAATTTCACAGTGGTGAAAAACCATATAAATGTAAAATATGTAATAAAACATTTACTACTTTAAGTAGTTTAAATAGACATAAAAATATTCATAGTGGTGAAAAATCATATGAATGTAACATATGTTCAAAAACATTTAGTGATATACGTAATTTAAAAGCACATGAAAACATACATAGTGGTGAAAAACCATATCAGTGTAATGTTTGTTCTAAAACATTTACTAAATCAGATAATTTAAAAACACACGAACGAATTCACAGTGGTGAAAAACCATATGAATGTAACATGTGTACTAAAACATTTACTACTTCAAGTGGATTAAAAACACATGAAAGAATTCACAGCGGTGAAAAACCGTACCAATGTAACGTATGTTATAAAACATTTACTATTTTTGGTCATTTAAATAAACATATAGAAATTCACAGTGGTTTGAAACCATATGAGTGCAACGTATGTTGATGTATCCCGGAGGACGAAATGCGGTGTATTTGGGTTTTCTTCGTACGAAGGGCAGCTGTCACCAGGTCCAGTCTCCGTAAACTTATCGTTTGTTGTGGAACGTAGAACGGTGAAGTGTTCCAAATCCGTTCGGTGACGCTTCTTAACCGGAAAGAAGTTAGCGCCGAAAGTTGAAAAAACTTATTGTTTTTTATATGGTTAAATTGCTCCCAAATTGCTCCTTTGAAATCAGTAATTGCTCCACCTGAAACTTAATTATTTAATTAGTTATTTATAAAGAAAAAAATTTTTTTTCGTTATTTAAGTTATCAGAATCTCCCAAAATAATACTTTTTTATATAATTTCTTTACGTCAATAAATTGCTCCCAGTTTGCTTTATTTAATTTAAAAGCTAAATCTTATTTTTTTTGAATAATTATTAAAATATTTTGTTTTTTTATAATGTTATTTAACTTGTCAAAATTCAATTATCCTTAAATATATGCAAACGACTTAAAGGTATAATGGATTGCCTATACGTTTTAATAATACATAACCTAATTCATAATATTTTTTATTTTAATATATTTTAATTATTATTCAGAGAAATTAATAACTAACTTTTAAATTAGATGGAGCAAACTGGGAGAAATTTTTTGATATAAAGTAATTGTATAAAAATGCATTATTTGACAAGATTTTGATAATAGAAATAGTCAAACAAAAAAGTTTTTTTGTTTGTAAATAACTAATTAAGTAATTAAGTTCCAGATGGAGCAATTACTGATTCCAAAGGAGCAATTTGGGAGCAATTTAGCCATATAAAAAACAGAAAGTTTTTCCAACTTTCGGCGCCAACTTCTTTCCGGTCGCTTCTTCTTGTCGCTAGGATCTTCTTGTTCCTTGGTCTAGTTCCTCTTTAACTTTGTTATTTTCACTTACAGTTAGTTTAACTTTGTTAATTTAGCAAAAATTGCTCAATGAAACCAAAAAAGAGTTTCTTAAATAAATTTATTGTTTAAAATTAATAAATTTACATAACAAAAAATTAAGAATTTAATTTGAAATTCAAAACCGACATAAATTTTACAAAAATTTGATATTTGACTGAAAATTTGTGATTTGAAAGTGTGTATTTATAACATGAAAAATGAAACGTTTACAATTTTGATTGGGTAGGAGAAAAATTCGTGTGGTGCTGATTCATTTTCACGACAAAAGTGGCTATCTGGAACTCATCAATGTACTAAATCATTTACTACTTCAGCTCATTTAAAAACACATAAAAAGTAGGATACCTGTGGTGAAAAGCCATATATTTGTACTACCTATATGTTCTAAGGCATTTAAACGGTTTAAGTCATTTAAAAAGACATGAAAGAAGTCACAGTGGTGAAAAACCATACAAGTCTAATGTTTGTTCTAAAACATTTAACGATTCAAGTAATTTTATAAAACATAAAACAATTCACACTGCGGGAAACCCATAAAAATATGTTCTAATAGTCTGTCATACGTAGTAGTGTTTCACAAGCACTCGATAATATTTGAAATTGAAAAATTGTAACAGCTTCTCGCATTATAGAGAGTACATACACATAAGTGGTTGAATGTTGTCTGTATCGGACGCCTGTCGAGCAAAGGACCGGTGGTGTAACGGATAGCACACCTGGCTAGTTACCAGGAGATCCTGGGTTCGATTCCCGGCCGATCCGGATAATTTTTTCAATCACTTTGTGATTTTTAATTTACATATGTGGTTTTTGGTCATGTTAACCAAGGAAGTCGAGTGCTTAAAGTTTCAGTTTAGCTGAACGATAAGTGAACATATGAATACTACGTGTGTTTAAAATACAGACAAAAGTCTGTCATACGTAGTAGTGTTTCACAAGCACTCGATAAAATTTGAAATTGAAAAATTGTAACTGCTTCTCGCATTACAGAGAGTACATACACATAGGTGGTTGAATGTTGTCTGTATCGGACGCCTGTCGAGCAAAGGACCGGTGGTGTAACGGATAGCACACCTGGCTAGTTACCGGGAGATCCTAGGTTCGATCCCCGGCCGATCCGGATAATTTTTTCAATCACTTTGTAATTTTTAATTTACATATGTTCTAAAGCATTTTCATTTAATTGGTTAAGTAGTTTTCTGAAGACACAAAAAAAAAAACAAATAAACATATGGATGTGGTAAACGTTTTAACGCTTTTAAACAAACGATATGGTAAAATTTTTTTGTCTCAAAATGCCGGACTTTTTACCGCCAAGTGATAAGTACCTACAATAGATAAGGCTACAAAAACAGAAAAAGAAAAAATCAAAGATCCCAACATTAAAAAAGTGAATCCTAGGAATTTACTAAAAATATATTATCCTAAACTATGTTGATAAAATTGAACATTATTTAAAATTATACCGTATTGTCACAGATGGCGGCACCTGTACCATTGAATATATACATATGACAGCATTTTGAGCCGCCATATTGCAGTATGAGTTAACTCGTCTTAATTATTTAAAGAGTTAAGAATGGAGCATAGCTGTGCAGGTCATACAAATTTCATACTTTTGAAATTAAAGTAGAGTACGTGGAGGAAGCTGAAGTGAATGAGACCAGTTTAGTATCACTAGCAGAAACTAACATTTTTGAACTAGCGAAATTGTCGCAAGATAATAATAGCTTGACGGACCCAAAGACCATATTACAGACTTGCAAGGGCAAAATATAAAATTGATGATTACTACATTTAGATTATAACTTTTTAATTAAGTAAAAAGCATCGATATAGAAGAATATGGATGGAGACTATTTCTTAAGAGAGAGATAAGATATAATGTAATATGATATGTTAGAATGAATACGTAGATTCCTTTGAATATGCTACAAAAAATACGAAACAAAAGAATAGATAGGCACACAAGATCGAGTCCTACAAAAAATTAAGTTTAAAATAATATTAACAAACGTAATACTCCATAAATATAATATTTGGATAAGTAAATGTTGTATTTATCGATAAATACAACCATTTGTAGCGAAAATTTGTTTATTTTGGCATTACACAAAGTAAAGGAAATACCGAAAAAGGAATTACTCTACGTAAATAAGGAATTCGTTTTTTATTTAAAATGTGTGATAATATAGACAAAAATTTTAAAAATATTGTAAAAAATACAATTATGTAAAAATTTAAATATAGGTTAAGTTGACACTTCATTTCAGTGACGTCTTTTATGTAAAATTAATGAGCATATAAAAATTCAACCTCAAGATTATGTATTTTGTTGGTATTTATTTATTTATTAATAAAATGACTATTTAATAACTGTATAGTTTATTTATGTTTGTGTCCAGCCTTATCAAGAAGATATGTCTTATTATTGGTGCAATATTATAAACCAAAACGTAATCTTTTTACAAAAATAGTTATAAATTGTAAATAATCGATTAATTTGAGCAATATTTGTTATCAGTTTATGGTAATTTATAATATTGTTTAAGCACCGTTAAAAAATATAATGATTTAGTAGACAATTAAGAATTCGAAAAATTAACTGACAAAATAGTCGAACAGCATTCCTAAGGAGTGGATTATTGAATCAAATAAAACAGATATTCAAATTAATTAATTAATTACTTATGTTTTTATATAGAAATGGCAATTATAATAAAAATATACTAAATATATTGTTTTAAAAGCAATGGATACGTTCAGCACGTTCAGTTGTAAAAGATTTTTAGACCAATACTTTTAGAATCGAATTTGAATGTAATTATTTTAATAATCTTTACTAAAATTAATGTAACTTTCTAACTGGTTGTAAGAAAATTTGAGAAAAATAAAAATAACTTTCTTTTTACATGTTGTATTTTATTTACAGGTATAAAAACATTAAATTTACAGATTAAAAAAAAAGAGTATAATTATATAATTTGAATTTGGCGCGTTAAATTGTCTGTTTGGCCTACTGGGAAAATTACT
Source organism: Brachynemurus nebulosus (assembly GCA_035578155.1). NCBI lineage: Eukaryota > Metazoa > Arthropoda > Insecta > Neuroptera > Myrmeleontidae > Brachynemurus > Brachynemurus nebulosus. Next base: position 6,287,407 of record JAPWDM010000008.1, read on the forward strand.
AATAATCTATTTCAGCTGATATTTTTAATGCCCCCCGTTCCGCCAATTGGCAGCTAGCATTTAAAAAACACGTACCTCGAAAACGTCCTTAAGCTCATAATGTTAACGTATACGTACATACATTTTAAGATCACTGAGTGAGGTATACCTGGTATATACCAACTATGAAGATTAGATAAGGAGTCGAAACTCAGTGTATTCAAAAAATTGTTCAAATCAAAGATGGCAATCGTGTTCGTACGATACGAAAGCAGTACAGTACTTATTCTCAAATGGAAACGCGAGCTTCTATATTATCTTTGTTAGCTTTTGAATATAATCTTCTGAAATCTTTTTCAATTTTCAACTCAGTTATAAAGTGGGTTTTTCGATCGTTTTTAAAATAAACTTAACAATTTTTATTTTGCGTCGCGTCATTTATATTGTATATTATATAATTTGCTGACGTCACTATGTAAAATCGGAGTCAGTAGCATTGGATATCCGCCGTATAAAATAATTTAAACTATAAGAGTTTATTTCATACATATGTAATTTCTGTGTATTTCCTTATTATTAAATAGGGTAAGAGACCCGATGACCGATCACTATTTTTAGCTGTATCATTAAATTAGCTTAAAAAAATTAAAAAATAAACAAAACACCCATTTTTTTTTTCTTAATAAGTATGAAACCAAGTTTTTTTAATCCAATGGATATGTTTTTAAGAAAATATAACCCAAAAATTTTGATTTATTAATGTTTTTGTTTTATAATTTGTTGACGTCTATTAAAAAGCGGACAGAAAATATTAACCTCCTTTGAAAGATCAATACACTGACCCCTATGAAAAATCGCGCATTAATGTACATCACGTACAGTAGTACAAACCTTATACTATCGAATATTTGAACCATTCTCTTTCAGCCACTTTGACGCTCTATCCACTACAAGGGGTTAGTCTGTGTCATAGAGTATCACAGAATGACACCTTGTGAAACATAGCAGCAATGACAGAAGGGTTTAAATATTCGATAAAATAAACCACTAAAATACTGTATTTTCTTTCGCCATCTAATTATGCTTTAAAAAACATTGTGTACATTCTAACATGATTCTAACTTATCTATACGCCATTGTGAATTTTTAAACAGTTAAATTAAGTATATGACGTATGTATTATGACGTATATATTTATGTGTTGTTTCAAATCTAAATGTCTGACGTTTTTATTTCAATTTCGAAGTTTTAATTCATTATTAATTATTTTTCAATTGATTTTACGTTCTGAAATAAATAAAATATTAAAGTGAAATTATAAAAACGATTAGTTTAGTGTTTTAAACCCAAAAAAAATTAAAAATGTTTATAAAATAAATATGCAATATATAATTCTCAAAATGCGGTACCTAACTGTAAAACTCAGATCCCAAGAAGAATCAGTCATACAAATAATATTTAATGCATATAAAATTTAATTTAGCTATCCTAATCTCTTAAGTGGACTAATAACAATTATTTGTATACTTTTATTATGCTAATAACTTTAAAAATTCGGTGAAAAATGTTACAATTTATAACTCATGTGTTTTGAATAATGATCATCCATCATATTAAAAATTCACGAATTCAACAAAAATTTTTCGATATATGTATGTATTTCTTAAATTAAGTGAGGAGGCATTAAATGTGAGGTGAATTTAAATTGAAAAATAATCATTCTATTAATAATAATTTTTTTATCAAAGGTTTCTTTCAGAAATAACTTCATTAAGATATAAATGTCAAAACTGATCGGACTTATAACCCCGATCGACAATGGGGTCTTTTACCCTATCATCAACCGACATTGGTGATTCTCAAATGGAAACACTCACTTCCCCAGTCCCGGCGTGTTTCTATTTGAGAATAAGTACTGTAGTTACATTCTGTTTTATCCGTTTTATGTTACTATATTCGCTATATTCACATCAGTATTTTGAGATTATTAACGCCGCCAGTGGTAAAAAAAGAAAGACCTTATATTTACAATTTTCCTGACCAGTTTTGTCAATTCCTCTCATATGAGTTAGATCTCCATCTTATAATACTCCATTGCCAGCACTATAGAATAGAAATGTTAAATAAATTTCTAAAATAATAGAATAAGTTCTATGAACAGTAAATTCGACAGATACAGATATAGATCGTGTTCCATTAGCAAACACAAACGACACTGTGTAATAACATAGTGCATTTAAGGGAAAAGTAATGCCAACAAGATTTCCGTGATTTTTGTACTTTCTTTTTTCACAAAAAAAACTAATTTTTTTAAATTTTAGTGCGAAACTAACCTTTTGTCTGCTTTTAATTAAATTATACATGTAATTGGGAATCTCAAAAAGCAGACTGAATCTATTTTTTTTAAAATCTAGTAACTATGTCTATGCTGTCCTCTACAGAAACACAATAAAAGCTGATATTCCATTAGTGACAAAAGTAGACACCACAGAGGACAGAGACGGCGCAACTATCTCTTTTCTGAAATCACTAGTGTGTACTTCTGTGCTCATTAGGCTTCTTAGTTGTCAGTTTGTCAGTAGCAGTCGATGATTGAAGATCAACCACACGATAATGGACTTGATTGTTGTTGGTATTGTTACATCGGTTACATCCCCTGGTACATGCGTGTGGTGTCTGACCCACGTGACCGCCCCTACTATTTGCGTTACTCACACAAAATCGCACTAATACAATGTAAACCCAGTGTGTGTATACAACATATTGTCTATCTCTTACATGTTACACTGGTTCCAGTAGTGTAAGCATAGATATGTTGTCTCTATTACTCTATGGTAGACACAGTGTCATGCCACACATGCCACTATGTAAAATTTTTCTTTATGGAATGCGGTCATCAGCTAGCTCAGCTAGTAACACCATAGAGATAATCGAGATAATACATGTATGTATGTACTATCTCTATGATTTTAGCTGTCAACACTGGTGACAGATGTACGGGTAATCTTGGCAGACAAATTAAGGATTGTGTAATTTCAAATTTGTGTATTGTATAATTAAATTGTGTAAAAATAGAAATCTGAAATGGAGAATTCGGTCAATGAATTCGGTTTTCATACAGTTTTAATTAAAGTGGAGAAAGATGAAGTGAATGAACCGGTCCATGAAACTGACCATACAAGTAAAATTAAAGTGCAGAAAGATGACGTGATTAGACCGAGCCATGAAAATTTTCACACATTTGAAATTAAAGTGGAAAAAGATGAAATGAATGAATCGGTCAATGAAATTGATTGTAAATTTGAAATTAAAGTAGAAGAAGATGAAGCGTTTGAAAATAATTTAGTGTTATCAACAGAAACAAAAGTTTTTGAACCAATTAAATTGCCGCAAGAAAATAATAGTTTGACAGTTAAAAAAAACCTTACAGACTTACACGAGCAAAATATAAAACTGGTAAGTATTAAATTTGGATTCAAAATAACAGAATAAAATTAACCAGATCAATCAAAATACAATATATTATAATATTTTAGGAATGGAGTGAATCTTTGCTGGATTTAAATAGTTTAGATACGGAAATCAAAATTGAACAAGATGAAGTAGATGAAGATCAGTCGATAGATTTAACAGAACATCAGACTGCAAGTGTTGACCAAAAACTATTTCAGTGTGATACATGTAATAAAACATTTATTTATTTAAGTCGTTTAAAAAGACATAAAATAATACACAGTGGTGAAAGACCGTATAAATGTGATGTGTGTTCGAAAACATTTATTCAGTTAGGTAACTTAAAAACACATGAAAGAGTACACAATGGTGAAAAACCTTACAAATGTAATGTGTGTTCTAAAACATTTAATCAATCTAGTCCTTTAAAAAGGCATGAAAAAAGGCATAAAAAACTGTATAATTGTAATATATGTTTTAAAACATTTAGTGACATAAGTAATTTAAAAAAACATGAAAGAATTCATAGCGGTAAAAAACCATACGAATGTAATGTGTGTTCTAAAACATTTAATCAGTTAAGTAATTTAAAAACACATGAAATAATTCACAGTGATGAAAAACCACACAAGTGTAATATTTGTTCGAAAACATTTACTACTTCAACTAATTTAAATATGCACAAAAGAATTCACAGCGGTGAAAAACCATATGAGTGTAAAATATGTTCGAAAACATTTACTCGTTCAAGTGATTTAAAAACACATGAAATAATTCACAGCGGTGAAAAACCACACAAGTGTAATATTTGTTCGAAAACATTTACTACTTCAACTAATTTAAATACGCACAAAAGAATTCACAGTGATGAAAAACCATACAAATGTAATGTGTGTTCTAAAACATTTATTCAGACACAACATTTAAAAATACATGAACGAATTCACAGTGGTAAAAAACCATACAAGTGTAATATTTGTTATAAAACATTTAGTCAGACAGGGAGTTTACGAACACATGAAAGAATACACAGCGGTGAAAAACCATATCAGTGTAATATTTGTTTGAAAACATTCACGCGTTCAAGTGATTTAAAAACACATGAAAGAATCCATAGCGGTGAAAAACCATACAAGTGTAATATATGTACTAAAACTTTTACTTATTCACGTGATTTAAAAAAACATGTAAAAATACATACAGCAAAATAGCCTTTCATATCGCATCATGACTTCAGTAAGGACACGAATGCACTTGAGGAATCGGTTGCCGCCGTCGATATTTACAACTCACATTTTTTTCTTAATGATTAGATTTGTAATTTAGAGTAAAATAAATTTTTTGTCCCATTACTTTTGTCTCTTATTACCCTGGTTTCCTCTATTTAAAAAAAAAAAAAAAAACTATGTACTTTTAAGTTTCTAAAATATTTTTTCTACTTCTACTACATAGATAAAGTACACCAGAATTTTATTTCTGCAAGATAGCTAACTTCAATACATTTTTTTGACTCTCTATTACCTTTCTATGACACTGAGAATGGGGGTACAGGGTATAGATGTCACCATTGTCGTAATCATCATGCGTAGTACACTTGAAAAGAACAGAGATGTCACTGTAATAACTTTAAATTATCTTTAGCCTTTGCCGATAATGTAGGTAACTACTAGTAAGATAATCCACTAAAATTCTCCTAATTGCATTTTATTTTAATCAGTTTTTCAAGTTTAAAACTCATACAATAATTATAAACTCATATATTTGTTTAAAAACTCAAGTAAATTTATTTTTATTCAAAATTATACATTAATCAAATATTTCGTAAATGAATACCACTATTACTGATTTTAATTTCTGACAAGTGTGCTACCATTTCTCTGCAACAGATAAAATGTATTCTAATTTTTTTCTAATTAATTTACTGTGATAATAAAATAAGTAATTATTTTCAAATAAAGTAATAAATGTTAATTATACATACCTCCAATAATAATTAAATAAAATTATTAAATTTAATATTAAACTCAAAAAAATAGACGAATTACTCATAAATAATTCGAAAAAAATGAAAATTTCTTGATAGAATTTTTTATAATTGTTACTATAGAAATGTTACAAATTATAAATTTCTAAAATAATAGAATAAGTTCTATGAACAGTAAATTCGATAGATATCAGCTAGTAGCACCGTCTACAATTACCAATTTTTTAAATATATTGTGCAGTGCTACTGCACTGCCCTCTGAATTCAGTACCTTAATAACCACCTGCTAAGAAAAATCACCATAATGATTTACATGATGTATTTTTAAGTAATATAAAGTAGTAAATGTTTTAGTACATATGTTACATTGAAACAGTTTTTCACCACTGTGACTTATTTCATGTCTCTTTAATTCACTTGGATAAGTAAATGTTTTAGTACATGTACCACACTGAAATATTTTTTTGTCAACACATACAATTTTACGTTTTGTTAAATCTGTCGAATGATCTTCATCTACTTCATCTTCTTCAATTTTGACTTTTGTATGTAAACTGTTTAAATCTGTCGAAGATTCACTCCAGTACTAAAATAGTATAAAGAATTTCGATTAAAACATTCACATGTGTGAGTGAAAAAAATGACCGATTTTTGCCCAGTGTAAAGCAAGTAATAGTATATTACGTGATTAAGGTTATAAGTTACACATTACACAACTCGTACAACATTCATTCGTACGACTGTGTGGTTACATTGGATACGGAGGTAATACGAATTCGTATTTAAACTGAAAACCGTTAGTACATATTGCATGATATCAAACAATGGATCCAGCTATTGAATCTTATTTATTAGAATCATCGTTTTCAAAATTTCTAATTATAGAAAACAAACAATTCTGGGTAAACGAGTATTTATTATTCATATTTAGGTACAGGGCCTAGTTTCTGACCGTTTTGTAGTGACGGCTGAGGTTAAATGACAATAATAAATATAAGTTTTAACTTAAGAGACAATTAATAATTTTATCAACGAGTTTATGGTTTTCAAAATAAAGTCATGTACGTAAAATAATTATTTGAATTGAATTAATAATTTAAATTAATGTTTAAAAATTGACATCCAAGGACTCAGTTTTTGACCCTTAGAAATTCTCATGTGACAGTTTCTGAACCTGACAGTGGCCTAGTTTCTCTGACCCTTAAATTCAATTATGATTAGCTTATGGAGTACTTACTAAGCTTAAATCAAATCAAATCATTACTTAGATTAATAAATTAAATACTTATTTATTATAAAAAATACAGTTTTTTAAAATTTAATTTACAAATAATTTAAGTCATGCTACAAAACAAAAACATTATGATTCCGACGATTTACGAAAAATAAAAACATTAATGATTCCGACGACGAAAAGCGTTATACCAATGTCGGCATGTCCGCTGTCGCGTTTTTGTTAGTCGACAATTCTTCTCGTTAAATTGCTAGGCAACAAATTTTCGTTAGGCCCGACATACACGTTACGGTATACCTGCGCAGGTAAACCTGTGCAGGTTACCTGCACAGGTTTACCTGCACAGGCAACGAGCTCACACACGTTACGGTATACCGGAGAGGTATACCTGTACAGGTAACCTGCGCAGGTTTGACTCATCATTTTTTTATCCAAAACAGAGCGGGAAGCTTCAAAATTAATTATCACATGTTTGAGTAAATATTTTTAAGTACATAATTATTGTTAATAAGTTATGAATTAATGAACAATTACAATTTTTTTATTTAATTATCCTTTCTAAATTAAACTAAACAGTTTTTGTCAACATTTAATTTATTTCCAATATATTTTACGCAAACTTTGGATAGAAAATGCCGAAACCAATCAGCGTTCAGCACACATGTCACCACAAACCTGTGCAGGTCTTGTTTTGACTCACATACACGTTCCGGTATACATACCTGCGCAGGCAGAAAATACTGATTTTCAATTCTTTCTCAGGTCTGGTGACCTGTACAGTTTTACTAGCATACACGTTCAGGTTTACCTGCGCAGGTTACCTGTACAGGTATACCTCTCCGGTATACCGTAACGTGTATGCCGGGCCTTAGACAAACTCAAATTTATTCGAAAAAATACAAACCTCTCGTGTAATAATAAGTGATAAAAATGAATGTTTAATGTTAACTTATGACTATGTTATGAAAAATAACAAAAACTAATCGAAGATAACTATAAATAACAAAATAACTAACAAAAACTAATTTAAAATAACTATTTTTACATTTTATGTACATGCCACTAAACAGATAATCTCGCATGTTTTAGGTTAGAATTTTAGGGTGAAAAACTGCGTCATACCCTTAAAATTGGGCCTAGTAATATTGACCCTCATATTTTAATAATAAAAATCATTCTAAGGTATTTTATAAGTATTTAAAAATAAAATTTAAACAAATATTAACCTGTTCATATATTTTTAATTAAATTTTCATACTTACATGGTGAATATTGCACAGATCAAAACGACGTAGTTTCTATCGTAAAAAGTTTAGACAATAACTAAAAAATAGATTTCACACTCCATTTAAACTTAAAAATTTTTTTTTATTTAGTTAATATATTCTAAACTTTTTAAATTGCTGTTCATTAGACACAGAATAGATTACTTTAAATTAAGAATTTATTTTTTTTTTTCTTATTTAAAATATAGTTTTTTTATTTATAAAAAAGTTGAAAAGGTCAGAAACTGGGCCAAGGTCAATTACCGGGTCTTTTACCTTATTGTGGCATGGTAAAGTTAGGTTTAATAGGTAAAGATAGGGTGTTTTACGGTACTTCATCTACGACTAACATGAAATCCACAATAAACGATAAAAATTTGATACAAATACAATACATGAAAATTATGTAGAATCTGAAAATTAAAAACAAATTTAACATTCAGCCGATCCAGTTTGATAATTTTTCAATAACTTTGTGATTTTTAATTTACATTTGGATTTTGGTCATACTAACCAAAGAAACCGAGTGCTTAAAGTTTCAGTTTAGCTGAACGATAAGTGAACATATGAATACTGTGTATGTTTAAATGCGGACAAAAGTTCGTCATACGTAGTAATGTTTCACAAGCACTCGATAATATTTGAAATTGAAATTCAGTTGCTAGGTAAAATTTTTTTTACAGATTCTAATATAATATACAATATACGAATTAGTAAAAGTGTAGTAACCTATGGTATTTTACGTATACATGACGTATACATGCGTGTAAAGAGCCATTTTTTGTACAGCTGTATGTAAAAACATAGCTTGCATAGATAGTATTTTGTACAATAAACAAGCAATTTCATGATAGTCGTAGATAAAATATTTCCCTAGTTTTTGATGTGAATCCAAAAATTACAATTAAAAAAGTGTAGCCGCAAGAGAACATTCTAAAAATTGAAGACCATCGCAGAAAAAATGGGATCGGTACACTTTTTTCTGGGAAACGACCAAATCGTAAAAATTTTAGGCTCGATTGGCTAGGTAAACAGTAAACTGGAAGATATTAATTCGGACACGGTTAATTCTACTGACAGAGCAACAAAAAAACCCGGCTAAAATTTAGGTGATTTAAGCAGATAATATTTTTACATAGGTAATATAAAACAAAATGTATTCTAGGTAAAACAAAATGTTTATATTCAATTCTTTTCAGAAGGCCCCAAATCTATACACATACCACATACTATCAAAAACTATTGACAACCACTGTTTTATTTGTTGCGCACAGATTATGAGTAAAAATCGACGACTATTCTTTCACTATTAACTTCATTAAAAATTTATAATCCAAATCTTATAATTACCAATTTTATATTTTCCCCCTGTAAGTCTGTAATGTTCTTTTGATCCGTCAAGATATTACTTTCTTGCGACAATTTAGCTGATTCAAAAATTTTAGTTTCTGGTGATAACACTAAACTGGCTTCATTCACTTCAGCTTTCTCCGCTTTAATTTCAAAAGTGTGGAAACTTTTAAGCACTGGTTCATTCACTTCATCTTTCTCCACCTTAATTTCAACTGCTTGAAAATTTTGATGGACCTGTTCATTCACTTCATTTTTCTCCACTTTAATTTCAAATGTAACAAAATTTTCAAGAACCGATTTCTGCATTTTAGAATTCTGTTTAATACATAAATTCAGGGCTGTCAGTAAAAATTTCTGTTTTATACCGTCAGGTCTCTGAAATTATACAAAATTGGCTTCTATTATACAAAACAACTTTTCGGTGCGATGAGAACAAAAAAAATAAATAAATAAATAAGCCGCCGATTTTTCTTACTTCCGATTAAATTTAATCATTTTTGCAATTTTGCAAGAACGAAAGGAAATTCAAATGTACATAAGGGAATATTTATGTAGTTTCTTTGGGTCTAACGTGATGTCACATTAACAAAAAATTGTAGCTGCTGTGTTCAGCGTATTCAGTTTAAATTTTTGGCGTTCGTATCCAATTATACAGGAAAGTTTCTTATACAAAGCGGATACACAAATAACCAAATTACACAAATGTATCCAATTAATTATACAATCTGACAGCCCTGTACATAATGCCAATTTATATATATTACATACATACCATATATGTATTATAACTATATGGCCAATCCCTATACGCTCCTTTCACATTATACGGTTTTTGCCGTACGGCAAAAAACCGTACGGTCGCATTTTTTTAGTGTAGTGAAGAAGAGTAATTTCGAAATTGTGTGTTTTGATGTTAAGTTCGTTAAGAAATTAATCAAATGAGTCTGTAAACATCCGAAAATAGTTGAAAAACTTATTTTCGTAATTTTTCAGGTCTTCAAAGAGTGTGATAATAAATAACCCTACTTTCTATTTCCTCTGATTTATAAAATTAACTTTAATGACACTTATTATTTGTATAATGTTGCAAGTCGAATAAAGATATTCAGTTTACAACGGCAAAAAAACCGTGCAATGTGAAAGTAACAATATCACGGTAAAAAGCCGTACGGTTTTTTACCGTACGGCGAAAACCGTACAATGTGAAAGGAGCGATAAGAGGCAGTGGTTCCGATGAAGTGAGACGGATAGACATCGGGTAGAGGAACTTCAGTTGTTTTGCGCAGATGCATCAATTAGTGTTTACCGTGTTTACTCTTCAGATTGGTTCATATTACCACCAAGAAAGTTGCATTTGCGCAAAACGAACAAAATACTTCCAAATCTGCACCGTGATGTTGGGACGTTTTTTTCATATCCATTTGGCTATATATGTATACTACATATATGATACATACGCATACATACTTATGCAACCTCCACCTCTCTCCCAGTGTTTTCAAACTTTTTCTAATCGCGGAACATTTTAAGCTCTAAGATTTGTACGAAACACTGACAATGAGAGTTTTCCATTTAGGAAAGACAATTGACACTGTGTAATACAGTGTATAGGGAAAAAGTAATGCCAACCAAATTTTAGTGATTTTTGTACTTTATTTTTTCACAACAAAACTACTTTTTCTAAATTTTATTGCAAAAGTAACCTTCTAACTGCTTTTAACTAAATTATACATGTAATTGTGAACTGTAGAAAGCGTATCAAGCTGACCGAATCAATTTTTTTTCAATCTAGTAACTGTCTATACTGCCCCCTGCCGAAGCACACAAAAAGTTGATGTGCCATTTATAAAATAAGTAGACACAGAGCTCTTCAAGCTCTCTGATTAGCCAACCAGAAGGCTCTGTAAACCGATCCTGTATTTTCATGCACTTGATGCTATTGTCGCTATTGACAATACTAGTAAGTTACATTTCTCGGTAGAACGTTTGTTTATATCGATGGTTATATCCATTTATAACCAAGAGTAAACAGTGCAATAAGTAAAATAATGATGCGATAAGTTTAATAAAAGTGCGGGAAGTAAAATCAACTTAAAAGTAATTGTAATTATTTATTTATACTAAAATTAAAGATACAATTTGAATAATTATAAATGTTAATTAATATTAGAATTTTAGCTAGTTTATATAATACAGATAGCTATTATTTTAGTAGTGATAAATAAAACTGTTTAGTTATTTAAAAATTAAATTTTAAAAATTAAATTTTTAGCTTTTATTTAATTGACTCAACTATTTCAAAATAACGTTATGATTTGTAGCAAATTCGCACCATTTTGCTTATTTAAAATTGAACAGTGGTGTTTTTAAGATTTTTACAAATTTTACAAAAATTTATTAAGGGGAGATTCGCCAAAAAAACGTCAAAAAGCGACCTTTTTTTTATTATTTTTTTGTTTTTATACAAACAGTTAAATATTTTATTAAAAAACTATTATAAATATACGACATTGTTTCTACATGTCTTGAGATTGCAACATTTTTTTTTTTTTTTAATTCCAGAATGACTTGAGTATAAAATATACATATAGTTATAGCACTAACTAGAATCTAAGAAAAAAATACCCCTGTCGCAGCATCTGCATAACATAGCGAATTTCCAAATCTTGGGCACTGGCGGATCTCATCTAAGACCTGTACCTATTTAAAATAGTTTAGCTTTCTAAGAGTAAAAGAATTTTTAAAATCAGCTGGGTAATTAGTTTTGGTAGTTTTGGGGACCCAAGAACCCGAACGAATTTTGTGCAGCATAGTTGTATCCATCTAAAATAATTTAATTCTCTAGCAGTGAGAAATTTTTTAGCATCGGTTCGATAGCTTATTACTGGCGTTTTCGGATCTGCAAGATCCCGGTGGACCTCATTAAAAAATCAGCTCGACCGTATATTCTAGGCGGACTTTATGTAATATATATATATATATATATATATATATATATATATATATATATATATATATATATATATATATATATATATATATATTCAAAACCCGTTGTGTAGCATTCTACGCCGCATTTGCATCCGCAGGACAGTTGTGGATCTCAGATAACACAACCTGTACCTATCTAAAATAGTTTACCTTGGTAATAGTAAAAGGGTTTCAAAATCGGTCAGTTATTTTATTTTTGACACTTTTAGGTCCTACTGACATTTCAGACCTTACATAACGTAATCTATATGTATCTAAAATAGCTTAGCTCCCCAACAGTGAAAAAATTTTAAAAATCGGTCGGCTAGTTTATTTTTGACGCTTTTGGATCCGATGGACCCTGGCAGACTTTACATAACGTAATCTATATTTATCTAAAATAGTTTAGCTCTGTAAGAGTGAAAAAATTTTCAAAATCGGTCGGTTAGTTTATTTTTACCACTTTTGGGTCCCATGGACCCTGGCGGACCCTAAATAACGTAATGTATGTCTATCTAAAATAGTTAGTTCCCCAACAGTGAAAAAATTTTCAAAATCGGTCGGTTAGTTTATTTTTGACACTTTTGGATCCATGGACCTTGGCAGACCTTACATAACGTAATCTATATTTATCTAAAATAGTTTAGCTCTGTAACAGTGAAAAAATTTTCAAAATCGGTCGGTTAGTTTATTTTTGACACTTTTGGATCCCATGGACCCTGGCAGACCTTATATAACGTAATCTATATTAGCTAAAATAGTTTAGCTCTGTGACAGTGAAAAAATTTTCAAAATCGGTCAGTTAGTTTATTTTTGACACTTTTGGGTTCTATGGACCTTGGTGGACCTTACATAACGTAATTTATATTTATCTAAAATAGTTTAGCTCTGTAACAGTGAAAAAATTTTCAAAATCGGTCAGTTAGTTTATTTTTGACACTTCTGGATCCTATGGACCTTGGCAGACCTTACATAACGGAATCTATATTTATCTAAAACAGTTTAGCTCTGTAACAGTGAAAAAATTTTCAAAATCGATCAGGCAGTTTATTTTTGACACTTTTGGGTCCTATGGACCGAGGCGGACCTTACATAACGTAATCGATATTTATCTAAAATAGTTTAGCTCTGTAACAGTGAAAAAATTTTCAAAATCGGTCAGTTAGTTTATTTTTGACACTTTTGGGTCCTGTGGACCCTGGCGGACCTTACATAATGTATTCTAAATCTATCTAAAATAGTTTAGCTCTGTAACAGTGAAGAAATTTTTAAAATTGGTCGTTTAGTTTATTTTTTACAATTATGGGATCAGTAAATCCTGGCGAAACTCATACAAGTCTAGTACTCTAACAGTAAGAAAAGGGTTCTAAGGATCTCATATAATCTATGGCAGTCCGTACGCTTCTTGCGGACATCATTTAATTAATTAATTCAAATACTTTAACTTACTAACTGTGAAAAAATTTTTAAAATCGATTGGTTAATTAATTTCTGGCCGTTTTAGGTCCCGAAAACCTTGACCTCACATAAAATACCTTAAATACATTTGAAATGGTTTAATTCTTTAACATTATTAATTATTAGTGAAAAAATTTTCAAAATCGATTCAAAATATTTTTCCGTGCATACATATGTACATTATACATACTTTGTTTTGTTTCATATATTTAATAATATTATATCATAACATAATCTTCAATTTCTTGTTTACTTAAAAATTCAATAAAAAAAAAAAAATTCTTCATTACATTAGCTTAGAAAATCTGTTTAATTTACATTTTTTAACATGGGATAGAACCATGCTAATTATAATGCAATAAATGAGAAACAAAACTCTATACATGTATGTGTGTTATATCAAATATATGTGAATAGTTTTCACTTGTTCTCACAAAATTCTTTAATAAAAAAGTGAAATATTTTTATACTTAATAAAGAACTGAGATATAAATATAAATTACTTATTAGACTAACAAAGAAAGAATAAAAGTGAAAATTTACATTTTCTCGAAAAATACTTAAAATAGAAAGAAAATTATAAGAATATTTTCTTCATAATTTTTTTTTTCCTTTTCAACGATGTAAAAATTGAACTGCCTTATGATAGGATCGAATGATAAAAAATGGCCAGAAAACCTACTTCTGGGCATCCGACGTGTCTGGCTAACGAACTTAGCCGAGCGAATTCAGAATCCAGTCCGCACACAAAATTTCATAAGCATTAGACGTTTCGTTCGAGAGTTATCGTGGCGACACATATATATATATATATATATATATATATATATATATATATATATATATAAATTTTAGTGAATATCATTTTCGTATTCTAGGGACCTCAAAACAGATTTCTGCCATAGTCCCGGACTCAGATTGCGTCATGACACCTACTGTAATAGCTGAATTTCGAGTTTTCGAAATTCGCTAAATAAAGAACCAACGAGAAGTCGCATTTTGAAAGTAAATTTTTAAAAATCACCACTTTTCTCGACTATAAACAGCTGCCATTTTGAAAATATATTACGGAACTAAAAAATCCTAGTTCCTGCCAAAATGACGGTATCGAGGAATAATATGCACTTTTATTAAATTCACATGTTCGTTTTTTTTTTAATTTATGTGATTTTTCATTTCATGTGTATTCTCTCATGTATTTTTAAATCACTTGATTGACTAAATTTTTTAGGACATATGTTACACTCATAAGGTTTTTCACCACTGTGAACTCTTTCGTGTCTTTTGAAATTACCTAAATCACTAAATCTTTTAGTACAGACGTCGCATTTGTATGGTTTTTCACCACTGTGAATTCTAATATGTTTCTTTAAATCACCTGAATTAGTAAATGTTTTCAAACATATGTTACATTCATATGGTTTTTCACCACTGTGTATTTTTTCATGTGTTTTTAAATTACTTGTATTACTAAATGTTTTAGAACATATGCTACATTCGTATGGTTTTTCACCACTGTGAATTTTTTCATGTGTTTTTAAATTACTTGTATTACTAAATGTTTTAGAACATATGCTACATTCGTATGGTTTTTCACCGCTGTGAATTTTTTTATGTCTATTTAAACTACCTGATGTAGTAAATGTTTTAGTACATATGTTACATTCAAATGGTTTTTCACCACTGTGACATCTTTCGTGTACTTTTAAATGACTTGGAGAAGTAAATGTTTTAGTACATATGTTACATTTATATTGTTTATCACCATAATGATTTACATGATGTATTTTTAAGTAATATAAAGTAGTAAATGTTTTAGTACATATGTTACACTGAAATAGTTTTTCACCACTGTGAATTATTTCATGTCTCTTTAATTCACTTGGATAAGTAAATGTTTTATTACATGTATTACACTGAAATAATTTTTTGTCAACACATGTAATTTTATGTTTTGTTAAATCTGTTGAATGATCTTCATCTATTTCATCTTCTTCAATTTTTATTTCCGTATGTAAACTATTAAAATCTGTCGAAAATTCACTCCACTCCTAAAATGTTACGAAGTATTTCGATTAAAACATTCACATGTATGAGTGAAAAAATAATCGATTTTTGCCCAGTGTAAAGCAAGTAATAGTATATTATGTGATCGAGGTTGTAAGTTGCATATTACATACGAGCGAAAAAGTTACGCAAGAGCCACGTACCGGTGAGTGCGTTATTGCGCGAGTGTCTAATATGCCTTACAACCATCGATATAAAAGAATATGGATGGAGACTAGTTCTTAAGAGAGAGATAAAATATAATAATATATGTTAGAATGAATACGTAGATTCCTTTGAATTTGCCACAAAAAATAAGAAACAAAAGTGTAAATAGGCACACAAACACGCGACAAATAAGCACACAAGATCGAGTCCTACAAAAATTTAAGTTTAAAACAATATTAATAAACGTAATACTCCATAATTATAATATCTGGGTAAGAAAATATTGTACTTATCAATAAATATAACCATTTGTAGTGAAAATTTGTCGATTTTTCTAAATTTTTCATTTATAAAACAGCTTTATAATAAGCGGTAAAATACCAATTTTGGCATTACACAAAGGAAATACCGTAAAAGGAATTACTTTACGTAAATAAAGAATTCGTTTTTTATTTAAAATATGTGATAATAACGACAAAAATCTTAAAAATATTGTAAAAAATAAGATTATGTAAAAATTAAAATATAGGTTACATCATTTCAGTGGCGTCTTTTATGTTAAATTAATGAGCATATAAAAACTTAACTTCAAGATTATGCATTTTGTTTGTATTTATTTATTTATTAATAAAATGACAATTTAATAATTGTATAGTTTTATTTATGTTTGTGTCTACCCTTATCAAGAAGATATGTCTTATTAGTGGTGCAAAACTATAAACAAAAACGAAATCTTTTTACAAAAATAGTTATAAATTGTAAATAATCAATTAATTTGAACAATTTTTGTTTTCAGTTTATAGTAATTTATAATATTTTTTAAGTACCGTTAAAAAATATTATGATTTAGTAGACAATTAAGAATTCGAAAAATGAATTGATAAAATAGTCGAACAGCATTCTTAAGGAGTGAATTATTGAATCAAATAAAACAGATATTGAAAATAATTAATTAATTGTTTATGTTTTTATATAGAAATCACAATTATAAGAAAAATATATTAAATATATTGTTTTAAGAGCAATAGCAATGTTTTAATTACATTAAAACCGCTACTGTTTATTTACAAAATGACGTCATTCATAATAAGCACGTTAATATTCATAATATATTATGTTGATCAGTATTTTGGGAAATGCTCCTTCCTTTACAATATTATATACCTTTCCTCTTTCCATGCTTACAACCACAGGGAACTAGAGACAACATATCTATCTGTATACTATACTGGAACCAGTGTAACCAGTAAGAGATAGAAAAAATGTTATATACGTGCACTGGGTTTACTTTGTATTTGTGCGGTATTTTGTCTTTGTGTTAGTGATCGTTGGTGGTAGTGGCCGTGCTGCCCCATACATATGTATGATAATACACGCGTGTATATGACTCCGTGTGGGGACATAACAATGCCAACAACAATCAAATCAATTGAGTTGTGATTGACCTACACTCATCGACTGCTACTGAGAGAGTGACTACTAAGTAACCTAACGTGAACAGAAGAGCACATTGCAGATTTCATGATATAGTTGCTGTAAATCTGTACTCTCGGCTTACAACCGAGTTACGTACTATACTTTATCTACGACTAACACGAAATTCACAATAAACAATAAAAATTTGATACAAATACAATACATGAAAATTATGTAGAATCTGAAAATTAAAAATAAATTTAACATTCAGTTGCTAGGTAAAATTTTTGTACAGATTCTAATATAATATATTACAATATAAGAATTAGTAAAAGTATAGTAACCTATGGTATTTTACGTATACATGCGTGTAAAGAGCCATTTTTTGTACAGCTGTATGTAAAAGCATAGCTTGCATAGATAGTATTTTGTACAATAAACAAGCAATTTCATGATAGTCGTAGATAAAATATTTCCCTAGTTTTTGATGTGAATCCAAAAATTACAATTAAAAAAGTGTAGCCGCAAGAGAACATTCTAAAAATTGAAGATCATCGCCGAAAAAATGGGGTCGGTACACTTTTTTCTGGGAAACGACCAAATCGTAAAAATGTTAGACTCGATTGGCTAGGTAAACAGTAAACTGGAAGATATTAATTCGGACACGGTTAATTCTACGGACAGAGCAACAAAAAAACCCGGCTAAAATTTAGGTGATTTAAACAGATGATATTTTTACATAGGTAATATAAAACAAAATGTATTCTAGGTAAAACAAAATGTTTATATTCAAATAATGAACAAATACTTTACTTTGCAAAATACCACTTTTATTTTTGAAGCTGTGACAATATTGTTTCAAAAATAAAAGTGGTATTTTGCAAAGTAAAGTATTTGTTTATTAATTACAAATATGGAATACCATAAAGTAACGCTCAAATCTATTAATATATTGAATTTTTTTCAGTGCTATCAAAAACTATTGACAGCCACTGTTTTATTTATTGCACACAGATTATGAGTATAAATCGACTATTCTGTCACTATTAACTTTATTAAAAATTTATAATCCAAATCTTGTAATTACCAATTTTATATTTTGCCCCTGTAAGTCTGTAATGTTCTTTTGACCGGTCAAGCTATTACTTTCTTGCCACAATTTAGCTGATTCAAAAATTTTAGTTTCTGCTGATAACACTAAACTGGTTTCATTCATTTCAGCTTCCTCCGCTTTAATTTCAAAAGTATGGAAACTTTCAAGCACTGGTTCATTCACTTCATCTTTCTCCACCTTAATTTCAGCTGCTTGAAAATTTTGATGGACTTGTTCATCCACATCATTTTTTTCCACTTTAATTTCAAATGTAACAAAATTTTCAAGAATCGATTTCTCCATTTTGGATTTATGTTTAACAGAGAACACTGTTTAATAACGCCAATTTATTTATACATACACATACATACACAACCTACACCTCTTTTCCAGTGTTTTTCAAACTTTTTTTAATTGCGGAACATTTTAAACTCTAAAAATTTGTACGAAACACTGATAAAGAGAGTTTTCCATTTAGAAAAGACAAAAGATACACCACAAATCCAATTTTACGTAGTGGTCGGTGCAAATTTAAGGGGAAGTACGTAAAATCGGAAGATCAGGGGCGTCGGTAAACTTTTGTTTTGGGGGGTTGGTAAATATTTATCTGAATTTATTTAAAACAATATTATCTTAAGAGACAATTTACACCTAAAATTCGGTTGTGTAGACAAAGGAAATCGAATGTTATACTAATGAATATGAGTGACGACTTTTAGAAAACTCGAAAAATCAACTTCACTATCGCATTCATCAGAGTAAAAGACGCCAAATAGCGGAAGCTGACAAAAATTCTAGAATATTCTACTTTTGAACTGGCAAAAATACCAAAAAACAAACTTCACTATTGAATTGCGCGCTAAAAATTAGATTAAGCAGCGCATTTTTACAAAAATTCTAGAATGTTCTATTCGTCAACTAACAAAGATATCGAAAAATCGATTGCACCATTTAATTGGTCATCGAATAAAAGACGGAATAGCGCTCGACGGAATTCATAAATGTTCTAGAATATTCTATTCGTCAGATAGCAAAAATTGTTTGTCAAAATCAGACATTTGGTTTATATTAGTTTAATTTCGGTTGGAAAATTAAGTGGTGCAGTAGATTTTCCAATATCTTTGTTAGTTGACAAATAGAATATTCTAGAACATTTCTCAAAATATGTTATTTGGTCTCTTTTTTGGTATCCAATTCAATGGCGACGTTTGTTTTTTAATATCTTTGCTAGTTGACGAATAGAATATTCCAGAACATTTGTCAAAATGTGTAATTTGACCTCTTTTTCAATGGACAATTAAATGGTACAATTGATTTTTCAATATCTTTGCTAGTTGACAAATAGAACATTCTAGAATTTTTGTCAAACTACACTGTTTAATCTCATTTTTAATGACCAATTCAACGGTGAAGTTTGTTTTTTGGTATCTCTACTAGTTGATGATTAGAATATTCTAGAATTTTACGTTACTCATTTTGCATTTGCATTTTGCATATTACGTATGCAGAATATATATACATATATATCTGCAGTAAAATTTTAAAATTTTTAAAGGCTATGAGACCCTCACACAATATTACCTACGGCCCTGACTCGGGCTTGGTACATAAATTTTCACCAACACAGACAAACAACAACATATCTGTGAGAGGAGAACCCCACTAAATCGCTGACGTCACTACGTAAAATCGGAGTACGTACCATTGGATGGCCACTGTACTGTGTAATACAGTGCATAGGGAAAAAGTAATGCCAACCAAATTTTCGTGGTTTTTGTACTTTCTTTTTTCACAACAAAACTACTTTACTGGAAAGAAGTTGGCGCCGAAAGTTGGAAAATCTTTCTGTTTTTTATATGGCTAAATTGCTCCCAAATTGCTCCTTTGGAATCAGTAATTGCTCCACCTGGAACTTAATTACTTAATTAGTTATTTACAAACAAAAAAACTTTTTTGTTTGACTATTTCTATTATCAAAATCTTGTCAAATAATGCATTTTTATACAATTACTTTATATCAAAAAATTGCTCCCAATTTGCTCCATCTAATTTAAAAGTTAGTTATTAATTTCTCTAAATAATAAATAAAATATATTAAAATAAAAAATATTATGAATTAGGTTATGTATTATTAAAACGTATAGGCAATCCATTATACATTTAAGTCGTTTGCATATATTTAAGGATAATTGAATTTTGACAAGTTAAATAGCATTATAAAAAAACAAAATATTTTAATAATTATTCAAAAAAATTAAGATTTAGCTTTTAAATTAAATAGAGCAAACTGGGAGCAATTTATTGACGTAAAGAAATTATATAAAAAAGTATTATTTTGGGAGAGTTTGATAACTTAAATAACGGAAAAAAAATTTTTTTTCTTTATAAATAACTAATTAAATAATTAAGTTTCAGGTGGAGCAATTACTGATTTCAAAGGAGCAATTTAACCATATAAAAAACAGAACGATTTTTCAACTTTCGGCGCTAACTTCTTTCCGGTAACTACTTTTTCTAAATTCTGTTGCAAAACTAACCTTCTAATTGCTTCTAACTAAATTATACATGTAATTGTAAACCATAGAAAGTAAGCCGATTGAATAAATTTTTTTTTCTATCTAGTAACTTTGTCTATGCTGCCCTCTGCCGAAGCACACTAAAAGTTGATGTGTTATTTATAAAATAAGTAAACACAGAGCTCTCCAAGCTCTCTGATTAGTAAACCAGAATCTCTGCAACCCGATCTTTGATTTTCATGCACTTACCGATGCTATTGACGCTATTGACAATGCTAGTAAGTTACATTTCTCGATAGAACGTTTGTTTATATCAATTGGTAACCCGAGAAAAAATGATTTAGATTTAAGTAAATCTAAACAGATCTTAGTAGATATAAAAAATGGAATTTTTCAGATCTACGTTAATCTCTGTAAGTCTAAGTAGATCTCAGTCGATCTACATTGATATACGTTGATCTACGAAAAATTTTTTGACAATTAATCTAAGTAGATCTCTGTTGATCAACTTAAATTTAAGAAGATCTATGTATATATAGTCCTGTAGCTCTATACGGATATACAAAGATCTTATTTTATTTACAGAGATCTACACAGATAAAATAAGATCTAGCTTATTTGATCTCAGTAGATTTACGTAAATAAAATAAGATCAACAATGATAAGATAGGTTGCCGCTATAACTGATGACGTCATCACAAGATAACTTGATACTAAAAAATTAAAAGTATCGTGTCCCAGGTACGTTTTTATCACGGAGGTATGTTTTTATATACTAATTTATAAAAACGTATACCAATACCATAAGAATTAATGAGAATAAATACGACTGAGAATAATGAAAAAAATCTCTTGGAAGTTGAATTGTAGTTTTTCTTTAAAATTTTCTAATTTTTTCTTATCAATAAATTTCCATTATGGAAATTCAGCTGCTTTTTTTTTTTTTTTAATTGACAATTTGTTATGAAAAAAAGAAAATAGTATCGGTTTAACGGTTTAACGCGCCAACATGTGATTATGTATAAGATGTATAATTATGTGTTGCAATTTGTGTCAACGTAACCCGTACACCCGTACATTATGTTACTTACATATTTTCACAGATTACTTATACAGCATACTGTATAGTTTCTAACTGAGCTGTAGTACTAACAATTTTTACTAGGGGTTTATGAATTTTATTATTTTCTTCAAAATTTGTATATCTGTTCTAAAATACACATATAAAATAAATTGTAGATGGCAAAAAAACTATTTTTAAAAAAAATTTTTAAATCTTTTTACGTTTTATGACATAAGCAATAAAATTTGTAGCCCCCCAATTCATTATATTGTATACTACGGCTCTGTTAGCAATCATTTGTTGTAAATGTATCACACGCAAGCAATTAGAACATGCGCGTGCGTGAAGACATGTGTGTAGTGTTGAACGTGTTGAATAGGTTGCATACTGTAAATACGGTAAATACCGCGAAAACAGTGAGTTCAGTTCAGTGTTTTTCTGGAGTACAATTTGTCATCGTCACAAAATACATCGTTGAAAAAAAAATTGATTTCAGGTAAAAATGATTATGTTTATCTAATTAATTTTTTTTATTCAATATATTTTTTAATGATTAACAAAATGAAATTTAATTTTCTACGTAATTTTTTTTTTGTTTTACTTAACCTAAATGTCCTAAATAATAATAATCATATAAATATCATGATTATAATAAATAATAATCATGTTTAATAAGTGAATAAATAATAATCATGTTTAATAAATGAATAAATTGATATTTATTTGATTCATTACTATCTGTTTTAGGCGATGGTATTCGTTCGTGATACTAGTGGTAACTTGATTCCATAAAAGGACTTTATTGAACTTGTCTGTGAAAAGTGTAGCATTACATGAAAAATTATGGAACAAGTCAGTTGAACAGATTTTGAATTGGACTTTGATCCAAATTCAAACTCCTTGTATCCAGAATAAAAAGCGGAAGGCTTAAAATTGTTGTTGCAGCCCTAGTTGGAGTCAAAGTGATAATTGGTAAGATGCAATTTTTGTGGATAAAAATGACTTAAAAATAGTAGATAATAATACCATGTTATCACATTATTTACAGAAGCAAAAAACTGGAGGATAAAAAGAAAACTGGAGGAGACATCAATATCAAATTTATGTGTATTTTATGTGCACAAAAAATAAAATCTATGTAGAAAATTAAGTGTTAATTATTCTCCCTGTAAATTATATATCCGAAACTCCGCTCTTCATTCCAACAAGGTCTCCAAATTTGACATTTATTCATAACGTAACTATTCAACGTATGTTTACGTATTTCGAAACATATTAGTTGTAAAAATACATGTAGGTGTTAAATTTGCAGAACTTGTTTGAATGGAGAGATGTACATATTAATTATTATTTTATGGAAACGTACAAATATAGGTCACTGTAGCTTTACTTAGTTCTACTTAAATCTTCCTAGATCTAAACTGATCTTCACAGTTTGATCTAATTTGATATCCGTAGATCTATTCCAAAATTTAGATCTAAGTAGATCTAATCCATTTTTTCTCGGGAACCTAAAGTAAACAGTGCAGTAAGTAAAATAACGATGCGGTAAGTTTAATAAAAGTGCAGGAAGTAAAATCAACTCAAGTGATTGTAATTGTTTATTTATATTAAAATTAAAGATACAATTTGATAATTATAAAAATTAGAATTTTCGCTAGTTTATATATTATAGGTAGCTGTTATTTTTATTGTCACTAAATTTGTCTTCATAATTTACTGACATTTCAAAAAATGGTTCAGTCACTGTGTGTTTTCATATCTTTCTTTTATTTTACAACAATAAATTTGCAACCAATACTAAAAGCAATTTTGTTTATTTAGAAAGATTTGTAGTCGACATAAAAATTTATAGCACCTTTGGGTCTCATTTTCTCGATCGGTGAAGGTCACTTATCGAACTTTATTGTAAAATACTAATAGGGTACTTGACTATATTCTAAATTTGCTTTAAATATTAAATAATTTTACGTAATATTATTCTTAAACACAATTTAGTAGTAATAAATAAAATTTTTAGTTATTTAAAAATTCAATTTTAAAAATTACAAATTTTTAGCTTTCATTTAAATGACTAAACACGTGCTGTTACTTCAGAATGTCTTTATGATTTGTAGCAAATTCGCACCATTTTATTTGTTTATTTAAAATTGAACAGTAGTGTTTTTACGATTTTTACGAATTTTACAAAAATTTATTAAGGGGAGATTCGCCAGAAACACATCAAAAATTGACCTTTTTTATTATTTTTTGTTTTTATACAAATAGTTTAATATTTTATTAAAAAACTAAATATACAACATTGTTTCTACATGTCTTGAGATTACAATTTTTTTTTTTTTTTAAATTCAAAAGTAACCTGACTATAAATGGCTTTGAAGTTGACACTGCGAGATTTTTCCACCTTGATGGTTCCTCGCGTTCTGAAATCCTCAGTGAACCACAGTCAAAAAATCAAGAATTTTCTGAAAATATACATATAAAATTATGGCACTAACTAGGATCTAAGAAAAAAAAACCAAATCGTACTCTGAAAATAAATTTTTAAAAATTATCGCTTATTTTCAACTATAAACAGCTGCCATTTTGTAAATATAGTATATTTTTTTAGTTAGAAAAAGATAACATACCATTAAATTAGGTATTATTAAATAATTTTTACCAATAATTTTTTATTTGACCCACCCATTTCAATTCACATTTTCATGGTACCTTACTATCTAGGTATCATAAAAATATGAATTGAAATGGGTGGGTTAAATAAAAAATTATTGGTAAAAATTATTTAATAATATCTAATTTAATGGTATGTTATCTTTTTCTAACTTCCATTCAGTACACACAAATCCGTAAGTGAAATCTTATACATATAATTTGGTAACTGAAATAAGTGAGAAAAAGAAAAAATGAAAATAAACTTAATTTATGTACTATTTTAAGGACCAGTATCGTATAAGCTTTTTAAAGGACAGCTAGCATCCTAAATTGAAAAGAGATGATAATGGCGTCATTTCTAAACTAAAGGAATATACTATATACTACGGACCCAAAAGATTCTAGTTCCTGCCAAAATGACGGTATAGAGGTAATATGCACTTTTATTACATTCCTATGTTAGTTTTTTTTTTTTTTTTTTTATCTATATGATTTTTCATTTCATGTGCATACTTTCATGTATTTTTAAATCACTTGATTGATTAAATTTTTTAGAACATATGTTACACTCATATGGTTTTTCACCACTGTGAATTCTTTCATGTCTTTTGAAACTACTTAAATCACTAAACCTTTTAGTACAGACGTCGCATTCGTATGGTTTTTCACCACTGTGAATTCTTTTATGTGTCTTCAAAATACTTGCACGAGCAAATGTTTTCGAACATATGTTACATTGGTATGGTTTTTCACCACTGTGAATTCTACTATGTCTTTTTAATGCACCTGAAGTAGTAAATGTTTTAGTACATATGTTACATTCAAATGGTTTTTCACCACTGTGATACCTTTCATGTTTTTTTAAATAACTTGAAGTACTAAATGTCTTACTACATATGTTACATTCGTATGGTTTTTCACCACTGTGTATTCTTTCATGTGTTTTTAAATAACATGAAGTAGTAAATGTTTTAGAACATATGTTACATTCAAATGGTTTTTCACCACTGTGTATTGTTTCATGTGATTTTAAACTTTCTTTTCGATTAAATGTTTTATTACATATGTTACATTCATAGGGTTTTTCACCACTATGAATTATTTCATGTGTTTTTAAAGAACTTGACTGATTAAATGTTTTAGTACATATGTTACATTTGTATGGTTTTTCACCAGTATGACATCTCTCGTGTATATTTAAATTACATAACGTAGTAAATGTTTTATTACATAGGTTACATTCATAGGGTTTTTTACCACTATGAATTATTTCATGTGTTTTTAAAGAACTTGGCTGTTTAAATGTTTTAGTACATATGTTACATTTGTATGGTTTTTCATCACTGTGACATCTCTCGTGTATATTTAAATGACCTAAAGTAGTAAACGTTTTAGTACATATGTTACATTGGAATGGTTTGTCACCATTGTGAATTATTAATTCATGTCTTTTTAATTCACTTGGATAAGTAAATGTTTTAGTACATATGTTACACTGAAATGGTTTTTCACCACTGTGACTTTTTTTATGTTTTTTAAAGTTACTTAAATCACTAAATGTTTTAGTACAGACGTCGCATTCGTATGGTTTTTCACCACTGTGAATTTTTTCATGTCTTTTTAAACGACATAAATAAGTAAATGTTTTATTACATGTATCACACTGAAATAGTTTTTTGTCAACACATGCAATTAAATCTGTCGAATGACCTTCATCTATTTCATCTTCTTCAATTTTGATTTTCATATGTAAACTGTTTAAATCTGCCGAAGGTTCACTCCACTCCTAAAATGTTACAAAGTATTTCGATTAAAATTTTCGCATAAGGCGTGAGTGAAAAATGATCGATTTTTACCCTGGGTAGCGATTGACGATTCTTGAAAAATGAAGTGAAGTGAAATGAAATATCTGAGATCAGAACCGAGCGAAATATATTTTTGTAAGTTGGTACTAATACCTCCTCTGTATTAGTAGCCAATTTCGTCGACAGAGTACCCATGATCACAATAATGTATACGTACCAACTTACAATAGTATATTGTACAATAAGTGGGAAAAGAGGCTTATTTCACACGAATATGAGTTTGTTGCACGAGCCCGCAGGGCGAGTGTAACAATTCGTATGAGTGAGAAATAAGCTTTTCCCACGCATTTTACACTATACTTTTTCTACGAGCACATTTTTTTTCGTAAAATTTAACATAATTAATTAAAATAAAATTTAAATAAGTAGTAAAAATTTTTTAAATTTATAATGTCAGCGGTAAGATTTTCAAATTTTTGCCAAAGCATACTTTGAAACTATGGAAACAATAATAAATAATCAATATATGTATATTTTTAGTATATATATAGTATATATTATAATATTATATATTAAAATAAATTATTTAGTATATATTTAGTATATATTATATATTAAACTAACGGAACAGCCTACTTTATTAAGGCGTGGGAAATAATTTCCCACTGTATTTCCGCACAGTGTAGACAATTGTTAATTTTTACATATAGTTAGCCGTGCACAAAATGTTACTTTTAATAGTAGGAGTAGAAAAAAATATATTTCGTTCGGTTCTGTTCTCAGCTATTTCATTACACTTCACTTAACTTTTCAAGAGTCACTACCCTGAAGTTTTAGAACAGACAAGCAACGACAAGGTGTACTACTGGACCAGGTAGAGAAGTTCGGTCGTCAATTTGTCGAGTTAAAGAACTTTTATAAAAGGGTTAAAGAACTTTCCGATGATGTACCATAAGTGGGGTCTTAAAATTAAAAAAAAAAAATAGGACTGTGGAGGCTGGAGCCGAAGGGGTTGGTTGCACAAGTTTTTCATGCGAGTCATAATGGTCCCCCCTTCATGTTCTAGAAACGGTTTTAACAGGTTTTAGTTACTTATTACCGTTCCAAAGATACAAGGCCTGTCTTGTTTTCAAACTGACACCCTGTATATGTATTATACACACCAGTTAAATATAATGTTATTAAAAAATAATTAGTTTTATTTTCAATTGTTTAGTGCGGAAAATACACATAGGATTATGATAATTTCAAAAGATAAGTGCGGAATTTACCTGCAATCTTTTGTTTGGTACGGAAATTACAACCGCCTATTTTTAAATAGGTAATACAAAACAAAATGTATTCTAGGTAAAACAAAATTTATTCAGTTTTTTTCACAATGCCCCAAACCTATAGGCAGCGTGCGAAGTATATGGTGGGGACAATTAAATCGATTGCAGCGTGAGTAGTGGAGAAAACAAACATTAATACGGGCTCATATGTGTTTATAGTATAATAAAAAATATTAAATAAAAATATTTACATTGATTCTCTTTGATTATAAACGCAGTTGCAACTAATATGTCATTCCTTATTTATCTGTCAACAGTATTAACGTCTACACGTCAATCCATAAAGACAGAATTAAAAATATTTGATGTATTTTAACTCACATAGTCACATGAAATAATGTTTCATCAGGAGTTAAAGATATTGATATTTGTCTTATGACTCTACATTAAACTAAATGACTTATGCCAGCATTTCTTAATTCTCGAATTTCCCTGACGAGCTTCACCGACACCAGGAACTTTTTCCTCTGCATAGTCCGAGGTTGGAAGAAAATACTGTTTTGATAATTATATCCATATTAATGTCGAAAATTGTTTAATTACTTTTTTAATATAACTGTTATACTTCATCCAGTATTTTATTGTTCAAACTGAACAAACCAAATTGTTCAAATTTACTTATAAAAAAAATTAATTGTAAATAGCAAACATTTGTATTCAGATTTTACGGTTTGTTTAAAAATATTTTAAATTTATTTATTTCCACGGTTACCATTATTTATATTCGTTAATGAGCCCGGAAAAATGTATATTATAGATGTCGTTGCCATCACGCACCCAGCCTATACACATATTAATACACATTACCACATACGTCACATACATACTATCAAAAACTTTTAAAAACCACTGTTTTACTCTCTACCCACAGACTGTGAGTAAATTAACTTCATTAAAAATTTATAAGTAATCCAAATCTTGTAATTACCAGTTTTATATTTTGCCCTTGTACGTCTGTAATGTTCTTTTGATCCGTCAAGCTATTACTTTCTTGCCACAATTTAGCTGATTCAAAAATTTTAGTTTCTGCTGGTAACACTAAACTGGTCTCATTCACTTCAATTGCCTCCGCTTTAATTTCAAAAGTATGGAAACTTTCAAGCACTGGTTCATTCGGTTCATCTTTCTCCACTTTAATTTTAACTGCTTGAAAATTTTGATGGACCTGCTCATCCACTTCATTTTTTTCCACTTTAATTTCAAATGTAACAAAATTTTCAAGAACCGATTTCTCCATTTTGGATTTCTGTTTAATTATGCAAATTTATCCAATTTATACATCGCACCTTGAGAATAAAACTGTCACAACTGCAAAATCACTAATTTTAACATATTAAAGAAATAAGATTTTGAAGAAATTTAAAACCTAATAACTTTTTTCCAAATCATCTTAGAACTTTGAAACTTTGTTAGGTTCATTCTAACAGTTAGTTTTAAATGTTGTGACAGAAATTTTGTCGAAAAAATTTATAGTTTAAATTTTCATTGCAGTTGCAACCACAAATTTTTTAGTTATTTTACAAAAAGTTGCATTCTGTTTAGGATTATAATGTTATATCTGCAAATAATACATTTTTTCTTAATTATTTCACAAAATATTACTTTTTGTTGGTGATGCAAAGTTGTATCTGCAACTAATACTTTTCAGAAATTTTGAAAATTTCGTTTTATATAATTTTATAATGGCAATAATTGTATAAGGTAACACATTCCATAACTGTATTACAGATAGAGATGGGCAACGGGAAAATTCCCAGTAGGAATTTTCCCGGGAATATTTCCATTTGGGTAATTATTGAGTATTTTCACGGGAAAATTCCCAAGGTAACACATTCCATAACTGTATTACAGATAGAGATAGGCAACGGCAAAATTCCCAATGGGAATTTTCCCGGGAATATTCCCATTTGGGTAATTATTGAGTATTTACCCGAGAAAATTCCCGAAACCTGAGTAAAAACGATTACTTACAATTAGCTGTACTATTTTACAAATGCGTTTTTAATGCGACACCGGTCCCTCAATTTACGTGAATATTCGTTTCATGGGGATTCAATTTATGCGGATAAAAAATCGCGTAAATTAAATCCGTCATTATAAAAAAAAATACTGGAAATAAAAGCTACCAAAAATTGTAGAAAATTTTATAATACAAATAATAACGAAAATGTAGAAATTTACACGTTAAAATTTTAAAAATATCGTTTTTTCGATATCGATAATTTTCGATAACGAAAAATAGGTTTTGACAGTCCCAATATATTAGGAATACTCACAACTTGCTTCGCTTAAGCCTTCAAAAATTTCGTTATTTTTGAGCTACGATGCACCGTTTACGAGATATTTATGATCAAAAGTTTACGTTTTCGAAAAGTATTAAAACGTAATTTTTTCGAAAATATCCTATTGCCGACCAAAGAAATGGGACTAATAGAGTATAAATTAAACCATTATACAAACAATTTATAATAATTTGTTAGACATTTAGTAGTAAAAGTAATTAAACACATTTAACTGAAAATATTGTTATTTATTCTTCTTTTCTTCTATTATAACTATTAGGAGTATGTAGCTATTAGGGATATGCTGCTACAATTTTATTTTGTTTTTGGATTTTAATTTACTAATATGGTTTCTTACATTTTCTTTTATATCAATATTTTGCCGATTGAAGTTTTTCCCACGTTTGTCTGTTTTTATTATACAAATATTTCGATCAAGCTTTTAGTTTACTTTTTTAGTTTACATTTTATCTTGTACGCAATATCCTGATTTAATTTTTGTTTTTACCGGAAAAGTTTTCAGTGAATAACGTTCTGACCCTGTATTAATTAGACCTTTTTATATATTTGTCGCCCGTAAATCGCGATTTCGCTTTCGTTTCTTTCCTTCCGAAACAGGTGTTGTTAAATTTCCATTAGTATTATTTGGGAAAGTTTCGTCCAAATTAAAATATATATCCAAATTAACAGTAATAGTTAAAGCAGAAGACAAAAACTGTCCATTATTGAAATTTAAATGGATAAAATTATTTAAATTATATGGTTTAAATTGTTTAAATTATACGATTAAATTCAGAAAGAGCTGTTAAATTAATTTTTTCTTTATCAGCGTCCATATTTTGAAATTAAAATAAATTATAATAATATTTTAATAACAATAATGCTACGAAAGGATTCGTCTACACTCAATAAACATTAAATATGACTAAAATTGTGAACATCATTATTCACTCACATTGTAAAATGATAACAGAAGAAGGAATACTAGAATGCGTGTAGTTCTGTATGTACGTACAATCCACTTCAACTAACATGTAGGCACTTAATAAAAGAAATCACATACGTATACCTTTTTTAATCTAAATAAAAAGTTAATTTTTTGTTTTCTCTTTGTTACAACTGCACATGCAACAAAATTTTTTTAAACCATTTATTCTTAGGTTGTTAAAATTTAAAAAAAGTTTATGGGCTATAACTTTTTTATTTTCTAGAATTTTAGGATGAAAAATTCACCAATCGATAGCTTAACCACTTTAGCGGATACCCCGAGTCTCACTCGGGTCTATGATTCTAACAACTAGCGGACACGACGAGTGAGGCTCGTCCTCATGTCGGTAACTGTTTGTGCTGCCACCTATTTGAATAAAAAAAAGAATACATTATAGAGAGCTTTATTTATCCTAGAATCAAACCTTTTTGGCAAAGTAATCTATAAGGTGGTTAACTTGGATGGTATTTTTTTTGTCAGGTTAAAATAAAATGACAATCCGCTAAAGAGGTTAAATGTAGCTGAATCCAATCATATAAAAATCTCAAAAACGAAAAATTTGCAGTTGTAACAGTTTTATTCTCAAGGTGCGATATACGCATACATATTTATGTACAACCACCACCTCTCTGCCAGTGTTTTTCAAACTTTCTTTAATCGCGGAACATTTAAAACTACAATTTGTACGAAACACTGACAATGAGAGTTTTCCATTTAGAAAAGACAAACGACACTGTATAACAGTGCATAGGGAAAAAGTAATTTCAACCAAATTTTCGTGCTTTTTGTACTTTTTTTTTCACAACAAAACTACTTTTTCTAAATTTTATAACAAAACTAACCTTTTAACGCTTTTAAACAAACCATATGGAAAAATTTTTTGTCTCAAAATGCCGGACTTTTTACTGCCACTAATAAGTACAACAGATAAGGCTACAGAAAAAGAAAAAAAAAAGTCAAAGATCTCAACATCAAAAAAGTAATCTCTAGGAATTTACAAAATATAAATTATACTAAATTATGTTGATAAAATGCCGCCACAGGTGCCGCCATCTGTGACAATACGGTGTAATTCTAAATAATGTTCAATTTTATCAACATAGTTTAGTATAATTTATATTTTGTAAATTCCTAGGGTTCACTTTTTTAATGTTGGGATCTTTGATTTTTTTTCTTTTTCTTTTTTTGTAGCCTTATCTATTGTACTTATCACTTGGCAGTAAAAAGTCCGGCATTTCGAGACAAAAAAATTTTACCATATGGTTTGTTTAAAAGAGTTAAAGAGTTAAATGCTTTTAACTAAATTATAAATGTAACCCATGTAATTGCAAACCGTAAAAAGTATATCAAACCGATTAAATCAATTTTTTTCTCAATCTAGTAACTTTGACTATACTGCCCTCTGCCGAAACACTCTAAAAGTTGATGTGCCATTTATAAAATACGTAGACACAGAGCTCTCCAAGCTCTCAGGTTCTCTGACTAGCAAACCAGAAGGCTCTGTAAACCGATCTTGTGTTTTCATGCAGTTACCGATGCTACTGACGCTATTGACAACACTAGTAAGTTGTACGTTTCTCGGTAGAATGTTTGTTCATATCCATGATAGCCAAGAGTAAACAGTGCAGTAAGCAAAATAATAATGCGGTAAGTTTAATAAGAATGCGGGAAGTAAAATCAACTTTAAAATGATTATAATTATTTATTTATATTAAAATTAAAGGTATAATTTTAATAATTATAAAAATTAATTAATATTCGAATTTTCGCTAGTTTGTATAATATAGATAGCTGTCATTTTTATTGCCACTAAATTTGTCTTCATAATTTACTGACACTTCAAAAAATTTTTCAATCACTGTGTGTTTTCATATCTTTCTTTTATTTTACAAGAATAAATTTGCAACCAATACAAGATTGTAGAAAAAAGTTAATTTATTTTTTTTAGCCCATTTTTAAATAAAAGCTTTTTCTTAAAAAACAATTTTTTTACTTTAATTTATTTATTATTTTTTTGTTTTTATACAAATAGTTAAATATTTTATTAAAAAACTAAATATACAACATTGTTTTTACATGTCTTGAGATTACATTTTTTTTTTTAAATTCAAAAATGACCTGAGAACAAATGGCTTTGAAGTCGACACTGCGAGATTTTTTCACCTTGATGGTTCCTCGCGTTCTGAAATCCCCAGTGAACCAAAATAAAAAAAGAATTTTTTGAAAATATATATATACAGTTATGGCGCTAACTAGGATCTAAGGAAAAAAAATTAAAAACCAACGAGAAATCGTATTTTGAAAATAAATTTTTGAAAATCACCGCTTCTTGACTATAAACAGCCGCCATTTTGAAAATATATTACGGAACCAAGAGATGCTAGTTCCTGCCAAAATGACGGTATCGAGGGTTAATATGCACTTTTATTAAATTCACATGTTCCTTGTTTTTTTTATCTATGTGATTTTTATTTCATGTGTATTCTTTCATGTATTTTTAAATCACTTGACTGATTAAATTTTTTAGAACATATGTTACACTCATATGGTTTTTCACCCCTGTGAACTCTTTCATGTCTTTTGAAACTACTTAAATCACTAAATCTTTTAGTACAGACATCACATTCGTATGGTTTTTCACCACTATGAATTCTTTTATGTGTTTTCAAAATACTTGCACGAGCAAATCTTTTCGAACATATGTTACATTCATACGGTTTTTCACCACTATGAATTCTAGCATGTCTTTTTAATTCACCTGAAGTAGTAAATTTTTTAGTACATAATTTACATTCAAATGGTTTTTCACCACTGTGATACCTTTCATGTTTTTTTAAGTCGCCTGAAGTAATAAATGTTTTAGTACATATGTTACATTCGTATGGTTTTTCACCGCTGTGTATTCTTTCATGTGTTTTTAAAGAACTTGAAGTAGTAAATGTTTTACAGCATATGTTACATTTGTATGGTTTTTCACCACTGTGTATTATTTCATGTAATTTTAAACTTTCTTTTCGATTAAATGTTTTATTACATATGTTACATTCATAGGGTTTTTCACCACTATGAATTATTTCATGTGTTTTTAAATGACTTAACTGAGAAAATGTTTTAGTACATATGCTACATTTGTATGGTTTTTCGCCACTGTGACATCTCTCGTGTATTTTTAAATGACATGAAGTAATAAATGTTTTAGTACATACGTTACATTGAAATGGTTTTTCACCATTGTGAATTATTTCATGTCTTTTTAATTCACTTGGATAAGTAAATGTTTCAGTACATATGTTACAGTGAAATGGTTTTTCACCACTGTGAATTTTTTCATGTTTTTTAAAACTACTTAAATCACTAAATGTTTTAGTACAGACGTCGCATTCGTATGGTTTTTCACTACTGTGAATTTTTTCATGTCTTTTTAAACGACTTAAATAAGTAAATGTTTTATTACATGTATCACACTGAAATAGTTTTTTACCAACACATGCAATTTTATGTTCTGTTAAATCTGTTGAATGATCTTCATCTATTTCATCTTCTTCAATTTTGATTTTCATATGTAAACTGTTTAAATCTGTCAAAGATTCACTCCACTCCTAAAATGTTACAAAGAGTTTTGATTAAAACATTCACATACGGTGTGAGTGAAAAAATGATCGGTTTTTGGCCCCGAAGTGTAAGGCAAGTAAAATACCTAGTGGTTAATTTCGTAGAGTTTTTGATGTGAATTCAAAAATTACAATTAAAAAAAGTGTAGCTGCAAGAGAACATTCTATAAATTGAAGATAATCGTCGAAAAAATGGGTTGGTACACACTTTTCTGCAAAGGACCAAATCGTAAAAATGTTAGGCTCGATTGGCTAGGTAAGCAGTAAAATGGAAAATTGACTAAGTAGGCGTAGTAAACTGGAAGATATTAATGAGCCATTTTCTCAAAATATCTACATCTCTATGATTGAAATTTTAATTTAAAAATTGCAATGTAACCACATGAGAAAATTGTTTAACACCAGGGCGGCGACACGGGTTATTCGGAACTACATCTCTACAGTTAGAATAATAATTTCTAAAAAATAAACAATATTCCTAGGTAACGGAACTGGGAAATTTCGTTGCTAAAGTGGAATTAACAGAAGGTGATTTTTGGTTGGTTAAATTAATATCTCGATTATAGACATGTAATCCCAAATACCTGTGTCGCCGCCCTGGTGACAGATTGCTACATATTTGAGAAAATGGTCCATTCGGACACAGTTAATTCTACGGACAAAGCAACAAAAATCCGGTTAAAATTTAGGTGATTTAAGCAGATGATATTTGTACGGGCGCATGTAATTTCCACACTTTTTTTTTTAAATGCATCAACTATTTGTTAATTTATGTGGTAAATTCCGCACTGGTCAGAAAATTACAAGTATGTACACGACAAACCTATATATAGGTAAAACAAAATTTTTTATTCAATTTTTTCCAGAATGCCCCAAACCTATTAAAATACCACATACGCCATATACTATCAAAAACTATTGACAACCACTGTTTTATTCGTTGCGCACCATAGAGATACATGCGCACAGATTATGAGTATAAATCGACTATTCTTTCACTATTAACTTCATTAAAAATTTATAATCCAAATCTTATAATTACCAATTTTATATTTTGCCCCTGTAAGTCTGTAATGTTCTTTTGATCCGCCAAGATATTACTTTCTTGCGACAATTTAGCTGATTCAAAAATTTTAGTTCCTGCTGATGACACTAAACTGGCTTCATTCACTTCACCTTCCTCCGCTTTAATTTCAAAAGTATGAAAACTTTCATGCACTGGTTCATTCATTTCATCTTTCTCCACTTTAATTTCAACTGTTTGAAAATTTTGATGGACCTGTTCATCCACTTCATTTTTCTCCACTTTAATTTCAATTGTAACAAAATTTTCAAGAACCGATTTCTCCATTTTGGATTACTGTTTAATAATGCCAATTTATATATACGCATACATACTTATATACGTTATATACTACCACCACCTCTATGCCAGCGTTTTTCAAACTTTTTTTAATTACGGAACATTTTAAGGATGTCTACCCGAAAAGAAAATTCCAACTTTTTCCATTGAGTTTGAATTATGTATGGGAGCATTCGAAACGCACCTAGCCAAAGTGTCTTGATCTTACTTTTAAGAACATTACACTTGTTTTGAAGTGTTTCTGTCTTACTTTGGAGATATTTGTATATTCCTGTCTCACTTTTCATGTTCTTGAGAGTAGGGTGAAGGTATGTATACGAGGTATACGATGTGATACGATGATTCTAGCATACATAGTTTATATGTAATCAAGTAATAGCGTTCGGTATACATCGTATCATATCGTGTACATACCTTCACCCTTCTTTCAAGAACATGGAAAGTGAGACAGGAATATACAAATATCTCAAAAGTGAGACAAAAGCACTTCAAAACAAGTGTAATGTTCTTAAAAGTAAGATGAAGACACTTTGGCTAGGTGCGTTTCGAATGCTCCCTATGTTAAATAATAGACGATTCTGCATCGATTAGCAAAAAGAAAATTGTATGTCACGGACAAATTAAACGAAATAATTAACACTTTCAGTCCCATGGCTTCGGCATCCGAAACCAAACAAAACATCCCCAGAGGCCGACCGCGATCAATGATTAATTGATTAGTTGGTTACGCATTATGTGTGTGATGTTTATCATCATTCACCACACGGATGTGTTCCTACTTACAAAAATACAACATACCATTACCAACACATACTACTCTTTTGGTTTCTATGCATAAAAATTTCAAGATAAACAAAAAATACATAAAAAATATAATTTATGTTTTTAAATAAAATTGATTTGAATGTCAGTGTATATGTATGTAGTATGTACATATGTTTACAGTTTTACACATACATGTTGAACTGTGTTGAATCTATTCAGTGTTTGAATCATTTTATGTATTTGTTTGTATAAAGTTTTTTTTTTAAATATTACCGGCTTCCGGGGAAGTTTACTATGAAAGTGCTCGGGCCTCATAGTGTTAATGTTAATATTCTCATTTATTGTGTGTTGTTTGAACCGGAAGTAGCTTAGCTACGAATAAAGTTCATAGCCGGGTAAGATAGGGAAAACAGTCCTTGATGCAAAATTGATTGTTTTTATAGGAAATAATACTTCTTAGCCCCAAAAACATTCCTGTCACATTTCAACCCTCCGAGGCTAATTGTTTATGAATCCACAAACAGACAAAAATTTACAAAAAAAATTTTTTTTACGAATTTACTTACAATTAGCCAATTTATTTGAGTTTAATATATAATATTGTGTACCCACCGTACCCACCTTAGGCAAAGTAATAAAAAAAAATTAACGTTATATGCCTTTATTATACTAATTTTTTTAAATTTAAGTAATTTTTTTTAGAACTTACGCGTTAGCGACACCCACCATTTTTTGTTCAGTAATATGTCTCTTAGTACTCTATATTTTTATGGAAAAATTTTAGTTGGTAGAACATAGTAATATTTCAATACAAATGCATATCATGTTCGGTACTACATATATTACTTATGTATAAAAAGGACCATAAAGTAAAGCACCTACCTTATTTCTAAGACCACTTGAATTTAATCATGATTCATCACTTATGAATTTAAATAATTTCCGTTTTCTTAGCTTTATCTCTTTCATTATTGCATTTACGTAAATTTTAAAATTGCAGTTTGTTTTTAGAAAAGAATAGAAGATTGATTTATTTTGAATATAAGAATTATTTAATTTTTTAACTCTGACTCATGCTCAATTGCGTTTGAAACGGCGTGTAGGCAGCGTGCGAAGTAGGTGGGGACCAAGGTTTATATATATGTTATGACGTAGATGCAATCCGTATACTATACATGTATTGGCTTTTGCACCCACTCTCTCCCAGCCCGGCAAAGTATATTAATTAAAAAAAACAAAAATACTGGTCGAAAGGAAATAATCTGCACCCTTCATTTATACAAATAAAAAAAATTGAACCCCTCCCAGTTTTCCATAAAAAAATGTCAAAGTTCCATCATTTTAACTTTGACATTTTTTTATGGAAAACTGGGAGGGGTTCAATTTTTTTTATTTGTATAAATGAAGGGTGCAGATTATTTCCTTTCGACCAGTATTTTTGTTTTTTTTAATTAATATACTTTGTCGGGCTGGGAGAGAGTGGGTGGCTTTTGCAGGCTTTTGGACTGCAATCAGCTGTTTTTATAGCGTCAATTGATCATCAACAATATTTGTATATTAACTGTCATTTTTTAATTTTAAAGTATTATTTCTGAATAATTATTAGTTATTATAATATAATATTCAGTTTAATATAATTATTTTTATTAATTTTTCACATTTTGTTAGTTATTTTTTACCAAAGATAAGTTATTTAGTTATTTTAACTAATTTTATTAATACCTTCTTGAAAATTGTTACTTCAGGGCCGGCATTTAAAATTGTTCTTATATTTTTTATAGTCATGCTTGGTATATCCGGTTCACTTTAAGTTTTTGCATCGACCATTGCTATCAACGAAACAACATAATTTTCTTTCCTTTTCTTAAGAAAATATGTATTATGTATAAAATAAATGTAATTTTGATAAAGAAAAAAATGCAAAACAGTGTATTTTCCAATGCCTTGAGATATACAGGATACAAAACGTACGTCCTTGATTAACCATCTCGAACCACGAAGTTTTCAACTGTGGATCAAAAAAATCTGAAAAAAAGGACACAGTAGCATTTCTAAGAAATTTTGGCTAAAATTATTCCTGATCAGTTGAGTTAACAACATAGAGAAATCCAAATTGTCCCGTAATTAACAAATTATGGCAAAGTATTTCCTTAATACTTCATAATTTCCGAATTCTATGACATACAGAGAATGAATACAGACACGTGTAAGATAATTGAATATTTCTCTATTTTTATGACAAACTGTAATAAATATATTTCATATATTTTATTCATATTTAATTGAAAAAATCATATTAATCATTTTTTATTCTCTTTTTTGAAAACTTGACTCGGCTATTTAATATTATCATTAAAGTAATTTAAATATTTTTCTTCACTTTAAAATTATTAAGACATAATAAAAACAAAAATAGTCCGGACCTGGTTATACTGCAGTCCACGGTAAAACCATATATGTAGTATTATATTACAACTCTAAGAAAAAAGTAAACGTAATAAAATTTTACAAGTTGGATTTACACTATAGCAAAAAATGAAATAAATTATTTTCAGTACGAAACTGCCCTCTTGCAGCAACATTTATAAAAATATTACTTTTCAATTCAAAATAGAATATGGCAATACAAAATACGATTTAGAAATGTTAAATTATAATCTAAATCAATAGTTTTAAAAATTATGTACATTCATTTAACTTTTTGAATTATGAAGTCTTTTTTTAGCTATGTAAATCCGACTTAGTTTGTATTTTTGTGTGAGAGAGATAAGTAAATTAAACTGTCACTGTACAAGCTGCTTTTTTATCCTTGTCATCTTTTTTAACCAATCATATTTCTTTCAAAATTTTATTACCTTTACTTTTTTCTTAGAGTTGTAATATAATATACATATATAGCCAAATGGATATGAAAAAAACGTCCCAACATCACGGTGCAGATTTGGAAGTATTTTGTTCGTTTTGCGCAAACGCGACTTTTTTGGTGGTAATATGAACCAATCCGAACAGTCAACACGGTAAACACTAATTGATGCATCTGCGCAAAACAACTGAAGTGCCTCTACCCGATGTCTATGGGGTCACTTCATCGGAACCACTGCCTCTTATAGGGATTGGCCATATAGTTATAATACATATATGGGTAAAACCTACAATGAGCAAACCTCCCAAACATATAATAAACCTTGGGTGGGGACAATTAAATCGATTGCAGCGTGAGTAGTGGAGAAAACAAACATTAATACGGGCTCATATGTGTTTATAGTATAATAAAAAATATTAAATAAAAATATTTACATTGATTCTCTTTGATTATAAACGCAGTTGCAACTAATATGTCATTCCTTATTTATCTGTCAACAGTATTAACGTCTACACGTCAATCCATAAAGACAGAATTAAAAATATTTGATGTATTTTAACTCACATAGTCACATGAAATAATGTTTCATCAGGAGTTAAAGATATTGATATTTGTCTTATGACTCTACATTAAACTAAATGACTTATGCCAGCATTTCTTAATTCTCGAATTTCCCTGACGAGCTTCACCGACACCAGGAACTTTTTCCTCTGCATAGTCCGAGGTTGGAAGAAAATACTGTTTTGATAATTATATCCATATTAATGTCGAAAATTGTTTAATTACTTTTTTAATATAACTGTTATACTTCATCCAGTATTTTATTGTTCAAACTGAACAAACCAAATTGTTCAAATTTACTTATAAAAAAAATTAATTGTAAATAGCAAACATTTGTATTCAGATTTTACGGTTTGTTTAAAAATATTTTAAATTTATTTATTTCCACGGTTACCATTATTTATATTCGTTAATGAGTATAGTATATTACGTTAATGAGTATAGTATATTATAGATGTCGTTGCCATCACGCACCCAGCCTATAAGTTACATTTCTCGGTAGAACGTTTCTTTATATCATAGTAACCAAGAGTAAACAGTGCAAAATAATGATGCGGTAAGTTTAATAAGAGTGTGGGAAGCAAAATCAACTTAAAAGTGATTATAATTATTTATTTATATTAAAATTAAAGGTACAATTTGAATAATTATAAAAATTAATTAATATTAGAATTTTCGCTAGTTTATATAATATAGGTAGCTATTATTTTTATTGCCACTAAAATTTTAAATAAAAATACTATTTTTATAAAGACATGTAAAATCGCCAAAAAGTTTAGGACCATATCTAATAGTACTACATTTATTTTTTGGTCCTAAACTTTTTGACGGTTTTACATGTCTTTATAAAAATAGTGTTTTATGTTTAAGTCCCTGCAAATTTGGCAAAAAAATGAGAGAGCGTTGATTTAAAAATAGAATTAAAGCTTAGAATTTCTACTTTCAGAATCAACGACAACGAAGTACTTATCATAAATTAGTTATAATTGTTGAATTTTAGTTCTATTAGTCCCTCTGATTTGGTCAACAAGAGAAGAGAATATTTTAAAAAATTACATTTCGATGTTTTTCGTAAACGTAAACTTTTGATCGTAAATATCTCGTCAAGGGTGCGTCGTAGCGAAAAAATAACGAACTTTTTGAAGGCTTAAGCGAAGCAAGTTGTGGGTATTCCAAACATATTGGGACTATCAAAACCTACTTTTCCTTATCGAAAATTATCGATACCGCGTAACATTGGTTATTATTGGTTAATTTAGGCTCTGTTAGTCATATTGATTTAGTTACCTACCAATAGGATATTTTCGAAAAAATTAGTTTTCGATACTTTTCGTAAACGTAAACTTTTGATCGTAAATATCTCGTAAACGGTGCGTCGCGTCGTAGCGAAAAAATAACGAACTTAAATATGTAAATTTCTACATATTCGTTATCATTTCTATTATAAAATTCTCTAAAATTTTTACTAGTTTTTATTTCCAGTATTTTTCCTTTTATAATTGACAAATTCAATTTACACGATTTTTATTCGTGTAAATCAAATCTACATGGAACTGATATATCTGCGTACATTGAGGACCGATGCAACTTTAATATAATACGTATTTTATTCTTTTTCAGAAGAATTACTTAAAAATCGTGTTTCGTTTTTTTCTCATCGCTATACGACAATTTTTTACCGAGTTATAGTAATTCAAAGGGTAGAGCACACACTTAACTTTGACTGTTCATAACTTCGTAACTAATCATCGTACGGAAATTTTTCGGTGGTCGGTAGAAAGCTAAAAATGTGTTATTTAATATGATAGAAACGTTAATTAAGAGAAAACAATTTTTATCTATTAAAAAAAATAGAGAATATTCACTTTCAATCTTTGATG
The DNA here is from genome assembly GCA_035578155.1 of Brachynemurus nebulosus. Classification (NCBI taxonomy): domain Eukaryota; kingdom Metazoa; phylum Arthropoda; class Insecta; order Neuroptera; family Myrmeleontidae; genus Brachynemurus; species Brachynemurus nebulosus. The sequence continues at coordinate 6,329,509 of JAPWDM010000008.1, forward strand.
TGACGTGATCGTCAAAGAAATGCCTAAATAATCTGTGCATGATGATTGAAAACAAGTGCATGGATTTGAAGCTACATGTGTAATCAAATCCTATACACAACGTTGTTTAAATTAAAGTTTGCATTGCATAGAAAAAACCATTAAAAAAAAATTGAAGTGGTCTTAAATTTTCTGTCGGGGGTGTATGTGCTATAATATATGAGATCAGTCACGGTCCTGGGGACCCAAAAGCGCCAAATTAACTACTCAACCGATTTTGACAATTTTTTCACCGTTAGAGAGCTAAACAGGGGTGTTTATCTATGTGATTTTTCATGTCATGTGTATTCTTTCATGTATTTTTAAATAACTTGAAGTAGTAAATGTTTTCAAACATATGTTACATTCATACGGTTTTTCACCGCTATGAACTCTTTCATGTTTTTTGAAACTACTTATATCACTAAATCTTTTAGTACAGACGTCACATTCGTATGGCTTTTCACCACTGTGAATTCTTTTATGTGTTTCCAAAATACTTGTACGAGCAAATGTTTTCGAACATATGTTACATTCATACGGTTTTTCACCACTGTGAACTCTTTCATGTTTTTTGAAACCACTTATATCACTAAATCTTTTAGTACAGACGACGCATTCGTATGGTTTTTCACCACTGTGAATTCTTTTATGTGTTTCCAAAATACTTGTACGAGTAAATGTTTTTGAACATATGTTACATTCATACGGTTTTTCACCACTGTGAATTCTATCATGTCTTTTTAATTCACTTGATTGATTAAATGTTTTATTACATATGCTACATTCGTATCGTTTTTCACCACTGTGAATTCTTTCATGTGTTTTCAAATGACCTAACTGATTAAATGTTTTAGAACAAATGTTACATTCATATGGTTTTTCTCCACTGTGAATTCTTTCATGTGTTTTTAAATAACTTGAAGTAGTAAATGTTTTAGTACATATGTTACATTGGTATGGTTTTTCATCACTGTGAATTCTTTCATGTACTTTTAAATTATCTAACCGAGTAAATGTTTTAGAACAAACATTACACTGATATGGTTTTTCACCACTATGAATTCTTTCATGTTTTCTTAAATCACTTGAAGTAGTAAATGTTTTAGTACATATGTTACATTCGTATGGTTTTTCACCACTGTGAATTATTTTATGTGTCTTTAAAGAACTTGACTGATTAAATGTTTTAGAACATATACTACATTCGTATGGTTTTTCACCACTATGAATTCTTTCATGTTTTCTTAAATCACTCGAAGTAGTAAATGTTTTAGTACATATGTTACATTCATATGGTTTTTTAACACCGTGAATTATTTGATGTTTTTTTAAATAATATGAAGTAGTAAATGTTTTATTACATGTATCACACTGAGATAGTTTTTTCCCTTCAGGTTCAATTTTATGTTCTGTTAAATCTGTCGAAGGATCTTCATCTATTTCATCTTCTTCAATTTTGACTTCTGTATGTAAACTGTTTAAATCTGTCGAAGATTTACTCGATTCACTCCATTCCTAAAATGTTACAAAGAGTTTTGATTAAAAAAATTCACATAAAGTCTGAACGAAAAAATGATCGATATTTGCTCCGAAGTGTAAGGTAAGTAAAATACATAGTGATCAGTTTCGCAGAGTTTTTGACGTGAATCCAAAAATTACAATTAAAAGAAGTGTAATTAGAATCTGTACGAAAATTTTACCTAGCCTGAATGTTTACACTTGTTTTTATAGTTGAAAAAATATTTCCAGACACTTTTTATAGTTTCTTTGTCAACGTATGATTGTCTTTTTCTAATTCCAGTCAAACAAATAAATAGTGCATGGGGTACTAATTGAACATTAGGCTACGAAATAATAATAAATAATAACACTATTTTATATTTTTATGTAAATTCTGTTTATCAAATAATAATTTGATTGGAGAAGAATATTTCTTAAAGGAACCGAAAATAAATGACATTAATGATATGCATGACATTTACGATATATTATAACTTAACTGTAAGCATATACATAAAATAACTGAATGACTGTATTCATTGCAAAATATTTAATACTATTAGCGAATTTCCAGAATGGAATTCAGCTATTACAGCCACTGTCATAACGCGACCTGAGCCCGGGACCATGGCAGAAATTTGTTTTGAGGTCCCTAGAAACCGAAAATAATATTCGCTAAAATTTATATATATATATATATATATATATATATATATATATATATGTATATATATATATATATATATATATATATATATATATATATATATATATATATATATATATATATATATGTCCGCACGATAACTCTCGAACGGAATGTCCTAGGTTTACGAAATTTGGTGAAAATATTGGAAGTCCCAAACCGTTGGACGAGTTCGTTAACCAGACACGTCGGATGCCAGGAACATGGTGTTTGTCCTTGCAAAAAATTAGTTTTTTGCCAAAATTTCCACTTAACCAACAATTTTTGCGAAATTTTTTTACACCGTTTAAAAGAGGAGAAAAAATTACATAAAAAAGGTCTTTAAACTATTGTTCTATGTCAACTAGTTTCCGAGAAAAACTAACTTTTATAAACGGAAATTCGCTATGTTATGCAGGATGCTGCGACAGGGGTATTATTTATTACTATTAAAAATATAATTTTGAAAAACAAAAATCAGTGGATGTCAATATGTACTGCTTAGAATTTTCAAATCAGTTAAAATCAAACGAAAATAGTTTATTCTAATTGAAAATAACATATTTCACTTTTTTTTACAGTACTGAATCATTTTTTTAAGCTTTGTGCAAATGAAATATTATTATGTCAAATATTTAAAAAGCTAAATAAAAACCACTGATTAAGGACACTGGTGTAGTGTTGAAGAGTTTACGCCAAGGACAAGAAAGAAGGAAACCTACAGAAGTGTCTGGGAATAGTTTTTCAACCATAATTTTCAAATTCTACACAATTTTAATGTATTGTATTTGTATCAAATTTTTATCGTTTATTGTAAATTTCATGTTAGTCGTAGATAAAGTATAGTACGTAACTGGGTTGTAAAGCCGGGTACACACGTGAGCACGAATGCACATGAGGCAAGCCGAGGACGTACACTTGCTCAAGTGTATACGTCTGTTCGGAGCGCGGCAATATGCCTCAGGTACATGCCGAGGCGAGGCAACGGCGAGCCATATCGAGTCGGTACATCAAAGGAATTCGTGCCTCGGTTCTATTCTAGTGTGTACGTGGTGTACGTTGTCCATCCACGACTTGTATTATATAAATACGTATATTGATGTAAGGGATTAAGGTATGTAAATAATAAAACCCATATTATTTGGAATTGTTGTTTTAATTAAATTAGACATTACTATGAAAGCAGCATTTGTCAAAACGTCAAAACAATATTGTACTCATCTGCCATTTTTTAAAAGTGCTGAACAAATGAGCATTAATGGCTCGCTTATTTTGTTCAGCCTCGTTCGTAGGGACTTTAAATAACGGAAATTGAATTCGAGGCATACTGTACGTCCTCGGCTTGCCTCATGTGCATTCGTGCTCACGTGTGTACCCGGCTTAAGACATATTACACACTCGCACAATCACGCACTCGCCGCTACGCGGCTCTTGCGTAACTTTTCACTCGGGTGTTATGCAACTTACAACCTCAGTCACGTAATATACTACTGTATTATAAAACAAAATTTTTAATTTTTTTCATACACATACCAAATCTATACACATACCACATACTACAATCTTATTTTTTAACACTGAAAAAGACTCATTTCAAAAATAAAATTTTGTCACATATAAAAGTTATTATAATTTCTACTATCCTTTTTCAATATATTAGATAGTAGATCTTGTGAGAGATAGCTATATTACGAGTTTGTCCAAAACATAAATTTATGTGAATGAGTCATTTGCAGTTGTCGTTCTTTTCACTATATCAAAAATTTATAACAACCATAGCACCCATTGTTTTACTCTCTACCCACTATGCCCACTATTGTGACTTTGTGAGTAAAAATCGACTATTCTTTCACTGTTTACTTTATCAAAAATTTATAATCCAAGTCTAGTACTTACCAATTTTATATTTTGCTCATGTAAGTCTGTAATGTTCTTTTTATCTGTCAAACTATTATTTTCTTCTGGCAAATTAGTTGGTACAAAAATTTTAGTTTCTGCTGGAGACACTAAACTAGTCTCATTCAATTCAACATTCTCCACTTTAATTTCGAAAGTATAAAAACTTTCATGGATTGGTTCATTCACTTCATTTTTCTCCACTTTAATTTCAAAAGTATGTAAACTTTCATGACCTGGTTCATTCAGTTCATTTTTCTCCACTTTAATTTCAAATGTAACAAAATTTTCATGAACCGATTTCTCCATTTTGTATTTCTATTATACTTACTTATACCATTGAATATAGACGTACGTAGAAAACGCAACCTGTGTTAATTTTTTGGACAATTTCAGACTGAGGCGAGACGTAGTTCACAGAGGCAACTACTATGTGGCACTACGAGTATTTTGCTAGTCAGGACATGATTTTTGATAATCCGCCATTTTCCATCAAAGTTCCGTCAAAAATAAATTGGAAATAAATTAAATATTTTTAAAAATATCATATAATTTAACTTAGAAAGAATATTTAAATTTAAAACTTTTTAACTTATAACTTACTAAGACTCAATTTACTCAAACATGTGGTAATTATTTCTACATTCTTTGATGAAAAATGGCTGACATGTCCGGAATATATTTTAGTATAGGGACTGGACATAAATTCATAGTGTTTTGCCATCTAGATGTTGTTTTTTACACTATATTTTTTGGGCAGACAAATCCCATATGAATGCTTGTTCTACTTACGTCTCTGTTCCCTGCTTATACATACATATTTTACATAAAGGATATAAAGCCCCGCCTCTGAACCAGTGTCTTTCAAACTTTTTTCATCGCGGAACATTTTAAACCAAAATTTGTACTAAACATTGCTTTTCACGTTTTCCACTTATTGTTGGAAAAGACAGACGACACTGTGTAACACGGTGCCTAGTGAAAAAGTAATGCCAACCAAATTTTCGTAATTTTTGTACTCTCTTTATTCACAAAAAAAACTATTTTTTTTAAATTATTTTGCAAAACGAACTTTTTAACTGCTTTTAACTAAATTATATGTACATGTAATTGCGAACCATAGTAGTTAATCATCATCACCATCCAATATTACATATCAAACAGATTGAATCTATATTTTAGCGAATTTCTATTCTGGAAATTAAGCTTTTTCTTTTTAAATCTAGTAACTTTGGGTCGATTCGTATCGGCGTAAGCCAAAGCCGCTTGCTCTCGTTCTGAATCAATTTGCCCTTGTTTGCCCGTATACGATGTATACCGAACGCTAATACTTGACCCTTCTCTCTAGAGTCTAGATAATGGAAAGTGAGACAGGAATATACAAAAATGTCAAAAGCAAGCCAAATGTGATTCAAAACAAGTGCAAATTGATTCAAAACGAGAGCAAGCGACTTTGGCTTAAGCCGATACGAATTGGCCCCATTTCTCCAAGAGATAACAGTGCGGTAAGTTTAAGAAGAGTGCGGGAAGTAAAATAAACTTAAAAGTGATTGTAATTATTTATTTATATTAAAATTAAAGGTACAATTTGAACAATTATAAAAATTAATTAACTCTTTAAATGATTAAGACGAGTTAACTCGTCCTGCAAAATGCTATGATATGTATATATTCACTGGTACAGGTACGGCCATCTGTGACAGATTTTCCGAAATACGGTATAATTCTAAATAATGTTCAATTTTATCAACATAGTTTAGTATAATTTATATTTTATAAATTCCTAAGGTTCACTTTTTTGATGTTGGGATCTTTGATTTTTTTTCTTTTTATCTTTTTGTAACCTTATCTATTGTACTTATCACTGGCAGTGAAAAGTCCGACATTTTGGGACAAAAAAATTTCCCCATATGGTTTGTTTAAAAGGGTTAAACTAAATGATTTTTTATTTTACGCAACCGGAACCAATCAGCATTCAAGATACATGTCACGACTCTATTTAGTATAGGGACTTCATAATACAGTTTATACATATAATAAAACTGTAACGAGACCGTTTCTGTACATGGAATATTTTTTGAAAATTGTACTAGTACTGTAAATATTTATCGATATAGATATCAAAACAGTGATTTTTAAAATTTTTGTCTGTTTGTTCACATATCACGTAAAAACTACTGGACGGATTTTAATGAAATTTGGTGTGGTGATAGCTTACTACCTGGGTCAACATCTAAGATACTTTTTACTCCGGGAAAACGTCTCATTCGCACGGGAAAATAGAAAAACCATTTTGACCATGTGCACACATTACGCAAAAAACTATTGAACAGATGTTGATGAAATTTGGTGTGGTGATAACCTGTTAGCTGGGTCAACATTTAAGATAGTTTTTACTCCGGGAAAATGTTTCATTCCCACAGGGAAAGAGAAAAACCATTTTGAGCATGTGCATGCATTACGCAAAACTGTTTATAATTACAATACTATATACTTATATACTTCTCATCATATTATAATTATTATACATTGAACGCTCTATATAAGCAACTCATTTGAACCAATTTCAATAAAAAAGTTTCTTATTGGGAAAAGTTGCTTATAGGGAAAAAAGGAGTATAAAAATACTTTCCGTCTGGAAAATATTTTCACTTATTTCTTTTACTAACTAAACTGTGTAGAATAAATAAATTCAGTTTTATTTTGCAAAAGAAAACATTTTATTATTATTATCATATAAGCGTAGTTATTAATTATATTTTTTAAAAAAAATTAAACAATCAAATTTTAATAAATCTTTGGTTTAGTATAGCACTAATTGCCAAAACAAACAAAAACAGTTTTATATATTTGTTCATGATAGCTTTTTCTCTTATTCTTTGTAACAAAGGAACCTCATTAGTCATTTGTTTATAGAGAGCGTTCATAAAGTACTGGAACAGCTGAAAATCTCAGTTAATATTGGCTATATCGAAAAATAACCCGAACAGAAATTTCATGAAAAGAAATGAGGAACTAGAAAATGACCTCGAATTTGACCTTGAACATGACCTTGACCAAAATTTGGAGGTCAATTTTTTTTTTAATGGAATCCCCTATTTCTGACCTCGGATTCGAAAAGAGCGGGAAATTCTACGTTCAAAAGCATATTCATACTTCATATCCCAAAGTCGTGTGAAGGTCATAAAAACGAAAAAATATGATACTAGTTGGTCAAGGTTATGTTCAAGGTCAAATTAGAGGTCATCTTCTAGCTCCTCATTTCTTCCCATGAAATTTTTGTCCGGGTTATTTTTCGACAAAGTCAATATTAACTGAGATTTTGCGGAACTTTTGCGGAGCTGTTCCGGAACTTTATGAACACTCTGTATAATAAATTTTCTTTAAAATATTGCCTGCTTCTGGGGAAGTTTACTGTGAAAGTGCTCGGGTCTTATAGTGTTAATTAACGGAAACTAACAGAATTTAACTAACTATTCTATTTAACAGAAATTCACTTCAATACTGGCAGCACAAAACACAAACATATTCCAATAACAGAATTTTTTACAATTTGAAGTTATGTTGTTGTGAACAGCTGACTTTACTTCTGAATTGGCCTAAACTTAACTCAAATATTTAGCTTTAAAAAAATAAGTTGCTTATACAGAACAGTTGAACTAAAAAAAGTTGCTTGTATAGAGGTTGCTTATAGAGAGGTTGCTTATATAGAGCGTTCACTGTACTTATATACTTCTCACTAATTTTATGCGTGAACGACGTCGCGGGTACAGCTAGTAAGCATTAATACCAAAACACCGGTTCGTAACAGTAAAACTAGTCACATAGAACCCACGAATATGTGCAGCAGTTACATTCTCTTTTTAAAATATTTATTCCAATACATATTCCATTCACATTTTTCTTTCTATGTGGTTTTTTTTATTGAGTGATGGGCGCGTAAATTGTTTACAGTGTTTACAAGCACTGTTTACACGTAAACACCACTAGCGTTTACAACATATTATTTGGAAGTAAATATGTAAACAGCGTAAACAACGTAAACAGGTTAAAAATTAGATTATAAATTCTAATAATAAAATAATCACATCAATAAGCAAAACACAATAATGTTTAGTTTTATAACTTTATTTTGAACTGAAAAATGAAAACTTTAATTTTAGGTTTTTTTCTAACCTATGCGCTTTCAATCGTTGCGTGGCCACATTGGACAAAGTTTTTTTTTTACAAATTAAACACAGTCAGAGCACTATATTTACTTCCTTCTTTTTTAAATTGAAAATTTAATTCTACATATATAGGTAATCCTTTTGGGAACTGCCATTTTTTTACTTTATTTTTTAAAGTTTTAAATTTAGACTCTTCACTTTTCTTTTTAATAATAATGTTGACAAATTATGTACAATTTATGACTCTTTTCGTGTTTACCTTAGTTTACGGTTGTTTACTCTGTTTACATCTCTTTACAATGTAAACGTCAATACCGACTGTTTACACGTAAACGCCCATCACTGTTTTAAACTATATAATCAATTGAATGTTTTAAAACATATTTTTATGGTTTTCCCATGTCTTTTTAGACTACTTATATCACTAAATGTTTTTCATCACTTTGAATTTCTTCATGTCTTTTTAAACTACCTATATTATTGAATTTTTTAGTACAGACATGACATTCGTATGGTTTTTCACCACTGTGAATTCTTTCATGTTTTCTTAAATCACTTAAAGTAGTAAATGTTTTAGTACATATGTTACATTTAAATGGTTTTTCACCACTGTGATATTTTTCATGTATTCTTAAGTGACTTATCTGAGTAAATGTTTTAGAACATATGTTACATTTGTATGGTTTTTCACCACTGTGAATTCTTTCATGTGTCTTTAAATGGCCTGAATTAGTAAATGTTTTAGAACAAACATTACATTTGTATGGTTTTACACCACTGTGAATTCTTTCATGTTTTCTTAAATCACTTAAAGTAGTAAATGTTTTAGTACATATGTTACATTCAAATGGTTTTTCACCACTGTGAAATTTTTCATGTATTCTTAAGTGACTTAAGTGACTAAATGTTTTAGTACATATGTTACATTTGTATGGATTTTCACCACTGTGACATCTCTCGTGTATTTTTAAATGACATGAAGTAATAAATGTTTTAGTACATATGTTACACTGAAATGGTTTTTTACTATTGTGAATTATTTCATGTCTTTTTAATTCACTTGGATAAGTAAATGTTTTAGTACATATGTTACACTGAAATGGTTTTTCACCACTGTGACTTTTTTCATGTTTTTTGAAACTACTTAAATCACTAAATGTTTTAGTACAGACGTCGCATTCGTATGGTTTTTCACCACAGTGAATTTTTTCATGTATTTTTAACTGACTTGGATAAGTAAATGTTTTATTACATGTATCACACTGAAATAGTTTCTTCCCTTCAGGTTCAATTTTATGTTTTGTTAAAACTGTCCAATGATCTTCATCTATTTCATCTTCAATTTTGACTTCTGTATGTAAACTGTTTAAATCTGTCGAAGATTCACTCCACTCCTAAAATGTTACAAAGAGTTTTGATGAAAAAAATTCACATAAATTCTGAGCGAAAAAATGATCGATTTTTGCCTCGAAGTGTAAGGCAAGTAGAATACATAGTGGTCAATTTCGTTGAGTTTTTGATGTGAATTCAAAAATTACAATTAAAAAAAACTGTAACCACAAGAGAACATTCTAAAAATTGAAGATAATTGTCGAAAAAGTGGGTCGGTACACATTTTTATGCAAAGGACCAAATCGTAAAAATTTTAGACTCGATTGGCTAGGTAAGCAGTAAAATGGAAAATATTAATTCGGACATGGTTAATTCTACTGACGGAGCAACAAAAAAATCTGGCTAAAATTTAGGTGTCTTAAGCAAAAGATATTTTTACATATTTGTGCAAAAAAATAATTGTATTTACCTACGACTACCAATGAATTGCTCGTTTATTGTACAAAATACTGTCTAGATAAGCTATGTTTTACATACAGCTGTACAAAAAATTGCTCTTTACACGCATATATACGTAAAATATCATAGGTTACTACACTTTTACTAATTCTTATATTGTATATTAATTTATACGAAAATTTTACCTAGCAACTGAATGTTTACATTTGTTTTTAATCTTCAAATTCTATTGGCGACGCAAAGATTACACGAGCGCTCCTGGTTTTTCAAATTAGAAGCTGTATCAAGTAAAAATTTTTGTATACGTTTAATTGTCGATAGCAAAATGTACTATACAAATTATGCGCGGATTACTAGATTTTAATACGCCCATTAATCGTATACGTATATTTTTACTTGATGCTAGTTCTAATTTTACCACCAGAGGCGCGAGTGAGAATCTTTGCGTTGCCAATACAATTTTAATATATTGTACTTGTATCAAATTTTTATCGTTTATTGTGAATTTCATGTTAGTCGTAGATAAAGTATAGTATGTAACTCGGTTGTAAGGGTACATTTACACTGCGCGCTATGCGATGCGAGGCATTGCTATGCGATGCTAGGCTATGCTATTAACTTTTTCTATGTTTCAAGATGTGTTCACACTGCTTGCTCAATCTACATTGTATTTCATAGCGAGTGATCATGAGAATTAGGGATGGGTGATGTCGGTAAAAAACATCAACATCGAACTATCGATTCTTTTAATTTTTCGGCATCGAACCATCGATGTTCTTATAAAAATAACGAAACATCGATTGTTGACATTAATGTTGAAAACGAGCGCGAAAATTTAAAGTTATAAATTTATATTAAAATTTAAAGTTATAAAGTTATATTCAAAATATATACCTATACAATAGCAATAATTCAAAATTTTCAATTTTTCTTTTGAAAGCGTGCAGTGGGAATGCACCAGTGGGATGCACTCGCGCAATCACGCACTTGCCTCTACGCGGCTCTTGCATAACTTTTTCGCTCGTGTGTAATATGCAACTTACAACCTCAGTCACGTAATATACTATTGTATTATAAAACAAAATTTTTAATTTTTTTCATACACAGACATACCAAATCTATACACATACCACATACTACAATCTTATTTTTTTAAACTGAAAATGACTCATTTCAAAAATAAAATTTTGTCACATATAAAAGTTATTATAATTTCTACTATCCTTTTTCAATATATTTGATAGTAGATCTTGTGAGAGATAGCTATATTACGAGTTTGTCCAAAACATAAATTTATGTGAATGAGTCATTTGCAGTTGTTGTTCTTTTCACTATATCAAAAATTTATAACAACCATGGCACCCATTGTTTTACTCTCTACCCACTATGCCCACTATTGTGACATTGTGAGTAAAAATCGACTATTCTTTCACTGTTTACTTTATCAAAAATTTATAATCCAAGTCTAGTACTTACCAATTTTATATTTTGCTCATGTAAGTCTGTAATGTTCTTTTGATCTGTCAAACTATTATTTTCTTCTGGCAAATTAGTTGGTACAAAAATTTTAGTTTCTGCTGGAGACACTAAACTAGTCTCATTCACTTCAACATTCTCCACTTTAATTTCGAAAGTATGAAAACTTTCATGGTGTGGTTTTTGATGGACTGGTTCATTCACTTCATCTTTCTTCACTTTAATTTCAACTGTTTGAAAATGCTGATGGGCTGGTTCATTTGGTTCATTCCAGCTGTTTGAAAATCTTGATGGGCCTGTTCATTTACTTCATTTTTCTCCACTTTAATTTCAAATGTAACAAAATTTTCATGAACCGATTTCTCCATTTCGAATTTCTGTTTTATTGTCAATAATTAATATGGTTCATTTCAGTTAAATTTAACCATTCTTCGTCACTTTGTATTTAAATATTTTCCGTTTTCTTGGCTTTATCTCTTTTATTATTGCATTTATGTAAATTTTAAATTTGCAGTTTATTTTTAGAAAAGAATAGAAGATTGATTTGTTTCGAATATAAGAATTATTTAATTTTTTAACAAAAACTCATGATCAATTGTATCTGAAATGAGGTATAGTAATAACATTGCTGGCGTTCGGGACGAAAATTTTGTTAGCCTAACGTTAGCTAACGGAGCTTTCACCGTTACAAACCAGAGGGCTCTGATTCAAAAAATTAATGCATCTTAATTATTTTTTCATGTTTTTTCACGGTATAAATACTTAATTTCTGAAGTACAGCCACATTTAAAAATTATGGAATAAAAATAATCAGTCACCATGTTAGAAACTGTTGTTTTAATATATAATGTATGTTAATTTTTTGAATGCGTGCCTTCTGGTTTGTAACGGTGAAAGCTCAATTAGCTAACGTTAGACTAACAAAATTTTCGTTCCGAACCCCAGCATTATTAATTCCTAGTGTGTATGTAAGTGTATCATCTCCCTCCAGTCACCGAGCTATACATATATACGGAATATCACACACATTAACAACCACTACATTACACATACAAACACAAACTCTAAATATGTATATAACTATAGAAAGTGGGGAAGCTCCTCCCATTTTTGTGACGTAAGATTTTGGCGACAGCCGGGATACTAACGATACTAACTATGTATCATATAGTAGTTTGACCCCTTGATTAGTCCCGTTAGGCTAACAAAATTTTCTTCCCGAACGCCACCAATCATATATGTATACCACAGACATTTGAGAATCACCAATGTCTGTTGATGATATTTAACATATTTAATAATAAGGAAATACATAGAAATTACATATGTATGAGATAAACTCTTATAGTTTCAATTACTTTATACGGCGGATATCCAATGGTACTGACTCCGATTTTACAGCGAATTATATAATATACAATATAAACGACGCGACTCAAAATAAAAATTGTTAAGTTTATTTTAAAAACGATCGAAAAAGCCACTTTATAACTGAGTTGAACATTGAAAAAGATTCCAGAAGATTCTATTCAAAAGCTAACAAAGATAATATAGAAGCACGCGTTTCCATTTGAGAATAAGTACTGTACCGCTTTCGTATCCGTCGAACACGAGTGCCATCTTTAATTTGGACACCTTTTTGAGTTTCGTCTCCTTGTCTAATCTCCATAGTATGTTTATTGCTAATTCCAATTCATATGATTTGTCGTTAATCAAGAAAAAAATTTGGGTGACAGGTCTACCCACACTGTCAACTTCCCATTGGATGCCCTTAAAGACTATTGCAAATGAATAACTTTTTTTTTAATTCGGGGGCTCCTCCTCTGGACCCCCGATAGAGGCTTTTCCCCTTGCACCACACCGGGGGCTTCGCCTTCTGTACCTAAGGGTGGGGCTCCACCCTTATCAAACAAATGATAACATCATTTGTTCTCAAGATACGTGAGACAAAAAATATTTCACAAAAAGTTTCTTATTTCGTTTTTCCGTTTAGTTTTTTTTCGTTTTTTTTTTCTTTTTTTTTAATAAATTTTACAATAATTTACTGGCGTTTTTAACATCAAGGAAGGTTCTTAGGCCATTATATAATAAAGACATGGTAAAAAATTCATATAATCTATGTTATGTTAATAAAGTTAAATCCGTTTTTTTATCACAAAAAACAAGCCGCTAATCCGAATTTAAAACTTTCTCCGGTCTTCATTTTTTGATTACGCATCTAATGAAATTAGTCCGGAGTTGATATCATTTGTTCTCGAGATATGCGAGACGAAAAAAAATTCACGAACGAACTAACGCACGAACGAACTAACGAACGCACACACAGACATCACGCTAAAAACGATGGATTCGGATTCTAGTGACCTTGAAACGTGGAGATATGTCAAAATTAGCGATTCTTAAAATCGAACCCATTACAATAACTTCCAATGGGAAGTTAAAAATGGTTAAAATTGGATAATTAAATAAATTTGACATCATTTAATTTTATACAATTAAATATTTATTATTATTATTATTATTATTATTATACAGTATATACATAATTATGTATGATATTAATAGTATTGTATACCGTCTGGCTCATCAAAACATTTCGGATGCAGATTCTATCCAACGAACAGAGAACATGGTAAAGTAGTGTGTTGAATAATGTTAAGTATATGTATAATATATTATTACCATAACGGAGTAGCAAGTCATATGCTCCTGCTTAGTTGTTTGTTATTATTTAACACTAAAACAGGCTATAGTTGTTCTCTGTTCCTTGCATTAAACGATCCGAAATGCTTTGCTAAGCCGCATCTTAAACACAACATTTAAATTATACGCAGAGCCCAGAGTAAAGTAACAGTATACCAGCAGGGACATTGACAATTTTTTAACCAGCACTAATCAGAACAAGTTTGTTTTTTATGTCTTTTTAAACTACATCAAGTTTCAGAACATTTATTGTACTTGTCATGGTTTTTTACCTGTGTGAAATCTTTCATGTTTTCTTAAATAACTTGAACTAGTAAATGCTTTAGAACATTCACTACACTTGTATGGTCTTTCGCCTGTGTGAATTCTTTCATGTGTTTTTAAATCACTTGACCTAGTAAATGTTTTAGTACATATGTTACATTCATACGGTTTTTCACCGCTGTGAATTCTTTCATGTGTTTTTAAATGACCTAAATGATTAAATGTTTTAGAACATATGTTACATTCGTATGGCTTTTCACCACTATGAATTCTTTTATGTGTTTTTAAATTACCTAAATCACTAAATGTTTTCGAACATATGTTACATTCATACGGTTTTTCACCACTGTGAATTCGATCATGTCTTTTTAATTGACTTGATTGATTAAATGTTTTATTACATATGTTACATTCGTATGGTTTTTCACCACTGTGAATTATTTTATGTGTCTTTAAAGAACTTGACTGATTAAATGTTTTAGAACATATACTACATTCGTATGGTTTCACACCACTATGAATCTTTTCATGTGTTTTTAATCCACAAGAAGTAGTAAATGTTTTAGTACATATGTTACATTCATATGGTTTCACAGCACTATGAATTCTCTCATGTATTTTTAATTCGCCTGAAGTAGTAAATGTTTTAGTACATATGTTACATTTATATAGTTTCACACCACTATGAATCCTTTCATGTGTTTTTAAATAACCTGAAGTAGTAAATGTTTTAGTACATATGTTACATTCAAATGGTTTTTCACCACTGTGAATTCTTTCATGTGTTTCTAAATGATGTCGACGAGTAAATGTTTTAGAACATATGCTACACTTGTGTGGTTTTTCACCACTGTGGATTCTTTTGTGTGTTTTTAAATTACTTGACTGATTAAATGTTTTATTACATGTATCACACTGAAATAGTTTTTTCTTAACACATTCAATTTTATTTTCTGTTAAATCTACCGAATAATTTTCATCTACTTCATCTTGTTCAATTTTGATTTCCGTGTGTAAACTGTTTAAATCGATCAAAGATTCACTCCCCTCCTAAAATATAATAAGTATTTTGATTAAAACATTTGCATAATTCTGAAATTTATAATGTAGATCTAGTACTTACCAGTTTTATATTTTGCTCTTGTAAGTGCGTAAGGTTTTTTTGATCTGTTAAACTATTATTTTCTTGTGATAACTGAGTTGGTTCAAAAATTTTTGTTTCTCTCGATACTCCTAAACTGATCTCATTCACTTCATTTTTCTCCACTTTAATTTCACATGGAAAATCAATTTCATGAACTGGTTCATTCACTTTATCTTTCTCTATTGTAATTTCAGATTTAGGATTGACTTCACAGGCTGGTTCATGTATTTCACCTTTCTCCACTTTAATTTCCCATGTATGATCAGTTTCATGGTCCAATTTATTCACTTCATCTTCCTCCACTTTAATTTTAAATGTATGAACACTTTGATGGACCGATTTCTCCATTTTGAATTTCTGTTTTCTTCGTGGTCTTATTATACACGTTATACACGAATTAGACAATAATTTAAAACCCCTGAACTAATTACAAAGGATGTTTATGACAGTTGACAAATTACTTTTCGTGATTATCGTCCTCATGATCCTCATCGTCAGAGAAGAAACGTTTTAAGAAATGGTTTAAATTATGGAATAAAAATAATCAGTTATCATGTTAGAAATTGTTGTTTTAATATATAATCGCCCAATATTATAAAGGACAACTAAATCAACTAACTATTCTACAAATAAAAATAGTTGTAAACTAAATTTTGGTTCAGTATTATAAACGTATCTCATGATTAAAATAATTTAATGTACGATTAATCTATAATATGTTGTAAATATGTTATTTAGTCGCTAGATTTTCTGTCAACTAAAATTTAGTTCCCTACTTAATTTATTCTCTAATTTCAACTAGAGTCCCTATAATAAATAGAGTCGTGACATGTCATCCATTTTGTATCCAAAACACAGCGGGAAGCTTCAAAATTAATTATCACATATTTGAGTGAATATTTTTGAGTATATAATTATTGTTAATAGATTATGATTAATGAACAATTAAAAATTTTTAATTTAATTATTCTTTCTATGTTAAACTAAATGGTTTTTGTTAACATTTAATTTATTTCCAATATATTTTACGAAAACTTTGAATACAAAATGCCGGAACCAATCAGCGTTCAGCAGACATGTCACGACTCTATTTATTATAGGGACTCTAATTTCAGCTTTATAACACTGCCATCTGTAGATAAAATTAATATATATACAATATATACTATTATATATATATATATATATACGCACATTATTATTAATATATATATATATATATATATATATATATATATATATATATATATATATATATATATATATATATATATATATATATATATATATATATATATATATGTATGTAAGTTGATTAATTAGGGGCCGTTCATAAAACGCGTGACGCAAAATATAAGTTAATTTAATGCCCTCCCCCCTATTGTGACATTTCGTGACACTTAATTGTACCCCTAAATATCATGTGATTACTGATTATTTATTAGCTCCCCCCCTCTTGTTTTTTTTTTAAATTTCTTTTATCAGAGATGAATTCAATAAATTAACAATAAGACAACATTCTCAGTTGAGTAGCATTAATGGTACCTATTAATGCACCGTGTATATCGTGTATATTTTCAAGAATTATCTCTAGAAGTCAATGTAATGTGACACCAACTCTCACCCCGCCTCCAACTGTTGTGACAATTTGTGATATTTTTGACAACTCCCTTCCCCCTAATAATATCATGCGTTTTATGAATGGCCCCTTATTATTTTTTCCATAGTTTCAAAGTATGCTTGGGCAAAAATTTGAACATCTTACCACTGACATATAAATTTAGAAAATTTTTACTACTTATTATTTAAATAAATATTAATGTAATTTTACGACAAAAATGTGTTCGTAGAAAAAGTATAGTGTAAAATACGTGAGAAATAAGCTATTTTTGCCACTTATTGTACAACATACTATTTCTTAAAATTTTTTTTAAGGACGGAGCCGCTACTGATGAAATAATACAAATTATTTCTTTGAAAAAATTTATTCTTATAAATATATTTAACATCTTGACGGTCATTAACGTCATAAAACGTCAAATGAAAGACGTTAATATGATTGTATAAATACCACATATAATACAAGTTACTTTTAAATAAAACATAAAACAACAAAAGAAACTAAAAAACAAACAACGACCAATATACCAATAGAAATTTAAATACATATCAAAGAGTATGGGATAGACGAGAAACAGAAATATAACATAATATAACATGTAACATATGTGTTTAATAACATTTTTCTAAAAATATTTTTTGACGTGCTGCTTCAAACTACTTGACTGTGAAAATGTTTTAAAACATACATCACATTTGAATGGTTTTTCTCCTGTATGTGTTCTTTTATGTGTCTTCAAATGATGTAACAGAGAAAATGTTTTAAAACATACATTACATTGGAATGGTTTTTCTCCTGTATGTATCCTTTGATGTTTTCTTAAATCGTCTGAGTGAGAAAATGTTCTTAAACATGTATCACATTTGAATGGTTTTTCTCCTGTATGTGTTTTTTCATGTCTTTTTAAACTGCTTGACCGAGAAAATGTTTCAAAACATGTATCACATTTGAATGGTTTTTCTCCTGTATGTGTTTTTTCATGTGCTTTCAATTGGCCTGACTGTGAAAATGTTTTAAAACATATATCACATTTGAATGGTTTCTCTCCTGTATGTGTTTTTTCATGTGCTTTCAATTGGCCTGACTGTGAAAATGTTTTAAAACATATATCACATTTAAATGGTTTATTTCCGGTATGTATTCTTTCATGTATTTTCAAATGGCTTGACTGAGAAAATGTTTTACTACATACGTTACATTTGAATGGTTTCTCTCGTGTATGTGTTCTTTCATGTGTATTCAAATTATATAACCGAGAAAATGTTTTAAAACATATATTACATTCGAATGGTGTTTCACCAGTAACGAGTTTTTGATGTTTTTTCAAATGGCCGGACGTGTATGGTTTTTCACTGATTTGACTTTTTTCATAATTCCTTAAACAAGCTTGCTCAGTTACAATGTTGGTATTTGTTAAATTTTCACAACTTTCACGAGTTAAATTACTATTTTCTATTATCATATCTTCTTCATCATCTTCTAACTTAACTTCGGTATGTAAACTTTTCAAATTTAATAAATAACAAGTATTATTGCTTTCTTCTAGTTCCAATTTTATTTCATTGTCATAACATGAAAAGTCAGGTACTTCCGTTTTTGTTATATTTAAAAATGAGTTGTCTACATTCTGTGAATTTTCCTCCTCTTTTATTTTAACAGTAAATGCATCAACCTTTGATATGGACTCTTTATTTTCCATTTTCTTTTCTTTCTTTCTTCCTGAAAAATATTGTGTTGTTTTCAGATAATCTGACAAGTGACAAGACGAATCTGACATTAGGCGTGTTCGGCGTGTTCCGATCTCGAACTCAACGTATGTACCTATTCAAAAAAGTGTCTAAAAATACAAGGGCATTCGTGTGCCTTGGATACCAAAGTGGTAGTTTGATTATTACTTGAAACCATAGAACCAAGGGGACAAACTAGGTGGTCTATGTCTCTGTTCCACTTGTAATGAATTTGTGACGTAAAATCTCCCTACCATATCGTGTAGGTACACACCGCTTGCAATTGTGTTAGTTTATTGTTTGCCTTTGTGTGCGTATTCACACACACCACCACAGTACACGTATTATGAGACAGACCGAACCGTCCAATTTAAGTAACAATGGTTTGATTGTTAACACAATGGTGTGTGCGTTCTGCGACGACCACTGACGAACTAATGCCTTAAGCTGTGACTGGTTTACAAATGACTCCAAGCGAATTTCACTTTTTTTATGTTAGTTGGCTTCTAGTGTTCTATGTATAGAACACTAGAAGCCAACTAATATAAAAAAAGTATAGCTCGCTTGGTGTCATTTGTTGGCCAGTCACAGCTTAAGGCATGCAGTCAGTCGGTGTCCGTCGCCGAACACACAGTGCATTGTAATACATTGTTAGACATTGTTACTTGAATTGGACAGGTTGGTCTGTCCCATAATAGGTGTTTTGTAGTAGTATGTGTAAATACGCACAGACGCAAACACCAAACCAACACTATTGCAAACAGTGTGTACCTACCAGAGAACAGGAGAACGAACATTACTATCTCTATACTAGGGAAACGAGCGTAACCACAAAGGATAGAAATAAACCCCCACTATGTTATATATGTGCACGCGGAGTTGTGTGTGTTAGTCCATTGGATGTTGTGTTTATGGGTGTCTTGCATACATATATATATATACATACATATATATATATATATATATATATATATATATATATATATATATATATATATATATATATATATATATATATATATAATATGCACGTGGTGGTGGTACATATGATCTACGTATACCACGTACATATACCGTGTAAATACGAGAGGTAACAATATGACAACAACTGAAACATACCCATTGAGTGCTGGCGAATGAATGAGGACTAAGTAGCCTAAGATGCACATAAATGCCCATAAGTGATTGCAGAAAAGAGATAGTTGTATTCGTTCTAATCCCAGAGCACAGAGACCGTGCAACTATCTCTTTCATGAAATCGCTAGTGTGTTTTTCTGTGTACCTTAGGCTCGTAGGTAGTCAGTACCTCATTGGCATTCACCCAGTGTAGTTCAGTCAATCAACAATGAACTTGATTGTTGTGAGCACTGTAGAACCCCCTCACGCAGCGTTGTTTGTATCACACATATGTATGCGAGCCCGATCACGTGACTGCCCCCTCTGTCTCGATTACGCACACATACACAGTTTAGCGCGCCAATACAAAGTAAACACCGTGCACGTATATAACATATTTTCTATCTCTTACCGGTTACACTGATTCCAGTAGTGGAGAGATACGGATTGTACCTCTGTCCTCTGTGGTTCTAATTGTTCTATGGTACCTAGACAATATAGTGGGGAGATTTTACGTCACCCACTGGTTACAAGTGGAACAGTGTGATCTGGTTACTAATTTGGTCCCTTGCTTGAAACCAAGCGGCCAAACTACTGCTGGCGTTCGAAACGAAAATTTTGTTAGCGTAACGTTAGCTAATTGAGCTTTTACCGTTACAAACCAGAGGGCTCTGATTCAAAAAATTAATGCACGTTAATTATTTTTCATGATTTTTCACAGTATAAATACATAATTTCTGTAGTACAGCCACATTTAAAAATTATGGAATTGTGCCCTCTGGTTTGTAACGGTAAAAGCTCAATTAGCTAACGTTACGCTAACAAAATTTTCGTTTCGAACGCCAGCACTGTTAAATAGTTAGTATCCCGCTTGTCGCCAAAAAGTTACGTCACAAAAATTGGAGGAGCTTCCCCACTTTCTATGGTGATATTTGATATACATATTTAGAGTTTGTGTCTGTATGTGTGCTGTAGTGGATATTTGTATGTGTAATATTCCGTACATATGTATAGCTCGGTCACTGGAGGGAGATGATACATATACCATACCTACACACTCGGCAATAGTACGTATACATAATGCTGGTGTAATACGTATGTACTCTAGGCGTACGTATTCATTGTATTACATTGTTGCAACAATCAACATCCGAACCGCTACAAGCGTTGTGGACGACTGAACCACCTAAGCCGTGTCGGGCTCAATCTGGACTCATCACAAGTTACAATTTTCTACACTTACGCTGACCACTTGCTTGAAACAAAATTTTATTGTTATGTAGGTATATCCCAAGGTTTCGCTAGTTTTTTGGTCCCAATTTTTAAATGCATTATAACTCAGTGGCATAGAATCTAATTGTTAAAAAATTGCAAACTAAATGGGTTTATATGATATACGTACGTATAAAAGAAAATGTTTACAAACGTTAAAAAACTATAGAAAGTTCTCGAACTGTATTAAAAACATTGTACAGATCCATTAATTAGTAATTTAATCTAGAAGTTCACTATTTTTCATTATCATAAAATGATTTCTTATAGAAATAACATTAATTTATTTCTTTTTAAAATTTTGTTTTATATAAATATAAATATATCGACAAATCGATCTGTCTGTACGAAATAATTCAACCAATCCAAGTAAACAGGGTAAACACTCCTGGTCTTTGATATCTAACACGATGAATTTGTTTAGGTACACCAAAAATCAGGATAATTTATGTTGAAATAATTCAAATTTTTTAACAAAAAGAAAAGTTTATTCTTATAAACATACGTAATGTTACATAGCACAACATACAAGTTAGTTTTAAACAAAAACAAACAGAAAAATACCAATGTAAAATGAACTCGAAAATAAATATATAATAATGGGTCATACACAATCAATGAAATAAGGAATAAGAAGTATGCCATCTAGTGACATTGAATGGAACTTTAACTTAACTGCTCATAGGTAAATGTATTTAGGTATTTCTGTACATCAAAATTCATGAAAAAGTAACGTTCGTGATGACTTTTTTATCACTAAAAAAATCACGAATTTTGACGTACAAAAATGCCTGCATATTTGTATCTATTACGTTACGTTAAAGTTCCATTCAACGTCACTAGATGGCATACTCCTTATTCCTTATTTTATTGATTGTGTATGAGCCATTATATAATAATTAATTTCTGGAAGCTCGATATTAATTAACTTTTGCTACTAATTATTATTATTAATTATTGTGAAGTTTTTTGACGTGTCTGATCAAACTGTCCGATCTAGAGAATGGGTTCTTTCATGTTTTTGTAAATCACCCGGCTGAGAATATGTGTTAAAACATACATTACATTTGAATGGTTTCTCGCGTGCATGTGTTCTTTCATGTGTTTTTAAACTATCCGATCGGAAAAATGTTTTAGAACACGTCCTACATTTGAATGGTTTTTCACCTGTATGTGTTCTTTCATGTGTTTTTAAATTGTTTAACTGAGAAAATGTTTTAAAGCATGTATCACATTTGAATGGTTTTTCTTCTGTATGTATTCGTTCATGTTTTTTTAAATTACCTAATTCAGAAAATGTTTTAAAACATGTGTTACATTTGAATGGTTTTTCTCCTGTATGTGTTCTTTCATGCGTTTTTAAATGACTTGACAGAAAAAATGTTTTAAAACATGTGTTACATTTGAATGGTTTTTCTCCTGTGTGTGTTTTTTTGATGTGTTTTCAAATTGCCTGAGTGAGAAAATGTTTTAAAACATATATCACATTTGAATGGTTTTTCACCTGTATGTGTTCTTTCATGTCTTTGTAAATTACCTGACGTGGAAAATGTTTTAAAACATGTGCTACATTTGAATGGTTTTTCTCCCGTGTGTATTCTTTCATGTGTTTTTAAATGACTTGACGTAGGAAATGTTTTAAAACAAATATTACATTCGAATTGTTTTTCACCAGTAAGAGGTTTCTGATGTTTTTCATTGGTTTGAATTGCTTCATAATTCTTCAAACAAGTTTGCTCAGTTCCACTGTCGGTATCTGTTAAATTTTCACAACTTTCGCCAGGTAAAACGTTTTCTTCGGTTAACATATCTTCTTCATCATCTTCTAACTTAACCTCGGTATGCAAACTTTCCAAATTTAATGAATTATAATTGCTTTCTTCCAGTTCCAATTTTATTTCATTTCCATAACATGAAAATTCAGGTACTTCCGTTTTTGCAATATTTAGAAATGAGTTGTCTACATTCTGCAAATTTTTTTCTTCTTTTATTACTTTAACAGTATATGCATCAGTCTTTGATTCACACCGTTTATTTTCCATTTTCTCTTCTTTCTTTTCTCTAGGAAAATAATTCTTTCGTTTTGAGATTTTGACAATTTTTAAGCCTGAACGTAGGTGTTTAACCATAAAGAATGTACCTTATGCACATAGGATAGATCACGGATAGATCAAGGTTATTGATAGATAGACTACAGGACTACAGTAGACGGGACTCAATGAAGACAGCCGGGTGAATAGGGACGGAACGAAAAATATTATTCATGAGCTTGGCTTAAAAATACTAAACGTAAATGCGAACATGTATCTTACTTAAATTATAGTAAAATCGGCTAAATGCCCAAATTATGAGCCAACCTATAAATAAAGCTGTCAAATTTTTATTTTTTTTTATTGATTTAATATTAAAACAAATAAAAATTACGATAAAAGTTTATGCCTATATTTAATATTCATTAAAAAATATTAAAAACTTAATTTTTTATTTATAGGAAAGGGCTTTATGTAACGGTATTTTTTACTATTCCTCTTAGAAATTATTATTTAGTAATAAATAAATATGATAATTAAATTAAACTGTGTGTATTTCTTTCTAGTATTTCCTTTGGCCAAATTTAAAAAAAAAAGAAAGGAAAATGGGTTATTTACTTACTAAATGCAATGTTTAATATATTAAATTTTAATATTTTTTAACGAAAATTAAACATGCCCGACAATTTTTAGCCGCTTTTGTACTTGTTTTACTTGCAAATCAATCAAGAAAAAGAGAAAATTTTACGGAATTTCGTTGGCACAAAGTTTGGGAAATTGCCGTAAAATCATTATTCTTTCGGGTAACAATACTGACTAAGCTTCAAGTTCTAGCACACACTTCGTCGTCAAAAGTATGTTGATACTTTGACCGGGGGTAGGGGCGCCTACACTTCGGACATGGCAGTGTACCACAACATTATGTACTACAGTATGGTGTAAAAGTGTGAGCACTCCCTCCCCTCACGGTTAAGATCGAAACAAAAGAACATGTATTTAATATTTTTCGATGTTTAAGAAGTATGTTAAGTTTCATTCAAATCGGTGAGTGTCAGGGGTAGTGTTACTTGTTAGTGTGTAATTTACTGATATTTTTTCAGTAAGTTCCTCTTTTTAGCTGAATAAAAACAAGTAATGATTTAAATCAATTAAAAATTTGGCGTTTGTTATAAATTATAATTCTCCCAAATCAAGTGTTTGCTCACAAGTAAAAGTTAATACTTATAATCAAATACATAAATGTTTCAATTTTTTAACAGTATTTACTTTTAAGTAAAAGGTACTCTTTAATTCTAACATAGTTGGAAACACTGACTACTCGGACTACTCTGTGTTTATTATAGTAAAAGTAGGCTGACTAGTATAAAAACAATATATGTAGTAATATCAACAACCGCCATTGTACTGAAAACATATTTTGTACTTTTATTATTCAATAACAATCAATGTTTATTACAATTTACAACAGAATATTTGTCAATATATTCTCAACCTCACCTCATTACTCTTTATTCAAGTAAAAGTAATACCCTATAAGTATTCACTTCTCTGCATAAGTAACTACCATAGAGATACATAGAGAGGCAACTTAAAAAATCGTTTAAAAAGTTAAATAGTCATTAAAGAAAAAGATGACAGCAGTCATTTGTATTTCTAAACTATATTTTGTCTTTATCTAATGAATGACAAAATACATTTGTTAAAGAAATGCTAATTTTGAGTCAGCAGTAAAAAAAGATAGCATCACCTTAAATGTGTTGTTGTCACACTCTTATCAATTGTTTATATTGGGGTTTCTGTTGTCATAGATCACAGTTGTCTACAACATACTTGCTTCAAAAATAGGTACATAGTTGGCCATCCATGTATATCACTGGTAACTACTTAATAAGATTTTACTTTTTTTATTCAATAGACCTAATACCAAAACCGAGAACAAACATGTTTTTCTTTTAATTTAAACCGTTTAAAATACTAGTGCCAACTGAATCTGCAGGGGAACATTTCTTCAATTTTTATAATTTAATTAATTTAGTCAGTGGCGCATCCAGTCCCAAGGGACCAAAAATACTTTTACTTTCGTCTTTAAACCAATCAGCAAACAGAATTTATAGAACATCACCAATCAGCAAGCGAAATTTAAATTAAATAGCGTTGCTAGGTAATGAAACTTGACAAAATATACGCAATTTAAATACTTTTTTTTTAAACTTTTTTTTTTTTTTAAGGGAGAAGCCGCTAATGATGAAAACAATACAAATTATTTCTTTGAAAAAATTTATTTTTACAAATATATTTAACACCTTGACGGTCATTAACGTCATAAGACGTCAAATGAAACACGTTAACATGTATACATACCACATACAAGTTACTTTTAAATAAAAGAACAAAAGAAACTAAAAAACAAACAAAGACACCAATAAAAATATGTTACTGTTGTCTCCGGAGGTAGCCGCAGTTTAAATAAAAGAAGTATTTAATTATGTTATCACGTAACTTTGTTTATATTTTGGGCGCTCAGTTCGCAGTTGTAGATAAAACACTTTTTTTTAGGTAGTAGTAAGTAGTCACATAAGTTTATACGCACAATATATTTAATTAATATTTAGCAGTAGTTATTAAGTAGTTATTAGTAGAAGTAGTTTATATTAGAAGTTTAGCAGTAACACACATTTGTAGTATTAATTAAGAAGCCATCTTGTATACATTCTCTTTTGAAGTTATAATTGCGCACTGCTTTTTATAGGGAAAATACATACTTATTTTATATTTAGAGTGCCTATAATAAATAGAGTGGTGACATGTGTGCTGAACGTTGATTGGTTCCGGCATTTTGTATCCAAAGTTTTCGTAAAATATATTGGAAATAAATTAAATGTTAACAAAAACTATTTAGTTTAACTTAGAAAGAATAATTAAATTAAATTTTTTTAATTGTTCAGTAATTTATAACTTGTTAACAATAATTATGTACTCAAAAATATTTACTCAAACATGTGATAATTAATTTTGAAGCTTCGCGCTCTGTTTTGGATACAAGATGGATGACATGTCACGACCATGTCCCAGTCACTCTCCATTTAGTCTATTATAAAAAAATGGACCGTTTTCTGACGTCGCTGTAACTAATATACCAGATGGGGTTGATTTACTAGGGGATAAAATTAGAGTCGAGACATGAGGTTTAATAGTTCGCTATTTTTCATCTAAAATAAATTGGAAATAAATTAAATATTTAAAAAAACACTTTAATTCAACCTAGAAAGATTAATTAAATTAAAAAATTTTAATTTTTCGTGAACACATAACTTGGTGACGATACTTTTGTGCTCAGTCATATGGTAATTAATTTTGACATCTATTTGATGAAAAATGCTCACATGTCCCAACTTTATTTATTATACCCTCTATACCATTAGCGCCACGTAGCAAACTGTGACATGAAAAGGTCCGTCCTTGAAAACAAGTGGCAGGGACATGGTCACAACTCTATTTATTATAGGAACTCTATGTTTTTGGCATATATGTATTATACCAATATTGCTAGCAATTTGCATTTTTGGTCGCAAACATTAGCGTGCAGACGATATCGCTCTCTCTTTCTATTTAGTGTACCTATTTTCATTGTCCGCATGCGCTGGCAATTTTAAAAATGCCTCCATTTTAGCCACTTAGGTTTTCATTATCAAGTACGAGTATAAATTACAAAGTAAATTTTAATAAGCGATAAATGTGTTTATTTATTATTTAAGTAAATAAAATTGTCATCGTGACTTAAAAATTCAAACAATAAAATATTAAAAATATTAATCAGTTTATTTACATATTATTTTCCATGTGAACCGCTAGACATGCGCAGAACAAAAATGGTACACTACTTTTGTATTGGCTGTCTCTCTTTGTTGGCGACCAATTCCTCTCATAGGCTAGATACGGTCATGTCCCTGCCACTTGTTTTCAAGGACGGACCAATGACTGTCACAGTTTGATAGGTGGCGCTGATGGTAGGGGAGTATACTAAATAGAGTTGGAACATGTGAGCATTTTTCATCAAATAGATGTCAAAATTAATTATCATATGATTGAGTACAAAAGTATCGTTACCAAGTTATGTGTTAACGAAGAATTAAAATTTTTTTAATTTAATTAATCTTTCTAGGTTGAATTAAAGTATTTTTTTAAATATTTAATTTATTTCCAATTTATTTTAGATGAATCTGATGAAAAATAGCGAACTATCGAAACTCATGTCCCGACTCTAATTTTAACTCCCTGTACATCAACGCCATCTGGTATATTAGTTACAGCGGGTCAGTAAACGATCCATTTTTTTTTATAATGGACTATATGCAGAGTGGCAGGGACATGGATACGGTGCTAGCAATATATGTATAATACCGGAAAGAAGTTAGCGCCGATAGTTGAAAAATCTTTTTGTTTTTTATATGGTTAAATTGCTCCCAAATTGCTCCTTTGAAATCAGTAATTGCTCCACCTGAAACTTAATTATTTAATTAGTTATTTATAAAGAAAAAAAATTTTTTTCCGTTATTTAAGTTATCAAAATCTCCCAAAATAATACTTTTTTATATAATTTCTTTACGTCAATAAATTGCTACCAATTTGCTCTATTTAATTTAAAAGCTAAATCTTAATTTTTTTGAATTATTATTAAAATATTTTGTTTTTTATAATGTTATTTAACTGTCAAAATTCAATTATCCTTAAATATATGCAAACGACTTAAAGGTATAATGGATTGCCTATACGTTTTAATAATACATAACCTAATTCATAATATTTTTTATTTTAATATATTTTAATTATTATTCAGAGAAATTAATAACTAACTTTTAAATTAGATGGAGCAAATTGGGAGCAATTTTTTGATATAAAGTAATTGGATAAAAATGCATTATTTGACAAGATTTTGATAATAGAAACAGTCAAACAAAAAAGTGTTTTTGTTTGTAAATAACTAATTAAGGCCGCTATTACACTGTCATAGATATATGTCAAAGTTTTATTTAATGAAAGAAATATTATAGTGTAATAAGTCAACTTTTATAATATAAATTTCTGTAACCATAGTTAAAGATACTTCTTAATATTTGATCATAGATTTGATCAAAGATCTTTGACATATATCTATGACAATGTAATAGCGGCCTAAGTAATTAAGTTCCAGGTGGAGCAATTACTGATTCCAAAGGAGAAATTTGGGAGCAATTTAGCCATATAAAAAACAGAAAGATTTTCCAACCTTCGGCGCCAATTTCTTTCCGGTATGTAACCGGATACATATATGGTTTTTGGACACAAGTAGCGACATCTATGACGTAGATATCGAAGTAAGAAATATTCATTAATGGTTTGAGTACACAACAGTTACAATTTTTCTAAATATGTTTTTTGACGTGTCGCTTCAAACCACTTGACCGTAAAAATGTTTTAAAACATATTTCACATTTGAATGGTTTCTCGCCTGTATGTGTTCTTTCATGTCTTTGTAAATTACCTGATTGAGAAAATGTTTTACTACATACATCACACTTGAATGGTTTTTCTCCTGTATGTGTTGTTTCATGTCTTTTTAAATCACCTGACCGAGAAAATGTTTTACTACATATATCGCATTTGAATGGTTTTTCTCCCGTATGTGTTCTTTCATGTGTTTTTAAATGACTTGACTGTGAAAAGGTTTCAACACATACATCACATTTGAATGGTTTTTCTCCTGTATGTGTTCTTTCATGTGATTTCAAATTATGTAGTAGAGAAAACGTTTTAAAACATGTATTGCATTTGAACGGTTTTTTTCCTGTATGTATTCGTTCATGTTTCCGTAAATGAGATGAATCAGAAAATTTTTTTAAGCATGTATTGCATTTGAATGGTTTTTCTCCGGTATGTATTCTTTTATGTCTCCGTAAAGCCGATGGTTCAGAAAATGTTTTGGTAATTATGCACTTACGATGTGCATTAGAAATGTATATTTTTTTTAATTTTAAATGAAACTAGAGATAAAAATAACAGATTCTACGTTTTTATTTTTTTGCGGACTCCTCGATAAATAATTAAAATATTGATTTAAAATTGTCGTCTGATTCAATATTATTTCAGCCATTTTTCATATATGTGTGAGCGTTCTATGTATGTGTAGTAGTGTTACTACATGCATACTCTTTCCTTATTGGTTTTTTAATGGCGGTATGTTTTTAAAATAATTCGCGCGCGGAAGTTTAAAATGCATAACATTTGACAAAACACTGAATTAGATTCTAATATTCCACAAATATGTAGCTGCTGCAAATAAAAGTATATTTTAACATTTTATCAAAAAGTTTTGTAATATTTTTCTTTTAATTTTGGAAAATTCTGATTTTTTAAATTTTATAGATGGTATAGAAACTCTAGAAAATTTTGTTACAAATTTATTAACGTACGCATATCAAATATAAAGAAACGACAGGTTAACAATGAACCAGTTTGTTTGTAAAGTTCAGTAAAACGTTATTAAATTTTAAAATGGTCTATTTAATTGTTGATTGTTTAACATTCCAATTTTTTGTGACGGTCATATAAATTCTAGAAAAATCCATCCGACGTTTAAGAACAATATAAATGACCAGCAAGCCAACAATTAATCAGTCTGTTTGTAGAGTCCAGTGCATTCAGACTTTAATATTTCTGGGCATTTATTGGCAATTATAGATCATTTACGATTATAAATATTGTTGGGATAATGGTTAGCTCGGGTAACTCGGTTAATTTATACGAGGGTTGTAGTATTTTATTTTGGGATAGTGCCGCGTTTAATTTTGAGGACGTGAAAAATTTTTTAATTCGGCATGGTGTACTTTTAGGCGAATGTTACTGTCCGACTTGTAAAATGAAATGTGTACTCGATTCAAATCTAAATTTTCGTTGTTTTAGAACTTTTAAGCGTACACCAAAAAATACATCTCAACGATGTAGGTTTTTTCAAAGTGGTAGGTTTAATACATTTATTGAAAATTCTCATTTAGACCTAATTACAATTTGGCGGCTCACAACCGCTTTACTTTTCATGAAACCACCTCGTCAAGATTTCATTTGTCGAAATTTAAAAATTTCACAACATACAATGGTCAGTTGGTATTCCTATTGTCGCGAAGTTTTTATTTTTTCACTTATAAATAATAGCAGTAAAATCGGTGGTTCAGGAAAAATTGTAGAAATTGACGAGGCGAAGTTCGGGCGCCGAAAATATCACCGTGATCGAATTATTAAGGGACAGTGGGTTTTTGGGGGTATAGAAAGAGGGAATGGTCGTACTTTTTTGGTACCTGTAGCAGAAAGGAATTTTGCCACTTTGTTGCAAGTTATCAGAGAGTACATAGAACCAGATACAACGATTATATCAGATTGTTGGAAAGCTTATCATAGCTTAAGTACGGAAGGTTTCGAACATCTGACCGTAAATCATAGTTATAACTTCGTCGATCCAGTATCAGGTGCGCATACAAATACCATCGAAAGAGTGTGGCGAGAAGTTCGCGCAAATATTCCGCGGTATGGAGGTAAATCGGTACATTTTACTGGATATTTAGCTGAGTACTTATTTAAGCGTAAATATTCAGATTTAGAGTCCCGCTTACATGCATTTTATGTTGCAGTAGGGCAATTATATTCACCTTCACAGTGAATAATCATTAGGATAACGAGTACACTTGAACAAAACTCTACAGGATGGGGCTGGTTTAGGGAGGTAAATGAGACAGGATAACAAAAATTCTGTCTTCTCAGAGCAAAATTTGTTTGCTTATTAAACTGCATATAACCACACCAGTTAATGCAGGTGAAAGCAAACAAGGACATTCCTCAAATTTTTATATTACTAAATACCAAATGATACCAACAAAATTGGTAAAATATAAAATAAAATCAGTCCCATTTATAGTTCTTTCACACTTTATAAATAAGTATTTGTAATTTAAGAGTGCTCTAGCTAGGACAGATTCATAAATTTTCTTTTGAAAACACAATTAAAATTAATATGAATTTTATTAACAATTAATTTAGTTATTTTTAATTAGGGTAAGTTTAACTACTAATTTAATACAAAACAAAATCTATTTAAATCACGTATTGTTAGCTAAAAAATACAAAAGGAACAACTAACAACAAAAACATTAGCAACACTAACAACAACAACAAATTATATATTTGTCAATTTTAAATTTTCGCGCGCCAATGATTTTAAAAACATACCGCTATTAAAAAACCAATAAAGAAAGAGTATGCATGTAGTAACACTACTACACATACATAGAACGCTCACACATATATGAAAAATGGCTGAAATAATATTGAATCAGACGACAATTTTAAATCAATATTTTAATTATTTGTCAAGGAGTCCGCAAAAAAATAAAAACATAGAATCCGTTATTTTTGTCTCTAGTTTCATTTAAAATTTAAAAAAATATACATTTCTAATGCACATCGTAAGTGCATAATTACCAATGTTTTAAAACATGTATCACATATGAACGGTTTTTCTCCTGTATGTACTGTTTCATGTCTTTTCAAATAATCATAACGACCAAATGTTTTAAAACATGTGTTACATTTGAATGGTTTCTCTCCTGTATGTGTTCTTTCATGTTTTTTCAAACTGTTGGAATGAGAAAATGTTTTAAAACATATATCACATTTGAATGGTTTCTCTCCCGTATGTGTTCTTTCATGTGTTTTCAAATTATTTGACGTAGAAAATGTTTTACTACATATATCGCACTTGAATGGTTTTTCGCCCGTGTGTCTTTTCATGTGTATTCAAATGATGTATCCGAGAAAACGTTTTTAAACAAATATTACATTCGAATTGTTTTTCACTAATAAGAGGTTTCTGATGTTTCTTCAAATGGCTAGACGTGTATGGTTTTTCACTGGATTGATTTTTTTCATAATTCCTTAAACAACCTTGCTCAGTTGCACTGTCGGTATTTGTTAAATTTTCACAACTATCGTCAAATAAATCACTATTTTCTTCCAATGTATCCGTTTCATCATCTTCTAACTTAATTTCGGTATGTAAACTTTCCACATTTAATAAATTATCGTAACTGCTTTGTTCCAGTTCTTTTTTTATTTCATTTTCATAACATGAAGGTTCCGGTACTTCCGTTTTTGTAATATTTACAAATGAGTTATCTACATTCAGCAAATTTTCCTCCTCTTTTATTACTTTAACAGTAAATGTATCAACCTTTGATGCACACCGTTTATTTTCCATTTTCTTTTCTTTGTTTTCTTCAGAAAAATAATTCTGTCGTTTTTGAGATAATCTGACTGTGTTGTCAGTTTTAGCGTCCTATTAGGACAGGTGGGACAACTTTCAAGTCTGAACGTTGATGTCTAACCCAAGGTTTATATATATGTTATAAACCTTGGGTTAGACATCCCAAACATATAATCAAGGGGCCAAACTACTGTTTAATAATATGCATCCCGACTGTAATCAAAATTTTACGTCATCAGACTGGGCAGAGAGGTGGAAAGTTGTATACGTATTTAGAGTTTGTGTTGGTATGTGTAGCGTTGTGGATGTTTGTGAAATGAAATATGAAATATATTTTTTCTAAAAACGGTACAATATTTTACAAAATTTTAATGTAATTATAATACTTCACTTAAATCTAGGTACCTACAACTAGTGCTTAACCCTAACCTAACATGTACAATCTAAGTAATACAATACATGAAAATACTTAATTATTAATGACTCTATACAAAGGAAAATTTTCAAAAAACCTTTAAACATGAAGGATGTTTGTCTGTGTGATACTCTTTATGTATGCAGCTAAGTGGTCTAAGGTGGGAGTGGGTACATACACAAGAACAACAGCATGTACATATGTACCTGCCAACAATGAACAGTGAAAAGCGTAATAATGCAAGTATACGCTTGAAGAGTCGATGGACGACTAACTAGTAAGCTGGTTGCATTGTTAACACAACGCAGTGTTCGTTCGACGAAGGACACGGACTGACTAATGCCTTAAGCTGTGACACGACTCCAAATAACTCCGCGCCAATTACACGTTTTTAATATTAGTTGGTTTCTAGTTTTCTATGCATATAATAAACCTTGGTC
This sequence comes from Brachynemurus nebulosus, assembly GCA_035578155.1. Lineage (NCBI taxonomy): Eukaryota > Metazoa > Arthropoda > Insecta > Neuroptera > Myrmeleontidae > Brachynemurus > Brachynemurus nebulosus. The sequence continues at coordinate 6,363,068 of JAPWDM010000008.1, forward strand.
TAACCATAAATTAGACAGATTATGTATATTGGTACCACTGCTACTGGTAGTTTTGTATACCGTAGAGAGGACTCAATCGGGACAGGCGGGTAAATAGAGACAAAACGAAAAAGTTATTCATGAGGTTAGTTTAAAAATACTAGACGTACGTAAAATTCACTTCAAATTAAAACGATTTTAAATCGACAGTAAATCCGTATATCTTCCTTAAACTAGAGTAAAATAATTATTCTTTCGAGTTACAATAGTGACTAAAATTGAAACTGGATAAAAAATATTAAAAATTAAGTTTAGTCGTTTTAATTTTTTTAGAGGAAATAATGAACACTTGACATTTGGGCTAAGTTGGAGGTTAATAAGGACGGAAAAGGTGCGAACAGGGACAATATTTAGGTTAATAGGTACGTTATATCAAGTATAAAGGGGCGACTGTGGTGTGATTAGGGACGGATGAAGGATGTATTGGAACATACAACAGTGCACTTTCAAGGTCATCAAATCATTCGATATTATTATAAACAAATTTCTATACTTTATAAACCCTACTTTCGAGTTTACGCTTATTTCTACAGAAAAAATCATGAAGGTCATGAAGTATTATTTCTTTTTTGGATGTATAAATACAAAAAATTCGAAATTACAATGGTGGCCACATAAATACCACACCTTGTAGAAAATAACGATATTATAAAACTTTTGGGATCAAAATAAATATAACAGACGAAAATTAGTATAAATAAATTACTATAACTATGTAGTTAGGAAATATATTAAAATGAAATGTGTATTATCTTATTATCATATTATTTTGAACTCTTATGGGTCATACACAATCAATGAAATAAGGAAGGTTCCGCGACAAAATAACCGCGGACAAAATAACCGCGACAAAATAACCGCGACAAAATAACCGCGGACAAAATAACCGAATGACAAAATAACTGCACGACAAAATAACCTCAGACAAAGTAACTGTGGACAAAATAACCGCACGACAAAATAACCAAACGACAAAATAACTTTAAAGTTTATTTATTTATTATTTTGTTATATTTTTTATTTTTTATATTTTTTTTCCAAGAATGGGAATGCTATGATTAGCTTCAAATTTTTACCAGACACGTTATTATACACTAGATGACAGTATCTAGACTAAACTAACTTATTACCTTCGGGTAAAGGGTAACCTTAACAAACCTCACCACCTACTTTTTAAATGAAAGTCGAAGTATATTGTCAAAACTAACTAAACTAACCTAACCTTAACTAACCTCACCACGTATAACCTTAACCTAATTAGTCTTTATATCAAAGTCGAAGTATATTGTCAAAACTAACTAAACTAACCTGACCTTAACTAACCTCACCACCTATAACCTTAACCTAATTAGTTTTTATACCAAAGTCGAAGTATATTGTCAAAACTAACTAAACTAACCTAACCTTAACTAACCTCACCACCTATAACCTTAACCTAATTAGTTTTTATACCAAAGTCGAAGTATATTGTCAAAACTAACTAAACTAACCTAACCTTAACTAACCTCACCACCTATAACCTTAACCTAATTAGTTTTTATACCAAAGTCGAAGTATATTGTCAAAACTAACCTAACCTTAACTAACCTCACTACCTATAACCTTAACCTAATTAGTTTTTATATCAAAGGGGAAGTATATTGTCAAAACTAACTAAACTAACCTAACCTTAACTAACCTCACCACCTATAACCTTAACCTAATTAGTTTTTATACCAAAGTCGAAGTATATTGTCAAAACTAACTAAACTAACCTAACCTTAACTAACCTCACCACCTATAACCTTAACCTAATTAGTTTTTATACCAAAGTCGAAGTATATTGTCAAAACTAACTAAACTAACCTGACCTTAACTAACCTCACCACCTATAACCTTAACCTAATTAGTTTTTATACCAAAGTCGAAGTATATTGTCAAAACTAACTAAACTAACCTAACCTTAACTAACCTCACCACCTATAACCTTAACCTAATTAGTTTTTATACCAAAGTCGAAGTATATTGTCAAAATTAACTAAACTAACCTAACCTTAACTAACCTCACCACCTATAACCTTAATCTAATTAGTTATTATACCAAAGTCGAAGTATATTGTCAAAACTAACCTAACCTTAACTAACCTCACTACCTATAACCTTAACCTAATTAGTTTTTATATCAAAGGGGAAGTATATTGTCAAAACTAACTAAACTAACCTAACCTTAACTAACCTCACCACCTATAACCTTAACCTAATTAGTTTTTATACCAAAGTCGAAGTATATTGTCAAAACTAACTAAACTAACCTAACCTTAACTAACCTCACCACCTATAACCTTAACCTAATTAGTTTTTATACTAAAGTCGAAGTATATTGTCAAAACTAACTAAACTAACCTAACCTTAATTAACCTCACCACCTATAACCTTAACCTAATTAGTTTTTATACCAAAGCCGAAGTATATTGTCAAAACTAACTAAACTAACCTAACCTTAACTAACCTCACCACCTATAACCTTAACCTAATTACCTTTTATGTCAAAGTCGAAGTATATTGTCAAAACTAACTAAACTAACCTAACCTTAACTAACCTCACCACCGATTTTTCAAAATAATGTTTCCCAAGCTTAGCTTTTTAAATACAATAGTTTTCACCCATTAACGTTCGTTTTTAAACGCAATAGTTTAAATACCAATATTTAAGGTCTATTGCAATTTAGCCATCTTTTATATACAAGGAGCAAAAAAAAAATCTTAATCATATCACAGCCGCATGTACCCTAACTCAAAAGAATAATTAATGATGTTTATTTTGTTGTTCGGTTATTTTGTCGTTTGGTTGTTTTGTCGTGCGGTTATTTTGTCCACAGTTATTTTGTCTAAGGTTATTTTGTCGTGCGGTTATTTTGTCGTTCAGTTATTTTGTCCACGGTTATTTTGTCGCGGTTGTTTTGTCGCGGTTATTTTGTCCACAGTTATTTAGTCGCGGCACCCACCATAAGGAATAAGATGTATGCCATCTAGTGACGCTGAACGGAACTTTAACGTAACTGCCCATAGGTATGTGTATTTAGGTATTTTTGTACATCAAAATTCATGAAAAAATAACGTTCGTAATGACTTTTTTTGTCACTAAAGTGAAAAAAATCAGGAATTTTGACATACAAAAGTACTTACATATTTATATCTATGAGCAGTTACGTTAAAGTTCCACTCAACGTCACTAGATGGCATACTTCTTATTCCTTATTTCATTGATTGCGTAGACACCCTTATTATTATATTACAAAAAAACTAAGCCATTTTGACACTATCATACGCAACTTTTTAATTCAGAATTGCAAAAAAATAATTTATAAATTCTAAGCATTATGTGATACTAAAGATTTATCACTTATTATTATTACACAAGAGGTTTGTATTTTTTCGAATAAATTTGGGTTTGTTTAACGAAAATTTATTGCCTAGCAATTTAACGAAAAGAACTGTAAACTAACAAAAACGTGACAGCAGGGTTGACAGTTCTTCGAGTTAAATTGCTTTTAGGCAAGAAATTTGAGTTGTAAAAAATACAAATTTGTTCAGAAAAAATATACAACTCAAGTGTAATACGGTAAGACAATTTAACGAAAAAAATAAATTAGTATAATATTCATATTATTTATTTAATACATTGTTACTATGGTTCTGAAATCAGTTAAACTTACCGATACGAATTTTTGTTTCATTTTTATCGTGTTTAGCTACAATCAAATAACCAATGAAATGTTTTGTACTATTTTTTTCGCTGTAAAAATCTGTCCTAATTTTTTTTCATGGTAAAAGTGAAAAAACTACAATATCTAATGGGACTTAATACACATGAGTTAAATTGTCAATAATAATATTTTTGCAATTCCGAAATTAGAATACATAATTTAGTTCCTTATCACTTTTAGTCCCAAGTATTACTTTTACTTCCACCTTCAAATTATTCAGCAAACAGAATTTACAGAACATCACCAAATAAATTAGAGAGCGTTGCTAGGTAATGAATTACTTTTTAGTATACTTGATATAATATTATTCCATACAATTTATACATATATATTATTATATACTATTTTTTATTACTCATGCGGGAGAAGTACTAACTTGGCGCACACATTTTTGTACGCAAAATAGCTGTTTGGCCACTGTATTCTTCCCCATGGCGGCCACAGATTTTTGAAGATCAAACTCCCTGACTTTTCCAGGCTTTTCAGAAATTTTCTTAAAAAATTCCCTAACTATTTTGCCACCCTTTGGGAAAATGCCACCCCTACTTTATCCCAAAAAAATTAAAAAAATTTTCTGACGTAAAAAAGTAAATGTCGAGCAAAAAAAAAAAATTTAAATATAATCTCAAAACAAGTGAAAAATTGACTGAAGTTTTATCTCTAAATATAAAAATCAATTTTTTCCAGTCTTCTGGTAAAATTCCCTGACTTTTCCAGAAAGTAAAAATTCCTTGATATTTCCAGGTTTTCCAGTAATGTGGCCACTATGTTCCCATCTACTTTTTTACAATAAAACACGTAAAATTTAATCAAAACACGCAAAGTCGGCTCTTGATTTTTTATTTAATAAATATTTCATAATTATTTCTACAGAAATCACCAACAAAATAATTTAAACAATATTTAATTTGAAAAAAAAAGACAAACACTCAAAAATATTATTTTAAAATACTAATACAAAATAGTAATAATAATAGAAAAAAGTATGTGAAACTCGTAATAAAAAATAGTACATATATGCAACTCGTGCAGGATTGTTGATTGCCCACTCGAGCGAATGAGCGCACTCACTACGATCGTGCGCTCAACTTCGCTCTCGTGGGCAATCGACAACTTCCCGTACTTATTGCATAATATACTATTATACAATAAATTATTTCATTCAATTTATTTAAATTGTATTTACTATTAATATTATTTAATTTTTTTCTTAGGACGGGGCTTCTAGTCATGAAATAATACAAATTATTTTTTTGAAAACATTTATTCTTATAAATATACTTAACACCTTAACGGTCATCAACGTCCACATACAAGTTCCTTTTAAATAAAACAAAAGAAACTAAAAAAACAAACAAAGATACCTAATAACAATATGTTCCTATCACAGACGAATGAACACTGTTATATTATACTACTAGACAAAGCGTAAAGCCAGTTTCTAGGTATTTTTCTTGAAGCAGGTATTATGGCCGCAAGCTCAAAAGACCTATAGAAACTGAGGTGAGGGGAACACAAATTGTATTATTTCCATAGTTACCAACCAAACCAAGTAATTATGTTTTTATATGAGTGAGTGAGTAAACTTCTATTTATTAATATGATAGACAAAGATAAATGCAGATGTAGATAAAAATGGTCTTTTTAGTTTGCGCTCATAATAACGTATTACCAGAGAGAGCTGTTCAACGTGTTCAACCAACAATGGTAACAATGTACATATAATGCACTGTAGGTTCGACGACGGACACGGACTGACTAATGCCTTAAGCTGTGACACATCTCCAAATGACTCCAAGCCAATTACACTTTTTTTATATTAATTGGCTTCTAGTGTTCTACGTGTTCTATACTTCCACATAAGTGATTGCAGAAAAGAGACAGTTATATTCGTCTATTTGTTCTGTGCATAGAGTAATAGAGACAACATATCTATGCCTACACTACTGGAACCAGTGTAACATGTAAGAGATAGACAATATGTTGTGTACACACACTGGGTTTACATTGATTAGTGCGATTTTGTGTATTTGTGTGAGTAACGCAGATAGTAGAGGCAGTCACGTGGGTCAGACACCACACGCATGTACTAGGGGATGTAACCGATGTAACAATACCAACAACAATCAAGTCCATTATCGTGTGGTTGATCTTCAACCATCGACTGCTACTGACAAACTGACAACCCTGACAACTAAGAAGCCTAATGAGCACAGAAGTACACACTCGTGATTTCAGAAAAGAGATAGTTGCGGCGTCTCTGTCCTCTGTGATTCTGTGGGCGCCAGCGCCAGTAATCAATATACATAATCTATGGTTAAATACTGACATCACTGACATTCAATATTCAGACTTGATAATTTATTGTCGAAATCTTATAAAGACAGAATTAAGTAGTTTTTCGGACAAAAAAAGAAAGGAAAATGGAAAATAAAGAGTGTACATCAAAGATTAATGCATATACTGTTAAAATAAAAGAGGAAGAGAATTTACAGAATGTAGACAACTCATTTTTAAAAATAACAAAAACGGAAGTACCGGAATCTTCATGTTATGAAAATGAAATAAAATTAGAACTGGAACAAAGCAGTTATGATAATTTATTAAATTTAAAAAGTTTACATACCGAAATTAAGTTAGAAGATGATGAAACGGATACATTGGACGAAAATAATGATTTATTTGACGATAGTTGTGAAAATTTAACAGATACCAACAGTGCAACTGAACAAGCTTGTTTAAAGAATTATGGAAAAAGTGAAACCAGTGAAAGGCCATTCGAATGTAATATGTGTCTTAAAACATTCACTCAGTCGAGCAATTTAAAAACACATGAAAGAACACATATAGGAGAAAAACCATTCAAATGTGATAACTGTTCCAAAACTTTTTCCACGTCAGGTAGTTTACAAAGACATGAAAGAACACATACAGGGGAAAAACCATTCAGATGTGATATATGTTTTAAAACATTTTCTACGTCAAGCAATTTGAAAGTTCATAAAAAAATACACACAGGAGAAAAACCATTCAAATGTAATATATGTTTTAAAACATTTTCTCTGTTAAGTAATTTGAACACACATAAAAGAACACATACAGGCGAAAAACTATTCAAATGTGATACATGTCTGAAAATATTTTCTCTGTTACATCATTTACAAAGACATGAAAGAATACATACAGGAGAAAAACCATTCAAATGTGATATATGTTCCAAAACGTTTTCCACGTCAGATTATTTACAAAGACATGAAAGAACACATACAGGAGAAAAACCATTCAAATGTGATGTATGTTTTAAAACATTTTCTCATTCAAACAATTTGAAAAATCATAAAAAAACACACACAGGAGAAAAACCATTCAAATGTGATACATGCTTTAAAACATTTTCAAAGTCAGGCGATCTGAAAAGACATGAACGAACACATACAGGAGAAAAACCATTCAAATGTGATGTATGTTTTAAAACATTTTCTCATTCAAACAGTTTGAAAAATCATAAAAAAACACACACAGGAGAAAAACCATTCAAATGTGATACATGCTTTAAAACATTTTCACAGTCTCGCGATCTGAAAAGACATGAACGAACACATACAGGAGAAAAACCATTCAAATGTGATGTATGTTTTAAAACATTTTCTCATTCAAACAGTTTGAAAAATCATAAAAAAACACACACAGGAGAAAAACCATTCAAATGTGATACATGCTTTAAAACATTTTCACAGTCAGGCGATCTGAAAAGACATGAACGAACACATACAGGAGAAAAACCATTCAAATGTGATGTATGTTTTAAAACATTTTCTCATTCAAACAATTTGAAAAATCATAAAAAAACACACACAGGACAGAAACCATTCAAATAATTTGAACGGACACGTCAAGAAACATGATATTTTAAAAATATAGAAACATTTATGTAATGCATAATAGGATTAACGAAAGTTTGCGTCTCGGATATACTCGGTTTTCAACCCCTTCCTTATAGTGATGGGAATAATCACTCTTTTTAGTGAGTTGAATCTTATGAATCCGCTCACTGTGATGAATCGATTCAATGAATTGAATCACTCACTCACTTGATACTATTGGCTCAGTTGCCTTTATGAATTGAATCACTCATTCACTCACTTTACACAACTGATTGGCACAACTTCAAATATGAATCAACAAACCAATACACTCATGTGGTACACTCACTCAAGTGAATGAGTGTTTGGGTAAAATTATTATAACGGAATAAAATTAAAGTATTTGAAAATTTTAGAAAAAATTACCTGTAGTTGGAACAAAATTTGTACATTAATATGTGTACTTAAAATAATAATTAAATAACTTAACTAATAATAACAATTTTATTGTTAGAATTAATGCACGTAACCAACACAAAAAGATTTAAAAAAAAAATGTAACATTAAAAATACACAGTTAAAATATCAAAATAGATTAGAATGAAAAATACGGATTGTTAAAAACTAGAGTAATATTATGTAGGGAGATATCCACTCAATGTTGTTTTGAAGAAAAACTAATTTTTGGAGACCTGATAATCTGATAATAAACGGGCAAATTTTATTTTAAAAATCTGAAAACATTGTAAGATAAAATACATATTATATTTTTTCTTAGAATCACATATTTTAATATCTGTACTTATAGTGTATATAAAATGGGGTATGTTTTTTATTTAGATTAAATTACTTTATTAGGCATTTGGCCTAAATTTCATTTAAAATTTGTTTTAAGCCTTTTTAAAAAAAAATGGATAATAAAATTTAAAATATTTAGATCTAAAAAAATATCAAGTTTAGTACATATTCGCATATACCTACCATACCTCTAGTAGGTATCATTAGTATCATATACGATATACATATATATATATATATATATATATATATATATATATATATATATATATATATATATATACAGGGTGTAAAGTAAATAAGTTTCATCCTTTTGAGAGATGGTTTATCTCGGTGTAAAATTGCCGAAGACATAAAAATTTTTTCGGAATTCGCTATCTGAGAAAATCGCATCCCAGCCAGCTCATCGTTTAATATGAATTTCTCTGAATACGCCTCTGACCAAACTAAAATTATTCGCACCCTGTATAATAAAAATTTTTTAAAAATAAAAATAATTTTTTTTTTTATTTTACGACAATATGTAAACATCTGCCGACTTTTGAATTGATTAGGTACTGTATAGTAAAAAAAAAACCGAACACTGTTTTTCATAAATTTTGGTTAAAATATGTTTGAAATATTTTTGTGGGTTTTTATTTCACAGGACGTTATGAATATTGCAAGAACCGTAACTGTGGTATTGTTGCATTTCTTTAATTACAAATATTTAGTTGCATTACTTTAATTACAAGTATTAATTTAATTAAAAATTACACTTGAATTTTTAAACAAACCAAAATAAAAACTTTCCTTTAACTGTCATAAAACATTGTTATTAATATTGTTAGTACACAACACAGATTAAAAAGTGAATTTTTATTCATAAGTGAGTAACTTTAGCGGAAAACTGTAACAGAGAATTCCAAACTTCGGCATTAATTATCATTATTGTAAAATTATTTTACCAAATTTGTTCTATTATACCAACAAGCTGAAACAAAACACATTTAAATAATAATTTATGTACCTGCGACACACATCAAAATAAGAGTACCAATAATAATAATAAGATACTATAAACATACATAATTATGTATGTAAGCAAATATACAGTAAGGTAAATGTCCCAAATTCCGACACTTTAAGGAAGAACTAAACATATTTTCCTAGAATAATTTAAAATTCGTTTCTAGGAAAAAATATTTTCCTAGAATAATTTAAAAGGCTCAAAGTCTTTTGTCAACAACCAGACCAAAATTTTTACTTTAGATAAATTATCACTTAAGAAAAATAGAAAGATAAAATACAAAAAATAAGAATTTTTGTACTACTGAAATGACACATAATTTCGACATCTACCATAAGACTTACCTCTAAATTCAATACCTTTGTGAACTTATTTTCGTGTTTTTAAATTCAACAGTGTCCATAATTTTGACTATAAACGCTTTAGCTCAAATAAAAAAGAAAAAAAAATTGATAAAGATGCATTTAACCTTTAACCTGTGAGTCGTATACAAAAATATTCTTTTTTGTTAACTGAACGTTTGTGTATTCTTTTATGATTTAGGGCAAATTTTACCCTGCTGGCGTAAGGGGAGTGGTCTCCAGTTTTTGGCTATCTATGTTACCAGCCCGCGGTATGTTAATCTGTTGATGTCTCTCAGACATCACTTTACCGTGATTATTATAAAAATTCACCTTACCGGTTAAGGGTTAAGTATAATTTATTGAAAAATTGCTTTATTTATTACACGTACATATTAGTTAATAATGTACTTTTCCAATTTCTGCTAATATAAAAATCAGTACTGTTTTGTTGTATATTTCGCAAAATAACTAATTGATCATTAATTTTAATACAATATTTGTTAAAAATAAATCGAAATATACAAAAGGTAGTATTACCTAATGTTCATAGATATATCTCTGATATACAAAACGAACGTTTTAAAAGCAGAATTTTTTTAAATTCTTTAAAATAATATAAAAGTTTGATTTTAAGACACTGTCTGATTTTGGGTCATTTACCTTATCTATTGATTCATTCAAATTGATAAATATTCCTTTTCAGTTCACAGCCTCTGTGGTTCCCAGTGTGTCAAAATCGTCAAAACATTTTTTTTAAATAAACAATTGCAGACATACATATGTACTTGGGGATTCACAGACCATCATGATATCATCACATCAACCATCGGTAATCAAGGAGTTGGCCAAGTGCGTATTTAACACACATTAAGCCGAGTTGCTGAGTTATTTGCGTTTTTGTATTTTTGGGGATAAAATACATCGCATCGCATATTTTTTTACGGTTTACTGTGAAAATAAATAAATATATTTGTACTTGTGTTACTTAAGGGTCAATTAAGTGGTAATTGGATTCCTTACAAACCACATGGACTTTGAAATACAATATTTCTGAAACGAGGTATAAAAAGTTGTTAAAAGAACCTTAACTTGATTTTAAAAGATTTTTCTAATGATATGCTGCAAACAGTATACATATAATTATTTTTGAAGGAATTTACGAAAAAAATTTTTCAGCATTTCTCTTAATAATTTTGATTTGAATTTTTGGAAATGTTATCTAATATCAGAATATACTTTGACGTAAAATTTCACTTACTGAGTGTACTAAAATTGTTTATGCCCAATTTTAAATACGGAAGATAGGTACCATAAGAAATTAAGAAAGAAATTGTTTTACTGACGGTTAATTGAGATATCTATCTGTAGCATGTATTATATTTGCAAAATTTCTTCGGAACCCTAATCTTTGAAAATTATTTTTTAAAAAGCCATAAACATAATATATTTATGACCTGTCAAACTGGATATATTTATGTGTTTTGGAAACACTAGTAACCTATTTATTTTATACATAAGTATGAATATGTATTTTTAGTTGTATGTGTATGATTGCCGATTGCCGATTGGTATTCCGTATTCGTATTATTTTATTATCATTTTATCAATAATAAAACAGTACATTCTTCCTTATTTTTTTAACAATACAGGTACTGGTCTAAGCTGTTTTAAACTGTTGCATAACTGTGTGAAAATAAATTAGCGATTTATAATTTCTTTAAATCAAAGTATTAAAATTAAAAGTGTGTGTATGTGCGTGAATAACAAACCAATTGTATATTTTAGAAATGTTTTAAAATTTAATTGTTGTGTCATAATTCATAAATACTTCAACTTGACGTACTTGCTCTGAGATAGTCAGGTACAAAAGTTTATCTCAGCAAAAAAACTTTATCAAAAATTAAATAATGTATTGATATTCTTCAGTTATTATATTTGTATACCACTTTTTTTTTGTATTTCCGCGCGCTTATGTTGTAGCAATTTAAAAGAATTGTTGAAGAAACGTTGTAAAAACGTAGTAAAATGATGTTTTTAAATTATATTTCAAAATCGGCGTGGTCAATAATTTTTATTTCTTATTAAATATGGTTTGTAACTTTGTATTAAATAACATTCAATTTTTATCAAATTCCTTTGACACGTTTTCATTTTATTCTAAAAAAATAGAATTTTCCCATAAGAACCCGTGTTAAAATTACAAAACTTTGAAATCGTTTTTCTCAAAATTGGGGTGGTCAATTTTTTTTTCGGTAAGGGCTCGTATTATTGGTATTGGAGAAAATAAATATCTAGTGAACTTTGTTAAATTTCCAAATAATTTAATGAGATTTGACGAAATCGATCTATTTGATATGTGACGTAAATTGTCTCATTAAAAATTATGTTTAAATTTTTATGGACACTACTGTATAACTATTTTCAAAAGATTCCGTAAACAAGCAGGTAAAAATATTTTATTGACAAAAAAATTTACATTCAAAAAAGCAAAGGAAAAAAATGATAAGTAATCAGAGCCTGATTAAGTTTTTTTTTCTGGGGGCCATTTTTTAACGCGTTTTTGACAACCGAAAATTTCTGAAATGAAACTTGATCGGTAAAATTTAACTAGCAATACTTAATTAGTAGACTGAGACCTTTCTCTCCTGCAAATTATGAAACTTATTTACTTTACACCCTGTATATATATATATATATACACGTTACATACAGTTAAACATATTTTTGTGAAATTTTTGAACAAATCTCTGTCTATTGTATAATAAGTAAACTGAAGCAGAGATTGAAAATTGAATAGAATCTTATATGTATGTCAGACACTCTTAAGTGAGTGAGTGAGTGTGAACATAATTATATTCTTTCAACTCACGAGTTAAAAGAGTCGATTCAATTCTTTTTGACTGATTCAATTCAGTTAGTCACTTGAATGATTCAACTCAGTGAATTAAATCACTCACTCAGTAGCCATCACTATTTCCTTATATATTTTTACGCATTATCATGTTTACAGTGTGTGCGCCGGCTGAAAGTTAACTGCGCATACGCATAAATTTAAGGGAAAGGGCTAAAACGTCAAGTATACCCGGGGCGCAAACTATTGTTAATTTTATTACATATATTTTTATTGGTGTGTTTCTCTTTGTTTGTTTTTGTAGTTTCCTTTGTTGTTTTATTTAAGGGTCCGTCCACACGACACAAGCTTTACCACCGACTTACTTGCGCAAACCAGTTTGTGCAAGTAAACATGTACGTATGGACGGGAAAAAACGTAGCGACTTACTTGCACAAACCTGGTTTGCGCAGGTAAGTCGGTGGTAAAGCTTGAGCGTGTGGACGGGCCCTAAAAGTAACTTGTATGTGGTATGTCTACATATTAACGTTTTTTTAATTGACGTCTTATGACGTTAATGACCGTTAAGATGTTAATATATTTATAAGAATAAATTTTTTCAAAGAAATAATTTGTGTCATCACTAGCGGCCCCGCCCTAAAAAAATTAAATAATATTAATAGTTAATACAGTTTAAATAAATTGTATGAAATAATTGTATAATAGTATATTATGCAATAAGTGCGGGAAATTGTCGACTGCCCACCCGAGTGAATGAGCGCACGATCGTGGTGACTTAATCAATTAGCAAAGATATTGAAAAATCAATTACAGCATTTAATTGTCCAACCAAAATTAAACTGATATAAATTAAATGTCTCATTTTGGCAAACATTCTAGAATAATCTATTCGTCAGCCAGAATGCCCAGAATAGAATATTCTAGAACATCTATCAAAATGTGATATTTCGTCGTTTTTTGGATGAACAGCCGGATGCAACCGGTTTCTTAATATCTTTGTTAGTTGACGAATAGAACATTCTAGAATTTTTGTCAAATTGCGCTACTTAATTTAATTTTCAGTAACCATTTCAATAGTGAAGTCTGTTTCTTGATATCTCTGCTAGTTAACGAGTAGAATATTCTAGAATTTTTGTTAGCTTCCGCTATTTGGCGTCTTTTGCGCTGATAAATTCGATAGTGAAGTTGGCTTTTCGACATCTTTGCTAGTTTTCTAAAAGTCACCACCTACATTCATTAATATTAACATTCAGTTCATTCCATTAATATACTATATTGCACGGTTTCACACAATGCTGGCGTTCCAGACGAAAATTTTGTTAGCCTAACGTTAGCTAACTGTGCTTTCACCGTTACAAACCAGAGGGCTCTGATTCAAAAATTAATGCACGTTAAAATATTTTTTCACGGTTTTTCACGGTATAAATACTTAATTTCTGAAGTACAGCCATATTTAAAAATTATGGAATAAAAATAATCAGTCATCATGTTAGAAATTGTTGTTTAATATATGTATAATGTATGTTAATTTTTTGAATGCGTGCCCTCTGGTTTGTAACGGTGAAAGCTCCGTTAGCTAACGTTAGGCTAACAAAATTTTCGTCTGGAACGCCAGCATTGTTTGAATATTTACGAAGTGAATGGCCGTCATTTCTTGGCGAAGTCATTTTAAAATCTGTATTGTTTTTATTTATATCTTTTAAAAAGATATGTCTTACATTAAAATTGTCAAATAAGTCTTTAGTACTTTATTTCTTGCTGTTCACATTCTTAAAAATTTTAGTAGATGGTGTATTGGAAAGTAAGTAGTGTAAATATGTACATTTCTGATAAATTTGTACGTTTATAATAAAATTTTGTGTTTATTTTGACTAATAAAAATTTATGTTTTCGGCACAGTGCGGTAAGTTTAAGAAGAGTGCGGAAAGTAAAATCATCTTAAAAGTGATTGTGTAATTATTTATTTATATTAAAATTAAAGGTACAATTTGAACAATTATAAAAATTAATTAATTGATATTAGAATTTTCACGAGTTTACATAATATATCGACGGCTTACTGCTAGAACCACGTATGTCGATCTTTCACTGTTTTGAGATAATTAGATATAAATGTTCAAAATCATCTTATACTGATGATAGAATAATAAAAATTTCATTTTATTTATCAGAATGAAAGTTATTAACAATAACAAAACCTCGTATCTTCATATTTCAAATTATGTCATAATTTAATGGTATGTTTCCATACGTGCCAACTGCGAGAGTCGGTATAATAGTGCTCAGTTGTTTTTTTTTTTCTTATTATTATTGTTAATTTTTTTTATTGAATTAATTTATCCATTCATAAGTATTACTGCCACTGTTCCAAGTATGAGAACTTTCAAAGTATCAGACAATTATGTAATTTTTGAGATACGAGGTACTGCATTCAATTATGTTAAAATAATTTAGTGTATTTCACAGATCGCCAGTACCGCCATCTAGTGATATCTTACATCGACCGGGAATATATAAATTTTAAATATTCTCCGTCGATGTAAAAGATATCACTAGATGGCGACAATCAAGGTAGACTGAGTTATTTTACATAGTAACCATGTATCTCACAAAATTACATAAGTAGTCTTCATAATCTTTGTTAAACATGCTATAACATGTTAAATGTGTTATTTCGAAGAAAAAAATTAACAAATCGAGAAAAAATTGATGAAATTCGACGATAACAAATAACAAGGCCAAGAGCATGTTATTTGTTAAGTTGAAATCGAGAACTGGTAGTATAAAACTATAAAATAACTGTCATAATCATAACTGTCAAATATGTAATAATTAACACAGTTGCAAATAGGTCGTTCATGATTTTTATCTATTTCGAAGAATAAAATAAATAACATTTAACAAGTTTAACAAATTTAACAAAGATTATTTTAATAATAATAAGAAAACAAATAGCTTTGTGCTTAAAACGAAAACGAAATTCAAACTTTCAAAAATAAAGAAGTTATAATGTTTTTTGTCTTTCTTGAAAAGTGGCATTTTTCAAGATACGTGGTTCTAACAGTAAGCTGTCGATATGTAGTTATTATTCTTGTTGCCACGAAATATGTCTTAATAATTTATTGATATTTCAAAAGATTGTTCAGTCACCTTGTGTTTTCATATCTTTCTTTTGTTTCACAGGAATAAATGTGATCCGGGGTAATCATTATTAGAGTTCATTTCAAATAGCTTTACCCTTTTTCTTATGTAAATTCAGTAGTAACAGGATTCAACCCATTTGAAATGAACTCTACCATCAAATATTTTTCTACGTTGGACATACATATTTCTAGAGGACTGTCTTGACATGATATAAATGTAAAAAATAGGACCGACTCGTATCGTGTAAGCCAAAGTCGCTTGCTCGTATTTTGAATCACTTTGCGCTTGTTTTGAAGTGCATTTGGTTTGCTTTTGATATATTTGTATATTCCTGTCTCACTTTCCATGTTCTAGAGGGAAGGATCAAGTATTAGTGTTCGGTATACATCGTATACTGTATACGATGTATACCGAATGCCGAACGCTAATACTTGACCCTTCTCTCTAGAACATGGAAAGTGAGACAGGAATATACAAAAATGTCAAAAGCAAGACAAATGTGATTCAAAACAAGCACAAATTGATTCAAAATGAGCGCAAGTGACTTGGGCTTACACCGATACGAATCGGCCCATAATCACATAGGACCTACGGATGAGTTCAACATAGCCACATCCCGTAATTTAAAACATTTAATACATTCACATGTTTTTTTTTTTTCATCTATGTGGAGTTTTTCATGCCTTATTAAACTACCCAATCAATTAAATGTATTAGAACATATTTTTATGGTTTTTCGCCACTGTGAATTTTTTCATGTTGTTTTAAGCGAGCTGAAGTAACAAATGTTTTCGAACATATATCACATTTGTAAGGTTTTTCATCGCTATGAATCTTTTTATGTTTGCTAAAGCCACTTATATCACTAAATTTTTTAGTACAGACACTGCATTCATACGGTTTTTCACCACTATGAACCCTTTCATGTCTTCTTAAATCACCAATTTCACCAAATCTTTTAGTACAGACCTTGCATTCATGTGGTTTTTCACCACTATGTATTCTTTCATGTCTTCTTAAGTCAGTTGAAGTAATAAATGGTTTAGAACAAAAACTGCATTCGTATGGTTTTTCACCGCTGTGAATTCTTTTATGTTTTACTAAATGACTTGAAGTAGTAAATGTTTTAGTACAGATGTTACATGCATACGGTTTTTCACCTGTGTGAAATCGTTTATGTATCTTTAAATTACTTAAAGTAGTAAATGTTTTAGTACATATGTTGCACTCATATGGTTTTTCACCAGTATGAGTTCTTATATGTGCCTTTAAAGTACCTGGCTGAGTAAATGTTTTAAAACACGTCTTACACTGATATTGCTTTTCAACCCTGTGAACAGTTTCATGTCCTACAGTAACAAATGTTTTAGTACATATATTATACTGATACGGTTTTTCACGATTGTGAATCCTTTCATGTATTTTTAAATTGCTTGGCCAAGCAAATGTTTTCAAACACGTCTTACACTGATATTGCTTTTCAACCGTGTGAAAAGTTTCATGTCTCTCTAAATCGATTGAAGTAACAAATGTTTTAGTACATATATTACACTGATATGGTTTTTTACCACTGTGAATCTTTTCATGTTTTTTTAAATGACTTGGCCAAGCAAATGTTTTATTACATGTACCACACGGATATCGTTTTTTCTCAACACATACAATTTTACGTTCTGTTAAATCTGTCGACGAACGATCTTCAACCATTTCATCTTTTTCAATTTCGATTTCCGCCGTATTTGAACTGTTTGAATTCAGTAAAGATTTAGGCGACTCCTACAATATTACAAAGAAATATTTTGATTAAAATATTCGCATAACGGATGAGTGAAAAAAGATAATCGATTTTTGGCCAATTTGCGGCAAATAAAACAATGGTTTCTTTTATGCAGTTTTTGATGTGTAAAGTTCAAAAATTACAATTAAAAAAGTATAACTGCAAGCCAACATTCTAAGAAATGAAGATTATCGTCTAAACCAGTGTTTTTCAACCTTTTTCATGGCGCGACCCCCTTAGTATGGAAAATATTTCGCGACCCCCTACCCTTCGCTATTCACTAACTTTTATTTTTTTGATGTTATGAATATCGAACTCGTTCATCACTATTGATTATTTTCATAGGAATCGATTAAATACGTTATTAAGGACTTGAAACAGGCAAATTTTTGTATCGAAATCGAAGTTGATGACTTATAGTAGCTTCTGAACGCGCGCATGGCGTAAAAAGTGACACGTGCACGGACGACCTTCGTCGCCGTTTAACACTTCCAAGCGTAATCCATTTGAATTCTTTGAATTGTGAACTCGCGTTGTTGTTTAAATTTATTAAATTGCCTTGTTGTTTGTTTAGTAATTGCTCATTGTCTTTTATTGTCTAAGATTCAAAATGGATAAATTTCCGGAAAGATATGCACAGTCGTCAATTTCAAGTTCCAATAAGAGTAATAAACAAAACCAGAGAAAAAGTGGCTATATGATGACAATTATTTAAAATTCGGATTTACTGTTATTGAAAATAAGCCGCAATTTTGAAACTTTATCGCGCGAAAGTATGAAACTATCACATCAATGTAACCATTAATTAACCTTTTCTTTATTAAATATTATATCTTGAATTAGAGTGGTTTCATTTTTAAAGTAACTGAGACCCCCTTATAAAGGCTTCGCGACCCCCCAGGGGGTCGCGACCCACAGTTTGAAAAACACTGGTCTAAACTAAGCGTTGGCAAGCTATTTTTGCAAAAGGATCAAATCCTAAAAATTAAACCTGGTTAATTCTACTAACAGAACAACAACAAAATAAATAAATAAATAAGTAAATATATAAATAAAAAATAAATACAGCAAGGATTCTTTTTATAATACAACCTGATCAGATAGAAATGCAATTATATTAGTGATGGGCATAATCGAATGAAGATTAATCGATCATTCAATTATTTTTCATTCGAATGATTTTAAAAAAAATATCTCGAGATATTAAATCATACGATTATTTTTCAATCGAACAGTTTTAAAAATATCTCGAGAAATTCGATTCTTTTAAGTGATTCTACCAAATATCATCAGGTAATAATTATTTAGTGGGTCGCCATATCTATTGAAAACAGATAACAGTTTAAATAAAAAATAAAGTAAAAAAAATGTTTTTTAAGAAAAAGCTTTTATTTAAAAATGGGCTAAAAAAAAATAAAATAACCTTTGAGTGAAGTTTGAAGCAATATGCAATATAATTTATAAAAGCTTGAGGCGTTATCATTAATTATTTCTGTTGTGGTTATAAGAGCTATTGTACATTTCCGTAGTTACCAAACTTAATTAAACGCCCCAAGCTTTTATAAATTATGTTGCATATTGCTTCAAACTTCACTCAAAGGTTATTTTATTTTTTTTAGCCCATTTTTAAATAAAAGCGTTTTCTTAAAAAACATTTTTTTTTACTTTATTTTTTATTTAAACTGTTATCTGTTTTCAATAGATATGGCGACCCACTAAATAGGTATATGTATTTAGATATTTTTGTACATCAAAATTCATGAAAAAAGAACGTTCGCGATGACTTCTTTTGTCACTAAAGTGAAAAAAATCACGAATTTTGACGTACAAAAGTACCTACATATTTATAGCTATGAGCAGTTACGTTAAAGTTCCACTCAACGTCACTAGATGGCATACTTCTTATTCCTTATTTCATTGATTGTGTTGACACCCTTATTATTTCGTAACCTAATGTTCAATTAGTACCCTATGCACTATTTATTTGTTTGACTGGAATTAGAAAAAGACAATCATACGTTGACAAAGAAACTATCAAAAGTGTCTGGGAATATTTTTTCAACTACAATACAACTGACAACGAGCTTATGACGTAAACTACTTTTGCTTGATGTTTTTGATTACGTCATTTTTAACGTAAATTTTGTAATTTTATTTAATTAAAATTTTTATATTTTTGAATGAAATAACTTGTAAAAAAGCAATATTCACTATCATTATGACTCGAGTAATTATTTAAAAATCAAAATAGACATTTTTCAACTACTGTCAAATACCCCAAGCGTCCCGTGAACGACGTCGCGGATACAGCTAGTATAGAACAATATTTTTATATAATGTAAACAAATCTGTTTATTCAGTGTTAGTAAATATCTCTGTCTAAATTTTTAAAATAAAGATTGACGAGATTTTTTTATGAATGCATAACGAATTTTTTTTTAATTTAAACGAACAAGATTTTAAGAGTGATATTATCATAATATATCATCACATATCATCATGAATTATAGAGAACATGCACGCGATCAGTGATCACGTGCTACCTCAGACGGGTGGTAATGGACTCCAGCGTTGTTAGACGTACCAATTTTCTTGGTACCCGTACCAATATTTAAGACTTTGTACCAAGTACCAAGACATTATCAACTTGGTACGCAAATGTACCAAGACTTGGGTCTTGGTAAAACTAAGATAAAAGTTGTTATTTTAGACAAGAGTTAATAATAAAGAGGACTCTAGATAAAAGTAACTAACTTTGCCATCTAGTATGGAATAAAATAAATAATTTTTAACTGTAGTCAGTAAATAGGGTACTTGACTGCAATTGAAAAATGATTCTAAATGCTTTGTTTTTACGTACAAATTAGTTAATTTTTGTCAAATTTTTTAAAATCTTGAAAAAACCACCGTTCAATTTTAAATGAACAAATTGGCGCGAAAAACGACTCGTCGTAGTGACGTATGCAATGACGTCACAATTTGACTCAAACAGATGTCGCTTTCATACATGTTAACACGGTACACGGTGTCATGTCAAATTTTTATACAATATTCAGCATTCATTATGCTCACTTTTAGTGGTATTTACAACTTTTTACTTTTTTATCTTCTTCATTTACAGCTAATGTACCAGAATATGTTCCGGATTTTTATTTTATCTTCAAGCAAATATTTTACACTTAACAGTACAGATGATCCCCTCTGGTTTCACTTGGATGTAACCAATAGCATCATCACCGTAAGATTTTCATAAAGCCCTACAAGTATTAAATGCACTTTAAGAAAACAGTTTTACGTAACTTTAAAATTGTAGCAAAAATAAAAGCATTTTTAACATAATATTTACAACAAGTTGATAAAGATATTTTACATATTAAGTGACGGTGTATTTCTTCCATCAATATAATTTGAGTGCAAAATTAATTACAAACCAAAAAACTCAAAATAAATTAAAAAGAAAAACAACTTCACTTGGTCAATTAGAATTGTGAAAATGTCAATGTGAAAATGCAAATTGTAACTACGGTAATAATATTTGATAAAAAAAAAATGACGTCATTTTCAAATACCACCGCGTTTTTAGTCATTTAAATGAAGGCTAAAAATTTGTAATTTTCAGAATAGAATTTTTAAATAACTAAAGAATATTTTTATTTGTCACTGCTAAAATTGAATATATTTAAGGATAATACATAAAATTATTTCACATTTAAAACAAATTTTGAATACAGTCAAGTACCGTATTGGTTGGTAATACATATACATATGTACTCTAAGTTGTTCAATAAACTCCACTTTTCAAAAGGTGAAATTATTGCTTAGTAAAACCATAGAGGAGAATCTGATAGAGGAGCAACTGAAATATAAGTTTTTAGTGACATCTTGAGTCTGTGGCAACCAACTATAAAGTTTGTCGGTCTTTACGGGGACAACGAGGTAGTTGAATTACAATATTTATAACAAAACAGATTAATATACATTTATTAATATATATTAATATATATTTTGTTATAAATTCCACAGTCATTTATAAGAAAATATCCTGGTTTCGGATTTTCGTGAAAGCCTTACTCGGTAGAGGCGCTGAAATTCGTATACTACGATTTTACATTAGTTCTTATGGACAGTTTCCCCTCTATCCCATACTCTTTGAGCAAAACCAAAAGAATTGATTCCAATAAAATATTTATTTTTATATTAGTAATTTATTTAAGATTTTCATATAAGTAAATTTTGTTTTTACATTTGCATAATGGTGTTTAAATTTTTTTATCATCCTTTCCTTTTTTTTGCTCTTCGGGTAAAAAATTCTAAATTTTTTTGAGCGTACCTACCAATATTTTATTTAAAATACCAAGTTTTTGACACTGCTGTACCAAGTTCTCTCACTCGCCGTCTAACATCACTGATGGACTCTCACTGTAGTAAACATCGCTCGTTTTGTATTCGCTTTAACGAAATTGTTTATGTCATACAGTATTGCGTCAAGGTATTAAAAATATTATTGGCTAAATGTTGCTTTTAAGTTCTACACATCAAAAATTTTAACAACCACTGTTTTACTCACTCCCAATTAGACAAAAACTGACTAATCTTTCACTCTTTACTTTATCAAAAATTTATAATCCAAATCTAGTACTTACCAATTTGATATTTTGCCCCTGTAAGTCTGTAAAGTTCTTTTTATCTATCAAACTATTATTTTCTTGCGACAATTTAGTTGATACAAAAATTTTCGTTTCTGTTGGTGACACTAAATTGGTCTCAGTCGCTTCAGTTTCCGCCACTTTAATTTTAAAAGTCTGAAAATTTTCATTGATTGGTTCATTCACATCAGTTTCCTCCGCTTTAATTTTAAATGTATGAAAACTTTTATGGACTGGTTCATTCACTTCATCTTTCTCCACTTTAATTTCAAATGTACGATCAACTTCATGGATCGGTTCATTCATTTCAACTTTCTCCACTTTAATTTTTTCAAATGTACAATTAACTTCATGGATCGGTTCATTCATTTCAATTTTCTCCACTTTAATTTTTTCAAATGTACAATCAACTTCATGGATCGGTTCATTCATTTCAACTTTCTCCACTTTAATTTTTTCAAATGTACAATCAACTTCATGGATCGCTTCATTCATTTCAACTTTCTCCACTTTAATTTTTTCAAATGTACAATCAACTTCATGGATCGGTTCATTCATTTCAACTTTCTCCACTTTAATTTTAAATGTACGATCAGTTTCATTCACATCATGTTTCTCCGCTTTGATTTCAAATATACGATCAGTTCCATAAGCCGGTTCCATCATTTCATATTTCTCCATTTTAATTTCACATGTATGAAAACTTTCATTGACGGATTTCTCCATTTTTGGATTTCTGTTTCATTTTATTATTACTTTTGTGTTATTTTATTATATATACACCATATATGTAATATATGGTGTATATACATATATGATATACACAAAGCCTGTAACTAATAAACTAAACTTTTATGACAAATGAGTCCCAAAATGTTATGAAACAACGCTAATGGCTACAATCGTTATAATGGCTGCGATGGCTGCAACGATAACGCAATGGAGTACTATAAGATGGAGATGATCTAACTCATATGAGAGGAATTGACAAAACTGGTCAGGAAAATGGTAAATATAAGGGCTTTCTTTTTTTACCACTGGCGGCGTTAATAATCTCAAAATACTGATGTGAATATAGCGAATATAGTAACATAAAACGGATAAAACAGAATGTAACTACAGTACTTATTCTCAAATAGAAACACGTCGGGACTGGGGAAGCGAGTGTTTCCATATGAGAATCACCAATGTCGGTTGATGATATTTAATAATAAGGAAATACATAGAAATTACATATGTATGAAATAAACTCTTACAGTTTAAATTACTTTATACGGCGAATACTAGTTTATATACACTAATTTTTGCTATTAACACACTGATAGTGGGTAAAATAATGTCACAATAAGTGGTTCTGAAGTTGGACTATCATATGTAAGGTCTTTATTAGGTTTGTTTTTTAATGGATATTATAGTTTTCCTTATCGAAAATTATCGATACCGAAAATTACATAACCTAACCTAAAATAACGAAACCTAATAAAACCCTTACATACGATAGTCTAACTTCAGAACCATCTATTGTGACATTATTACCCCCTGTCAGTGTGTTAATTGCAAAAATTTGTGTATGTAATTTAAGAGGGTGACTCACCCCCTCTCCAATGTTGCTCAAACTCAATTTTGAATTCGAGAATTTCATTTTAGTCCAACTTCAGAACCACTTATTGTGACATTATTTTACCCACTATCAGTGTGTTAATAGCAAAAATTAGTGTATATAAACTAGTATGTAATTTAAGAGGGTGACTCACCCCCTTTCCAATGTTGCTCAAACTCAATTTTGAATTCGAGAATTTCATTTCTACGTTATTCTAATTGTCTTAAGCTATTTTCCATGAAGAAGAATTTCTTGAAATACCCAAATAGTACGATTATTCGACATAGTCACCCCTCTAGTTAACTACCCCTAGACTTAATATTAGGATATTGAGCAAAAAACAGGTCAATTAGATTTTTTGACGTAGATTTCAAATCTGTAAACAAAATTTTTATATTTTTCACCCCCTTTTTGCAAAATTAACCCCCAAATTTTAACCCCCAACCACCCCTGTTGATGTAATTTAAACAAATTGCATATCAATAGATAGCTCTTTAAAAAAAGTAATATCGCCAATTTAAACTTTTGCTCTATCTCTTACTGTTTTCGAGATATTTCAAAAATTAAATTTTTACCCCAATTTTCGGAGAGCGATTTCACCCCTTCAAACTGTTTTTCCGCAGATAAAAAAAAATACGTGTCCCTTAGTTTTTAGTGTTCTACAACATATTTAAGTTTCATCAAAATCGATAGGTCCGGCCTCTCGGGACCTTTACTTGTAAGTCACACGAATGCCCTCTTTTATTTAGACACTTTTTTGAATACATTGAGTTCGGTCACCTTGTCTAATCACCATAGTTTTTTCAACAAATTACATACCTACGTTGGTGGCAGTAGTAGCGTAAACGGAATGAATTGGCACGAATTCAAATTATTTATTTATTTATTTTTTTTTTTAGGAATAACTATCTATTTATTAACACTTTCAGCCCCATGGTTTCGGCATCCGAAACCAAATAAAACATCCTCGGAGGCCGACCGCGACCAATATTTAGAATAATAAATGTTGTGTCCGGAGGTAGCCGCGGTTTAAATAAAAGTAGTATTTAATAAATTAGGTTATCACGTACCTTTTATATTTTGGCGCTAGTTCACAGTCTTAAGTAAAACACCTTAATCTGGTTGTAGCACTATTAACACACTAGTTTATACACAAAATATATTTAGTTAATATTTGCAGTAGTTATTAGGTAGTTATTAAGCCTTTATTAGTAGAAGCAGTTTATATTAGAAGTTTAGCAGTAACACACACTTGTAATAATATTTAAGCAGAAACCATCTTGTATCTTCACTGCATTGAAGTCACTATTGCGCACTAACTTTTACAGGGAAAACCGCATACATCTTTGATGTTGTGCTTTTGGACACAAGTAGCGACATCTATGACGTAGATGTCGAAGTAAGGAACA
Organism: Brachynemurus nebulosus; assembly: GCA_035578155.1. Taxonomy (NCBI): domain Eukaryota; kingdom Metazoa; phylum Arthropoda; class Insecta; order Neuroptera; family Myrmeleontidae; genus Brachynemurus; species Brachynemurus nebulosus. Next base: position 6,388,294 of record JAPWDM010000008.1, read on the forward strand.
CTCATTAGCGGTTTGAGTACACAACACCTTCTCCCCCTGAAGTGATGCCTGGGGTTTTGCAGAACTTATAGTAGAAGTTGCAGTAGTTTTAGATGCAGCAGTAAAAGTAGTAGGTATAGCAGTAGTAGTAGAAATAGTAGAAGTAGAAGTAGTAGTAGTATCCATGGTTTAATAATATTCCCTGTAACGAGTTGGCGGTAGAAGTTGACTTCGTCGCCGTAGTGTCATTTGGCTGGCAGTTTCCGTATTTTTTGAAGCTTCTGGAGGTTGGGTGACATCAGACGTAAGTAGTTCTGGCATTATTAGCGTCGGTTTTTGAAGAATAGGTTTCAGTTGGTTTCGATGTTTACGCCTTTCTACGCCATCAACCATAACGATCCAAATATTTTTTGATATTCGTCGTAGTACCTTCCCCTCCCTCCAAGACCAAGAAGTATTTGATTTGTACATTTTTACAAAAACTCGTTGACCAACTGAAATAAATTTTTCTTTTGTTCTCTTATTGTAGTTTCTTTCTTTATTCTTGGCATATTTTTTAGAAATAATTTTTGAATTTGGATGAAGTAAATCAAGAAGAGTTCTTAACTGACGTTTGAAAAATCGTTCAGCAGGAGTAGCATTTGTAGCTGGATGTTCTGTATTTCTATACCGAAGTAGGAAGTCTTGAATGGCTTCAATTGTAGGTGCAGTGTTATGAAGTATTTTCTTCATTGCCATTTTGAAAGTTTGGACGTTTCGTTCAGCGAGCCCATTACTCATTGGAGAGTATGCAGGAGTTAAAGTAAGTTTTATGCCAAGTCTTTTGCAAAAGTTACGAAATTCAAAAGAAGTGAACCCAGTTGCATTGTCACAAACTATTTCTTCGACAATGCCATATTTAGAAAATAAATTTTTTAGAACTGAGATAGTAGTTGTAGAACTTGTGTCACTGACACGAATGACCTCTGGCCATCTAGAGTATGAATCAATAATGATAAGGAATAGTTGATTGTGGAATGGTCCACAATGGTCCATGTGGATACGGGACCATGGAGAATTAGAAGGATGCCAATTTCCTAGTGGCACTTTTACTGGATTCTTTTCGACTGCGGCACAGGCAGTGCAGTTATTTGCAAGATTTTCGATCTCTTGGTTGAGTTCAGGCCACCAGAAGTATCTTCGTGCTTCACTTTTCATACGAACGATACCCTGATGGGTAGCATGTAGGTACTGAAGAAGTTGAGGTCTGAATTTTGAAGGAATGATAGTTCGAATACCCCATAGAAGACATTCATTGTGAATACTAATTTCGTTACGAATTTTGAAGTAAGACTCTAACTCAGAAGTTTGTAGGAACTTTGGCCACCCAGTAAGTACAGCTTCTTTTAATTTTTTAAAAGTAGGGTCAGTAGCGGTTTCTTTGGCAATATCGTGTGCAGTAATAGGAAGTTCCTGCTGAATTTGTTCCTGAATTTGGAACACAACGCTATGCATGCTGTAATCATGTTCATCGAAGTTTTTATCTTCACCTTCAGGTAGACGTGAAAGACCATCGGCATGACCCAATTTGGTAGTAGGTACGTACTCAATTTTAAATTGGTAACCCATTAGAAATATAGCCCATCGCTGAATTCGATTTGCAGTAGTCACGGGAATACCCTTTTTTGAACCGAAGATTTGAAGTAGACTTTTGTGATCGGTTTGTAGAAGAAATTCCCGACCCCACAAATATTGATGAAATTTACGTATAGCATAAACAACACCAAGAGCTTCTCTTTCTACTTGAGCATATCTCTTTTCGGCATCGGTCAGAGTCTTTGAAGCATAAGCAATTACCTTTTCTGAACCGTCGGGATATCTATGGAAAAGTACAGCTCCAAGGCCGATCGAGCTTGCATCTGTAGCAAGAATTATGGGTACATTTGGGTCGTAGTGAGCTAAGTAGTTTGGAGATATAAGAGCCTCTTTTATTTTGTTTAAAGATATTTCACACTCAGTTGACCAAAACCAGGGTACATTCTTTTTTCGAAGACGATTAAGCGGATATAGAAGTTCAGAGAAGTGACTGATAAATTTCGAGTAGTAGACCACCATACCAATGAAACTCTCTAACTCTTTCAGATTGGTTGGACGCTTCATATTAATTATCGCTGAAGTTTTACGGGGTGATTTATGGATACCATCCTTATCTACTATAAACCCCAAAAATTCTAAGGAGTCCTGGAAGAAGTGCGATTTAGAAGATTTGATACGAAAACCAAATTCGCGTATTCGTTGAAGTACAGCAGCTAGATTATGTAAATGTTCAGAAGAATTACGACCTGTGACAATAATGTCATCTAGGTACCACGCGACACCTGGTAGTCCTTGTAGCATTTGATCCATTACTTTCTGGTAGATCATGGGACTTGAAGCAACCCCGAATGGAAGTCTTGTATAACGTAGTAATCCCTTATGTGTATTTATTACCAATAATTTTTTGCTCTCCTCATCAACTTCTATTTGTAAGTACGCATCTGAAAAGTCAATAACAGTAAATTGTTGACCACCATTTAGAGCAGCAAAAATACTATCAGTTGTAGGAAGTGGGTAGTGAGGGACTTGAAGAGACTGATTCAATCCAGTACTAAAATCAGCGCAGATTCGGACCTGTCCATTTGGTTTACGAACAGCCACAATTGGAGAACTCCACTCGCTATGATCGACTGGTTCTAGAACGTTTTGTGAAATTAACCGATTCAGTTCTTGTTCCACTAATTCACGTGTAGCAAAAGGTAGTGGTCGGGCCTTACGAAAAACAGGAACGGCATCAGGTTTCAAATATAAATGGGCTTTAAACTTTTTACAATGACCCAAACCATCTTGAAAAAGATCGGCGTACTCATTTAATAACCCCTGTAGAGTAGAAGAATTTGAAGAATTTGAAGTAACCGAAGTGCCCGTATCAGAATTTTGTAAAAATACGGCTAAAATAGAAGATTTGTCACGAAATTGACGTAGACAGTGTGAGTCGAGCTTTAGATTGTCAATCCAATCACGACCTAACACATTATTAGTAGTGCCAGTAGCAAAAAATAATTTTAAAGTAGTGCATGTCCCATTGAAACAAACATTTACCATGCTTTCTCCAAGCAAAGAAATATTATGACCAGAATAACTGGCTAACGACATGGAAGTAGCATCTAAATTTGGACGACCTAATAAATTGTAACAATTTTCATTTACTATTGTAGAACAAGACCCAGTATCTAATTCAAAATTAATTAATTTGTTATTTACCAGTACAGGAACCATATATTTAGGAGTATTTTGATTATTCTGCACCTGTAGTACGTCAAATTTGGAAGTAGTCGGAGCAATATAATGTGTGTTTGAGCGCTTAGATTTTGTAGTTTTCACTGTAGCCGAAGTATCTGTAGCATTTGAAGCATGTGGCATTTTTCCCCCTTTTGAAGAAGATCGGCACACGGTAGAAATATGACCTTTCAAGCCACAAATTCTGCAAACAGCTGATCTGAATTTACAATTTTTTCGTAAGTGTTTTCCTCCACAGGAATCACACGGAGTAATTGTAGAATTATTAGAAGTAAATTTCGAAGTATTTTTGAAATTAGATTTTTTATATTTAGAAATTTTTTGCACGGAATTGTCTTGTGCAGAAGTAGAATTTGAAGTAACGTTAGTATTTATCAGCTGTTCCAAAATTTTAGCCTTTTCGATAATATCATCTAATTTATTGTAGTCTGTTTGTAGTAGATTTTTCCGTATTTCATTGTTATGAATACCAATGACAAATGCTGTTACTAAAGCATCTTGGAGGAAGTTTGAGAGGAAACGACAATTTGTACTTAATTCTTTTAATTTATTGCCAAAATCTTGGATCGACTCCGTTTGTGTCTGTCGGCACGTGAAAAATTTATACCGTTCGGCGCATTTAAATGTAACCGTTTTATAATTATTTTGCAACTTTTCTTTTAATTGTTCGTACGTGAACTTTGAAGGAGTGTCCGGTTTACATAAAGAAATTAATGTTTGAAGAGGTTTTGCTGTAAGTGAATCTATCAGCAAAGCACGTTTCAAGGTAGCATTTTCAATTTGGTTTAATACCAAGTAGTTATCGAATTTGACCAAAAATGTTTCAAAATCGATCTTATCCGGATCAAATTCGACATTTTTATGAATCTTGAAACTATCTGAAGTTTTATTATCAACAGAATTTAACGAAGTATTTGCGCTGTCTGTTTTTGGCGGCATTTTGTATGTAGTAGAAGAAATGAAAACACACCAAAATGTTTTTTAATTCCGTTTTTCTCGTCGCCAAGTTTTTTGTTGTGTCCGGAGGTAGCCGCGGTTTAAATAAAAGTAGTATTTAATAAATTAGGTTATCACGTACCTTTTATATTTTGGCGCTAGTTCACAGTCTTAAGTAAAACACCTTAATCTGGTTGTAGCACTATTAACACACTAGTTTATACACAAAATATATTTAGTTAATATTTGCAGTAGTTATTAGGTAGTTATTAAGCCTTTATTAGTAGAAGCAGTTTATATTAGAAGTTTAGCAGTAACACACACTTGTAATAATATTTAAGCAGAAACCATCTTGTATCTTCACTGCATTGAAGTCACTATTGCGCACTAACTTTTACAGGGAAAACCGCATACATCTTTGATGTTGTGCTTTTGGACACAAGTAGCGACATCTATGACGTAGATGTCGAAGTAAGGAACACTCATTAGCGGTTTGAGTACACAACAATAAACAAAACACTTAAAAATATTTATAAAAAAGATTTTATATTATGTATTCTTATAAAAATAATTTATGATGTACTACGTACCGGACACTTTTCATTTTTTGTACATATAAATATACATAATATGTTTTATCATCAAAATATCTAGGCTTGTTTGTACAATAATATTTTTATCCACATATGTATCTATGCATGTGTCGTATGCTTGTATGCATATGTGTGTTACTCATCTTTTGACCTGTACAAGTAAAGGTTCATTCATATCTACAGACACTGAACGTCACAGACACGTATCGTGGTAGACACGACATTTTCAAAAGTATTCATATACTCAGACAATTAGCGGACAGACACAGACAGTAGATACTATACGTATAGCACGTGTAGTAGGTACATAGAACACTAGAAGCCAACTAACATAAAAAAAGTGAAATTCGCTTGGAGTCATTTGTAAGCCAGTCACAGCTTAAGGCATTAGTCCGTCAGTAGTCGTCGTCGAGTCAACACACCATTATATTAACAATATACGCATTGTTAGTTGAACACGTTGAACAGCTCTCTCTGGTAATACGTGTATTGTGGTTGTATTAGTGTATACACATACTACTACAAAAAACCAAACTAATACACTGCAAACAGTGTGTATGTACACAAACAGACTACGTCACAAACTCATTACAAGTGGAACAGAGGCAAAGCCAATCTAGTTTGTCCCCTTGAGTAGGTATGTATCAGTAAATTAAAAAAATTAAATTGTAGCAGATCTGACAAAGTTATATGACTTTTATACTGAAGATTTTTCCGCAATTGCGTTATTATTGGAAGAGGAAAAATTTCCTTTTTTGCTGCATACTTCTGTTGATTATCGCCAAATTTCTTATCAGTGTGATTGTGGAAAAATGTACATAACCTAATAAATTCGATTAAATGTTTGTTATTCAGATCTTATATAATTAATAACAGAAAATGTTCATTTTCTAATAAATTCGATTAATTTTTCGTTGTTTGTACTTCATAAAACGAATACAATGAAAATTTATAAATAAATTCTAGGAATTTTGTTTGTATGTTTCGAAACATGCATTCATATTAGCCGCGCAAAGTCAACAGACACGTTCCAGCACAGACAAAATATTCTCCTCGAGAATACTGTGCGGACACTGTCTGTCACTATACGTGTCTGTGCGCTTACGTTACGCTATAATATGAACACACCCATAAGAAAAGCATTAAACAATATTTGTCGTGTCTGGCACGATACGTGTTTGTTACGTTTAATGTCTGTAGATATGAATGGACCTTAACACATACATGTTGATAGTGTTTTGTAGAATCATTTTATGTACTTGTTTACATAAAATTTGCTTAAAAATATTGTCGGCTTCCGGGGAAGTTTACTGTGAAAGTGCTCGGGCCTCATAGTGTTAATATAATTAAAAATTTGAGCGAGCTTGGTTACTTTATTGCTGTGATCACAAATTTTTAAAAATAAAATATTTCTGGTTTTTGAAAAAAAAAAAAAATGTAATTGTTATTCTGTAATAAAACGGCATCTAAAGAAACGATCAATGGGAGAATGTAGACGATGAGAAGGGCTGACCCAAAATTGACAGTGCTAAATAATTTTTTTTTTTTTTGTATTTATATTTATAGACAGTCCTGGATTTACATTAAGAGCACGCGGGACTAGTGTTCCGGGCGGCAAAATTTTGTACAATGCACGTTATTGTCATTATGGATTAACTTAAAATTCTATATATAATGGAAAATAAACTTTCAGAAAAAATCAAAACAGTTCAATAAATTATTATTTATTCACACTCTATAAAACCTCAACTATCACAGCTGGATTCTAAATAATAATAAAATCAACGCCATCTGGTATATTAGTTACAGCGGCGTCAGTAATAGTCGTAATCACAGAGGACAGAGACCCCGCAACTATCTCTTTTCTGAAATCAGGAGTGTGTACTTCTGTGCTCATTAGGCTTCTTAGTTGTCAGTTTGTCAGTAGCAGTCGATGATTGAAGATCAACCACACGATAATGGACTTGATTGTTGTTGGTATTGTTACATCGGTTACATCCCCTAGTACATGCGTGTGGTGTCTGACCCACGTGACCGCCCCTACTATCTGTGTTACTCACACAAATACACAAAATCGCATTACAGTAGCCGTCCAAGATAGTCACACAAATGTTCCTCTAGTGACTATCTTGGAAGTCATAGACGTCTATCAGGTGGGGTAAATGTTTTTTCAACATTATAAAAAATTATGTTCAAGTCAAAGTAGACAGAGAAAGGTACACTACATTTGAAACCAAAATAAGCTTTTTTTGCGCAATTCGCCTTCTACGTCATAATTACGTCACATATTTGAATTTTTAGAAAAAGACAACATTACAAATATTTATTATTTAAATTAGTATGAATAGTGAAGACATTGGTCCGCAGAAACTTCTTCCCAATTTTTTATAGTGGATTCTAGCAAACACTACGTCGTCAAAAGTATGGCGACACCTTGAGACCCCCCCCAGGGGAGGGTCCCACACTTTTGACACGGCAGTGTACCACAAAATTAAGTACAGTACCGTGTTAAAAGTGTGGGCACCCCCTTGGTTCAAGGTGTCAACATACTTTTGACGACGTAGTGTGTACCAGAGTCCACTATAAAAAATGTGTGATCTCGTTTGTGCGGACCAGTGTCTTCACTATAGACTAATATACGTACATACGTATCACACACGACCCACATTACACGGTAGCACGGTAGCTACCTCACAAAGTACCACACGGCAGGTACACGGGGTATGTATGTAGTGAGTATGCAAGTATTACATGTGACGCACATGTGCGTATAGACAAGAGTCAACATAGTATGTGGGTGACGTATGTGTATGTCTATTTCACTCGAAGTGTGACTATCTTGGAAGTGACTAACTTGGACGGCTCCTGTAATACAATGTAAACCCAGTGCACGTATACAACATATTGTCTATCTCTTACATGTTACACTGGTTCCAGTAGTGTAGGCATAGATATGTTGTCTCTATTACTCTATGGTCGTAATAGTGATGTCTGATGATTAATCGATAAGTCGGTTTAATCGACTAACTTTGTTTACATTTAGTCATATTTTAGTCGACTTTTTTACCTTCGATTAAATGATTAAAATGATTATTTATTTTTTTTTTAAACCATAATTCAATTCAAAAGGAAACCTCGTTTTTGAAAGAGTTACATAGGTTACCATATTCATGAATTCGACTAAAAATTTAGTCGACTAGTCGACTACTCTGTGCTCGATATTTTCGATTAATGAGTAATTTTAACTGAAAAACAATTTTGGTCGATTAATCAACTAACTGCTTCTCGGCCTAACATCACTAGTCCGTAAACGGTCATATATGTAGTATACATATATAGCCAAATGGATATGAAAAAAACGTCCCAACATCACGGTGCAGATTTGGAAGTATTTTGTTCGTTTTGCGCAAATGCGACTTTTTTGGTGGTAATATGAACCAATCTGAACAGTAAACACGGTAAACACTAATTGATGCATCTGCGCAAAACAACTGAAGTGCCTCTACCCGATGTCTATCCGTCTCACTTCATCGGAACCACTGCCTCTTATAGGGATTGGCCATATAGTTATAAATTATAATACATATATGGTAAACGGTATATTTTTTTTTTTAATAACAAATATAATATGGAGAGTGGCAGGCACATGTGATGCACTGATACACAACAGAAATGTATGTAACGTAAAATTTTACTAAAAATATCGTCACATTTGGAATTTTACGGTGAATTTGACCAAAATCTTTCTGAAAGAAAAATGATGTAGAAAAAAAGCCTCCAGTATGAGATAAAAATTATATAAAGTAAGAATATTGTTACATGTTCTTAGAGGGAAATTTGTACAAAAATAGTAACAAATTGGATTGGATTACAGGTAAAAAAAAGTAGTTTAAGTTTTGGTAGTTTATGTTTTTACAAATATAATTATTTAACAAGAAGAGTGGGTAAATCCTTTATTTAAAATACATAAATGGCGGGAGAAAATGATAAAACCATTCATAAAATATTCTGTTTTTAAAATATTTATTAGATTCGCATGTTTTTTATCTATGTGTAAATTAAAAATCACAAAGTGATTGAAAAAATTATCCGGATCGGCCGAGAATCGAACCCAGGACCTCCCGGTAACTAGCCAGGTGTGCTCGCGATTACACCTCGATCCTGTGCTCGACAGGCGCCCGATACAGACAATCATTCAATCACCTATGTGTATTGGTACTCTCTATAATGCGAGAAGCAGTTACAATTTTTTTTTTTTAAATAATATGGAGTGCTTGTGAAACACTACTACGTATGACAGATTCGCATGTTTTTTATCTATGTGTCATGTCTTGCTAAAGTACAGAGATCGCATTCGCATGGTTTTTCACTAACTATGAATTCTTTCATGTTTTTTTAAATTACTTAAAAAATTAAATGTTTTAGTACACACGTTACATGCATACGGTTTTTCACCACTATGAATTATTTTATGTCTATTTAAACTACTTATATTACTGAATCTTTTAGTACACACATCGCATTCGTATGGTTTTTCACCACTGTGAATTCTTTCATGTTTTCTTAAATCACTTGAAGTAGTAAATGTTTTAGAACAAACATTACATTTGTATGGTTTTTCACCATTGTGAATTCTTTGATGTATCTTTAAATAACTTGACTGATTAAATGCTTTAGAACATATTTTACATTCATATGGTTTTTCACCACTATGAATTCTTTTATGTGTAATAAAACCACTTGCAGCAGTAAATCTTTGAGAACAGACATTGCATTCATACGGTTTTTCACCACTGTGAATCCTTTTATGTTCTTTTAAATTACTTAACTGATTACATGTTTTAGAACATATGTCACACTCATATGGTTTTTCACCACTATGAATTATTTTATGTCTATTTAAACTACCCATATTACTGAATCTTTTAGTACACACATCGCATTCGTATGGTTTTTCACCACTGTGAATTTTTTCATGTTTTCTTAAATCATTTGAAGTAGTAAATGTTTTAGAACAAACATCACATTTGTATGGTTTTTCACCATTGTGAATTCTTTGATGTATCTTTAAATAACTTGACTGATTAAATGCTTTAGAACATATTTTACATTCATATGGTTTTTCACCACTATGAATTCTTTTATGTGTAATAAAACCACTTGCAGCAGTAAATCTTTGAGAACAGACATTGCATTCATACGGTTTTTCACCACTGTGAATCCTTTTATGCGCTTTTAAATTACTTAACTGATTAAATGTTTTAGAACATATGTTACACTCATATGATTTTTCACCACTGTGAATTTTTTCATGTAACTTTAAATTACTTAAGTCTCTAAATATTTTAGTACATATGTTACATTTGTACGGTTTTTCACCACTATGAAGTATTTTATGTCTATTTAAACAAGCTGAAGTAGTAAATGTTTTAGTACATATGTTACATTCGTATGGTTTTTCACCTCGGTGAAATCTCTCGTGTATTTTTAAATGATGTGAAGTAATAAATGTTTTAGTACATATGTTACACTGAAATGGTTTTTCACCATTGTGAATTGTTTCATGTCGTTTTAATTCACTTGGATAAGTAAATGTTTTAGTACATATGTTACACTGAAATAGTTTTTTGTCAACACATGTAATTTTATGTTCTGTTAAATCTGTTGAATGATCTTCATCTATTTCATCTTGTTCAATTTTGATTTCTGTATGTAAACTGTTTAAATCTGCTGATGATTCACTCACCTCCTAAAATGTTATAAAGAGTTTCGATTAAAACATTCACATAAGGTGTGAGTGAAAAAAATGATCGATTTATGTCCAGTGTAAAGTCAGTAAAATAGTGATTAATTTTGTAGAATTCCCTAGTAACCAGTCCTGTCGTCAGAAATTTGGATCAGATTGAAGTCCATCTGTGCCGTTTCTGACCAATATAGAGACGGCAGACTGTCGACAGAATCTAACGTCAGGAAAAAACAGCAGAGATACGTAAGTCTGACAAATAATGTTTATAATAATTCGGTCGACAGACTTACGGCAGGAAGACGGCAGCTACCTGCTTTAAATCATTGAGGAGAAAATCGACTAGAGAGAATGCTGTGTATTACAAACATATTAAGAAATTGAAGCAAAAAAATTGACTGATGTGAGCAAAAAAATTGACTGATGTGATTACTTTAATGGCGGTCACACCATTAATTTAATGGTTTATCTAATATTTATAAACAAATCTCCGTGGTTACAAGTTGGGCTTACTAAAATGGAGTCATGATTCAAAATTTAATGCCTGTGGTATCTCTAGGAAACATATGTTAATATATGTTCGATTCAGTGCTCAGTGCTTTAAATTCTCCCCTCCCATAAGTTTTCAGCGGTTCTGATTTTTATTTTTTTAATTGTGTTAATTCAAAATGTCAGTGCTTTGTAAAAATTCTTGTTTCCATATATATGTACCAAAATATATATAATAAAAAAGATGAGAGTAGTTCTTATTATTAAACAAAACTGAAAAATTATAAGTTTTTTCAGTTATTGACGAATATAGTTTTATTAAACGTTTAAAAATGAAACAATTTTCTTACATTTTAAGGTTATTTTGTTACAGATTCAGTTTAAAAAAATCATGTAAGCTTACGAGATTGTATATTATATTAGGGGTGTGCGAATAGTGCTCAAATCGAATCGAATCGAATAATTCGACTTTTCAAATAATTCGAAAAATCGAATTATTCGAAAGAAAACGAATAATTCGACTTATTTCGAATAATTCAAAAAAAAAATTATTCGTTTTTTTTTTTCGAATAATTCGAAAAGTCGAGTTATTCGTTTCATGTTTTCGGATAGCTCGAACTTTTTTATTCCTTTTAAGACTCAAACATACTAAGAACTTTAATAATATAATTTATATAGATTATATTGATTTATAGAGCAGATTCATCCAAAAAATAATTAAGTATTTTTTTAACTTGCAATGGGTTCTTCTGTCGCATTTTGTTATGTTTTGACGAATTATCGAATCGAAAATTCAGCTCGATGCAGCATCATGACCTTTCTGATACGTCTAATACTACATGATGCGCTGCTGATGATCTCTTGAAATTTGATGCACATTAGATGTTTTTGAACGGGATATTGGCATCATTTAGCCTCTGATTTGGCTATAGATATGACAGATAATGTAGCATGATAGACTATAGATAATATAGCAATATAGTCCTTGTATAGGTATAGTATTTTTGAATTTCAACTTGAACTTACTTGAAATTGAAAATATTGAAATTATTTAAATAAAAAATATTACATACCTATTTTGAGTGCAAGATGTATTCAAATAGTTTAAACTATTTTAATGAAAGGTAAATACATTCATCTTTTTCAACAATTAGTTTTTCGGAATTATTCCTGTTGGTGTTAATACCTACATAATACGGCAAGTAGTTATAATTCTACATTATACACATGACATGCATCTTGGACACGCATCACCAAATTTCTTGATGCATTGTTTTGACACATCAAATGCAAAAATGAACTTTTGATGCCTCATGCAAGCAATGATGCATTTTTGAAGTTAGCCATAATCTCAAGAATTTAAAGCAGGTATCTGCCGTCTTTCTGCCGTAAGTCTGTCGACCGAGTTATTACAAAAATTATTCGTCAGACTTACGTATATGTGCCATCTTTTCCTGACGTTAGATTCTGTCGACAGTCTGCCGTCTATATATTCGTCAGAAACGGCACAGATGGACGTCAATCTGACGAAGGGTAATGTAGACCTAACTACGTAGATCTGATGTCAGTCTGACGTCAAGTTGGTTACTAGGGTCTTTTATGTGAGCCCAAAAATTATAATTTTAAAAAAGTGTAACCACAAGAGAACATTCTAAAAATTGAATATAATCGTCGAAAAGATGGGTGAATACCACAAACCAATGAACATATTAATTATTATATTATATAGACTAATTATATAAATGTATAATTGAGGCAGCCAGACCAGATACGACCAAGTTTCGACCTAATAGTAATATAGTAATCAATGCAGTAATCGATTGTATCCGTAGTAAGGTTTTCAAATAATTATCGTTAAAATATAATACTGATAATAAAATTTTATTTTTTTAAGAAGAAAATGCATAATTTTGAAAGAAAGAAAGTGGTATTCGCTTTATTCCCAAAATATGTACGTATACAAATTATGTACTATAAGATAACTAGTAAGATAACTATTTATTTACCTCATAGTTTGTTATACAACGCAATTATTCACGAATTTCTAATTTCATGTACTTTTATCTCCGATTGTACCTCCCAAACACCCTTAATATTTATATGATAGGGCGGGGTAAAAAAAAGATAATCGCGCTGGTGGGGTAAAAAAGAGACATAAATTTTTATTTAACTCAAATTTAACACGTCTTGAAGTTAATAAAAATTTATGTCTCTTTTTTACCCCACCTGCGTGGGTATCTTTTTTTACCCCGCCCTACCCTATATTAAAATTATAAATACTTCATTAAAAATTTATAATCCAAATCTTGTAATTACCAATTTTATATTTCGCCCTTGTAAGTCTGTAATGTTTTCTTGATCCGTCAAGCTATTATTATCTTGCGACAATTTAGCTGATTCAAAAATTTTAGTTTCTACTGGTGACACTAAATTAGTCTCATTCACATCAATCTCCTCAGCTTTAATTCCGAAAGCATGAAAACTTTCAGGCACTGGTTCATTCACTTCATCTTTCTCCACTTTAATTTCAACTGCTTGAAAATTTTGATGGACCTGTTCATTTATTTCATTTTTTTCCACTTTAATTTCAACTGTTTGAAAATCTTGATGGGCCGGGTCATTCACTTCATTTTTCTCCACTTTAATTTCAAATGTACGATCAATTTCATTGACTGGTTTATTTATTTCATCTTTCTCCATTTTAATTTTAGTTGCATGAAAACGATAAAAACTTATTTAACCACGGTTAAATTTTATTTTCTGAAAACGCGGATTTAATTAATGCTTTTTGACTTTTGTTAACAAGAGTCTTAAATACTCCATTAACAAGAGAATCAAATGATCAAAACGATCAAAACCAAATCAAAACGGCATCAACGTCAAGTCAATGTTGCCAACTGCAATTTACCGAAAATATCTTTGAAAAATATTTCACATCCAGTCAATCCAATATACATATGTACATATTTTGTAAATTTCTAGGGTTCATTTTTTTATGTTAGTTTATCTTTTATTTTTTTATAACCTTATCTATTGTACTTATCACTAGCAGTAAAAAGTTCCGCATTTTAAGACAAAAAATTTTTCCATATGGTTTATTTAAGGATGATGTATATTCAGTCAAATCGAGTACACTAAAGGAGTGTCCACATTCTCGCCGAGGTTAGACAAAACGAGAATGTAGAGGACTAGAGGGGCATTTCGTTGGGTCTCGCGGTTGGTGTTTTAAATATGGTTTTAATGCCTTTAATGCTATTCATATGACTGAGCCAACCTCAGCGAGGAACTCGACGAGGAACCTCGTCCAACCACAGCGAGAATGTGGAGACTCCTTAAAATTTTTTGAAAATTAATCATAATGGCAAATTATTACTAGAAACACTTATTTTATGAATTAAGATGTGTACATACTGTATAATAAAAAATTATATCAATTAATAAATTTTTCCTATCAAATAAAGTATTAATTTGACTATGGTTGACGTTGGATTTAGCACCCTCCAAGTTAGCACCTAACGGAATTATTATCTAAGGTCCGTCCACACGCTCAAGCTTTACCATCGACTTACTTGTGCAAGTAAACATGTACGTATGGACGGGAAAATACGTACACGTTTACTTGCACAAAACTGGTTTGCGCAAGTAAGTCGGTGGTACAGCTTGAGTCGTGTGGACGGACCTTAGATAATAATTCCGATAGGTGCTAACTTGGAGGGTGCTAAATCCAACGTCAACCATAGTCAAATTAATACTTTATTTGATAGGAAAAATTTATTAATTGATATAATTTTTTATTATACAGTACACATCATGGGGAGTTCACTAAAATTAGTACGTACGTATGCGTATTAAATTTCGTCCTTTTCCCCTTGGCAGCTAAATCCCGCAACGCTAGGGCCCGAATTACATTAACGCTCCGCTCTCGGTACGATATCGCTACGCTCCCG
Source organism: Brachynemurus nebulosus (assembly GCA_035578155.1). Taxonomy (NCBI): domain Eukaryota; kingdom Metazoa; phylum Arthropoda; class Insecta; order Neuroptera; family Myrmeleontidae; genus Brachynemurus; species Brachynemurus nebulosus. Next base: position 6,403,296 of record JAPWDM010000008.1, read on the forward strand.
ATTCGATAAAATATTCTTACACAATAAACAATGAGTGTATTCACATCATCGTGTGTGTATTCACATCAATGAGTGTATTCACATCGTGTGGACGGACTTACCAGTTGACGTCTAGAGTGTGTTCCATTTAGAAAACACTGTCTGACACAATGCATATTTCTTTTCACAAAAAATAATCTTTTTTTAAATTTTATTGCAAAACTAATCTCTTAATTGCATCTAAAAGCAATTAAAAGATTAAAATTTAAAAAAATATTAGTTTTTTGTGCAAAAAAAAAATGCACTGTGTCGTCTGTGTTTCCTAAATGGAAAACATTCATTATATGATGTACCACCTTTCTCGTCGAAAATGGCGGACACAGCTTTTTAAAATAGTGTTAAAACCGCGTGGTTCCGGCTTCTAACTTTTATTTTAATTTTTACGAAAAAGATAGACCGGTGGGTCCGGTTTTTTTTTTCATTAAAAAGTAATACAAAATATAAGGTTCATGAAACAATTTTTTTTGTATCACGAAAGTTGGATAAAATATGATAAATTTTACAAATTTATTCGTCGCTAAGCTACTTCCGGTTCAAACAACACACGACAAATGAGAACATTGACATTAATTATTTCGTTTAATTTGTCCGTGTACAATTTTCTTTTTGCTAATCGATGCAGAATCGTCTATTGTTTAACATATTTCAAACTCAATGGATAAAGTTGGAATTTTCATTTCAGGTATATCCTTAAAAGAGTTAGCTTCTGAAGTACAGCAACATTCAAAAACTGTGGAATAAAAACAATCAGTCACTCTGTTAGAAATTGTGGTTTTAATATCTAATGATGTTAATTTTTTGAATCAGAGCCCTCTAGTTTGTAACGGTGCAAGCTCCGTTAGCTAACGTTAGGTTAACAAAATTTCCTGACGCACGTCAGCAATAATTTGTAAATAAATTCTTAATACCTAATTCTTTTGTAAAAAAAAAAAAAAATAATAGTAATAATAAAAATGTTGGTAAAACATGCGAATTAAAAAAAATTCTCCACACTTAGTTTTATAAAATAAAACATTTATTATTATTAAACATTACAAATAAAAAATTAAAAAATCCATCTACAGAAATGATATTATTGTATTATAAAATATATAACTAAAGAGAAAGCAACGACAACTGCAAATGACTCATTCTCATAAATTTATATTTTAGACCAGCTCATAATATAGCTGTCTCTCACAAGATCTACTATCTAATATGTTGAAAAAGGATAATAGAAATTATAATATCTTTTATATGTGACGAAATTTTATTTTTGAATTGAGCCATCTTCATTTAATATAAATGAAAATGACTCATATTTACATATGAACACGAAGTCAAGTAACAAAATATATTGGCTATTTATTACAGACTTTATAAATTAGTGAACAGTGTAATCAATATCATCAAGTCACAACACATTTTTATTTTTTATACATTGAATTCTGTCAACTAAAATTTAGTTCCCTCACAGACCAATGAACATATTATATATTATGTAGACTAATTATATAAAAGCTAGTATAAAAAAATTTTTTTTAATATAAAATTCGTAGTAATTTTGGTTGCCAGTCGCAGTAATCTCATATACGTAGCTGCGTAGATATTTTTTCTTCTAAATAATTAAACAACGTTAAAAAGACCTAAATAAAAAAAGTTAATTAAAATAAAAAATCAAAAAACCCGACTGCGTAAAAAGCAAACTAAAACGGTGAAAACAAGATGAAATAGAGAAAACGAAAAATGAATAAAAAAGTAAAACAGTCGGAGGCATCAAACATTCCTGTTTTATGTGGTACAATATGTATGCCTCCGACTGCTTTACTTTTTTATTCATTTTTCTTTTTCTCTATTTCATCTTGTTTTCATCGTTTTAGTTTGCTTTTTACGCAATCGGGTTTTTTTTAATTTTTTTTTTAATTAACTTCTTTATTATGGTATTTCAACATTGTGAGTTTTTTCATGTTTTCTTAAATAAGTTATAACACTAAATCTTTTAGTACATACAATGCATTCATACGGTTTTTCACCACTGTGAATTGGTTCATGTTTTTTTAAAACACTTGAAGTAATAAATGTTTTCGAACATGTATTACACTGATATAGTTTTTCATCACTGTGTATTCTTTCATGTGTTTTTAAATTACCTAAATCACTAAATGTTTTTGAACATATGTTACATTCGTATGGTTTTTCACCACTGTGAATTCTGTCATGTATCTTTAAATGATTTGAACGAGTAAATGTTTTAGCACATACGATACATTTATACGGTTTTTCATCGCCATGTATTTTTTCATGTGCTTTTAAATTACGTAAATCACTAAATGTTTTAGTACATATGATACATTCATATGGTTTTTCGCCTCTGTGAATTCTTTCATGTGTTTTTAAATTACTTGACTGAGTAAATGTCTTAAAACAAACAATACACTGGTATGGTTTTTCACCACTGTGTATTTTTTCATGTGTTTTTAAATTACGTAAATCACTAAATGTTTTAGTACATATATTACATTCAAATGGTTTTTCACCACTGTGAATTCTTTTATGTGTTGTTAAATCACTTGAATTAGTAAATGCTTTGGAACATACGTTACACTTGTATGGTTTTTCACCTTTGTGAATTCTTTCATGACTTTTTAAACTACTTACATCACTAAATTTTTTACTACAGACATCGCATTCGTATGGTTTTTCACCACTGTGAATTCTTTTATGCGTCTTTAAATAACTTGAATTAGTAAATGTTTTAGTACATATTTTACATTCATACGGTTTTTCGCCACTGTGAATTCGTTCGTGTCTTTTTAACTGACCCGAAGTGGTAAATGCACTAGAACATAATTTACATCCATACGGTTTTTCACCTCTATGAATTCTTTCATGTACCTTTAAGTAATCTAAACGACTAATTGTTTTATTACATACAGCACACCGAAATAGTTTTTTATCATCACTTGTAATTTCACCTTTTGTTAAATTTGTTGAATAATCTTCATCTATTTCATCTTCTTCAATTTTAATTCCCTTATGTAAACTGTTTAAATGCACTGAAGATTCACTCCACTCCTAAAATGTTACAAAATATTTTGATTAAAACATTCTCAGAAGTAGAGCTTGGATACCGGTATTCCGGTACTACCGAAAAACCGGAATACCGGAAATTTTTAAACGTTTTATAAAACCGGTATTAAAATTTCAAATACCGGTATTTCGGTTTCTGTATTAACAAAATCGAATATTTTATGTATTACATATTTTGAATATTTTTTTACGTTAGATTTACAACATAAATTTTATTACAATGTCTTTAGTTTTGCTTAATGTTTTCCATATGTGCAGATGACCAGATATCTTATACTTACTCATATTTTTTCATAATTCTGGAATATTTTTATGTATTTTTCTATAAGAAAAAAAAAAATACAAAGTTATGTATTCAAATTTTTAAAATCCAAAGATGATGTAGTTTGTTATAGTTACTGTTACTAATTAATTTTATTAAATGATTTTTAATGTTTTTTCCTTTTTTATACTATCTTCATTCAATACCGAAAAAATACCGAAATACCGGAATTCCGGTATTTTAAATGCTAATAGCGAATAAATACCGGTATTTTAAAAAGACACCGGTATCAGCGTTGCCAACTCTACGTCTTTTTACGTAGATCTACGTATTTTAGGCCTTTCCTGCAAACCTACGAACTTTAGTACCGGAACCTACGTATTTTCTGTCAAATGGTACGCAAAATAACATAACTCATTAGGCTGAATGACTATAATTTATTTCCGTAACTTTCGCGAAAAAAGTTGATATACATTCCGTTTCATACTAACGGAATTATAAAGAACCAGTCAGACCAAGACGGGTATTTTGCGAACTAAGTGGATGTCATATAATTATATTGTACTACTTGACTTATACCCAAAAATTCAAGTAGGAAATAATTTCTGAACACAATTAAAGTCAAGTGGATTCGGATTTTCGACAAAGAAAAAATAATACGTGTTTTGTTCAGTTTGTCACATTTTAGCTCTAATGTCAAGTATGCAATATAGTTTCTTAATTACCGTTCCGGGAAGCCATACCGGGCTGTCCTCACACTTAGACCGGGAATGGAGGACTCTAAGAAACACAATTATTCCATTTCAAGAGGATGAGATAATCAAAGCAGACGAGTTTTGGCGTCATATTTCAAAAATAAGAAAAGGCGATTCGTCTCAAATGTTTCCTTTACTGGCCCAATTTGCACAAAATTTATTAACATTGCCACACAGTAGCGCAAATGTCGAGCGTCTATTTTTTGCGATCAGTTTAATGGAAACCAACGTTAGAAATAGACTTTCCACAGAAAGGCTAACAGGCTTACTTTTTTCGAAATGTGGCTTTAAAAAAATCCGCGAGCCTTCGCGCGAACATATTCAACATTTTAATAAACATATGTATAAATTTAATTTGCGTGAAAATGATAATGAAAATTAATAATTTAAATAAATTTTATAACGAACCACTCGATTTATTCAGTTTTACTTACATTTTACCTCTTCGTTTCACTCAGAAAAAAAGTACGTAGATCTACGAACTTTTCATACGCAAATTTTACTAATTCTACGTAATTTTCTAATATGGCCTACGTCTTTTTCAAAATCCGAGTTGGCAACGCTGACCGGTATTCCAAGCCTTACTCAGAAGGGGGAAATGAAAAAAATGTTCGATTTTTACTCAGGGTATGGCAAGTTAAATTGTTGTTTCTGAGAGTTTTCTATGTGAAGAATTCAAAAATTACAAAAAAAAGTGTATTCACAAATCAACATTCTAAAAATTGAAGATAATGTTGAGATAATGAATGAAAGGTTAAATCCATCCATTTCGAGTTTCACCTAACCAAAAATTGATATTTTAAAATTTAACACAATCTCTATTTAACAGCCTCCTAGAGCTATAGGCAGTTAGTTATCTTCAATTTTCAGAATGTATTCGGAAATAAACTTTTTTAAATGTTACTTTTAAATCAGTGATAGGGCGTCCGGCGTAAACTGTTTACAGTGTTTACAAGAACAGTTTACACATAACATATTTTTTGTAAGTAAATATGTAAACAACGTAAGTAAATAGGTTAAAATTTTAGTAGCCTAGAGCTATAGGGAGTTATTTTCAATTTTCTGAAATGTATTTTGAGTTACACTTTTTAATTCAAATGCAGTGATTACCAATTTTATATTTTGCCCCTGTAAGTCTGTAAAGTTCTTCTGATCCGTCAAGCTACTATTAGTACTATTATCTTGTGACAACTTAGTTGGTTCAAAAATTTCAGTTTCTGCTGGTGACACTGAACTGGTCTCATTCACTTCAGCTTCCTCCGCTTTAATTTTAAAATTATAAAAACTTTCATACACTGGTTCATTCACTTCATCCGTCTCCACTTTAGTTTCAAATGTACAATTAATTTCGTGGGCCGATTCATTCACTTCAACTTTTTCCACTTTATTTTTAAATGTATGAAAATTTTCATGGCTCGATTTGTCCATTTTAGATACGAGATTTCTGTTTTATTAGTTATCTTAATTATGTACCTATTATTATTGTTATATTATTAGCACGGCGGTATTTATTAGTTATTACGGTTATTACTTATTACCCAACACAAAGCGTGTTAAAGGTTCCGATACCTTAGCACCCCAGCAATTATTTTTTGAAATTTTATCTTCACATATCGTTAGTTCGTCGTTTGTTCTTTATTGTTCGTCATTTATTATTGTTTGTCCGTATATTATTTATTTATAAAAAATTACATAAAAATGCAAACTCAGACTAGCTCCCCACATACTAATTATGGTTTTTTTTTTATTTCTACTGGCCTTTTACTATGAATAAACGTTTGTTCTATCATCAAAGTGACTTCTTTCGGCTTTAATTAACAATTTTTTACATTTTTTAATTAGTACAATTGTCATGGCATAGTAGTAGCATTGCGCATGCGCCAATTTTACTTTTAAGCGTTCTTTTCAAAATAAAAGAAAAATGACAGAATCTAAGAAAGTTATACAATGTATTCTTTATCTGCTCTAAAACTTAGATGCTTTCCCTACGATAATAGTATATTATTCAACAAGCTGGTAATGATAGCTATTACTCAAGAAGACGAAATTGCGACACCAGCCGAGTGTCGTAATGCATCTGTGATCTGAGTGAGTAATAGCCATTGCAAGCGAGTAGAATACGATACTTTTTTCTACGACTTTTTTTTTGATTTAAATAAAATTGAATATTTTTAAATCAAAAGAATATAATTTTTAATCTATCTCTAATTTCATTAAATGTTTATATATGTTCAAACCATTGAGGAGAGAATCGACTAGAGAGAATGCTGTGTATTACAAATACATTAAGAAATTGAAGCAAAAAAATTGACTGACGGGATTACTTTAATGACGGTCAAACCATTAATTTAATGGTTTGTCTAATATTTATAAACAAGTCTCCGTGGTTACAAGTTGGACTTACTAAAATGGAGTCATTCTTCAAAAATTAATGCCTGTGGTATCTCTAGGAAACATGTTAATATGTTCGATTCAAAGCTCTGTGGTTCAAACGATGAAAACAAAACACAAGCTACTTTGTTTACTCTTAGACGTTACTACGCAACATATTTGAAATTAAAAATTGATATGGTCTATTTCAGTTAAATTTAACCATGCTTCGTAACTTTGAATTTAAATAATTTCCGTTTTCTTGGCTTTATCTCTTTTATTATTGCATTTATGTAAATTTTAAATTTACAGTTTATTTTTAGAAAAGAATAGAAGATCGATTTGTGTCGAATATAAGAATTATTTAATTTTTTAACGAAAACTCATGATCAATCTTATCTGAAAAGAGGTATACGTATATTATACACAAAACAAAAGCCAGCTCATTGAATAATGGTTAATACCGTTAATACGGTGATTTCATTGGTCAAAAAGGTAGTGAGTAATGAAAATTCCTCCACACCTTTGAATAATGCCTAACTTTCTCAACAATTAACGGATATGTAATGAGTGTGTTCTTCAACAGGAGTAGAAAACTAAAGTTTTTTTAATTATCAAAAATTATTATGGCTGATTAAAGGGATAATGATAAGCTATAATAAAGAGAATTAATTTAATCCGTTCAATTTATTTTAATTGAAAGTATAATGTATTTGATAGATTTGAGCGTTACTTTATGGTATTCCATTTTAAAATAAAAAGACAATTTTTACTTTACTAATACCACTATTTAAAGTTTCACAGACATTTATAAACTGTAAATAAAGTGGTTTTAGTAACACCACTGGCATTACGCTACTTAATTTAGAAGAATATTCTAGAAAAAAAAATTAATGGGGAATTTAACTAATTTTGGGAAATTATTTTAAAACACACATATTTATATATTATGCATGTATACGTTTTTAATTTTTAAAAATAATGCCGAAAATTGTTAGAAAAAATTATTTTAGTATTTGTTCTCAAAATTTGCGCGAAAACGTTTACTAGCTGTCAGTTACGTCACATTCTCTAGATAGCAACAAGTGTCCTGTAACTAAGAAAAAAAATGTTTATTTTTTCTGTAACTAGGAAGAGAAATTGTTGATTTTTTAAAAAATTAATGGTCCGGGGGCCAAGGGGTGTTTTCATCATTGATTACCACTCCTCTGTAACTTCGTGTGCGGCTTCATTTTGACGAGTCTTCCAAGTTTTTTATCTACGAAAATTCTTATAAGTGCGGCGTTTACTAAATACGCAGTTGCGAAAGACGTTAATTCAACGATGTTATAAACAGTTATTACCAACGTTTTACTTTTAAGTTTACATAAAAGATAATGAAGCAACCTAAGCGAAAATATATTTGTCCGAAAAAAATGATGCGCCGTTCGTCGTGTCCGCCGTCCTCAACTTAGCCAAATTACAGACGGCTGACACGGCTAACGTCGCACCATACTTTAAATAGTTATTTTTTCTCACACTAGAGGGCATTGGAGTATAGATTTAGCGCAACTAAACAGAGTGGCCAATATAAAAAACTTCATTACTGCAAAAAAATAATTGATTTTTTTTATTATTTTTTTAAAACATACGCTGTTACAAATGTTTTTAATAGTATATTTGGAATTCAAAAACGATTTTCGATCGATTAACTGCCCGGAAGTTAATAATGCAATAAATTTTAAAAAATGTTGGCTAATCACACATTTTTACATATAATCATACTTCTATCATATCTATCATATAAGGTAAAAGACCCGGTAATTGACCCTGGCCCAGTTTCTGAACTTTTCAACTTTGTTATAAATTAATAAAAAAACTATATTTTAAATAAGAAAAAAAATAAATTCTTAATTTAAAGTAATCTATTCTGTGTCTAATGAACAGCAATTTAAAAAGTTTAGAATATATTAACTAAATAAAAAAAAAATTTTAAGTTTAAAATGTGTGTAAAAACTATTTTTTTGGTAGTTTCCTAACAGTTTATGTTACAAAGTACTCATTTTGATCTGTGCAATATTCATCATGTAAGTATGAAAACTTAATTAAAAATATATGAGCAGGTTAATATTTGTTTAAAATTTATTTTAAAATATTTATAAAATACCTTTTATTTATAAAATGATTTTTATTATTGAAATATGAGGGTCAATTACTAGGCTCACTTCTAAAGTGGTATGGCCCAATTAAATTCTAACCAGTTTTTGTTAGTTATTTTGTTATTTATAGTTATCTTCGATTAGTTTTTGTTATTTTTCATAACGTATATAACATTAAACATTCATTTTTATCAATAAAAAATTATTTATAAATTAAATTTTAAAAAACTGTATTTTTAAATTTAAGAATCAGAAACTAGGCCACTGTCAGGGTCAAAAACTGTCACATGAGAAATTTTGAAGGTCAGAAACTGGGCCCTTTTTGCCAATTTTTAAAACATTAATTTAAATTATTAATTCAATTCAAATAATTATTTTACTTGTATGACTTTATTTTGAAAGCCATAAACTAGTTGATAAAATTATTAATTGTCTCTTAAGTTTAAACTTATATTTATTACTGTCGTTTAACCTCAGCCGTCACTCTTAAAAGGTCAGAAACTAGGCCCGTTACCTTATACTATCATAATCACACACTTTGACATATCTAGTTTTCAGTATTTTGTATTTTGAATCCTTGTTGAAATATAAAAAATTTTCTGTTCCGCCCTTTTATTACTACAATTTTTGTTATTTTATTTTTGATTTAATATTAAGTTTCGGTTGTATAACATAATTATTTTAATAAATATTTTATTATCATTGCATAATATTTTATTTGTATAAAAAAATACACAGTTTCACTAATTAAAAATTGTATCTTAATAATTTATGTTTAATTATTCACTCTCTTTCCCTGTTTCATATGGCGTATCAAACAACCAATAAATGGGATCTGTCAAATGTCGATAGGACATCTAATGTTGAAAAGTCAAATTATTATTAAAATGCATTTGTTAAAATGTCAAATGAGCTGAATATTGTAAATCTGCATGTATTTACATACAACTAATTTGATTTTTCCATTCATTTACAGTTCTCCAATTATTTCATGATGTTTACCATTTAAATTTATTTGTCTGATTATATGTATACACAAAAGAAAAAAAAAGAATAGTAATTATTTTTTATTCAAAAACCCGATTATTTGGAAAAGTATACTACGAATACTGTGGTTACTGGCGACACAAAGAATACGCGAGCGTTCCTGGTTTTTTTAAATTAGAACCTGTATCAAGTAAAAATTTTTGTATACGTTTAACTGTCGATAGAAATATGTATTATACAAATTATATGTGGATTACTAGATTTTTTATTACTAATTAAACGTACACGTATACTTTTACTTGATACTAGTTCTCGTTTTACCACCAGAGGCGCGAGTGAGAATCTTTGCATCGTCAATTGTCGTTATTGTACCGATTACAAAGGAAAAATTGGTCGTATCTTGCGATTTAATTTATACTATACTGATATACTAAGTCTACACACTATGTATAATATATTAATTTGTCTATGTTAACATGTACGTTGTCTAACATATTTTTAATGAGTTTTTACCACTGTGAATCCTTTCATGTCTCCTTTAAACTTTCTTTTCAATCAGATGTTTTAGTACATATTTTACATTCATGTTTTTGCAATTGCATGGAACTTTTCATGTCTTCTTATATTATCTAAATACCTAAATGTTTTAAAACATATTTTTATGGTATTTCAACATTGTGAGTTTTTTCATGTTTTCTTAAGCAACTTAAAACACTAAATTTTTTTTAGTACATACAATGCATTCATATAGTTTTTCATATGGATTCATATGGTTTTTCACCACTGTGTATTCTTTCATGTCTTTTGAAGCTACTTATATCACTAAATCTTTTTGTACATATGTTACATTTGTATGGTTTTTCACCACTGTGAATTCGTTCATGTTTTTGTAAATCTCTTGACTGACTAAATATTTTAGTACATATGTTACATTCGTATGGTTTTTCACCACTGTGAAGTCTTTCATGTACTTTTAAGTGACTTGAAGTAGTAAATGTTTTAGAACACACATTACACTCATATGGTTTTTCACCACTGTGGATTCGTTCATGTGTCGTTAAAATACTTGACTGATTAAATGTTTTAGAACAAACATTACACTGGTGTGGTTTTTCACCACTGTGCATTCTTTCATGTTTTTTTAAACTACTTGACTGACTAAATGTTTTAGTACATATGTTACATTCGTATGGTTTTTCACCACTGTGCATTCTTTCATGTTTTTTTAAACTACTTGACTGACTAAATGTTTTAGTACATATGTTACATTCGTATGGTTTTTCACCACTGTGTATTCTTTCGTGTGCTTTTAAATTACTTAAATCACTAAATATTTTCGAACATATGTGTATTCTTTCATGTCTTTTGAAACTACTTATATCACTAAATATTTTAGTACATATGTTACATTTGTATGGGTTTTCACCACTGTGTATTCTTTCATGTCTTTTTAAGTCACTTGAAGTAGCAAATGTTTTAGAACATATGGTGCATTTGTATGGTTTTTCACCACTGTGAATTTTTTTGTTTTTTTAAATTACCTAAAGTAGTAAATGTTTTAGAACATATGGTGCATTTGTATGGTTTTTCACCACTGTGAATTCTTTTATGTCTTTCTAAATTACCTAAAGTAGTAAATGTTTTAGTACATATGTTACATTCATACGGTTTTTCATCACACTGAAATCTTTGATGTCTATTTAAATTTCTTAACTGATTAAATGTTTTAGAACATATATTACATTCGTAAGGTTTTTCATCACTGTGGATTCTTTCATGTTTTTTTCAAATAATCTGAAGTAGCAAATGTTTTAGTACATGTGTTAAATTCAAATGGTTTTTCACCACTGTGAAGTCTTTCATGTACGTTGCATCCACATGGTTTTTCAATCCTATATGAATTCTTTCATGTGTTTTTAAGCCATCTAATGTTTTAGTACACATTTTACATTCATGTGTTTTTCACTTGTGTGGAATTTTTCATGTCTTTTTATATTACCTAAACGACTAAATGTTTTAAAACATATTTTTATGGTATATCAACATTGTGAGATTGTTTTAATGTTTTCTTAAATAACTTATAACATTAAATCTTTTAGTACAAGCACATCATTTATATGGTTTTCTATCACTATGAATTCTTCCATGTGTTTTTAAACCACCTGACTGACTAAATTTTTTCGAACATATGTTACATTCGTATGGTTTTTCACCAGTATGAGTTCTTTCGTGTTGTTTTAAATGACTTGACTTAGTAAATGTTTTAATACATACGTTACATTTATATGGTTTTTCACCACTGTGATTTCTTTCATGTATTTTTAAATCACTTAATCGATTAAATGTTTTCGAACATATGTTACACTTGTATGGTTTTTCACTACTGTGAATTCTTTCATGTGTCTTTAAATGACTTGATCTAATAAATCTTTTAGTACATATGTTACATTTATATGGTTTTTCACCACTGTGTATTTTTTCATGTGTTTTTAAACTACTTGATTGATTAAATGTTTTCGAACATATGTTACATTCGTATGGTTTTTCACCACTATGACATCTTTCATGTGTCCTTAAATTACCTGAAGCAGTAAATGCTTTACAACATACATTACACTGATATGGTTTTTCACCACGGTGTATTTTTTCATGTGTTTTTAAATTACTTAATACAGTAAATGTTTTCGAACATATGTTACACTCATACGGTTTTTCACCACTGTGAATTCTATAATGTCTTTTTAGTTCACCTGAAGTAGTAAATGTTTTAGAACAAACATTACATTTGTATGGTTTTTCACCACTGTGACTTCTTCCATGTGTTTTTAAACCGCCTGACTGACTAAATTTTTTCGAACATATGTTACATTCGTATGGTTTTTCACCAGTATGAGTTCTTTCGTGTTGTTTTAAATGACTTGACTTAGTAAATGTTTTAATACATATGTTACATTTATATGGTTTTTCACCACTGTGTATTTTTTCATGTATTTTTAAACTACTTGATTGATTAAATGTTTTCGAACATATGTTACATTCGTGAGGTTTTTCACCACTATGACATCTTTCATGTGTCCTTAAATTACCTGAAGCAGTAAATGCTTTACAACATACATTACACTGATATGGTTTTTCACCACGGTGTATTTTTTCATGTGTTTTTAAATTACCTAATACAGTAAATGTTTTCAAACATATGTTACACTTATACGGTTTTTCACCACTGTGAATTCTATAATGTCTTTTTAGTTCACTTGAAGTAGTAAATGTTTTAGAACAAACATTACATTTGTAGGGTTTTTCACTACTGTGACCTCTTTTATGTTTCCTTAAATCACTTGAAGCAGTAAATGTTTTAGTACATATATTACACTGATATGGTTTTTCACCACTGTGAATTCTTTTATGAATTTTTAAAGTACCTAAAGTAGTAAATGTTTTAGCACATATGTTACATTCGTATGGCTTTTCACCACTGTGAATTCTTTCATGTATCTTTAAGTAATCTGAACGGCTTAATGTTTTATTACATGTATCACACTGAAATATTTTTTTTCCTTCACGTTCAATTTTATGTTCTGTTAAATCTGTTGAATGATCTTCATCTATTTCATCTTCTTCAATTTTGATTTCCGTATGTAAACTGTTTAAGTCTGCCGATGGTTCGCTCCATTCCTAAAATGTAACAAAGTATTTTGATTAAAACATTCACATAAAAGGGGAATGAAAAAAATTTTGTTCAGTGTATGGCGAGTATTAAAATAGCGGCTACTTCTAAAAAAAAGTGTAACTACAAAGAAACATTCTAAAAATTGAAGATAATCGTTGAAATCCCAGGTCGGTAAAATTTTTTGCAAAGAGTTAAATCCACCTATTTCGAGTTTTCCGTTGCCAAAAATCGATATTTTTGAATTTAAATCAGTATTTTTTTTTAGTAGTCTAGAGCTAAAGGGAGTTATTTTCAATTTTCAAAATGTATTTGGAGTTACACTTTTTAATTCAAATGCAGTGATTACCAATTTTATATTTTGCCCCTGTAAATCTGTCCCGATCTTTTGATCCGTCAAGCTAATATTATCTTGTGACAACTTAGTTGGTTCGAAAATTTCAGTTTCTGCTGGTGACACTGAACTGGTCTCATTCACTTCATCTTCCTCCGCTTTAATTTCAAAACTATAAAAACTTTGATGCACTGGTTCATTCACTTCATCCGTCTCCATTTTAGTTTCCAATGTACAATTAACTTCGTGGGCCGGTTCATTCACTTCAACTTTTTCCACTTTAATTTTAAATGTATGAAAATTTTCATCAATCGATTTGTCCATTTTGGATACGAAATTTCTGTTTTATTAATTATCTTAATTATGTACCTATTATCATTATATTATTACCTAACACAAAGCTCAAAGGGCCCAAAGCGTGTTAAACGTGTTAAACTAGTAAGTAATAACGGTAATAACCATAGAGTAATACAGACAACATATCTATGCCTACACTACTGGAACCAGTGTAAAGCGGGTTCTACACGATGCTACGAACGTTCCTTCCAACATTCGATCGAACGTTTGAGGCAATTAAGTTCGATAGTTGGTGCGACGAATGTATCTGCTACACGGTGAGTCGAATGTTTGATCCAATACGAATGATGAAGTGTTGGTACTCAGTCGACAACGCTGTTATCTGTCTGATGTTATCTCTAATGTTATACACTGATGTTGTCTCTCTTGTATAATGTGTTGGGACAAACGTGACGAAGATGTTATCTGTCTGATGTTATCTCTAATGTTATACACTGATGTTGTCTCTCTTCACACGAACGAGTCGTGCGCAACCAACGAACACAACCAACATTGACCTTCAAACGTTCGAAGCATCCCTTTGACTCGGTGCAAGAATACCGACATCGAACGGGACACGACCAAATGCGAATGTTTGACGCTCGACATTGGACACTCGTAGGTTCGAACAACGGCTACACGATGCTATGAACCATCCAACGTCGAATGTTGGAAGGTGTTCGTAGCATCGTGTAGCAGCGGCATAACATGTAAGAGATAGACAATATGTTGTATACACCACAGAACAAATAGAACGAATATAACTATCTCTTTTCTGCAATCACTTATGTGCTTTTATGTGCATCTTAGGCTGCTTAGTGTCATTTGCTCAGTACCCGCAAGGTATGGACACTAGGCTTGCGCATTTTAGTTCACTTGTAAGAGCGCTCAGTTTAGTTCATAGTTCTTTAATGAACTAGTTCGTTCTTTTAGTTCGTTAGTTCACAGTTCTGAATCAACAGTAATGAATATGAACTGCATTAATTTAGTTCTTTAGTTAGTTCCTTTTTCTGACGTTTTTATCTTAAAGATTTAAGATTTTTTTAAACTAGTAATCTTTTATTTTTGACAATTTTCCCATATCGGGAGCGAAGAATTTCGATATGAGGAAATGTCTAATAATAACAAATTTACCTGATTTTACAATGCTCATTTGTGTCTTTATTTTTTTATAATAGGTGTTTTTTTAAAAAAAAAAAAAGCCAAAAAGCAATATGTGACAATTTTTACAAAATTATTTAAAATGTTCATTTGTATGTCTTTATTTTTGTGCGCTCTGCAACGGTAAACACTACCTTGATTTAATAGTACTTTTTACAATTACTTCGCGAACTAATGAACTTACTGAACTGAACAAACAAAGTAACTAACTGAACTACTGAACTACCAAAATAATTTAGTTCACTAGATCCTCATAGAACATAATTATATGATAAGTGATAAGCATTGATAGCTACCACGATAGCAACATACCTACGATACTTACCATAGATATAATACAAGTCAGTGTCTCTAGTGATCCAAAAATTGAACTAACGAACGAAGAGTGGAATTGATGATGAACTAGTTCGTTCAGATCACTTGTAAGAACGCTCTTTTGAACTAGTTCGTTCACGAACTACACAAGCCTAATGGACACTCAATAGTTTATCGGACAAATTATTCGTCGGTGTGGATCAAACAGTAGCCAACATAATAATAAAATATCCACTAAAATAATATAGGACTTTCATTCAGTAATACCAGTAAAATAAGTTTTTACGGTTTAATTTTGGTGATTTTGGTGTTATTGGTATCGCTTTGATCCACTCCACACCGTTTGAATAAGGAGTGGAGGGGAGTATCTAGTGTCCATACCCTGAGTACCCGTCGCTGAGTGTAAGTCAGTCAAACAACAATGCCTTTGGTTGTTGTTAGCATTGTAGAACCCGCACAAGTATCACACATATGTATGCGAACCAGGATCATGTGCACCACCGGTCACTCACACTAACAGAGTTTACCGCACAAATACAAAGTAAACACCGTGCACGTATACACCATATTTTCTATCTCAAGTGGTTACACTGATTCCAGTAGTATAGAGATAGATATTTTTTCTCTAGTGCTCTATGGTATACACACACTGGGTTTACATTGTATTAGTGCGATTTTCTGTATTTGTGTGAGTAACGCAGATAGTAGGGGCTCAGTTATTGCATACATAGCTAGCATAGCTATGACAGCATACGCATGTACTAGGGGATGTAACCATACCAACAACAATCAAGTCCATTATCGTGTGGTGGATCTTCTATCATCGACTGCTACTGACAAACTGACAACTACTAAGAAACCTAATGAGCATAGAAGTACACACTCGTGATTTCAGAAAAGAGATAGTTGCGGGGTCTCTGTCCTCTGTGGTAATAACCATAATAACCTTTATGATACTTAACCATGTCCCTGCCACTCTGCATATAGTCCATTATAAAAAAATGGACCGTTTTCTGAAGTCGTTGTAACTAATATACCAGATGGCGTTGATTTACTAGGGGATAAAATTAGAGTTGAGACATGAGGTTTAATAGTTCGCTATTTTTCGTTTAAAATAAATTGGAAATATTTTAAATATTTAAAAAAATACTTCAACTCAACCTAGAAAGATTAATTAAATTAAAAAATTTTAATTCTTCTTTAACACATAACTTGGTGACGATAATTTTGTATTCAATCATATGATAATTAATTTTGACATCTATTTGATAAAAAATGCTCACATGTCCCAATTCTATTTAGTATACCCCCTATACCATTAGCGCCATGTAGCAAACGTAGCAAACTGTGACATTCAATGGTCCGTCCTTGAAAACAAGTGGCAGAGACATGTACTTAACTCAATGGCTGCCAAATAATTTTTGTTTGAAAAAGACAGGTTTAAAAACATTGATAAAGAGAGAAAATTGTTTACATATTATCTGTGTACTTCTGGAAATATTTTATTTTTATTCTAAGATTTTTGTTTCCTTCATAAAATATAAACATTGTTACGTATGTTTTGTAAAGTCGGTATTAAACTAATATTTGGAACATGTAATAATTTTTTTAAAATTATTTCAGATGTCATTATGATATTCATTTTAAGTAAAATACATTCTACAAAAACTTAAGTAAAGAGAATGAAGAAACCATTATCTACCATTCTTATAATTTGACATTCCCACTTTGTGTGTATCGCACAATATCTTACGTATTTTTAATTTTATAAATTATAATAATATAATACTGACTTTATAAGAAGCGTACGTGCATGAATGCCGATCAACCCTACTGCAATGTGGCCAGTGTGTTTTTATAGTTGACATAATTTATTGATTTCTTATAATATGTAATACATACATATTTAGTCAAACCTTCGAAAATTTTTTTGCTAACAATAATAAACAGTTTTTTCCATGTTCTTATAAAGTACACTGTAAATTCAATTATGTTAAAACATTCAATAAAAATTATTAGAAGCAAATTTTATATATTTCTGTAAATATTTATATATAAAATTATCCACAGTATTATTTTTTTATTATTATTTCATTTTAAAGCAAGTTGGACAACTAGAGAAGTATCAATTTAACTTTAATTTAACATTTTTTGGGAAAAATTTTTATTAGAAAATAACCCAGTGTGGATTTTTAGTGTCCTTGTAATTTATTTTTATTATAGAATTGAGAAACAATATTTTTCAATTTAAAACATTCCAGTGCAGCTTAAAAATGTCAAAATGATTAATGACCTTAAAAATATAGTCTTATCTTTTGTTGCAAGATATATTTCCCTCTTTGTTTCCTTTGGCATGTTAACATGCCAATGGCACTGAATCGGTTAATTGTGACACGAACGGATCGTTTGAATTAAATTTGGTAATTATCGGGTTATGACAGACAATAGGCACCAAGCTTTTAGGATTTCTATAATGATAGACTTTAAATTTAGTAATTTATACATTTATACTATTCGATTATTAAATGTTATATGATTCGGTATCTTCGATATTAATGAATATGTAATCAAATCAAACTATATTAGTGACAAGGTTTATATACCGTGTGAGTTTTTCGAGAGTTGCCATTCGATTTATTCCTAAAATATGCATCTAATCGAAAAAAAGTTTATACAAAAAATAATCAAAATAGAGGGGGCCATTAATGAAAAATTGTTCCAGACTTCTAGGACCTATGTTTTTTTTGGAATAGAAAAAAATTTTTTTTTTCAAATGGAAACATAAATGTTGAGATGTTTTTTAAAAATTAGTGTATTACTTCAAATTACCAATTATGCTAAAATTTTCATTATTTTATTTCATATTTATGAGAAATTGCATTTTTAAGTTTTAATTTTCAAAACACGTGGTCAAGTTTGTTTAAACGAACGCAAAAAATACGGTTCACTTTAAATTTAGATTAAAAAAAAAATACAACATAAGTTATAATGGTATGTTCGCATTAATCTCTTACCATAAAACAAAATTAATTAATTAAATACATTAATTATCAAAATAATTTGTAGTTTTTCCTCAAATATTTAACTCAGTATTCAATTAAAAGTCATTAAATTATAGCCGTAGTTTTAATTTTTAATATTTAATATTACACCACACTAAAGAAGTCAAAATCTAGTAGGTTTAAAACAGGTGTTATGTACTTACTAAACTTTTTAAAACGTAGTAATAAACCTAATAAATTTGGAACCTGTATTTATAGTTTCTTATGGAAATGCATAGATGGCAGCATAGATATGGTTTAATGTTAATACGAGTAACTATAATAAATATTCTCAGTCAGGGATGGAAAAAAAAACAGTTTTTTTTTTTTTAAATTTATAAACAGGGTGTCCACATTCTGGAAAGTCAGGGAAGCTGTTAGGTGTCAGGGAAAATCAGGGATTTCACGAAATGTTCTGGAAAGTCAGGGAAAATAGGTGGTAATATATTTCCCAATGATTGTAAATAAAGAAAAATGTTTATGTTCACAATTATGTTCACGGAAATATATCACGTAAATTATAATAAAGACTCATGGATATTTTTATTTTCTTTAAATTAATTCAATAAGTAACATAAAATTGTATTTTAATTTTTAATTGTTTATTTGAATGTGAAAACACTAGCCTTCATTTTTGTGACGTCATTTTTTTTACGTCAACTTCAACGCCCTCTGTATTAGTAAAAATATTATAATTAAAGGGGAAAATTTTTTTTTTTATAAAATATAGATCCTATATTGCCATATGTAAAAAAAATTCCCTAAAAATAAATTTTTCACTTAAAAAAATTATTTAAAATGAGTCTTTTTTTTAACTTTACTCGTTAATTAATAGTACCTTAAATAAATTTGCAATTTGTTTTTGATAGTGTCAACTACCGCATTTTGTTGAAATAGTTTTTTATGTAGTTAATTTAGCTTGACCCAATCTCTTAATTTCAGTCTTACACATATCTATTCGATAAAATAAAAAATTATGTATATATTAAAATTTAAATGTATGTAAAAATCGTGTGTTTGGACATTTATATTTCTAACCATTAATGGGAAATAAAGTAATGGTCAGGGAAAATCGAATCTAAGGTCATGGAAAGTCAGGGAAAAGTCAGGGATTTTTTTTATGATGGGCTGTGGACACCCTGATAAAACAAACAGTTCAAAATGTTTTAAACAAGTGTTCCTATGTTTAAAATCATGTTTTTATTAGTTTAATTTAAACATATGTTTTAAACAGGTTTAATTCTTTTAATTGAACCATATGGAAAAAACTTTTTGTCTCGAAATATCTGACTTTTTACGGTCAGACATTGGCATAAGATAATGTACTATTAATTTATAATAGGTGGCATTAAATCGAAACATTTAAATATTTTCTTTGTTGTAAAATTTATAAAATCGTTTGTTGTTTATGCGTATTGAATACTGTGTACATACAACAAAGACGTTGCCGAGAAATTTTGGACATGCAGTGGAACTAACAATGATCTTAACCATCAGTAACAATCGAAGTACATCGGCTCACGACTTCCGAAAGAATGCTCAGCTAAGCATTGAGTTGACCTAGTTTGGCCTACTAGTGTCCACAGATTTTTATATGTATGCTTAATCTATTGATCTGTGTCTGTGACTTCCGTAATAAGAGTTAGGGCACCGGCCATTTATAGGGATAATAATGGCGTAGTAGTGGTAGACCTCTTGGTAGAGTGACTTAGGGAAAACGGTCATCCGCAGTAATGCTATATTTGACATTTCAACATACGTACAACATAATTACATGTGTATTTCAAACGGTTTAACGGTTTATTATTATTGTATTACATTATATCATTAATTTTAATTTATTAGCATTTTAAATACAAATACAAAAACGGCAATTAACGTAAAAGCCCCTATACCGGAACGCGATCGTATGTCCGAACAGTTTTGACATTTATATATTAATGAAGTTATTTCTAAAAGAAACCTGTGATAACAAACATTATTATTAATAGAATGATTATTTTTCAATTTAAAATCACCTCGCATTTAATGTTTCCTTACTTAATTAAAGAAATACGTATACATATTAAACAATTTTTGTGGAATACGTCTAAATTTATTTCGATCGACGGTCATTATTAGAAACACATGAGTTATAAATTTTAACATTTCCCAATTAAATTTTCAAGTTAGCATAATAAAAATATACAAATAACTTTTATTAATCCAGTTAAGAGATTATAACAGCTAAATCACCTTTTAATATTGTTTAAATATTATTTATATGTGTATTACTACTCAATACAAATATAACCTCATGTGTGTAACGTATATAATGTACGTAAAATAACTAAATATTTCTATTATAAATAGTTTTAATTTCTTTTTGGGTCTAAAATATTTACTTACTGCTTTAAAATCGTAAAATTTTTAATATTCTTTTTATTTCGGAGCGTATAATTTTGACATATTAGTTTTAATAATTTTATTGAACTAAAATAAATTCCACTGTTGCTTTTTACAAGATCACTAGATGGCGAAACCTTACTTGTAGAAAATACAGTATTTTCTCTTATATTTACGTCTACGACATAAACTATTCTATGTTTCCTATTTTGACGTCTAGATGTCACTCTATGTGTCATATTACACGTGTGTTTGCTTATAGATTCCGAACTTCTGGTGTTCATAAGTTCCGATATGTGTACTTACAGTTTGTAAAAGAAAAACGTTAATAAATAAAAATTTTTGGGTTGTATTTTTTTAAAAACATATTCATTGGATTAAAAAGACTTTCTTTCATGCTTATTAAGAAAAAAGAATGGATGTTTAATTTATTTGTCAATTTTTATAAGCCAGTTTAATTACACACCTAAAAATTGTATTCCGGTATAGGGGCTTTTACGTTACATAGAAATATAAAACTGATAATAAATAAAGAGTTTATGTTATAATTGTAATTCTAGGGATTGTTCAAATATAAACACATACGGTGTGACAACCTAAGGCAGGGTATGGACACCCAACAGTTTTCCGGACAAATTATTCGTCGGTGTGAACCAGACAGTAGCCAACACAATAATAAAATATTCACTGAAAATAATATAGGACTTTCATTCAGTAATACCACTAAAATAAATTTTTACGGATTAATTTGTGATTTTTGTTTTATTTTTGTGGTATCGTTCTGGTCCACATCGTCTGAATAAGAAGTGGAGGGGAGCACCGAGTGTCCATACCCTGACCTAATGATATTCCTACAATCACCCTATCAAAACACACTCTACCTTCACCTTTTATTTTTGAACGCAGCCCTGTTTTATACATAGTTAATACTAAATGTAGAACGAATTCTTGGCATTTTTGAAATTCCAATCATTTTTAAGTGAGAGATGCTAGCAACGACACACTGTACTGCCTACGTTTATCGTTTATGCATTAAATAGTATCGATCATCATCAACACATACGTCTTTGGTCAAACCAACAATATTATACTTTAACTTTTCTGATATTTTGTTTACATTCGTTTAAAACAACGAACGCATTTCAATTTAGTTATTGCTTCCGAGACTACTAAAGTAGCGGAAACATTGTGATCACTTTTGAAAAATAAAAGATTTTTTCCCTCCAAAATAAAATTTTTTACGTACATTTTACGTTTTAGAGCTTCCAAGTGGCATAACTTCTGAACTATTCGATTGTTTTTAATGAAATTTTCAGAAATTATGCAGTTTAGTTCCTAGATGGTCCCCTATGAATTTAATCGAAATCCAAGTAACGGTAGCTACGCCTCTACCACATGTCATTCCAAAATTGCACCAAGTGGCATAACTTCTGAACTATTTAATTCTTTTTTATGAAATTGTCAGAAATTATGCGGTCTGGTTCCTAGATGGTCCCCTACAAATTTCACTGCATTCGAAGTAATAGTATCCACGGCGCTACCATGAAATACCATTAAATGTCAATATCTTATTTACTGCTAGTCCCACTTCGCTCAAATTTTTAAAGTATTTTGGGGGTTAGTTTCTAAAATATTTTTGCTATTAGTTTATAATTTAGCCTTTAAGTATTTTGAGTTGCAACAATTTTTTATGAACTTTAAGGCGAAAATATGATTTCACGGTATATATATTTGGTAGAATACTGTTTTAAAGTCTTACGAATACGAGGAAGCTGTGTGCCACACCCCATTGGCAGCGTATTTTTAAATATTTTTAAATAATAAATAGACCATTATTATCTTCAAAATTATATATTATTTAAATTTTAATTATAACTTCTAGGTATTTACAAAATTTTTTAAAAACACATTTTTGTTATAATTTTTTTAAAATTTGTTGATACTGAAAGTAAAATATTAAAAGCGATTGTAAACAAACTAAATTTGTAGTAGAAGAATGGAATGGTCACAACATTTGGTCTCAGGTATATAATATGTTCATTTGTCATGTATGTTGTCTAACATATTTTTAATGGTTTTTCACCACTGTGAATCCCTTCACGTCTCCTTAAACTTTATTTCATCCATATGGTTTTTCACCCCTATGACTTCTTTCATGTTTACTTAAGCCACAACTAATCTTTTAGTACAAATTTTACATTCATGTTTTTTCACTTGTGTGAAATTTTTTATGTCTTCTTATATTACCTAAACGACTAAATGTTTTAAAACATATTTTTATGGTATTTCAATACTGTGAGTTTTTTCATGTTTTCTTAAGTAACTTATAACACTAAATCTTTTATTACATACAATACATTCATACGGTTTTTCACCACTATGAATTCTTTCATGTTTTTTTAAAACACTTAAAGTAATAAATGTTTTCGAACATATGTTACATTCGTATGGTTTTTCACCGCTGTGTATTCTTTCATGTGTTTTTAAATTACCTAAATCACTAAATGTTTTAAAACATATTTTACAATCATATGGTTTTTCACCGCTATGAATTCTTTCATGTGTTTTTAAATGACTTAAACGAGTAAATTTTTTAAAACATATGCTACAAATATACGGTTTTTCACCACTGTGAATTCTTTCGTGTGTTTTTAAATAATCTGAAGTAGTAAATGTTTTAGAACATATTTTACACTCATACGGTTTTTCACCACTATGAATTCTATCATGTCTTTTTAATTCACTTGAAGTAGTAAATGTTTTAGTACATATGTTACATTCAAATGGTTTTTCACCTCTATGATATCTTTCATGTCTTCTTAACTGACTTAATTCACTAAACTTTTTAGTACATATGTTACATTCATACGGTTTTTCGCCACTGTGAATTCTTCTTTTATGTGCATTTAAATTACCTGAATTACTAAATGTTTTAGTACATATGTTACACTCAAATGGTTTTTCACCATTATGAATTCTTTCATGTATCTTTAAGTAATCTGGACGAGTAAATGATTTATTACATGTATCACACTGGAATAGTTTTTTGTCAACACCTACAATTTTATGTTCTGTTAAATCTGTAGAATGATTTTCATCTGTTTCATCTTCGTCAATTTTAATTCCCTTATGGAAATTATCTGAATCTATCGAAGATTCACTCCACTCCTAAAATGTTACAAAATATTCTGTTTAAAACAATTACTAACGTGAGCGGGGAAGGGAATGAAAAAATGATCAATGTTTGCTCAGTGTATGGAGAATAAGACAGCGGTCTTTTTGTTTCCTATGTGAAGAATTGGGAGCATTCGTAACGCAACGGTCCAAAGTGTCTTACTCTTACTTTTAAGAATATTATACTTGTTTTGAAGTGCTTTTGCCTTACTTTGGAGATATTTATATATTCCTGTCTCACTTTCCGTGTTCTTGAGAGAAGGGTGAAGGTATATATACGATGTATACCGAACGCTATTACTGACTATAAACTATGTATACGATGTATACTAGAATCATCGTATCATAGAGATGTACACGATATGATTTTACTCACAGAGTACTAATTTAAATACAAGAGTTATATTGTACTAGATTTTAGATAAAATTTCTTGTTAATACAATAATACGTGAAAGTTTTTAAAAAATGTGTTGTTAATTATTTAGAATTTAGCTTTTCACTTGAATGAATTTTTTTAATGAAAATAAGTTGCGTTTTTAATGACAATAGGAATATTCTTATTGGAACGAGAAAAAATTAAAAAATAAAATAACAGAAAATTCTCATATAATTTTTATTTGTATAAATTGAATTATATAATTCATTTTATTTATTTATACTATTATTATTACTATTATTATTATTATTATTATTATTAATTTTTTTTATTATAATAAGAATTGTACAGAATTTTGATAAGAATTGAATGTAAAATGTTGAACTTTAAAAACTTTCACGTATTATTGTATTAACAAGAAATTTTATCTAAAATCTAGTACAATATTACTCTTGTATTTAAATTAGTACTCTATGAGTAAAATCATATCGTGTACATCTCTATGATACGATGATTCTAGCATACATAGTTCATAGTCAGTAATAGCTCTTCTCTCAAGAACACAGAAAGTGAGACAGGAATATACAAATATCTCCAAAGTAAGGCAAAAGCACTTCAAAACAAGTGTAATATTCTTAAAAGTAAGAGCAAGACACTTTGGCTCGTTGCGTTACGAATGCTCACATTGATATGAATTCTTTATTTAATAGCCTAGAGCTATTGGCGACGCAAAGATTCTCACTCGCGCCTCTGGTGGTTAAATTAGAACTAGCATCAAGTAAAAATATACGTATACGATTAATGGGTGTGTTAAAATCTAGTAATCTGCGCATAATTTGTATAGTACATTTTTCTATCGACAATTAAACGTATACAAAAATTTTTACTTAATACAGCTTTTAATTTAAAAAACCAGGAGCGCTCGCGTAATCTTTGCGTCGCCAAGAGGCAGTTAGTTATTTCCAATACTCAGAATGTATTTTTAAGTTAAGCTAGTGTTTCACCTAACATCTAGATTTTATAAAATTATAATTTTAGTGTAAAATTATATTTTAGGAAGTGTTTCACCAAACATCTAAATTTTATAGGTCGCTTATAGCGACTACAACCGATTAAAAAAACGACTACTTAATAGAATAAAAAATGGCGCCAAATGTCACTTTACAGAAAAAAAAAACTTATTTCTTGTATACTACTATTCATTTATTTAAAAACAAAATAAACAGGCAGTTTTTAAAAAACACATTCATGGTCGTTGTACAATTTAAAATGGTACTAAATTTAAAATTAGAATTTATTTTTTCATCAATAATGTTAGTAATTTTCATCAATAATGTTATGTAGTAAATTTTTTCATCAATAAGCTTTATTAGAAATAGATTTTGATATACATTTGCTACATCTGTCATTTCTGTGCATGAATATTTTTAGTTTTCGCCATTTTGCTTTTTAGGTGGGGGTTCATTTCAATTAACCCTAGAATCATACGTACACGTCAAAACGACGAACGAACTTCTCTACCTGATCCAATACTACAACTTGTCGGTACCTGCCCGCTGTGAGATTTCTGTTATATAATTTATTTGTTGTTATACCACATAAGACGTATTTATTTTGTTTATAGTCATTGTCGTTTTGTTTGTATTGAAATAGTGTCCGTCAAAAGGATATCGATGTATGATTACGCGATGTTTTTTTTTTTAAGATTTTGTACTTCACATATAAAAGTTTTCCTAATTTTTCTAAAATTTATTAAAGATATGCATCTTATAATTAATTTATTTAATGACTATGATAATGTGAAAGATGATTACAGCTGTTTGACTTATAGAGACGACATAATACTGAAGTTTTAATATATTGAATCGAAAACTAAAGAATGCGTTTCAAGTGACTTAATAAAAGATTAACAATTTATTTTGTGGAAAATATTTTAATTTTTATTATTTTTTGAGATCTTATTCGAAAAATTACTAACAAATTTTAGAAAATTTACAAATGTGCCTAATGGGGAAATAACTACATATCTATAGGAATATTTATGACTGAGAAATTTCACATTCTGTAAAGTCACACATGTCCACTGACTCATAATAGTTCATAAATTAATTATTTGAAACACATGTTTTATGATACAATTGATGTATTTATATATTTTTTAATTTTTATAATGAAAATATGCTTTGATAAAAAGATTAAAAAATTAATAAATATTTACATTAAGAAATTTTTCCAAATCCAATTTTTTTTAAATATTTTGTTCGCTTTTGTAGTATTGTTATGTAAAAAAAATGTTTTTTGCAAATAAACTCTAAAACTCTCCGTAAAAAGTCCATCCGTCAAAATGACGTCGATGTATGATTAACGTTTCTCGTAGACCAACGTATGATTCTAGGGTTAAAAATGTAGAAAAATTTCTACTATTAAAATTATAATTTTATAGCATCTAGATTTTATAAAATCTAGATTTTAAATATGTTACACCTACGATTACACTAAAATTTAAGCCACGCCCCCGTAAAATTATAATTTTATAAAATCTAGATGTTAGGTAAAACACTAGCTTTACTTTTAACTGCTACACTTCAAAAACTATAACAATAGCTGTTGTACTTGCTGCACATTAAGTAAAAATCGATATTGCTGGCGTTCGTCAAAAAATTTTATTAGTTTAACGTTAGCTAACGGAGCTTTCACCGTTACAAATCAGAGGACTCTAATTCAAAAAATTAATTTTCGTTAAGTATTTCAAGGTTTTTCACGGTATAAATACTTAAATTTTGAAGAACAGCCACAATTAAATATTATGGAATAAAAACAATCTCTGGTTTGTAACGGTACAAGCTCCGTTAGATAACGTTAGGCAAACAAAATTTTCTGGCGAACGCCAACATTGTTTCACTGTTTACATAATTAAAAATTTATAATTTAAATGTAGTACTTACCAATTTTATATTTTGCTCATGTAAGTTTGTAAGGTTCTTTTGATCTGTCAGGCTATTACTTTCTTGTGACAATTTAACTGGCTCAAAAATTTTAGTTTCTGGTGGTGGCACTAAATTGGTCTCATTCACTTCTGTTTCCTCCGTTTTAATTTCAAAAGTATGAAAATTTTGAGCTGGTTCATTCACTTCATCTTTCTCCTTTTTAATTTCAAAAGTATGAAAATTTTCATAGTGTGGTTCATTTACTTCATCTTTCTCCACTTTAATTTCAACTGTTTGAAAATCTGGATGGGCTTGTTCATTCATTTCATTTTTCTCCACTTTAATTTCAAGTGTACGATCAACTTCATGGGCCGATTCATTCACTTCATCCTTCTCCACTTTAGTTTCAAATGTACAATCAACTTTATGGGCCGGTTCATCCACTTCAACTTTCTCCACTTTAATTTTAAATGTATGAAAATTTTCATGGATCGATTTCTCCATTTTGGATCTGCGGTTTTTGTTTTATTAGATATCTTAATTATGTACCTTATCGTTATATTATTTTTATTACGCTGTTAAACTAATAACCTTTATGATACCTCTGTGACACGAATGAATCGTTCGAGTTAATTACATTTGATAACGTAAGAAATCGAGTTATGACAGACAATTGAGACAGGGACTCAGGCTACTCAGGACTGAGCTTGTAAAATCGTAAATTTCCTATGAGAGACATATGGGGCGTTCGCCAGGAAAATTTGTTAGCCTAACGTTCGCTAACAGAGCTTTCATCGTTACAAGCCAGAGGGCACGCATTCAAAAAATAAGCATGCCCTATTGCCCTAGATATTAAAACAATTTCTACGACGGTCAACTGATTGTTTTTATTCCACATTCCTTTGAATCTGATTTTTCTTCAAAAGTTAAGTATTTATACCGTGAAAAACAATGAAAAAATATTTAACGTGCATTAATTTATTGAATCTGAGCCCTCTGGTTTGTAATGACTATAGAACGGATGAAATAATGCTGGCGTTCCAGACGAAAATTTTGTTAGCTTAACGTTAGCTAACGGAGCTTTCACCGTTACAAACCAGAGGGCACGCATTCAAAAAATTAATATAAATTATATATTAAACAACAATTTCTAACATGGCGACTGATTATTTTTATTCCATAATTTTTAAATGTCGCTGTACTTCAGAAATAAAGTATTTATACCGTGAAAAAATATTTAACGTGCACTAATTTTTGAATTAGAGCCCTCTGGTTTGTAACAGTGAAAGCTCCGTTAGCTAACGTTAGGCTAACAAAATTTTCGTCTGGAACGCCAGCAATTTTTCACAGGACCTGCTTAACGATTTCAGTGTAATACTGCTGGCGTTCCAGACGAAAATTTTGTTAGCCTAACGTTAGCTAGCGGAGCTTTCACCGTTACAAACCAGAGGGCTTTGATTCAAAAAATTAATGCACGTTAATTATTTTTCATGGTTTTTCACGGTATAAATACTTAATTTTTGAAGTACAGCCACATCTAAAAATTATGGAATAAAAATAATCAGTCACCATCTTAGAAATTGTTGTTTTAATATTATAATGTACGTTAATTTTTGAATGCGTGCCCTCTGGTTTGTAACGGTGAAAGCTCCGTTAGCTGACGTTAGGCTAACAAAATTTTCGTCTGGAATGCCAGCACTGTTAGACTGTTTGTATTTATGTATGAGTCTGTTAGAGCAAATAATGTTTCTTTCATGGAAGAAGGAAAGGTATATAATATTGTAAAGGAAGGACCATTTCCCAAAATACTGATCAACATATTATGAATATTAAACGTGCGTATTATGAATGACGTCATTTTGTAAATAAACAGTAACGGTTTTAATGTAATTAAAACATTGCCATTGCTTTTAAAACAATATATTTAGTATATTTTTCTTATAATTGTGATTTCTATATAAAAACATAAACAATTAATTAATCATTTTTAATATCTGTTCTATTTGATTCAATAATTAACTCCTTAAGAATGCTGTTCGACTATTTTATCAGTTAATTTTTTGAATTCTTAATTGTCTACTAAACCATTGTATTTTTTAACGGTGCTTAAAGAATATTATAAATTACTGTAAACTGAAAACAAAAATTGTTCAAATTAATCGACTATTTACAATTTATAACTATTTCTTTAAAAAGATTACGTTTTAGTTTATAATTTTCCATCACTAATAAGAGATATCTTTTTGATAAAAGTAGACACAAACATAAATAAAACTATACATTTATTAAATTATCATTTTATTAATAAATAAATAAATGCCAACAAAATACATAATCTTGAAGTTAAATTTTTATATGCTCATTAATTTTACATATAAGACGCTATTGAAATGAAGGGTCAATCTAACCTATATTTTAATTTTCACATAATATTATTTTTTACAATATTGTTAAAATTTTTGTCGTTATTATCACATATTTTAACTAAAAAAACGAATTTCTTATTTACGTAGAATGATTCCTTTTTCGGTATTTCCTTTACTTTGTGTAATGTCAAAATTGGTATTTTTCCGCTATTATAAGCCTATTTTTTTAAATGAAAAATTTAGAAAAATTAACACATTTTCGCTAGAAGTGGTTGCATTTATTGATAAATACAATATTTACTTACCCAGATATTATATTTATGGAGTATTACGTTTATTAATATTGTTTTAAACTTAATTTTTTGTAAAACTCGATGTTTAGTGCTTATTTGCACGTGTTTTAGTGTATATTTACTCTTTTGTTTTTTATTTTTTGTGGTACATTCAAAGGAATCTACGTGTTCATTCTAACATATCATATTATATTATATCTTGTCTCTCTCTTAAGAAATAGTCTCCATCCATACTCTTCTATATCAATGGTTTCTTTACATACATACATACATAAACTGATTAAATTAAGTCGAATTAACATATACTTTAGAAAATATTACTAATTTTTCCTTCAAAAATATTCATATAAAACTAGTATATCTTGCCAACATACTATACCAACTATACCAGAGAGGTTAATTAGAGTTATAATTCTACATTATACACATGATATGCATCTTGGACACGCATCACCAAATTTCTTGATGCATTGTTTTAACGCATCAAATTCAAAAATGAACTTTTGATTTTTCGTTGTGATGCGTCTGATGTGTTTTTGAACTTTTGACTCTGCCTCATGCAAGCAGTGATGTATTTTTGAAGTTAGCCTATTCTTACTTGTAGCTTTAAGAAAGGATCGATCCAAATTGCGAAAATACGCCCAATCTGGCAACCCTGACTGTATTCCAAGTAGAGAATCATCTGTACGTCGAACTCTTCGGTACACACATTTACATTCTATGTATAAATATTTAGTCAATTAGTACAGTATAAAATAGAATTGTATTGAACAGTAATTAATCACGCAAAACGCAGAACTGCCTTCAAACCCAGTACATAAAACAGCAGTGCTTGCTGTTAACTTCCTAGAGAAGCTATAAGGGGCCTCAAATTCATTACATTTTAAACGGTTTCTCGATGATCCGGCTTTTTCGTAAATCCGGCCTACTGGCCGCCCATTTGAGCCGGATTATCGAGGTCTTACTGCACAGCTCAACCAACATAAGGTTGCTGGTCAAGGTTGTACGCGCAGTAAACAAACAACTTCTATCACACTTTTATGCATATATGTTATATGTTTAATTCTTGTTGTTGGAATCTTTCATTTGCGCATCTGACCGGCAACCTTATGTTGGTTGGGCTGTACATGCAATACCTACCTTTCAAGGACGTTTCTATCCCTTTGTATACTTTATCTATAATTTAAATAATTCTCAAAACAAAAGAAAAATATAGGTGCAAAAAGAATATATTATACTAAAAGTAACGTCATTTTCATTAAACTACCATTAAAAAAAAAAAAAAAAAAAAAAAGCGGAAGATTTCAAGAGGTAAACTTTTAACTTTTGAGCATAAGAAATTCAAAAAATCCAAAACCATTCAAATCCATCCATTATAACTGGATTCCGAAGTGTAAACCAAATTGCACTGGATTATAATACAAAATTTATGGGGACCGAGCTTGACGACATTATTGCCATCTGGTGTCAGATTTAGCGATGCATTTCGGGTATGACATAGATATACATAACTATTTTTAGATTTTTGGATATCTTGTCTATAATGTTATTAAATGTCAAATTAAATTTTGTTAATATTTAAAATGCACTTTCTGATAATTAAATTATCAACAATTAAATAATATTATTTGTAGGATTAATATCAGCATGAATTTCATAATAAGATATTGTTGGATTAAAAGTTGTTCCAATTTTCTTGGTAAAAGTAAGTATAAAAAACGTACAAACGTTTTGCTGATGTGATTGATATTGATGTTAGTATTGCAAAACTGCGTACAAACAACTGCCCATAACGGAATCAGAGAATTGTGTTTAACATGCTTAACATACTTAACATAGCAGATAATATCCCAGTAATAATTAGTCATAATAGTAGATGTCATACAGAAGAATGTTTCGAAGAATGTGTCAATCCAAATTATGTGTAATTTAAACAACATAGATGGGATAAGATATACGGAAATGCAAGTTAATATTAACGTGAAGAAAACTTTAAATACAATCTGTGAGGCTAACCTTAAAGTCACCTCAAAAAATAAAATGAAAGATGGAAGTTATGATCCGTATGTTATTAATTACGAAACGACGCTTTGTTCAGGTTTTGAAGGGCTAGAGGCCATAAAAAATGAAGAAAAATATAATAGTATAATGGGCGTTACCAGTGAGGTGTTTAAATCAACTGTCGCTCCCCACTAACGGCATTTCTTCACACGTTTGCTCTAAAATATGTTATAAAAAGCGTTTCTTGAGAATAGGCATTTATTTAGACCTATACTCTTACTTTCTTAAGAACTTTTATTTTCTGTGATGCAACTCCGAATAGTCTGTTTTCCATCAAGTTGCTTTCTATTGAAGAATTCAATCGCATTTGGGTCGTAGTATTATGGAGGTATTTACAAATCCTAAAGAATTTTTTGAGAGGAAATTTATTGTAGCCTTAAAGAGCATTCAGATTTACAATTAGTCTTTACTGTTCGTTTTTTTATTGAAGAAATACTTGCAGCCACTACAATTCTACCTCCCTAGGCTATAACTCAGTCAGTCCATACGTAATATGCTCCTAGGTGTTACATGTAATGTGTAGGGTTGTCTTTTAAATTCTATTACAGAAAGTAAAAAGTTTCCAAAAAAACAAGATTGTTCATTATACTCATAAAATTAAAAAAAAATAAAATAAAATAAAATAAAAAATAAAAACAAGAAAAAAAAACAGTATTGTATTATTCAGCTTTAACTGTATTACATATTCCAAATTTGTACACATGTATAATCATAGACTGTACTGAAATGCACAAATACAAAAAAAGGTATTAATGTACAAAAATGAGTACACAATCAAATTTTTGGTTGGATGCTCACCAGAAGGGTTCATAAGTTTGACATCAGATTGTTATCGAGGTCATAATAGTGATTGTTTTATAACAAATAAAACTGAAGAAATTTATAAAATTGTTTCAATGTAAGGATACCATGTTGGAAGAAATATACAGAAAAAAAATTACCAATTCTTTACAGAAATTAAATTTTTTTTTTTATTTAACGATAACTGAATTTGTTTGAATTTTTTTCCTTTTATTATAGTTGTTTTAAAAGGAGTCATTCTGCCAATATTTTATACAAAAGGAATTCGACAGTTAAGATTTAAAATTTCACTTTCAAATAATTATTTCTTTACAAATTAAAAGAACAATAATAAAAAACTTTCAAAATTATTGCTTTTATTTATTTTAACTATTAAAAAGAACCGTAAATAATTTTCAATTAACACTTCGGTATTAGACTGGGTTCATTTCAATTTTTCCATTTTATGTTACTGTTTAATATAAGATTTCATTTTATTTTTGGATTTTCTACCATGCTTCACTTAATACGACATTATCAGATGTCACCAGATTTTCAGTTAATAATTCATTTACTCCAAGAATTAACTTTTTTTCAACAACGCCACGCCGGATAGTATAGTATTTTCTAATTATTTATTTTTAAGTTTCGTATACATGTTTAAACAGATTTAACTTATTTTCTATGCAAAATTTTAAATTTTTAGCATCATTTTTTATTGAAATATAACAAAAATTCCGTATTTTCCATTAGAGTTTATGTACGTGTAATTTGGTGATATATTGCTTTTTTGTCAACAAGAGTCTTCAGTTTCTTTTAATTTTTATTAACTGACAAGCAAAAAAAAAAATTCAAATCAAGTAACACCATAGTAACACTCATTTTTATTTCCCCCATTTCTCATTCACCATTAATATGTTTCATTTTTAGACATATAAAGGCGCCACTATCGGTGCCAGTGCTGCCGTCTATAGTTCAGGCTCGGTCCCTATACATGTGTATCTTACCTATTATTTTCATTAATTTCAACTTTTCACAGTGACACTGGCATTTGATAAAAAAATAGTATTGGAATTTTTTATTCCATTTTAAATTTTGAATCGATTAAAAGAAAAATCAGCCACTAGAACGTTCCTGGTCTCTTTTTGTTAAAAATTAGGGTTAAGTTCCTACTCATATGAACCTAAGTTTTTTTTTAAGTTATTTTTACAAGTTAGAATACAACAGTAAACCTTTATTTGCCAAAAGAAATTAAATAATTCCTTAAAAAAAACACTAACACATACATTTGAAATGATAAATTAAATTTATTTATTTATTTAAATTGATATAAAACAAAATGAAGGATAATTATTTTTTATTCAAAAAACCGATTATTTGAAAAGAGACTAAAAATTGTTCGTAACTTGCGATTTCATTTATACATTGATATACTAAGTCTATACAATATGTATTAGGAATCGTAAAACGTAGATACGCTAACTAGTGGTAAAAAAATTAACTACTGTCAGTAGGCAAGGTTTATTTATTAGATTTTGACAGTTCACAAAACTTGTGCTGTTCAGTCCGCAAAGTACAAACTGGTATATTTTTTTTAAATATAATCCATATTATTTCACAATAATTTATTCTGTTTTCAAATAAAAACGGTCAATTCCAAAGTATTTCCATTTTTTTCAAGTCTCAATTTTTGCCATTTGATTTCCCAATAATATGTTAATTTGTCTATGTTTAACATGTATGTATGTTATCTAACATATTTTTAATGATTTTTCACCACTGTGAATCCTTTCACGTCTCCGTCAACTTTTTTTCCAATCAAATCTTTTAGTACACACGTTGCATTCACATGGTTTTTCAATCCTATATGAATTCTTTCATGTGTTTTTAAGCCATCTAATGTTTTAGTACATATTTTACATTCATGT
The DNA here is from genome assembly GCA_035578155.1 of Brachynemurus nebulosus. NCBI lineage: Eukaryota > Metazoa > Arthropoda > Insecta > Neuroptera > Myrmeleontidae > Brachynemurus > Brachynemurus nebulosus. The sequence continues at coordinate 6,438,061 of JAPWDM010000008.1, forward strand.
TTTTTTCACTTGTGTGGAATTTTTCATGTCTTTTTATATTACCTAAACGACTAAATGTTTTAAAACATATTTTTATGGTATATCAACACTGTGAGTTTGTTTTAATGTTTTCTTAAATAACTTATAACATTAAATCTTTTAGTACAAGCACATCATTTATATGGTTTTCTATCACTATGAATTCTTCCATGTGTTTTTAAAGCACCTGACTGACTAAATTTTTTCGAACATATGTTACATTCGTATGGTTTTTCACCAGTATGAGTTCTTTCGTGTGTCTTTAAATGACTTGACTTAGTAAATGTTTTAATACATATGTTACATTTATATGGTTTTTCACCACTGTGAATCCTTTCATGTACTTTTAAATCACTTGATCGAATAAATGTTTTAGAACATATGTTACACTTGTATGGCTTTTCACCACTGTGAATTCTTTCATGTGTCTTTAAATGACTTGAACTAATAAATCGTTTAGTACATATGTTACATTTATATGGTTTTTCACCACTGTGTATTTTTTCATGTGTTTTTAAACTACTTGATTGATTAAATGTTTTCGAACATATGTTACATTCGTATGGTTTTTCACCACTATGATATCTTTCATGTGTTCTTAAATTACCTGAAGCAGTAAATGCTTTACAACATACATTACACTGATATGGTTTTTCACCACTGTGTACTTTTTCATGTGTTTTTAAATTACCTAATAAAGTAAATGTTTTCGAACATATGTTACACTCATACGGTTTTTCACCACTGTGAATTCTATAATGTCTTTTTAGTTCATTTGAAGTAGTAAATGTTTTAGAACAAACATTACATTTGTATGGTTTTTCACCACTGTGTACTTTTTCATGTGTTTTTAAATTACCTAATAAAGTAAATGTTTTCGAACATATGTTACACTCATACGGTTTTTCACCACTGTGAATTCTATAATGTCTTTTTAATTCACATGAAGTAGTAAATGTTTTAGTACATATGTTACATTCATAAGGTTTTTCACCACTGTGAATTCTATAATGTCTTTTTAATTCACTTGAAGTAGTAAATGTTTTAGTACATATGTTACATTCATAAGGTTTTTCACCACTGTGAATTCTATAATGTCTTTTTAATTCACTTGAAGTAGTAAATGTTTTAGTACATATGTTACATTCATAAGGTCTTTCACCACTGTGTATTCTTTCATGTTTTCTTAACTGACTTAAGTCACTAAACCTTTTAGTACATATGTTACATTCATACGGTTTTTCGCCACTATGAATTCTTCTTTCATGTTGTTTTAAATTACCTGTTTCACTAAATGTTTTAGTACACATGTTACATTCATATGGCTTTTCACCACTATGGATTCTTTTATGTCTGTTTAAATTACTTGAATTATAAGATGTTTTATTACATGTATTACACTGAATTATTTTTTTTCCTTCACGTTCAATTTTCTGTTCTGTTAAATTTGTCGAATGATCTTCATCTATTTCATCTTCGTCAATTTTTATTTCCGTATGTAGGCTGTTTAAATCTACCGATGATTCACTCCACTCCTAAAATGTTACAAAGTACTCCGATTAAAACATTCACAAAGGGGGCAAACTGATCAATTTTTGCTCAATGTATGGAGATTAAAAAATTGTCTTCTTGTACGAGTTTCTTATGTGAAGAATTCAAAAAATACAACAAAAGTGTAACTACAAAGAAACATTTTGAAAGTTGAATATAGACGTCGAAATCGCAGATCGATAAACTTTTCTTGCAAAGGCTTGATCCAACCATCTTGAGTTTCGCTTTACGAAAAATCGATGTTTTAGAATTTTACTCGTTTTTTTTTTTTTTTTTTTTTTTGTAACAGCCTAGAGCTATAGGCAGTAAGTTATCTTCAACTTTCAAAATATAGGTATTTGAAGTTACACTTTTTCTAATGTTAACACCATAGAAAACCAGAGAGAACATATCTATCTCTCAGGTATCGGATTTCTTTCGGATCAGACAGTTTCGTCTTTAGCATATCGCACGTATTCTTTCTCAACCTCGTATATCAAAAACTGCATGTTTTAGGACACACAGAAAACATTAAATATTGTAGTTATATATATATACTTATCTATATATATTTATATATGTAGGTAGCCAACATCAAAGGGTGTAATTAGCATAAATCTTAAGTTCATAATGATGAAAACACAGATTTAAATACGTTTTATTTGTGTCTCCAAAAATTGGGACTTTTCAGATACGAGGTTGAGAAAGAATACGCGCGATATGCAGGTATACATATTGCACTTTATATTTATGCCTTGATTAACTGCGTAATTATCTTATATTTTTCAGTGCTCTTTTTGTTATTATTATTTTGAAGTCGGTTTTATTTTTTTTCTTAAAAGGGGTTTACTATATTGTTTATTTTAAATTTTTTTCTAGAAATCAAGAGAGTAGTACGTGTTGGTGTTTGTGTGAGCTGAGTATACGTATACACATCGGTGTGGTAACATCGCACACATACATAATACGTAACAAGCGGCCAAACTACTGTATAATAGTTAGTATCCCACTTGTCGCCAAAAATTTACGTCACAAAAATGGGAGGAGCTTCTATGGTTATATACATATTTAGAGTTTATGTCTGTATGTGTGGTGTAGTTGATGTTTGTGTGTGTGAGCTCGATAGCTAGAGGGAGCTGATACATGCTATGTACGTGGCGCCAGAGTGGTACACACACATTGCACATTTAATGTCTGGTGTAAAATGTATGTACTCTAAGCGCTACGCATTCATGTATTACATTGTTGCAACAATCAATGTCCGAACTGCTACAAGTGCTGTGGACGACTGAATCACCTAAGCTGTGACAGACCTACAAATGACACCAAGCGAGCTACACTTTTTTGATATTAGTTGGCTTCTAGTGTTCTATGATACGTAATCAATTAATTATTGATCGCAATCGGCCTCTGCGGTTGTTTTGATTATTTTCGGATCTGAAGCCGTGGGAATGAGCGCGTTAATTTAAATTTCTAAACATTAAAAACTATAACAACTGTTTTACTTGCTGCACGTTGAATAAAAATCGACATTCTACCACCCTTTTTACCACATTAAAAATTTATAATTCAAATCTAGTACTTACCAATTTTATATTTTGCCCCTGTAAGTCTGTAAGGTTCTTCTGATCCATCAAACTATTATCTTGCGAAAATTTAGCTGATTCAATAATTTTAGTTTCTGCTGATGACACTAAATTGGTCTCATTCACATCAGCTTCCTCCATTTTAATTTCAAAATAGTGAAAACTTTCATGGTGTGGTTCAATCACTTCATCTTTCTCCACTTTAGTTTCAGATGTACCACTGACATCCTGGATCGGTTCACTTACTTCAATTTTCTCCACTTTCACTTTAAATGTATGAAAATTTTCATGGTCCGGTTTCTCCATTTTGAAAACCTTTATGGTACTTATGTGACACAAATAAATCGTTGGATTGGAGTTAAACTTACAATTAGTAGCGTAAATTATTGAGTTATGACGGACTGTAGAAACAGGGAACGAACTTGTAAAGTTCCTTTTCTTTATTTTAAATTTACTTAAATAATTCGATATTTTCGACATTAATGAATAATCAAATCAAATATAGTAGTGGTAGATAGATAAAGTACACCAGAATCTTATTTCTGAAAGATAGACAACTTCAATAAATTTTTTGACCCTCTATTACTGCTCTATAGAACTGACAACGGGGGCACCGGGTATAGATGTCATCGTTGTCGTTATCATCATGCATAGTACACTTGAAAAGAACAGAGATGTCACTATAATAATTTTAAATTATCTTTAGCCTTATCCAATAATGTAGATTACTACTAGTAAGATAATCCGCTAAAATTCTCCTAATTGCATTTAATTTTGATTAATTTTTCAAGTTTAAAACTCATACAATAATTATAAACTCATATATTTGTTTAAAAACAAAAGTAAATTTATATTTATTCAAAATTTTACATTAATCAAATATTTCGTAAATATGTATATATATATATATATATATATATATATATATATATATATATATATATATATATATATATATATATATATATATATATATATATATATATGGCGTTCGGGACGAAAATTTTGTTAACCTAACGTTAGCTAACGGAGCTTTCGCCGTTACAAACCAGAAGGTTCTGGTTCCAAAAATTAATGCACGTTAAATATTTTTTCATGATTTTTCATGGTATAAATACTTAATTTCTACAGCCACATTTAAAAATTATGGAATAAAAATAATCAGTCACCTTTATAACCCACAAAGTGTCGATGGTAATGAATGTTTCATAATTTAATTGATTTTTATTATAATTTGAGTTTTATTCATGGTGTCTAGAAAAGGTGATCGAACTCAGTATATGTAGAATAAAAGCGTCTAACAATAAGAGGGCATTAGTGCTCCTTGTGTGCCAAAGCGATAGTGTTCCTTGTGTTGCTTGACGACATTATTGCCACCTGGTGTCAGATTTAGGGAAGCATTTCGGGCATGACATAGATATAAATAACTATTTTTAAATATTTTGGATATCATGTCTACAATGTTATTAAATGTCAAATTAAATTTTTCAATTGGTCTTTACTTTTCATTATTTTTTATTGAAGAAATACTTGCAGCCCCTACAATTCTACCTTCCTGGGCTGTAACTCAGTCAGTCCATAGGTAATATGCCCCTAGATATTACATGTAATGTGTAGAATTGTTTTTTAAATGCTCTTACAGAAAGTAAAAAGTTAATAAGTTTCCAAAAAGACAAGATTGTTTATTATACTCAAGAAATTAAAAACCAGTTTGTATTATTCTAATTTAAGTGTATTATATATATAAAATATAAAAAAAAAATTATTGCTACTATTTCAACGTTACATATCTTGCCCGGAAAATTGATTGCGTGGCCGTCAAAGGCAACTGTAAATACTTGTAGGTCTGAAATATTTAAATAAAACTTTCTGGACACACGCAGAATCATATAGTGTACTGAAATACACACGTAAACCCCGCTAAAAGTAAAAGGTATTAACGTAATCATTGACAGAGTACAAAATGATTACACAATCAAATTTTTAGTTGGATGCTCACCAGAAGGGTTCATAAATTTGATATCAGGTTGTTATCGATGTTAAGCTAGTGACTGTTTTATAATAAAAAATAAAACTGAAGAAACTTATAAAATTGTTCAGTAAGGACATCATGTTGAAAGAATCATACAGAAAAAAAATTACCAATTCTTTACAGAAATTAAATTTTTTTTCTTTTATTTAACGATAACTGAATTTGTTTGAATTTTGTTTCCCTTTATTATAGTTGTTTTAAAAGAAGTCATCCTGCCAGTTTTTTATAGAAAAGGTATTCGACAGAGTTAAGATTTAAAATTTCACTTTCAAATAATTATTTCTTTACATATTAAAATAACAACAATAAAAAACCTTCAAGATTATTGCTTTTATTTGTTTTAACTATTAAAAAGAACCCTAAATAATTTTCAGTTAACATTTCGGTACTAGCTTAGGTTCATTAAAATTTTTCCATTTCATATTATTGTTTAATATAAGATTTCATTTTATTTTTGGATTTTTCACCACGCTTCAGTTAATACCACATTATCAGCTGTTACCAGATTTTCAGTTAATAATTCATTTACTCCAAGAATTAACTTTTCTTCAACAACGCCGGATAGTATAGTATTTTCTAATTATTTATTTTTAAGTTTCGTATATTATTTCGTTTATTTTTAAGTTTAAACAGATTTGCCTATTTTCTATGAAAAATTTTAAATTTTTTGTATAATTTTTTATTGAAATATAACAAAAATTCCGTATTTTCCATTAGAGTATGTACCTACGTTTAATTTGGCGATATATTGCATTTTTCTAAACAAGGGGCTTCAATTTCTTTTAATTTTTATTAACACTTTCAGTCCCACGGCTTCGGCATCCGAAACCAAACAAAACTTCCCCAGAGGCCGACCGCGATCAATGATTAATTGATTAGTTGATTACTCATTATGTGTGCGATGTTTATCATGTTTATCATTCTTCATCACACGGATGTGTTCCCATTCACACAAACACATACATACCAACAAACACTACTCTCTTGGTTTCTATGTATAAAAAATTTTAAGATAAACAAAAAATACATAAAAAATATAATTTATATTTTTAAATAAAATTGATTTGAATGCCAGTGTAATGTAGTATGTATGTACGTATCACGTAGTACGTCTGTTTACAGTTTTACACATACATACGTGTGGAACTGTGTTGTGTGTTTGAATCATTTTATTTTATGTATTTGTTTATATAGTTTTTTTTTTTTTTAAATATTGCCGGCTTCCGGGGAAATTTACTATGAAAGTGCTCGGGCCTCATAGTGTTAATTGACAAGCAAAAAAAATTCAAATCAAGTAACACCATAGTAACACTCATTTCTATTTCCCTCGTTTCTCATTCACCATTTTTATTTTTCATTTTTAGACACATAAAGGCGCCACTATCGGTGCCAGTGCTGCCGTCTATAGTTCAGGCTCAGTCCCTATATTGTAAAAAAAAAAAATCGAAAAGACCCATGTAACTCCTTAATATCAAATGTCCATTATTTGGTAATGATGTTTGAGCGCTTATTCTTAAAACCATGATTTTATCAAAACGGCGACGATATTTGCAATTAACCTGTGCCTCCCTGGTGAACATTACGCGCCCCCCAGTTCGGAAACCGCTGGTCTACATAGTACATACAAATATACAGACATAATATGTACTCTATTAAATGAACTTAACTGATAATGGCCATACTGATCGAAACATGTCATAAATGAGATAATATAAAAGTGGTATTTTTTGCAAAGTGTTTTTATTTATTAATAACAAATGGAATACATTGTTTGTCATAAACTTCGTAAATTAGTAATCAATTAATCATCATAATCATCGTAATAATTATCACCGTAACATTTTTAGGTACCAACAACATTCTCGCAAGGTTGACCGAGTACGAGAATGTAGACGATCACTTCGTTGTGGCTCGCGGTTGATGTTATAATGCTATTCATATGCCTCGGCCAACCTCACCGAGGAACCTCGTTCTATCTCGGCGAGAATGTAGTTGGTAAATTATACAGCAACAGCAGACATGCTGAACATATTTTCGGTCTATCGTCATATGTGACGTTTGGTATCAAAACGAGACACATCATTATTTTTACGATTTTAAGATAACAGCAGATTTTAACAGCAAACAAAGAACTTATTCAGTTTCTGGCCTTTTCTGAAAAATTTTTTTTCAAGTGATGTATCTCGTTTTGATACCAAACATCTCATATCATCATCTATCTTCGGTTTGCGCAAGCGCAAAAGTGTCTGCAAGTAACTGAAATAATACGGTACTTGACTGTATTTAAAATTTGTGTCAAATGTCAAATAATTCTATGCATTATCATTACATATGTCCAATTTTAATGATGAAACATAAAAAAATTTAGAAATTTTATTTTGAAAATCGCCATTTTTCAACAAATATTCAAATTAGTGAAAACGCGCCTTGTCTTGAATATGACGTAACATTTTGTAGCTACATATGTCGATTTTGATAATTTTCATCGGTGAGGTGAAATTGTGTTTTCTTTTGAATATTTCTATTAGCTCATATATATAGTAATAATAATCGGCCAGTATTCCAATAAATACTTGCTTTTACTTTGACATTTTATGAATATAATCAAAGTTTTGAGGTTATAAATATTGACATTGACGTTTAGTTGCTTCAAACTGTGACGTCACTATAGTGAGGTGTTTTTCTCGCCTTTTTCTCATTTAAAATTGTAAGGTTACATTTTTTGATGATTTTTTACAGAATCTGTCCAAAATAAAAAAAATGACTTAACTGATATGGAAAACCAATGCTTTTAGAATATTTTTGTAACTTCAGTCAAGAACCCTATTATGCTAAATATTTCGCTACTTACCTTACTCAATAAAATTTAAAATTAATTTTTGTTATGCACGGGTAATAGCTAATGTTATGCACGGAACGTATCTGAATTTTGCTCCAAACTGAGTTGGAGGAATTCAAAAATAATGATGATTATTATGCTTCTAATGAAATAAAGTATTCTACTGTATCAGGAAAGTCATTAAAATAATTCAGTCGCCTACAGTTATAAATGCTCGAAGGGTTTTTGATTTTCCAAATCAATTTGTGTTACGCACGGGGCAGAAAAAGGCTCCTCAATATTTAGCTTAATTTTCAATTTTCAGAAAATTTCTTTGTAGTATAAATGCATACTAAGATGATCAAAGTAAATTTGTAATATTTTCAATTTTAGTGAAAAAATAAATCTTTAAACTAAAAAAGATCGTGTTTTTCCGTTATGCACGGGACATGCAATTTTTATTTAAATAAATCGTCCTTTTTTAAAAAAAAAATTATTGTGATATTTTAATTTTTGTTTTTTTGTTAAATAAGATCATTATGTAGATATATTTATAAAAAAAAAAAAAAAAAAGAATTGAAATACAACACTATTTTTCTAAATAAATAAAAATTTGTAAATACGTTGATTGTTATGAAAAAATGTAAAAATTACAATACTAATTTTCAAGCATTGATATCATTGAAAAATTTACTTTAAACAAATTACTAAGTCTATTTTTTCTCTATAAATAAATATAATTTATTTGTAGAAAAATAAGTTAAATTTTATAATACATGTAACAGTATTAATATTTGATTATTATTCAATCTTCTAATTTTAATAATTTTAAAAGTAATCAATTTGATTCTGGTAGTGACGTAAATATATATTAATATATATATAAATATATTATGGGTATGTTAGTATAAAATGACATTTTTATAGTTTTTTTTTTCTATTTATTACAATAACTAAACGTCCAATATTAAACAAAATAGTTTTTTAATGATTCAAAAACAAAAGAAAATAATTTTCAGTTTTTTAATTCTTAAAGTTGGTTTTTAATGACACAATTTACTTAAATATATACCACTGATTCACCTCTAATCATTCTTTGGCATTTACTCGTACGTTAAACATTTTAACTTTGAAAATGTATTTCTTCTAAACTACACGTCAGAAATTATTCAAAATAGTGTCAGTGAATGCATCATATCTTTCTCTATAATATACTAAAATTTCAAATTCTAAACTTGGAAAATTTCAAGTGATCGATTCACCTTAAACGTTTTAGAAAATATATTTTTATGGTTTTTCACCGCTGTGAATTTTTCCATGTGTTCTTAAACTACGTAACTGAATAAATCTTTTCGAACATATGTTACATTCGTACGGTTTTTCACCGCTATGAGTTTTTTCATGTGTTTTTAAACTACTTGACTGACTAAATGTTTTCGAACATATGTTACATTCGTATGGTTTTTCACCACTATGAGTTCTTTCATGTGTTATTAAATTAGCTGAATCACTAAATGTTTTAGAACATACGTTACACTGATACGGTTTTTCGCCACTGTGAATTCTTTCATGTTTTCTTAAATAACTTAAAACACTGAATCCTTTAGTACACACACTGCATACATACGGTTTTTCCCCGCTGTGAATTCTTTTATGATTTTTTAAAAAACTTACCGTAATAAACGTTTTAGTACATATATTACACTGATATGGTTTTTCGCCACTGTGTATTCTTTCATGTACTTTTAAATTACCTGAATCACTGAATGTTTTAGTACATATGTTACATCTATAAGGTTTTTCACCACTGTGAATTCTCTGATGTCTTTTCAATTCACTTGAATTTGTAAATGTTTTAGTACATATGTTACATTCAAATGGTTTTTCACCTCGGTGAGATTTTTCATGTCTTCTTAACTGATTTAAACCACTAAACTTTTTAGTACATATGTTACATTCATGTGGTTTTTCGCCACTGTGAATTCTTCTTTTATGTACATTTAAATTACCTGTATTAATAAATGTTTTAGTACATATGTTACACTGATATGGTTTTTCACCATTATGAATTCTTTCATGTATCTTTAAATAATCTGAACGACTAAATGTTTTAGTACATATGTTACACTGAAATAGTTTTTTACCAACACTTGAAATTTTACGTTTTGTTAAATTTGTCGAACGAGCTTCATCTATTTCATCTTCGTCAATTTTAATTCCCTTATGTAAATTATTTAAATCTATCGAAGATTCACTCCATTCCTAAAATGTTAAAATATATTTAGATTAAAATACTCACATAAAGGGATAATGAAAATTTAAGATACCATCGCAGTGTAGAATTTTGAAAATACCCCTGTCGCAACATCTTGCATAACACAGCGAATTTCCGTTTATAAAAATTATATATTTTAGGAAACTAGTTGAGACATTTTAAATGTGATTTTTTCCTCTCTTTCTAAAAAAATTTCACAACAAATTTTGAACAAGGGGAAATTTTGGCAAAAAACTAATATTTATCACGAAAATTGCCAAAAAAAACTATGTTCCGGGCATCGGACGTGTCTGGTTAACGAACTTGTCCAACGATTTGGGACTTCCAATATTTTCACCAAATTTCGTAAAAGTAAGACATTTCGTTCGAGAATTATCAGACACACACACACACATATATATATATATATATATATATATATATATATATATATATATATATATATATATATATATATATATATATATATATATATATATATATATATAAATTTTATTGAATATTATTTTCGGGTTTCTAGGGACCTCAAAACAAATTTCTACCATAGTCCCGGGCTCAAGTGGTATCATGACAGTGGCTGTAATTGCTGAATTCCATTCTGGAAATTCGCTGTAAAATTAATCTTCTTTTTTAGTGTTATCTTAAAGTACATACAGTTATGCATGTTCTCTCAAAATTTCAAATTGAAATTCGAATTATTACGGTCGCTACGACCACGAATCAATGGATTCAGTCTAAATACAAAATTCTGTGGATCGACTGGTGCCTTTTGGCGGGATGTTATACCACTTTACATTCAGTCTTTCCACAACCAGTGAACGTATAAGATCAATTGTTATCAGCACAGTATCACATTGTTGTTGAAACAATTTCGAGACAAACTTGAAACGCGTCTTGTTTTATCATTTTTTGATACCTGCGACCATTTTCTCGAAACTACTGAATAAAGTTAAGTAAACTCCATATTTCATTTTTAATATCAGGATGATCGAGCCCGGCTTGGTGGAAATTTCATCTGTATGGAATTTGCTGAGAACAGCAGAAGTGCCGATTGATGATAACTGGACAGTCCAGTTGTTTATTTTTTTTTAAAGGGTACAAATAGTATTTTGTCGAAACTACTGAGGAAAGTTAAGTAAACTCCATATTTCATTTTTAATATCAGGATGACCGAGCCCGGCTTGGTGGAAATTTCATCTGTATGGAATTTGCTGAGAATAGCAGAAGTGCCGATTGATGATAACTGGACAGTCCAGTTGTTTATTTTTTTTAAAGGATACAAATAGTATTTTGTCACAGACCAATGAACACTATTATATTATACTACTAGATTAAGCGTAAAGGCAGTTTGTAGACATTTTTCTTGAAGCAGGTAACAGGGTGAGACGGGTGAGATTCAAGAAATATAATATAATGTCAATTTTTAAGCCCTTTTTAAAAATGGTACCCACTCTCAGAGGTAAAGTTTCCAAGCTATAAGTTTGAAATTTTGAGAGAATATTTTTTATTCCATTCTTCATGTTCCTATGGAAGCTTTTGTGTTTTTTTTGAAATCTTCCTATTTTTTTACACGGAAAACTGTTAAAAAAAGGCCTAAATTTTGTACTTTTAATTCAAACAGCCGCCATTTTTTCAAATTAAAAAAAAAAACTCCATAAGAACATAGCGGTCCTACAGATTGATAATCTATTTGATTTTTTTTCTCAGATGAAAACTGCGGTCTCAATCGTGGGCCCCAATAACCGCCCTTTTTTAAAGACAATTTCTTCAAAAAAACTATAATAATTATAAAAAATAAATAAAAATGAATAAAAAAAAATATTTTTGTATTATTAAATAGTGGTATTAATCGTAAAAAAAATTCATCCCCATTCCCCCGTCCTATTCATCCGCAAAAAAAATAGCGAAAATTGACTATTTTTCGGCCGATCACACTGTGATGATACCTTAATAGATTTGAGCGTTACTTTACGGTATTCCATATTTGATATTAATAAATAAAAACAATTTACTTCGCAAAATACCACTTTTATTGTGTATAAAAACTCTTATGACATGTTTCGGTCAATATGAGACACGTCTGAGAATGGCCACATTGACCGAAACGTATCATAAAGGTTTTTATACACAATAAAAGTGGTATTTTACAAAGTAAAGGGGAATGAAAAAATGATCGATGTTTGCTCACTGTATGGGCAAGTAAAATAATGGTTATTTTTAAGAGTTTCTTATGTGAAGAATTTAAAAAATACAAAAAAGTGTAATTACAAATAAACCTTTTGAAAATTGAAGATAATCGTTGAAATCCTTGGTCAGTAAATTTTTCTTGTATAAAGGATTAAATCCATCCACTTCGAGTTTTCCGTTACCAAAAAATCGATATTTTGGAATTTAACTCAATATTTTTTTAATAGCTTAGAGCTATAGGCAGTTAGTTAACTTCAATTTTCAGAATGTATTTGGAGTTACACTTTTTTAACCAAAACCACTATGTTATTTGCTGCACATTGAGTAAAAATCGACCATTCTTTCACTCGTCATTAAAAATTTATAATCAAAATTTTGTAATTACCAATTTTATATTTTGCCGTTGTAAGTCTGTGAAGTTTTTTTGATCTGTTAAGCTATTATTTGACAATTTAACTGATTCAAAAATTTTAGTTTCTGCTGGTGACACTAAATTGATCCCATTCACTTCTGCTTCCTCCGCTTTAATTTCAAAAGTATGAAAATTATGAGCTGGTTCATTCACATCATCTTTCTCCACTTTAATTTCAAAAGTATGAAAATTTTCATGAGCTAGTTCATTCACTTCATCTTTCTCCTTTTTAATTTCAAAAGAATGAAAATTTTCATGAACTAGTTCATTCACTTCATCTTTCTCCACTTTAATTTCAAAAGTATGAAAAATTTCATGGTGTGGTTCATTCACTTCATCTTTTTCCACTTTAATTTTAAGTTTACAATCAACTTCATGGGCCGGTTCATTCACTTCATCCTTCTCCACTTTAGTTTCAAATGTAGAATCAACTTCATGGGACGGTTCAATCACTTCAACTTTTTCCACTTTAATTTTAAATGTATGAAAATTTTCATGCACCGATTTCTCCATTTTGAGATTTGGATATGGATATTATGAATATTAGACAAGGAGACGAAACTCAATTTATTCAAAAAAGTGTCCAAATGAAAGATGGCACTCGTGTTCGACGAATACGAAAGCGGTACAATACTTATTCTCAAATGAAATACCCTCACATGGAAACGCGAGCTTTTATATTATCTTTGTTAGCTTTTGAATAGAATCTTCTGTAATCTTTTTCAATTTTCAACTCAGTTATAAAGTGGGTTTTTCGATCGTTTTTAAAATAAACTTAACAATTTTTATTTTGCGTCGCGTCATTTATATTGTATATTATATAATTCGCTGACGTCACTATGTAAAATCAGAGTCAGTACCATTGGATATCCGCCGTATAAAGTAATTAAAACTATAAGAGTTTATTTCATACATATGTAATTTCTATGTATGTATTTCCTTATTATTAAATATCATCAACCGACATTGGTGATTCTCAAATGGAAACACTCACTTCCCCAGTCCCGGCGTGTTTCTATTTGAGAGTAAGTACTGTTGTTACATTCTGTTTTATCCGTTTTATGTTACTATATTCGCTATATTCACATCAGTATTTTGAGATTATTAACGCTGCCAGTGGTAAAAAAAGAAAGCCCTTATATTTACCATTTTCCTGACCAGTTTTGTCAATTTCTCTCATATGAGTTAGATCTCCATCTTATAATGCTCCATTATGGATATGATCGTGTATACTACGAGCGTCAGTAAAACGGTATATTTTTTTATAAAGGATATTGGCGACGCAAAAATTCTCACTCGCGCCTCTGGTGTTAAATTAGAACTAGCATCAAGTAAAAATTTACGTATACGAATAATGAGTAATATAAAATCTAGTAATCCACGCATAATTTGTATAGTACATTTTTCTATCAACAATTAAACGTATACAAAAATGTTTACTTGATACAGCTTCTAATTTAAAAAACCAGGAGCGCTCGCGTAATCTTTGCGTCGCCAATATGGAGAGTGGCAGGGACATGGTCGTGGTCATGTCCCTGACACTTGCTTTCAAAGACGGATCATTGAATCTCACAGTTTGCTACAAGGAGCCCAACTACTGTATAATAAATAGTTAGTATCCCGCTTGTCGCCAAAATTTTACGTCACAAAAATGGGAGGAGCTTCTATGGTTATATACATATTTAGAGTTTGTATCTGTATGTGTGGTATAGTTCATGTTCGTGTGTGTGAGCTCGGTAGCTGGAGGGTACATCGCATACATCATACATACAATCTCGACATTGTTGCAACAATCAATGTCCAAACCGAACCAAGGTGTGCGGACGACTGAACCACCTAAGCTGTGACAGGCCTACAAAGAGCTCCAAGGAAGCTACACTTTTCTGATATTAGTTGGTTTCTAGTAGTTCATTGGTTTGCTACGTGGCGCTAATGGTATAGGGGTATCATATATGTAGTATACATACTAAATAGACGGCGTGTTCGTTACTGAGTTTTTTTCTCAAAGTGAGCTGTTGGCCCATGCGCAAAACCTTTTTTTATGGAATTGTACTTCATCGTACTTTCGTTCTTGCGCATGCGCTAACATCTCACTTTGAGCAGAAAAACTCAGCAACGAACACGGCGATTGTTGGGACATGTGAGCATTTTTCATCAAATAGATGTCAAAATTAACACTATGAGG
The DNA here is from genome assembly GCA_035578155.1 of Brachynemurus nebulosus. Lineage (NCBI taxonomy): Eukaryota > Metazoa > Arthropoda > Insecta > Neuroptera > Myrmeleontidae > Brachynemurus > Brachynemurus nebulosus. The sequence goes on from JAPWDM010000008.1 coordinate 6,453,104, forward strand.
CCCGAGCACTTTCATAGTAAACTTCCCCGGAAGCCGGCAATATTTAAAAAAAAAAACTTTATACATATCAACAAATACATAAAATAAAATAATTCAAACACTGAATAGATTCAACACAGTTCAACATGTATGTATAAAACTGTAAACATACGTACATACTACATATACACTGACATTCAAATCAATTTTATTTAAAAATATAAATTATATTTTTATGTATTTTTTGTTTATCTTAAAATTTTTTATACATTAGAAAGCATAGAAACGAAACGAGTAGTGTGTGTTGGTATGTATTTGTGTGAATAGGAACACATCAGTGTGATGAATGACGGTAAACATCGTAAACATCGCACACATAATGCGTAACCTACTAATCAATTAATCATTGATCGCGGTCGGCCTCTGGGGATGTTTTCTTTGGTTTCGGATGCCAAGCCGTGGGACTGAAAGTGTTATCATATGACTGAGTACAAAATTATCGTCACCAAGTTATGTGTTAACGAAGAATTAAAATTTTTTAATTTAATTAATCTTTCTAGATTGAGTTGAAGTATTTTTTTAAATATTTAATTTATTTCCAATTTATTTTAGATGAATCTGATGAAAAATAGCGAACTATCGAAACTCATGTCGCGACTCTATTTTATCCCTGTACATCAACGCCATCTGGTATATTAGTTACAACGGCGTCAGAAAACGGTCCATTTTTCTATGATGGACTATATACAGAGTGGCAGGGACATGGTCGTGGTCATATCCCTGCCACTTGTTTTCAAAGACGGTTTTTTTCATGTCACAGTTTGCTACGTGGCGCTAATGGTATAGGGGGTATACTAAATAGACTTGGGACAGGTGAGCATTTTTTATCAAATAGATGTCAAAATTAATTACCATATGATTGAGCACAAAAATATCGTCACCAAGTTATGTGTTAACGAAGAATTAAAATTTTTTAAATTTAATTAATCTTTCTAGGTTGAATTAAAGTATTTTTTTAAATATTTAATTTATTTCAAATTTATTTTAGATGAAAAATAGCGAACTATTAAACCTCATGTCTCGACTCTAATTTTATCCGCTAGTAAATCAACGCCATCTGGTTTATTAGTCACAGCGACGTCCATTTTTTTCATTGAGGAGAGAATCGACTAGAGAGAATGCTATGTATTACAAATACATTAAGAAATTTAAGCAAAAAAATTGACTGATGTGACCAAAAAAATTGACTGATGGGATTACTTTAATGGCGGTCAAACCATTAATTTAATGGTTTATCTAATATTTATAAACAAGTCTCCGTGGTTACAATTTCGGCTTACTAAAATGGAGTCATGCTTCAAAATTTAATGCCTGTGTTATCTCTAGGAAACATATGTTAATATGTTTGATTCAGTGCTCTATGATTTTTTTATAATAGACTAAATGGAGAGTGACAGGGACATGGTCGTGGTGTACATAAAAACTGGCGGGAAATATGAAATGAATTTATCAGAAGTAAGGTAAATATGGTTAACATTAAAAAAAAAAAAAAAAACGAAATAAAAAGGTTAATGATCCTCTTTTTTAAAACTAATTTATTATTCTGGACTTTTTAAAACTAACACTACGAAAATAAAACTGGTTACGTTACTTAAATGTATCTGTTATCCCAATATCATGTTATTTTTATTGAGAATATTTAATTTTTATTATGTTCAGGAAAATCTGCACACAAAATCTTTTCAAAATATTCCAATGGTTTTCCAATATTTTCATTTAATTTGTCAAAATTTCTATAAGAATTCATATATTATTAAACTACTAAATCCTAAGTCGCATTTCATTCTTTCTTTATTTATTATTAAATTATTATTCGGGTGTTGCTAGTCGTCCGATAATCGGACGAATAAAAAAAAACTTAGTCGTTCGACTATCGGACGAATAAAATAACCTAGTCGTCCGACTATCGGATGAATAAAATAAATTAATCGTCCGATAAATCTAATTCTTCTAGAAATGGTATACTTACTATTTTATAATTAATAATTACATATTTGATTATAAAATATTACAGAAGGAATTAAATTTATAACATTTTAAATTTATTCGTGAAATTTCAAATTTTAAACCAACCTCATCACCTAGTTTTTATATCAAAAATCGAAGTATACTGTCAAAACTAACTAAACGAACCTAACCAAAACCAACCTCACCACCTAGTTTTTATATCAAAAATCGAAGTACATATATTGTCAAAACTAACTAAACTAACCTAACCAAAACCAACCACACCACCTAATTTTAATATCAAAAATCTAAGTATATTGTCAAAACTAACTAAACTAACCTAACCAAAACCAACCTCACCACCTAGAAATGGTATGCTTACTAGACAGTATCGATAAATTCTGGAAAAATATAACATTATTAAAAGTCAATAATTACCCGAAAGAATTATAATAAGCACACACACCACTGAGTTTAATGAATTAATTTGCACAAAGGGTGATAAACTAAAATCCTCGCAACTTTTAATTAATTATTTAATTCAAAACTATGAAGTTTATGTCTTTGATAAAAATAATAAATCAATTGGAGTCGATTAAATCCGTATTCACAATGAATTATAATTCGTCTTGGATTATAACGAATTATTTACACTATTAATTTATTTCATAACTAATAATTACATATTTGATTATAAAATATTACAGAAGGAATTATTATAACATTTTAAATTTATTTGTGAAATTTCAAATTTTTAACCAACCTCACAAAAGAATAAACATACCATTCCTATTTCTAATTTCAAATGTTATCGAGTGCCTGTGAAACATTATTAATGTATGGTGGACTTTTGTCCGTATTTTAAACGTACACCAATATTCATATGTTCACTTAATGTCCAGCTTTGGCTGATACTTGAACACTCGATGTACTTTGGCAAATGGCCAATTCATTATGTTAATTAAAATTCACATAGTGTTTGAAAAATTATCAAAACCGGATCGGCTGGGAGTCGAACCCGGATCTCTTGGTTACTAGCCAAGCGCCTTACCAATTAGGCCACCGACCGTTCGTTCGAGTGCCACTCTAATTTTGATAATCAATCAAACACATCCTCTCTTAATGCGAGACGCAGTAATATAACTGCGTAACAGTAATATAAATTGGCCATTTGCCAAAGTACATCGAGTGTTCAAGTATCAGCCAAAGCTGGACATTAAGTGAACATATGAATATTGGTGTATGTTTAAAATACGGACAAAAGTCCACCATACATTAATAATGTTTCACAGGCACTCGATAACATTTGAAATTAGAAATATAACTGCGTCTCGCATTAAGAGAGGATGTGTTTGATTGATTATCAAAATTGGAGTGGCACTCGAACGAACGGTCGGTGGCCTAATTGGTAAGGCGCTTGGCTAGTAACCAAGAGATTCGGGTTCGAGTCCCAGCCGATCCGGTTTTGATAATTTTTCAAACACTATGTGAATTTTAATTAAATACCATTCCTAGAAGAATTAGATTTATCGGACGATTAATTTATTTTATTCATCCGATAGTCGGACGACTAAGTTTTTTTTTATTCGTTCGTTTATCGGACGACTAGACACTTCGTTATTATTCGTATAATGAATTTGACAAAATAATTATAACTTTAAATATTTTTAATATTTGTGATCATTTTTTTTAAATATGCAGTCTTTTGATGTGTGTCTTCAAAGTGGCCGATTGAGAAAATATTTTAAAACATTTATCACATCTGAATGGTTTCTCTTCAGTATGTATTCTTTTATGTCTCCTCAAACTGGCTGCGTGAGAAAACGTTTTCAAACACATATCACATTTGAATGGTTTCTCTCCCGTATGTGTTCTTTTATGTTTCTGTAAAGCAGATAAATCAGAAAATCTTTTACGGCATGTATCACATTTGAATGGTTTCTTTCCGGTATGTATTCGTTCATGTTTTTTCACGCTGTCCTTCCGATTAAATGTTTTAGTACATATGTTACATTTGTATGGTTTTTCACCACTGTGGATTATTTCATGTATTTTTAATTGACTTGATATGATAAATGTTTTAGAACATATGTTACACTGGTATGGTTTCCTACCAGTGTGAATTTTTTCATGTACTTTTAACACACTTGATCGAGTAAATGTTTTAGAGCATACATTACAATTGTATGGTTTTTCACCACTGTGAATTCGTTCATGTATTTTTAAATCATTTGAAGCAGTAAATGTTTTAGTACATATGTTACATTTATGTGGTTTTTCACCACTATGAATTTTTTTATGAACTTTTAAATTACCTGAAGTAGTAAATGCTTTAGTACATATATTACACTTGTATGGTTTTTTGTCAATGTGGAGTCTTTCATGTGTTTTTACATGACCTAATTGAGTAAATGTCTTAGTACATAGATTACACTTGTATGGCTTTCCGCCACTGTGAGTTCGTTCATGTTGTTTTAATTCATATGAAGTATTAAATGTTTTAGTACATATGTTACATTTGTATGGTTTTTCACCACTGTGGATTATTTCATGTGTTTTTAATTGACTTGATATGATAAATGTTTTAGAACATATATTACACTGGTATGGTTTCCTACCAATGTGAATTTTTTCATGTACTTTTAACACACTTGATCGAGTAAATGTTTTAGAGCATACATTACAATTGTATGGTTTTTCACCACTGTGTATTCTTTCATGTCTTTTTAAATCACTTGAACGACTAAATGTTTTAGTACATATGTTACATTCAAATGGTTTTTCACCATTGTGAATTATTTCATGTCGTTTTAATTCACTTGGATAGGTAAATGTTTTAGTACATGTATCACAGTGAAATAGTTTTTTAACAACACATGCAGTTTCATGTTGTGTTAAATCTGCCCAGTAATTTTCATCTATTTCGTCTTGTTCAATTTTAATTTCCGTGTGTAAACTGTTTAAATCTATCAATGATTCACTCCACTCCTAAAATTAGTTTTTTTTTTTTTTAAATAAGTATCTGCATAATTTTATTGTTATATATAATGAAAATTTTGTACCTACTTACCAGTTTTATATTTTGCTCTTCTAAGTTTGCAATGTGTTTTTTATCAGCCAAACTATTATTTTCTTGCGACAATTTAGTCAGGTCAAAAAATTTATTTTCTGTTGATAAATTGTTCTCGGTCATTTCATCTTTCCCCACATTAATTTCAAATGTATGATTCATTTCATGGATTGGTTCATTCATTTCATCTTTTTCCACTTTAATTTCAAATGTAGGACCGCTTTTATGGACCGGTTCATTGCCTTCATCTTTCACCATGAATTTCATGGTGTGATTCATTCACTTCAACTTTTTCCACTTTAGTTTCAAATGTACAGTCAACTTCATAGGCCAGTTCATTCATTTCAACTTTCTACACTTTAATTTTTAATGTATGAAAATTTTCATGCACCGATTTTTCTCCATTTTGGGATTTGGTATTTCTATTTTATTACTTATGTAAGTATGTATTCTTAAATGTATTAATTTTTATTTTACCCATAGAGAAAATTTACTGCTAGTGGCAAGTACAATAGATAAGGTTACGAAAAAGGAAAGAAAATCATTAATAAGGTACTTGACTGAAGTTATAAAAATATTCTAAAAGCATTGTTTTTTTCATCAGTTAAGTGATTTTTTTATTTTCGACAGATTCTGTAAAAAATCATCAAAAAAACAACCCTACAATTTTAAATGAGAAAAGGGCGGGAAAAACACCTCACTATAATGACGTCACATTTTGAAGCGACTAAATGTCAATGTCAATATTTATAACCTCAAAACTTTGATTATATTGATAAAATGTCAGAGTAAAAGCAAGTATTTATTTGAATTCTGATCGATTATTATTACTATGTATATAAGTTACATGGAAGAAGGAGAGGTATATAATATTGTAAAGGAAGGAGCATTTCCCAAAATACTGATCAACATATTATGAATATTAAACGTGCGTATTATGAATGACGTCATTTTGTAAATACACAGTAACGGTTTTAATTTAATTAAAAGATTGCCATTGCTTTTAAAACAATATATTTAGTATATTTTTCTTATAATTGTGATTTCTATATAAAAACATAAACAATTAATTAATTATTTTTAATATCTGTTCTATTTAATTCAATAATCAACTCCTTAAGAATGCTGTTCGACTATTTTATCAGTTAATTTTTCGAATTCTTAATTGTCTACTAAATTATTGTATTTTTTTAACGGTGCTTAAAAAATATTATAAATTACCATAAACTGAAAACAAAAATTGCTCAAATTAATCGGTTATTTACAATTTATAACAATTTTTGTAAAAAGATTACGTTTTGGTTTATAATTTTCCATCACTAATAAGACATATCTTTTTGATAAAAGTAGACACAAACATAAATAAAACTATACAGTTATTAAATTATCATTTTATTAATAAATAAATAAATACAAACAAAATATATAATCTTGAAGTTAAATTTTTATATGCTCATTAATTTTACATATAAGACGCTACTAAAATGAAGGGTCAATCTAACCTATATTTTAATTTTTACATAATTTTATTTTTTACAATATTTTTAAAATTGTTGTCGTTATTATCACATATTTTAACTAAAAAACGAATTCCTTATTTACGTAGAATAATTCCTTTTTCGATATTTCCTTTACTTTGTGTAATGTCAAAATTGGTATTTGTGCGCTTATTATAAACCTGTTTTTTTAAATGAAAAATGTAGAAAAATTAACAAATTTTCCCTAGAAATGGTTGCATTTATTGATCAATACAATATTTACTTACCCAAATATTATATTTACGGTGTATTACGTTTACTAATTTTATTTTAAATTTAATTTTTTGTAGGATTGGATGTTTAGTGCTTATTTGCACGTGTTCTAGTGTATATTTACTCTTTTTTTATTTTTTGTGGTACATTCAAAAGAATCTACGTATTCATTCTAACATATCATATTAAACTATATCTTGTTCCTCTCTTAAGAAATAGTCTCCATCCATATTCTTCTATATCAATGATAAGTTAATAGAAATATTCAAAAGAAAACACAATTTCACCTTACCGATGAAAATTATCAAAATCGACATGTCTATTTACAAAAGATTACGCCATATTCAAGAAATGGTGCGTTTTCACTATTTTGAATATTTGTTGAAAAATAGCGATTTTCAAAATAAAATTTCTAAATAGTTATCAAATTTTGTTATGTTTCATCATTAAAATTGGACATATGAACGGTATTGCATAAAATTATTTAACATTTGATACAAATTTTAAACACAGTCAAGTACTGTATTACTTGGTTTGATTGGTAACTATGTAAATAATACAATTTGTGTTCCCCTCCCCCCAGTTTCTCGAGGTCTTTTGAACTCGCGCTCATAATACTATTAATAAAATTAGTATAAGTATTACTAATGTTGCTATATTAACATAAGTATAGTTAGGGCTACGTATCTTGACGAAATATGTAGGAGGGGTGGAATGTTGTTGAAAGTAAACGGGGAAACCCGTAAATTTTATTTAGGTGCAACTGTATGTAAATGAAATAAAATTTACGGGTTTCCCCGTTTACTTTCAACAACATTCCACCCCTCCTACATATTTCGTTAACTATGAATCTCATAATTTATTCATTTCTCAACATACTCTGAAGATGATCGTAAGATTCAAAACGCGTTAAGTAAATTATTATTCGTATAGTGAATTTGACAAAGTAATTATAACTTTAAATATTTTTAATATTTGTGATCATTTATTTTTGTTTAAACATGCAGTCTTTTGATGTGTATCTTCAAAGTGACCGATTGAGAAAATATTTTAAAACATTTATCACATTTGTATGGTTTTTCCCCTGTATGTATTCTCTCATGTGTTTTCAAAAAATGGTTTCTCTCCTGTGTGTGTTCTTTCATGTGTTTTTAAATGACTTAACTGAGAAAACGTTTTAAAACATTTATCACATTTGAATGGTTTCTCTTCGATATGTCTTCGTTCATGTGTTTTCAAACTGTCCTTCCGATTAAATGTTTTAGTACATATTTTACATTTGTATGGTTTTTCACCACTGTGGATTGTTTCATGTTTTTTCAAACTGTCCTTCCGATTAAATGTTTTAGTACATATGTTACATTTGTATGGTTTTTCACCACTGTGTATTCTTTCATGTACTTTTAACACACTTGACCGATTAAATGTTTTAGAACATACATTACAACTGTATGGTTTTTCACCACTGTGAATTCGTTCATGTTTTTTTAAATCATTTGAAGCAGTAAATGTTTTAGTACATATGTTACATTCGTGCGGTTTTTCACCGCTGTGAATTCTTTCATGTATTTTTAAATAACACGAAGTAGTAAATGTTTTAGTACATATATTACACTTGTATGGTTTTTCGCCACTGTGAATTCGTTCATGTGTTTTTAAATTACTTGATTGAATAAATGTCTTAAAACAAACATTACACTGGTATGGTTTTTCACCACTATGAGATCTTTCATGTGTTTTTAAAATGTCTTTTTTATTAAATGTTTTAGTACACATGTTACATTTAAATGGTCTTTCACCACTGTGTATTCTTTTGTGTGCTATAAAATTACTTGACCAATTAAATGTTTTAGTACATATGTTACATTTGTATGGTTTTTCACCACTGTGTATTCTCTTATGAGTTTTTAAATAACGTAAGGTAGTAAATGTTTTAGTACATATGTTACATTCGTGTGGTTTTTCACCACTGTGAATTCTTTCATGTATTTTTAAATAACACGAAGTAGACAATGTTTTAGTACATATATTACACTTGTATGGTTTTTCGCCACTGTGAATTCGTTCATGTGTTTTTAAATTACTTGATTGAATAAATGTCTTAAAACAAACATTACACTGGTATGGTTTTTCACCACTATGAGATCTTTCATGTGTTTTTAAAATGTCTTTTTTATTAAATGTTTTAGTACACATGTTACATTTAAATGGTCTTTCACCACTGTGTATTCTCTTATGAGTTTTTAAATAACCTGAAGTAGTAAATGTTTTAGTACATATGTTACATTCAAATGGTTTTTTACCATTGTGAATTATTTCATGACGTTTTAATTCACTTGGATAGGTAAATGTTTTAGTACATGTGTCACACTGAAACAGTTTTTTAGCAACACATGCAGTTTCATGTTCTGTTAAATCTGCCCAGTAATTTTCATCTATTTCGTCTTGTTCAATTTTAATTTCCGTGTGTAAACTGTTTAAATCTATCAATGATTCACTCCACTTCTAAAATTAGTTATTTTTTTTTTAAAATAAGTACCTGCATAATTTTATTGTTAAATATAATGAAAATTTAGTACCTACTAGAGATGGGCGACGGGAAAATTCCCAGTGGGAATTTTCCCGAGAAAATTCCCATTTGGGTATTTATTGGGTATTTTCCCGGGAAAATTCCCGAAAGTTGGGTAAAAACGATTACTTAGCTGTATTTCTTTGCAAATGTGTTTTTAATTAGATCTGTATATATTTGTTAATTGTGCGTGGAGTTTTACATAATGTTAATTGTGCGTGGAGTTTTACATAATATAATGTTGACGTAAAGTTTTCTAATTATTATTATCATAAAACCACTTCAGTACCTACATACTGAATGTTTATTTATCTTTAAATTTAAAAATACATGCATACATATTATGTCGGATCAACATAAGATGACTTTTCAACGAAGTTAGCAATTAATTTAAATTTATAACTCAATGTGTTCAAATTCAGAGAAATATCTACGTTTTAAAAAAAAGTTAAAATGCCACGAAATTCAATATTGACAAGTGAGAATCGAGCTAAAATTTCGACGTTTTGGAAATTGTAGTACTTAAAACATAATCTAAAGAGGCGAAAACTATGGAAAAAACTGTCGTGGTAGGCCCAGGAAATTGACACCGAAAAATGAAACGCGTATTGTACAACTAGCCACGAAAATAAATTGTCTAGAGAAAAATTGTCGAACAAAAATTGTATAATAACGTGATATATTAATTAGTATTTATGTAGTCTCAAGATTAATTTTTTACGTTTAGCAAATATTCTTTATGAAACAGCGGTTTTGATAGTTTAATTCAAAAATATTACGATAAATAGTAAATTAAAATAAATACCCACTTTTCGGGAATTTACCCCGTTTTTACCCACTTTGGGAATTTTCCCGGGAAAATTCCGGGTAGAATCCCATCTCTAGTACCTACTTACCAGTTTTATATTTTGCTGTTGTAAGTTTGCAATGTGTTTTTTATCTGTCAAACTATTATTTTCTTGCGACAATTTAGTCAGGTCAAAAAGTTTATTTTCTGTTGATAAATTGTTCTCGTTCATTTCATCTTTCATCACTCTACTTCCAATGATATGATAAATTTCATGCATCGGTTCATTCACTTCATCTTTTTCCAATTTAATTTCCAATGTATAAAAATTTTCGTTGGTTGATTTCTCCATTTCTGGTTTCTACTTTATTACACACAAGACAGAAAATTTGTAAAAATAAGTATGTTTATTGACAACTGTATTTTGACTTTTGTTTGCTTTTGTTAAGCCTGTATTACACTTGGCGAGTTAGCTCGCTATTCGCTGGCGAATTTGCTCGCTACTAGTAAACTCGCTTAGTGTAACATTCTTGACTAGTTACTCGCTAGATACTCGCTACTCGCTTTTCTAAAGCGAGTAAAGTTGAAGACCGGTCTACTTTACTCGCTACTCGCTTCGTATTTTTGTTCGCTGGTTAGTGAAATCGCTTTGTGTAATATATTTAACGAGTAAAATCGCTGTATTTGACAGCTTTTTCAAAATGTCAACAGAGACTATTTGTGCAGGATTTGTAATTCCAGCGTTATTATTCTTATTGTTACGTAAAAATTTGCGAAAAAGCAAAAAAATACCATAGGTGTTCCACAGCGTAGTATTTACGTAAAAAAAGTTTATAAATTAAAAAAAATTAAAATGTCAATTTTTATTCCACTTCAAATTTTTAATAAGTAAAGAAAATAAAAACTTATAGTGAATTGTATAACATATAAATATTACAATAATGAAAATCTTTTAATAAAAATAAGTTTGTAGTAATAATTAACAAACAAGAGAGGAAAAAAAACAAAACATGAAATATTTGCTCAGGAAAATATTAATAACAACAACACGTGTTAGCGAATTTACTAGCTATATGTGTAATCGGTATTCATTGAGCGAGTCGATATATTTGCACTCGCTAGCGAATTTACTCGCTAGTGAATAGCGAGTAAACTCGCCAAGTGTAATCCAGGCTTTAACGAAGTTATTCACAGTGTTGCCAGTTTTTGTTTGTTCGACACTGCTATGGAGGGTAGAGTGTGTTCTATGGTAGAGTTAAAGGAGAAGTATTCATATGGGACTTGAATCGAAAAAGTGGTCCCTGAATTTGATGAAATAATAGTTCAATAAGTAACCAGAACGGCGCTGATAAGCAATCAGGGTTCAATCTGAACTTAGCGATTATAAGTGAAGTGAAGTATGCCAAAGGGAAATACTAACTGTTAAAAACAATAAAAATTGAATTAAAAATAAAAACAATAAAAATTGAATCAAATATAACAATTAAAACTGTTAAAAACAATAAAAACTGTTGTTTCAGTTTTAAAATTTTCAGCGCTTAATTTTAAATTTAAGAATTTTAGTATACTAGTGCCATCTTAATTTCATCCACTTTTGGGGCACTTTTTATATATGGAGATTATGGAGGGTAGACATCAGGAGCACCATCTCTGTATCAAAAAGTGTCCATAGGAAGACGTAAATAGTGGCGGCGCTACTATAGTAAAAGGGTAAATTTAGAGAAGTAAACAAGGAAAGATAAACATCCGCGTTGTTATGTATTTATTGTTTTTTTATTATAATTGTTACATATAATAGTTTTATTATTTTAAAAATTTTTATAAAACAATACAAAAAAATCACTATACTCTTTTGCTACTCTAGCGCTATTCTGGCGAGTTTTTGAACTGTTACTTAGTACTTAAAACGGGATATTTTTTGAACTATTTTTCTATTGTTTTCCGGCCAAGATAGTCCTCCTGATATTTATCCTTCACAATGGAGATACTTCTCCTGATACTCTACCCTCCATACTGATTATGGAGGGTAGAGGTCAGGAGGAGTATCTCTTATGGGACTTGAATCGAAAAAGTGGCCCCTGAATTTGATTAAATAATAGTTCAATAAGTAACCAGAACGGCGCTGATAAGCAATCAGGGTTCGATCTGAACTTAGCAATTATAAGTGAAGTGAAGTATGCTAAAGGGAAATACTAACTGTTAAAAACAATAAAAATTGAATTAAATATAACAATTAAAACTGTTAAAAACAATAAAAACTGTTGTTTCAGTTTTAAAATTTTCAGCGCTTAATTTTAAATTTAAGAATTTTACTACACTAGTGCCATCTTAATTTCATCCACTTTTGGGGCCACTTTTTATATATGGAGATACTTCTCCTGATACTCTACCCTTCATAATACTGATGAAGCTAAAAAAGTGACAGGTATTGAGGTACTGACAAATATGGCGGGTAAAGAACGTTGGATTTAAAATTTTTCTATATTTATTGATGTTATATTTGTCGTTATACGTACTGTTAGAATATTTATTTATAAATAGTCCCAAATTACAACAAAAATCACATACAAATTAAAAAATATTCATTACCAATATTACCATCGACACTTTGTAGGTTATAAAAGGTGGTTATAAAAAATATGGCGACTTTGCTTAAAAAAAAAAAAAAATTATGTAATGTGTGCTCCATTCATTGTATTGTACATAAATATTCTAATATCAGCCGTGTGTCAACAATACAGGCAGTTTTTATGGTTTGTGTTCAGTCCCTACATTTTATGCAAGTAAAATTTGAAAAAAAATTGAATATTTTAATAATTTATATTATAGTTACATAGTACATAGAAAATTACAAACATTAGAGAAAACAACAACTGGAAATGATTCATTCTCATAAATTTATCTTTTAGACAAACACGTAATATAGCTACGTCTCACAAAATCAACTATCTAATATATTGAAAAAGGATAGTAGAAATTATAATATCTTTTATATGTGACAAAACTTTGTTTTTGAAATGTGTCATTTTCTTTATATATAAATTTGACTTTATGTACTATATTAAATGAACTTATTTGGTAATAGCCATACTGATCGAAACATGTTATAAAGAGACAATAATAACTGTTGTTTCTTGTAAAATGTTTTCATTTATTAATAACAAACAGATTAATTATATTGCTGTTGGTCATAAACTTCATATTTTAGTAATCAGTATAATCATTGTAATAATTATCACTGTAACATATTTTCATAGAGCAGACATGCCGGACATACATATACGTTTCTAGAGCGGGGAATCACGGGGGGGGGGGGGCACGACCCAGACAAGAGCCGAACTTATTTTCTCATGTTTTAGCGAATTTCTAGAATGGAATTCAGCTATTACAGACACTGTCATGACGTGACTTGAGCCCGGGACTATAGCAGAAATTTGTTTTGAGGTCACTAGAAATCGAAAACAATATTCACCAATATATATATATATATATATATATATATATATATATATATATATATATATATATATATATATATATATCCACACAATAACTCTCGAACGAAGTGTCCTACTTTTACAAAATTTGGAAGTCCCAAACCGTCGGACGAGATCGTTAGCCAGACACGTCCGATGCCAGCAACACGGTTTTTGTTCTTGAAAAAAATTAGTTTTTGCCAAAATTTCCACTTATTCAGAAATTTTTTTACACCATTTAAAAGAGGAGAAAAAATTACATAAAAAAGGTCTTTAAACTATTATTTTATGTAAACTAGTTTCCGTGAGAAATTAATTTTTATAAACGGAAATTCGCTATGTTATGTAGAATGCTGCGACAGGGGTATTTTCATTTATGTGGAATTTTTCATGTCTTTTTACATGACCTAAGCAATTAAACGTTTTAGAACATATCTTTATGGTTTTTCACCACTGTGAATTCGTTCATGTCTTCTTAACAGACTTAACTGATTAAATTTTTTAGAACATATGTTACATCTGTATGGTTTTTCACCACTATGAATTCTTCCATGTACTTTTAACTGACTGGAAGTAGTAAATGTTTTAGTACATACATCACACTGATATGGTTTTTCACCGCTATGAATTCTTTCATGTCTTCTTAAATTACTGACACAGGCAAATGTTTCAGAACATATGTTACATTGATATGGTTTTTCACCACTGTGGACTCTTTTATGTAATTTTAAATCACCTGAAGTATTAAATGTTTTAGTACATATGTTACACTCATATGGTTTTTCACCGCGGTGAATTCTTTCATGTTTTATTAAATAACTTGAAGTAGTAAATGTTTTAGCACAGATACAGCATTCATACTGTTTTTCATCACTATGAATTCTTCCATGTACTTTTAAGCTACCTAACTGAGTAAATGTTTTCGAACATATGTTACATTCGTATGATTTTTCTCCGCTGTGTATTTTTTCATGTAATTTTAAATCACCTGAATCACTAAATGTTTTAGAACATATGATACATTTATAAGGTTTTTTATCACTATGAATTTTTTCATGTACTTTTAAGCTACCTAACTGAATAAATGTTTTCGAACATATGTTACACTGATATGGTTTTTCACCACTGTGAATTCTTTTATGTATTTTTAAGTTACAGGAAGTAGTAAATGTTTTAGTACATATGTTACATTCAAATGGTTTTTCACCACTGTGAAATCTTTCATGTATTCTTAACTGATTTAAAGTACTAAACCTTTTAGTACATATGTTACATTCGTATGGTTTTTCACCACTGTGAATTATTTCATGTTTTTTTAAATGACTTGAAATATTAAATGTTTTAGAACAAATGTTACATTTGTATGGTTTTTCACCACTGTGAAGTCTTTCATGCACTTTTAAATGACTTGAAATAGTAAATGTTTTAGAACATATGTTACATTTGTATGGTTTTTCATCACTGTGAAGTCTTTCATGTATTTTTAAACTTCCTTTTCGATTAAATGTTTTAGTACATATATTACACTGGTATGGTTTTTCGCCGCTGTGAATTCTTTGATGTCTTTTCAATTCACTTGGATAATTAAATGTTTTAGTACATGTACCACACTGAAATAGTTTTTTGCCAACACATACAATTTTATGTTCTGTTAAATTTGCCGAATGATCTTCATCTATTTCATCTTGTTCAATTTTGATTCCCTTATGTAAACTGTTTACATCGATTGAAGATTCACTCCGCTCCTAAAATGTTATAAAGTATTTTCATTTGTCATCAAGTAAAATGATCGATTTTTACCAAATACAATAGTGATATTTTTCAAAGAGTTTCTGATGTATAGAATTCAAAAAATTACAAAAAAAAAAAAAGTGTAACTGCAAAGACACATTTTAAAAATTAAGATAATCGCCGAAATCACAGGTCGGTCTAATGATTTTTTGCAAAGTACTAAATCGTAAAAATTTTAAGCTGAATAACCAGGTGATTAATTTCATTTTTCAATTAACTTCAACACGGTTGATTCTACTGACTGGACAAAAGCTTGTTAAATTTAGATGGCTTAAATAGATGATCTTTTTGTATAGTTTTCTTTTATTAGTAAATCTATTATATAATTTTCGAACTCTTTTAACATTTTAAGAATTTTTTCCCGATTTATGAGAGATTTTCAAGTTAAGAAATATAAATAAATAATGCCTTGAAAATTATTATTAACATTATATACAGTCCGAGCCACAGACCAATGAACAAAGCGTAAAGCCAGTTTGTAGGCATTTTTCTTGAAGCAGATAACAGGGTGGGACGACGGTGAGATTTAACGAATATAATGTATTGTCCATTTTTGAGCAAATGCGACTATAATTATTGCAGGACATAATTTGTATACGTACGTATTTTGAAAATAAAGCAAATACCACTTTTTTCTTTCAAAATTTTTCAGTTTCTTCTCAAAAAAGTAAAATTTTAGGTATTATATTTTGACAATAATTATTTGAAAACGTTACTACGGATACAATCGGTTATTGCACTGATTACTATATTACAGAATATGATTAAGTCGAAACTTGGTCGTATCTGGCTTTGTACATAATACATATATAATATGTTCATTGGTCTGTGGTCCGAGTACTTTCACAGTAAACTTTTTCAGGGACCAGCAATATTTTTAAAGACACTTTATATAAGTAAATACATAAAATGATTCAACATGCGTAAACATACGTACATATACATTGATATTTTTAATAAAATCAATAACAGGAAGTAAGATAATAAACTGGTAAAAATAAATATAAAAAAACAAACAGTAATAGGTAATATAAAATATTTTTTATAAATATTTTTAAGTGTTTTGTTTATTCTAAAAATGTTTATAAAAACCAACACACAGTGTGTTTGTTTTTATACTTGTTTGTGTGGTAACATCGTACACATAATATGTAATCATTGATTGCGATCGGCTTCTGCGATTGTTGTGATTATTTTCGGATGCCGAAAATGTGGACAGTAAAGTGTTCGTGCTCTCTGGCAATGGTAGGTATCTCAAATTCCATAATTTTATAAAGATGATCATAATTAAATTTGTAAAGAAAAATTTTGTTTATTATATCAAATTCAAATTTTTATAATGAAACAACCCACATATTTCAATATGAATAAATAGAAAAATTTGAGCTCTATATATCCATACTGAGTATCCCGTTACTAAAAATCAAAATTTTGAAACCGAAACACAATTCTTATTTAATAGCCTAGAGCTATTGGCAACGGAAAGACTATGCGAGCGCCTCTGGTTTTTTAAATTAGAAACTGTATTAAGTAAAAAATTTTTGTATAGATTTACTTGTCGATAGAAATATGTATTATACAAAGTATGTACGGATTACTAGATTTTATGACCGCATTCCATTAGGAGAAATTTTACACAGTGCATGACACTGTGTTACAGTGTGTCTACTTTTTTGCACTAAGGTAGCGGTTACACTGGATACGAACTCATTCGAAAATTTATTCGTACGAATTCGTACGAGTTTATCCAAGTTAATACGAATTAAACAAATGCATACAGTTAGACATGCGTGATTACACTGCTTACGACTCTTTCGTACGAGCTCGCACGACTTTTTGATACGACCAAAATATTTTGTTTTTTGATGCGAATTCGTACGAAAAAAATGATGAACTTAGAAAAAATAATTATTTTTGTTGAACAAAGGCGGGTCTTTAATGGATCAAAAACATAAATACTGTCATAATAGAAAGTTAAATAAAAAATTGTGGAATGAGGTGGCAGAGGAAATGTTTAGATAATTTTTTAATTAAATATATGTTGAATATGTTGAAATATAAATAAATATTGAAGCTGAAATTCAATATATTTTAAAATACAATTGAATGTGACTTGTGACATGTTCAAGTACTCTAAAAATTTCTGTTCGTCTTAAAAAATTTCTTCCAAGCAATTCCAGAACTCAGCTTTTTTTGCTCTACATGAATAATAAATAATCGTTTACCCAGAATTGTTTGTTTTCTATATAATTAGAAATTTTGAAAACAATGATTCTAATAAATAAGATTCGGTAGCTGGATCCATTGTTTGATATCATGCAATATGTATTAACGGTTTTCAGTTTAAATTTAAATACGAATTCGTATTACGATTCCGTATCCAATTTAACCACACAGTCGTACGAATGAATTTCGTACGAGCTCGTACGAATCAATTTTCGTACGAATTCGTATCCAATGTAACCGCAGCCTAATGGAACATCAATTTTTATTGTGTTTCTGCAGAGGGTAGCATAAACAAAGATACCAGATTTAAAAAAAAAAAAAAATTCAATCAGCTTAGTATACTTGCTATGATTCCCAAATACATGTATAACTTAATAATATTAATAGATTTAAGCGTTACTCTATGGTATTCCATATTTGTAAATAATAAACAAATATTTTACTTTGCAAAATACCACTTTTATTTTTGAAACTGTGACAATATTGTTTCGAACCGATAGTTCATTTTCAAACAGAATGTATAATTTAATTAAAAGCAGACAAAAGATTAATTTTGTAATAAAATTTTAAAAAAATTAGTTTTTTGTGAAAAAAGAAAGTACAAAAATCACGAAAATTTGGTTGGCATTACTTTTCCCCTAAATGCACTGTGTTACACAGTGTCGTTTGTGTTTGCTAATGGAACACGGGCAATAACTTCAATTAAACGTATACGTATATTTTTACTTGATACTAGTTCTAATTTTACCATCAGAGGCGCGCATGAGAATTTAGACTTTTTAAAAGCTTTTATTTAACTTGCTATGTTAGTATGTTGGTTTAGATCAAATCTTGGAATCAAAATTTAGACAAGTTCTAATTAAGCTAGAGGTTTCAAATTTTGCATACCTGTCTAACCTTGATGACAATGCAATAATGTATAATTAGTTTTGCCCTAAATCGCCCCAAACAAAAAATTTTGATTTTTAGTCCTGTGCAACTTTTTGACATTTCGAATTGTCAAATACTGTCCATTGATTTTACACTGCAATTTTTTGTTTCCATAGTTATGTTTGATTAGGGTAAATTAACCGATTAAAATATAAGTAAAAGAATTACTACTTTAATTTTTTTTAAAATTAATTGTAAAAAGTAAAAAATAAATTAAAGTAAAAAAAATGTTTTTTAAGAAAAAGCTTTTATTTAAAAATGGGCTAAAAAAAATAAAATAACTTTTGAGTGAAGTTTGAAGCAATATGTAACATAATTTATAAAAGCTTGAAGTGTTTAATCAAGTTTGGTAAGTACTGAAAAGTAAAATAGCTACACTTATATCAAACTTCACTCAAAAGTTATTTTATTTTTTTTTTTTGGCCCCTTTTTAAATAAAAGCTTTTCCTTAAAAAACATTTTTTTTACTTTAATTTATTTTAAATGTTACTTTTAAATTCTACACATCAAAAACTATAACTTTTTACTTTATTAAAAATTTATAATCTAAATGTAGTAATTACCAATTTGATATTTTGCCCTTGCAAGTCTGTAAGGTTCCTTGGGTCCATCAAGCTATTATTATCTTGCGAAAATTTAGCTGGTACAAAAATTTTACTTGCTTCTGGTGACGTTAAACTGGTCTCATTTACTTCGGCTTCCTCCGCTTTAATTCCAAAAGTATGAAAACTTTCATGAGCTGGTTCATTCACTTCATTTTTTACCAGTTTAAATTCAAACGTATGAAAACTTTCATGGTGTGGTTCATTCACTTCTTCTTTCTCCACTTTAATTTCAAGTGTACGATCAACTTCATGGGCCGGTTCATTCACTTCGTCCTTCACCACTTTAGTTTCAAATGTACAATCAACTTCGTGGACGGGTTCATTCATTTCAACTTTTTCCACTTTAATTTTAAATGTTTGAAAATTTTCATGGACCGATTTCTCCATTTTGGATATTATACCTGAACACTGAACACAAAGCCTGTAAACTAACAACCTTTGTGACTGTTTTATGACACTTGTGTGACACGGATAAGTCGTAACGTAAGTTATCAAGTTATGACACGACGTTTATATAATATAACGTTTATAACGGTTACCAGGACTAATTACTTTTTGATTCCTAACATTATGCTTACATGCGGAAAAAATGATGGTTACTTTTTTGACTTTTGTTAACAGGTTAACCACCTTATTAAAGGTCTTAAAGTCAATATAGTAGTATGGTTCATTTCAGTTAAACTTAACCATGCTTCGTCACTTTGAATTTAAATAATTTCCGTTTTCTTGGCTTTATCTCTTTTATTATTGCATTTATGTATATTTTAAATTTGCAATTTACTTTTAGAAAAGAACAGAAGATTTGTTTCGAATATAAGAATTATTTAATTTTTTAACGAAAACTCATGATCAAATGTATCTGAAATGAGGTATACCAGTAACACCAACTGCAGTTTATTAAAAAAACCAACCCATGTTTTGACAATCCATGCAAATTTGTGCGTTGTCATCAAATCGGTATGAATCAAGGGGACAAACTAGATTGGCTTTGCCTCTGTTCCACTTGTAATGAGTTTGTAACGTACTCTGTTTGTGTACATACACACTGTTTGCAGTGTATTAGTTTGGTTTTTTGTAGTAGTATGTGTATACACGCATACAACCACAACACACGTATTACCAGAGAGAGCTGTTCAACGTGTTCAAGTAACAATGGGTATATTGTTAATACACTTGGGTATAATACAAATGGGTATATTGTTAATACAACATTGGGTATGTTGACTCGACGACGACTACTGACGGACTAATGCCTTAAGCTATGACTGGCTTACAAATGCCTCCAAGCGAATTTCACTTTTTTTATGTTAGTTGGCTTCTAGTGTTCTATGGTATGAATATTTTATGAATGGAGTTATGGAGTGTAGAATATAAGGAGGACTATCTTGTACGGAAAACAAAAGAAAAATAGTTCAAAAAGTGTCCCGTTTTAAGTATTAAGTAACAATTCAAAAACTCGCCAGAATAGCACTAGAGTAGAAAAAGAGTATAGTGATTTTTTTGTGTTGAGTTTTATAAAAATTTTTAAAATAATAAAACTATTATATGTAACAATTATAATAAAAAAACAATAATTACATAACAACGCGGATGTTTTTCTTTCCTTGTTTACTTCTCTAAATTTACCCTTTTGCTATAGTAGCGCCGCCACTATTTACGCCTTTCTATGGACACTTTCTGATACAGAGATGGTGCTCCTGATATCTACCCTCCATAAATGGAGTATTATAAGATGGAGATCTAACTCATATGAGAGGAATTGACAAAACTGGTCAGGAAAATGGTAAATATAAGGGCTTTCTTGTTTTACCACTCGCGTCGTTAATAACCTCAAAATACTGATGTGAATATAGCGAATTTAGTAACATAAAACGGATAAAACAGAATGTAGCTACAGTACTTATTCTCAAATAGAAACACGCCGGGACTGGAGAAGTGAGTGTCTCCATTTGAGAATCACCAATATTGGTTGATGATATTTAACAATAAGGAAATACGTAGAAATTACATATGTATGAAGTAAACTCTTATAGTTTAAATTACTTTATACAGCGGATATCCAATGGTACTGACTCCGATTTTACATAGTGACGTCAGCGAATTATTATATAATATGCAATATAAATGACGCGGACGCAAAATAAAAATTGTTAAGTTTATTTTAAAAACGATCGAAAAACCCACTTTATAACTGAGTTGAAATTTGAAAAAGATTCCAGAAGATTCTATTCAAAAGCTAACAAAGATAATATAGAAGCTCGCGTTTCCATTTAAGAATAAGTACTGTACCGCTTTCGTATCGTACGAACACGAGTGCCATCTTTGATATGAACATTTTTTTGAATACACTGAGTTTCGACTCCTTGTCTAATCTTCATATTTTTATTATTGAATTAAAAAAATCATCCCTACTTCGTGGTTTTTCGTAGTGGGCGTTGTGAGCGTAGAGCAGGCATAATGGGTTAAAGGACCGAGTAATGTACAAAAATTGTTTTATTAATTTGCCAGAAGTATTTATTAGAATTAAAATTTAATTAAATTTATAACATTTTTGTTTTTCATAGATTTTTGAGTTATACCTAATCAATTGAATGTTTTGGAACATTTTTATGGTTTTTCACCACTGTGAATTCTTTTATGTTGTTTTAAATTACTTAAATTATTAAATGTTTTAGAATATATGTTACAATCGTATGGTTTTTCACCACTGTGAATTCTTTCATGTTTTCTTAAATTACTTAAATGATTAAATGTTTTAGAACATATATTACATTCGTATGGTTTTTCACCACTGTGAATTATTTCATGTTTTTTTAAAGTACTTGATTGATTGAATGTTTTAGAGCAAACATTACATTGATATGGTTTTTCACCACTGTGTACTCGTTCATGTACTTTTAAATTACATGAAATAGTAAATGTTTTACCACATATGTTACATTCATAAGGTTTTTCACCACGGTGAATTCTTTCATGTTTTTTTAAATTACTTGAAGTAGTATATACTTTAGAACATATCTTACATTCATATGGTTTTTCACCACTGTGTATTCTTTCATGTGTTTTTAAATTACTTAAATCACTAAATGTTTTAGTACATACGTTACATTTATAAGGTTTTTCACCACTATGAATTCTTTCATGTCTTTTTAAACTACTTGGACAAGTAAATGTTTTATTACATATGTTACACTGATATAGTTTTTTGCCAACACATGTAATTTTATGTTTTGTTAAATCTGCCGAATGATCTTCATCTATTTCATCTTCTTCAATTTTGATTTCCGTATGTAAACTGTTTAGATCAACCAAAGATTCACTCCACTCCTAAAATATTACAAAGTATTTTGATTAAAACATTCACAAAGGGGCGAGGGGTAATGAAAAAATCATCACTATATGCTCAGTGTATGGAGAGTAAAACAGCAGTCATTTTTTAAGAGTCGCTTATGTGAAGAATTCAAAAAATACAAAAAAAGTGTAACTACAAAGAAACATTTTGAAAATTAAAAATAGTCGTCGAAATTCCAGGTCGATAAACTTTTCCTGCAAAGGGTTAAATCCATAGCTCTCCAATTTTCAGAAGTTACACTGAAGTTACACTTTTGAAGTTACACTTTTTTTAATGTTACTTTTAAAACTTCTACACATCAAAAACTATTGCAATAGCTGTATTACTTGTTGCACATTGAATAAAAATCGATATTCTTTCATTTTTTACTTCATTAAATTAAATTTATAATTTAAGTGTAGTACTTACCAATTTTAAAATTTGCCGTTGTAAGTCTGTGAAGTTTTTTTGATCTGTCGTATTATTTTTTTGTGACAATTTAGCTGATTCAAAAATTTTAGTTTCTGCTTGTGACACTAAATTGGCCTCATTCGTTTCGGCTTCTGCCGCTTTCATTTCAAAAGTATGAAAACTTTCACGGTGTAGTTCATTCACTTCATCTTTCTCCACTTTAATTTCAAGTTTACGATCGACTTCATGGAACAATTCATTCGTTTCAACTTTCTCCACTTTAATTTCAAATGTATGAAAATTTTTATGCACCGACTTCTCCATATTGGACATATTGGATTTTTGTTTTATTATACGGGATTTACATTTACAATGATTTGCTGGCGCCAACATAAAGTGGCGCGCCAGTAAAAGCAAAATGAACGTGTAAACATCTCTACTGGCGTGCAAGGTAGATCAGTGCATGCACGGATGAAAAAAGTTAGCAACCAAGCCCTAAGCGTATGTGTAAAAAATTGTGGATAGCAGTGTGCCTAAGTGTGCTTGATACCGGTTAAGGCATTTAGTTAGTCGATGTCCGTCACCGAATACACAACGCATTGTAATGTATTGTTAGACCATTGTTAGCTTGGACCCCACCTTGCTCTGTCCGACAATGCGTGTTTTGTAATCGTGTGTGTGACAACTGACACAGTTGCAAATATCAAACCATAGAACACTAGAAGCCAACTAATATAAAAAAAGTGTAATTCGCTTGGAGTCATTTGTATGCCAGTCACAGCTTAAGGCAGGTAGTCAGTCAGTGTCCGTCGCCGAACACACACTGCATTGTGTTAACAATGAACACCATTGTTACTTAAATTGGACAGCTTGGTCTGTCCCATAATACGTGTGTTGTGGTGGTATGTGTGAATACGCACACAAAGGCAAACAACAAACTAACACAATTGCAAGCGGTGTGTACCTACACGACATGGTGGGGGAGATTTTACGTCACAAACTCATTACAAGTGGAACAGAGACATAGACCACCTAGTTTGTCCCCTTGTATCAAACCAACACCGCTATAAACAGTGTATACCTACACAACATAGTGGTGGGAACGGGAGGGGATTTTTTGTCTACACTGGTATCACTAGTGAAGAGATAGCAACTTGGCTTCTGATTATTCTGTGTTAGCAACCACAGATGCGCCACTAAAATTAAAACATGCAAATGTAAACTTGTATTGGCGCCCGTATTATTTTTAAAAAATAGTAAATGTCAATTTTACGCGTTTATTCAAGTTTGAATGTCATTTCTAGGTATCTATTATGTTCATTTGTTTTAGATTTAGATAGAGATGACAATTTTGAAAGCTATATATGACAGTTATTCAAGGGGTCAAACTAGTATGTCTACCAAACTGTGCCCACTGTAATCAACGAGTTTCGTAACAGAGCACTCATACTAGCAAAACACATGATGTATCGACACGAATATACCAATGTGTTAGTATGATATGTTGATGATTACGTATGCAGTTCGCATACATATAGCATATACTGTCATGGCTGACCTATTTGACAACTAGTCAACAATTAAAAATAAATTTATTTATTTTAAGAAAGATACCTTTTTATTTTGAGAAATTTTTTATTCAATAGAATTTTTACACTTAAATACGACACACTGTATACCCTGTATACGACAGGTATATAATTTTTACACACTCCCTTTAATCTCCCAAAAGTATTATTTTGGGAAATTTTGAAAACTTAAATAATGGAAAAAAATTTTTTTCTTTATAAATAACTAATTAAATAATTAAGTTTCAGGTGGAGCAATTACTGATTTCAAAGGAGCAATTTGGGAGCAATTTAACCATATAAAAAACAAAAAGATTTTTCAACTTTCGGCGCTAACTTCTTTCCGGTTTACACGAGCGTTTTACAGCACTTTTTTATGTAACCACCATTGTGTTTATTTCCGTAAAAAAACTTTCGCGTATTTTTTATTTCACTCACGATGAACTGTACATTCCTTATCAGTTTCATTTTCGCACTCTATTTTTAATCATCACCACCAACATCGTAATCAGCTGAGGAATTTCCATCGTAGTTTCTTGTTTCCGTGACTTTTGTCGCTTTTGTAAGTTAATTTCTATAACCTATTTACATGGCTTACAAATTGTTTTCATATGAATGTCTGTTTAAATTGTTGATAAATCATGTTAAAAAACGATAACATTTAATTTTATATGTAAAATTCCAAAAAAAAAGTCTGTGAAAAGTTTTTTGAGAAACAAAATACGTAAGTATAAAATAATCCCTACTTACCTTAAAAAAATCTAATTCTAATTTTTGTTTCTTCATATATATATATATCTCTAGAAATGATTTACATCCAAGTTAACAAAGGCAAAAAATACGGAAATTTATCAGAAAAAAATTAACCAATAACTCCAATTAAGTATGTATTTATTCGTTTTATTCTATACCTTCCGTACAGTTCGATGTACATAATTATTTCGTATTGCGTCATAATTATTGCCATAATAAAATTACGTATATGTACCATATTATGTACGTATCCTAGGCCGGTACAGAGGGACCTACATACATATATACGTTCGCGCTCTAGTGGAATAAAGTATAAGGCTGTCTACACAATCAATGAAATAAGGAATTAAGATTTAAGAAATAAGATTTAAGAAATAAGATTTACGGAGGAAGCCAGCTAGTGATGTTGAATGGAACTTTAACGTAACTGGTCAATCACGTTAAAATTCGTGATTTTTTTCACTTAGTGACAAAATAGTCATCACGAACGTTACTTTTTCATGAATTCTGATGTACAAAAATACCTAAATACATTTACTTATGAGCAGTTAACAGTTTCATTCAACGTCACTAGATGGCATACTCCTTAAATCTTATTTCTTAAATCTTAATTCCTTATTTCATTGATTGTGTATGACCCCTAAACTGTGTTGGTAAAACTGAACATTGCTTATACAGTATTTCGAAAAATCTCTCACAGGTGGCGGTACCAGTACCAGTGAATATGTACGTATCAAAGCATTTTGAGCCGCCATATTGCAGGACGAGTTAACTCGTCTTAATCATTTAAAGTGTTAATATCTCAAAATGACAAAAGTGCATTTGTGACCTTACTGAAGTCATGGCACGATAGAAAGGCTATTTTCCTGTATGTACTCTCTCATGTTTTTTTAAATGACCCAACTGACTAAATGTTTTAGAACAAATATTACACTGATATGGTTTTTCACCACTGTGGACTCTTGCATGTCGTTTTATATTACTTAACTGACTGAATGTTTTAAAACAAATATTACACTGATATGGTTTTTCACCACTGTGAATTTTTTCATGTGATTTTAAATCACTTGAACGAGTAAATGTTTTAGAACAAATACTACACTGATATGGTTTTTCACCACTGTGGACTCTTTCATGCGTTTTTAAATTACTTAAATGACCGAATGTTTTAAAACAAATATTACACTCATATGGTTTTTCACCACTGTGAATTTTTTCATGTGATTTTAAATCACTTGAACGAGTAAATGTTTTAAAACATATATTACACTGATATGGTTTTTCACCAGTGTGAATTCTCTGATGTGTTTTTAAATGGCTTGAACAAGTAAATATTTTACAACATATTTTACACTCATATAGTTTTTCACCACTGTGAATTCTTTCATGTCTTTTTGAATAACTTAAAAGAGTAAATGTTTTAGAACAAATACTACACTGATATGGTTTTCCACCACTGTGAATTCTTTCATGTTTCTTTAAATCCCTTGAATTATGAAATGTTTTAGCACATACATTACACTTGCATGGTCTTTCACCACTATGACATTTTTCATGTTTTTTTAGATAAGTTAACTGATTAAATGTTTTAGAACATACGTTACATTCGTACGGTTTTTCACCACTGTGAATTATTTTATGCAGTTTTAAATTACCTGAAGTAGTAAATGTTTTAGAACATTGATTACATTTATATGGTCTTTCACCACTGTGAATTATTTCATGTTTTTTTAAATTACTTAACTGAGTAAATATTTTAGAACACGCATTACATTTATATGGTCTTTCACCACTGTGAATTCTTTTATGTATTTTTAAATTTCTTGAAGTATTAAATGTTTTATTACATGTATCACACTGATGTCGTTTTTTGCCAACACGTTCAATTTCATGTTTTGTTAAATCTGTCCAATGTTCTTCATCTATTTCATCTTCTTCAATTTTTATTTCCGTATGTAAACTATTTAAATCTACCAAAGATTCACTCAACTCCTAAAATATTGTAATTATATATTTTGATTAATTTGCATAATTTTATTCGGTTATTTTTAATCCAAATCTAATACTTACCAGTTTTATATTTTGCTCTTGTAAGTCTGTAAGGTTTTTTTTATCTGTCAAACTATTATTTTCTTGCGGCAATTTAACTGGTTCAAAAACTTTTGTTTCTGTTGATAACACTGAATTATTTTCAAACGCTTCATCTTTTTCCACTTTAATTTCAAATGTGTGAAAATTTTTATGGCTCAGTCTAATCATTTCATCTTTCTTCACTTTAATTTTATTTGCATGGTCAGTTTCATGGACCGGTTCATTCACTTCATCTTTCTCCACTTTAATTTTAAATGTTTGAAAACCGAATTCATTGACCGAATTCTCCATTTTAGATTTCTGTTTTTACACAATTTAATTATACAATACACAATACACAAATTTGGAATTACACAATCCTTAAATGCTTTAAATTGTCTGCCGAGGTTACGTGCACTAATATGCTCTAATATGTAACGTGCACATCAGGGCTGCCAGTAAAAATTTTTAGTTTATACCGTGGAGTAATGGAGGCACAGCAACTATCTCTATCATGAAGTCTGCAGTGTGTATTTTTGTGTACCTTAGGCTCACAGGTAGTCAGTGCCTCACTGGCATTCACCCAGTGTAGGTCAGTCAAACAACAATGGATTTGATTGTTGTTAGTACTGTAGAACCCCCACACGCAGCGTTTTAGTATCACACATATGTATGCGAAGAAGGGTCACGTGACTATCACCTCTATTTCGATTACGCACACCAAGCCCTAAGCGTGTTTGTAGAAAACTGTGGATAGCAGTGTGCCAGTGTGTCCTTGATACCGCTTAACTGCTTAAGGCATTTAGTTAGTCGGTATAGGTCACTCAATGCACAACGCATTATTATGTATTGTTGGACCATTGTTAGCTTGGACCCCACCTTGCTCCGTCCGACAATACATGTTTTGTAATTGCGTGTGTTTCAACTGACACAGTTGCAAAGATCAAACTAACACCACTACACACAGTGTGTACTTACACAACATAGTGGTGGGAAATAGAAGGGATTTTTTGTCACTAGTGCAGAGATAGCAACTTGGCTTCTGATTATTCTGTGACGCACACATACACAGTGAAGCGCGCCAATACAAAGTCAACACCGTGCACGTATATAACATATTTTCTATCTCTTACTGGTTACACTGATTCCAGTTAGTGGAGAGACCATATATGTATTATAACCATAGAGCATCTAGAGAGAAAATACATATTTCTATACTACTGGAACCTGTGTAACCACTTGAGATAGAAAATATGTTGTATACGTGCACGGTGTTTACTTTGTATTTGTGCGATAAACTCTGTTTGTGTGAGTGGTGATAGCGTCACGTGACCTTTGGTTCACATACATGTATGTGATGTGTGTGATACCACAACGCTACTTGTGCCGGTTCAACAATCAAATTTATTGTTGTTTGACTGACTTACACTGAACGACGGCTACTGAGCAACTGACACCTAAGCAGCCTAAGATGCACATACTTCCACATAAGTGATTGCAGAAAAGAGACAGTTATATTCGTTCTATTTGTTCTGTGATTATAACTATATGGCCAATCGCTATAAGAGGCAGTGGTTCCGATGAAGTGAGACGGATAGACATCGGGTAGAGGCACTTCAGTTGTTTTGCGCAGATGCATCAATTAGTGTTTACCGTGTTTACTGTTCAGATTGGTTCATATTACCCACAGAGCACTGAATCAAACATATTAACATGTTTCCTAGAGATAACACAGGCATTAAATTTTGAAGCATGACTCCATTTTAGTAAGCCCAAATTGTAACCACGGAGACTTGTTTATAAATATTAGATAAACCAATTAAACCATTAAATTAATGGTTTGACCGCCATTAAAGTAATCCCATCAGTCAATTTTTTTGCTCACATCAGTCAATTTTTTTGCTTCAATTTCCTAATGTATTTGTAATACACAGCATTCTCTCTAGTCGATTCTCTCCTCAATGATATTACCACCAAAAAAGTCACGTTTGCGCAAAACGAACAAAATACTTCCAAATCTGCACCGTGATGTTGGGACGTTTTTTTCATATCCATTTGGCTATATATGTATACTACATATATGGGAGAGACACGTATTGTACCTCTGTCCTC
Source organism: Brachynemurus nebulosus (assembly GCA_035578155.1). Lineage (NCBI taxonomy): Eukaryota > Metazoa > Arthropoda > Insecta > Neuroptera > Myrmeleontidae > Brachynemurus > Brachynemurus nebulosus. The sequence continues at coordinate 6,482,540 of JAPWDM010000008.1, forward strand.
TGTGGTCTTATTAGTTGTATTCAAAATTTCAAATGTTGACACCGGAAAGAAGTTAGCGCCGAAAGTTTAAAATCGCAATTTTTTTTAGCATTACTAAATTGCTCCCAAATTGCTCCCTTGAAATCAATAATTGCTCCAGTAAAAAATTAATTATTTAATTAGTTATTTATAAATAAAAAAACTTTTTTTTCTTTTTTTTATTCATCAAAATCTCGTAAAATAGAGCTTTTTTGTATAATTTTTTTGCATCAAAAAATTGCTCCCAATTTGCTCCGTCTAATTTAAAATCTAAATATTAATTTTATTGAATAATAATTGAAATATATTAAAAAAAGAAATTTTGTTGGTTATGGACGTATATGACGTCACAGATGATGTCGATGATGTTCCCAGTAGGTTTAGTTCTTAGGTTTAGTTACTAATCTTACCAATTGTCAATTGACATTTGCATTATAAATTTTTGAATTTAATACATGCTGAAGTTAATTTTGATTGAAATCCAAAACATTATTTATTTGAGGTAAGTAACCAATTATTTTGCATAATTTAAATAATCTATAGCATGAAATAAATAAATATAAACAGATATATTAATTTTTTATTATAATAGAATTGACTATTTTCATTTAATGTCTGTTGTATTAAGATAACCTCAAATTCAGTTATCAAAAATACGGTAGAGTGCAATTAATAATTAGATAAAAAATATTTCATAATTCTTACAAATCGGAAAAATGACTAAGTTTAAAAATTTTCCGGTAACTGTTTAAGTAAGCTTATATGACTGTTTAAAAAATTACTTAAATTATTTTAAATTTTATTATCATTCAAGTGCAACACTTCCTAAGTGTTACAATTAATAGAAAAGAATACTACAATAATTGCATTTGCAATATGTATTTACAACTTAAATAATATGAGCTTTTTACAGATTTGGAAATCTAATACCATTTTGAAAAATAATGATCATCTCTGCTCTGTATAATTGTTTAAAAAAAAATGGTAAAAAAAGGCCTGAGAGAAGAAATGAAATTAAAAATATTCACGTTCTTCACGAGAATGTAAAAATTATATTTTCAGGTTTATAATACTTACGAAAGAAAATGGAGATCGTTACTGACGTTATTGTACGCCCGCCCGTGTTAAAAGTCAAAGCAAGTACGTTTAAGGACAGTTATTTAAAAAAAAAAAAATTGAATCTTTTTGTAAAAAATAATTGTTCTCATATCTTCAGAAAGTTTGTTTAAGTAGCAGTTTTGGATAGTACCAAACTGTCAGGATTGTGCGCAAAGCGTTTTTAGTTAGTCGCCGTGTTCGTTGCTGAGTTTTTTTGCTCAAAGTGAGCTGTTAGCACATGCGCAAGAACATTTTTATGAAGTACGAAATACTTGTGCTCATAATATGAAGTATTTTGGAGCATGCGTATTCCATAAAAAAGTTCTTGCGCATGTGCCAACAGCTCACTTTGAGCAGAAAAACTCAGCAACGAACACGGCCAATATTAAAACCGCTCTGCTCATGCAAAAATTGCTTTGCTCATAATCCTGACAGTTTGATACTATCCAAAACTGCTGCTTAAACAAGTATAGAGTTTATGTTAAAAGGAATTCAAACCCTCCTAACTATTAATAAAATGATGATACTACTTAAAAAAAAAATGGAAAATGCAAAAAATTTTAACCTGCGCTCTGCCAAAATGGCTAAATAAAAAATTTGGGTTTCTTTAGAATGTTAAATGCTCGTGCGATTAACCCCGATATCGTGTGCGCATCTACGCAGCCGAACCCCCCAAGAAACTGGTAATATTTTTAACACTTTGATTCAACACTGGCATCTGTTGAATTACAAGTGAAAGACAACGTAAAAATTTGAATTTATTAGTGCCTTAAACAATAACTTATTAATTATTTTATTTTCAGTTTTAAGTTGAATCGCCAAGAACGTGTGATTGAAGATGTAAAATTTGTATTGGAACCCCATTATAATAAAAAACATGTAACAAAACAGCAGTATAAACATATTTCGCGGCAAGCCCTTCCGAAGGTAATTTAGTTTAATTTTTTTTAGTGGATATTTATTATTATTATTTACAATAGGGTACCTGACTGTAATTAAAGAAATTTAAAATGCTTTGTTCTTACATATTATTTAGTTATTGTTAAATTCTTAAAAATCGTAAAAAAAAAAAAACACCAATAAACCAATTGGTGCGAAAAACGACTCGTAGTGACATGTACAATGACGTCACGATTTGATGCCGGGCCGGGTGCAGACTACAGGGTGGGGGTAGCGAAAGCGATCGCAGCGTTTGCTTTGGCAGAAATGAGCAATTTGGGTGGCTCTTGCTATTTAGTACAGCTACGCTGGTGGTAAAAATTATGTTAATCAAATTCGGTCTAATTTCTATGGTATTTATATTATTTTATTTTATTTAAAATTTATAAGACACAACTTTATCGAAGGACGTAAATCCTACTAGATATAATTTTGTAAGATCGTAAGCGAAACTACTGCTCTCAGTAAATTTGGCAGTAACAAATTTTCGAAATGGGTCACGATAATTGTGTTCTCAAATTTAACGTTAAAGTACAGGAAAAAACAACAAATGTAAATTTACAGATTTCTAGCCGATTTAAGAATAATTAAAAATAAAAAGAATTTTAGATGAAAGTGGAAAAGAAGTAGGTACAAACTCAAAGAACTAATATACTACATATTGTTCGAGTTTGTGTTGAAAGACATATAAAAACTGGAACTACCAAATTTTAAATAAAATTCCTCACAATTTATTTCGTTTCACTGATAATTTTTTATACATGTATGGCGTATTTTAGAAATTTTACGACTCCATTTTTTTTTTAAATTGTGATATAGAAGTTGTCTAGTTATATGGGTCTGTGTCAAATAACTGTGGCCATTAATTAGTTCATAGCTCTTCTACATTTCTCACATGTTGTACAGAACCAGTTGATTGCTTTTCGGTGTCATTTGAGATTGGAACGTAATATTATGGGTAATACTTTGAAAGTTAATCCTAATTATTACACTCACTATATAGCGCTAAAAACGAAAATATATTGCATACTCTGGATTCGGACAACTTTCATCTTGTTATTTATTATTTAATAAAAACAGAAATGACACTTGACTTTTCTTTGACAAATAAAAAAAAATTAAATTTGCACATAATATCCAATCACAGTCGATGTTTACTTATTATTATTTGTTCACATTGAAATATTTGAAAAAGGCACTGAACTGTAAGTATGGAGAGAGCCGACAAAGTTGCAAACGCTAGGTGGCAATAACGTCGCGCACCCGGCCATTGCCTATCGGATCTATGATATTTGCTACAAATCATGAGGTCATTTTGAAGTAATAACTCGTTTTTATTCATTTAAATGAAGGGTAAAAACTTATAATTTTTAAGTAAGTAATTTTTTATTTGTTACTACTAAAATTAAATATATTTATGAATAATACATAAAATTCTATAATATTTAAAGCAAATTTTGAATACAACCAACTACAATTTTCTCTTTTTTTCTAACTGTAAAAAAAGAAAATTACCCTTTTATATTCAAACTAAACCTAACTAGCCTGACCGGTCCTGATTCGGTCACGATGAGTGTGTGATTTTCTAATATATCTAAACTGATTTATATATAATTATACCTTTACGAATTGTTAAAATTAAAATTGGGTGTATTGGAAACGCAGGATAGTAATAGGGACAAAACCGATAATTCCTCGTTAATATTGTAGTTAACAGTTTATAGCTTGGAGACGAGTTTATATGTATATGAGGTAGTATATGAGTTTATTATAAGCTGCTGTTAATGAATAATAATAACTGTATACGGTCCTCACGTTCACGCAATAAACTTCCTCAAGAGCCGGCAATATTAACACGTTGAAACAACGCTGTACCACGTTAATAATTTCGTATAAAGCGTATACCAATAAGGTATACAAATATAGCTCACTCTCTGTCTGGTTACCATGAATGATGGAGCGATGCGATGTAACAGCAAACCTGTTGTAACTACGCACCTATACGGTATCGTCACGCATATTGTCTGATCACTGATCTTGATTGGCCTCTACGGTTGTTCGAGCTATAATACAGATGCGGTGCCATCGGACCATAAAGTATTACACTTTACGGTCCGCGCACTTTCACAGTAAACCCCAGGAACCGACAGTATTTTTAAAGAATTTAAAAAAAAAGATATAAATAAATTTACGAAATTATTCAACATGTGCAACTGTAAACATACACATTTTAAATAAAAATAATAACAGGAAAACACACTGATAATGATAAAAAATATAAAAAAGCACAACCAATTAAATACTTTTGTTATAATTACATATACATATTTCAGTACAGTTAAAAAAATAATAAAATAAATTATAATTATAATATAAAATTATATTTGTAAGTGTTATGTTTTTCTATAAATGTTTACAAAAACCAACACACAGAGAGTGTTTGTTGTAAGTCAACTCTGCGGTAGGATCATACACATGTGTGATCACCGATCCAATCGGCTTCTACGGTTGTTCTGGCTATTCACAGATGCTGTGAACACGGACCGTAAAGTGTTAATAGCTTAGGTACTGGTAAATCGATTGCAATTCTGGTTTTATCGAAGTAAAAATTTTTTCAGTAAAGTGAGGGAAAAATTCAAATATTATCTGAAAAACTGGGAAAAGACAGGAAAATTTGGTCTTTAGAAAAAATTTTCACCCTGTTTCATTACAAATTACAAAATATGTGATGAATTTCGTCAAGATCATTTGATTGATTAGTATATTATACTATACAAATAGTGTCAGATTGATCTATTTTGGAATTTCGTTTCACTTGAATGCTAATTAACATACTGACTAATTTTTGTAGATTTATGATTAAAATTTACTTAAATTTTTATGTTTTTTTCAGATTCCTATGGATGTGTTATCCGTATGTGTAACTGGCAAAGAGATGATGTGATCGATTCTGAATTTGTCACACGGTGAATCCTCATGCTGTTTGGATGTCATCCAGTTTTTATCAGAACCTGTCAATATTTCAGTATCTGAGGTGTTTCAAAGCAAAAGTCGCCTACTCCACTTTTGGTCAAAAATGAGAGCGATGGAAATGGATTCTTCAGGTTGTATTGCTTAGTGTAGTAAATTTCGCGTTTACATATATATATATATATATATATATATATATATATATATATATATATATATCATAAATTATGTACGCAAACAGGGGGGGGGGGTAGTGACCTAGCGTTTGGGAGTAATGACGGCGGGAGGGGGGCGTCCAAGACGTGATGTCATGTTTGAAAACTTATCTTCATATCTACAGACACTGAACGTCACAGACACGTATCGTGGCAGAAACGACAAATATGACAAACATTGTTTAACGCTTTTCTTATCGATGTATTCATGTATAGCGTGACGTGACCACACAGACACGTACAGTGACAGACAGTGCCCGCACAACATTCTCGAGGAGAATATTTTGCGTGTCAACCCAGTACGGCTAGTATGAAATCATGTTCCAAAACGGCCAGACAAAATTCGTAGAATTTATTTATGAATTTTCATTATATCAGTTTTATAAAGCACAAACAACGAAAAGTTAATCGAATTTGTAAGAATAAAACATTTTCTGTGTATTTAAGTACTTTTGGTAATTCTTAGTATCTTTTTTTTTCATAAATTTTCGTTATATATATATATATATATATATATATATATATATATATATATATATATATATATATATATATATATATATATATATATATATATATATATATATATATATATATATATATATAAGGTCTGAATAACAAAAATTTAATCGAAGTTATTAGGTTATGAGCATTTCTGCACAATTAGAGTTGCCACCTTTTTTTTAAGGCAAATAAAGTATTTTTCGGTTTTCTAGTAAAAACAAAAAAGTAGTTAGTAAAAAAAAGTACGCATCAGAATTATTATATTATCTATTTTTCCATAAGTACGTTTTATTGCTCTTAGCTATGTTAATTAGATATTTGTCTTCTTTAAAAACATTTAAGACTTTCTTACAATCTATATCTAAATTGATCTCGTATATCTATCAGTAATTCATTTTTTATTAAGTTAAGAGACTCCTTGTTTCTTGCCTCACACCATTTAATATTCATTATTGAAAATAGTCTATGAATGCTGAAGTAGCAGGAATAGACAAAAGTACAAAATGACAAAACATTGTCAGATTTGCCACAAATTAATTTTTGTAATTCATTGGTACATACTATATGTACCTACTAGTGGTGGAGAACTATCGATAGCACTATCGATAACTATCGATAGTTTTGACTATCGATATTTTTTTTTTACTGTCGATAGTTTTCGATAATTTTTTTCAGTTATTTCGTTTACCAGAGATATAGATAATTATAGATATTAGAGAGATAATTATAGCCAGAGATATAGCCAGAGCGTAAAACCGGCGACCTTTTTTCTTTTTTTTTTTTGCTCGCCGGCTATCTAAATGCCGCCCACTTGGTTATCAAAAACTATCGATAAACTATCGATAACTATCGATAGTTTCACGACTATCGTAACTATCGATAGTCGGGACTATCGATAGTTCTCCATCACTAGTACCTACCAAACAGAGTCTGTGTCTGTCAGGATGGTACGTTAATTGTCTGTGTATGTGAATACTTTTGAAAATGTCGTGTCTGCCACTGTACGTGTCTGTGATGTTTAGTGTTTGTAGATATGAATGAACCTTTACAATTGACGAACAAAAAATATAGTCGGCTAACGAAGAAATTTCAAATTACAGTTAGTGGGCAAAAAAAACGATTTCATTACATGCATAATCGATCCCTTGGGGGAGGTGGTCTATTACAGCGTGACGTAATATCAGTTGGAAAGTTCGACAAAATATGATACAGCTTGACGACGAGGAGTAAAAAATGGTCAAGTTTTGCGTGACATAGTTTATGGATGGCCCTTAAATAACTCGTGTATGAATGTAATCCATTTGACGCTGATTACAAATATTTTTAATAATGCGTGAAAATAATTCAAAATTATTTGAAAAGCAATATTTTTAACAAGTAATAAACTTTTAATAAGTTTTTTTTCTGATTTCTGAAAAGTTATCACAAATGAATTAGGCGATTTTTTCTTTGGAAAGCCTTACCTATCTATTAATATTTTCAAAAAATTATATCGATATATTGTTAATGTTGCGGTTTATTATATATAGTTTTTTTATGTAATACAAATGTTATTTAATTGATAAATGATAAATAAATATAATTGAAGATTTTTTAAAATAAAACGTTATTTCTGTACCATACAATTTGAATTAAAAATGATTAAATCTTTAAAGTAGTTTCCTATTATTTGTTTGTTTGACTTTCTTTCACGCCTAAGCCGCTTATCCAATCGACATTCAGCTTTGCGTAGAGATACTTTAGGGAACAGAGTATGTTATATGCTATTTTTTATTCCGGCAAAATATTTTATTTCTGTGGGAAAATTCCCAAGAAAAAAATAGAAGCTCTCTAGTAGTGACACAATGTAAGTAAACTCTATGTTAATATGATGTTATAATTCCAAACATCACGCGAGCGAACTTGTGTGTAAATGTTAGTATGGAATAATTAAAAGTAACAACGTAACTAATGCAGAGCCGGCGCTAGACTTTTTGCCGCCCCGGGTAGAAAATATATTTAATGACCCTGGCCTCCTAGAGAAAATGAAAAAAAATGTTTAGTTTTTTTTCTTTCCGAAATGGAAAGAAATATTTTAGTGTTTTCAAACTTTAATTTTACTTTAGTTTTGTTTACAACACATTACTTAAAAGTAATTATCATTTAAAATACTGCATGAAATAAGAAAAAAATATCACAAATCGTTATAATTAAACTACTTAAGAAAAGATTTACTTAAACCATTAGCTACGAGTATTTGTGCACTGTACGAGCTCTTGTACTACAATTTTTTTTAACAATTTCTTTGAAATTTAAGTTTACGCCAAATTCATTTTTAGTAGAAACCTAATTACTAACATAAGTATTTACTTAGACACTGATGACTGAAGGTAGTAATTAAATAAAAAATTAAAAAATACTTCATATAAAAATGAGAAATGTGTACAGTAGAATTTTTTTTCTTTTTGGTGAATGGTCAATTTTGAATCCGTCTAATGGTCTAGCTGTTCTGTCTTTAATATATAAAACATATTTTGTTTCCAATTTTTATGTTAATAATAGATTTCCAGATTTTTACAAATGTAATACATTGACCGTGATAACAAAAGCAGCAAGAGAAAAAAAAAAGTCATAAAGTAATAAAAATAAAAAATGAAATTCTTGACAGACACATATGGGAAACACTTGGCTTTCTTTTCTAACATACAATAATAATAGGAGAACTTTAAATCTTGGCGATTTTTAACCCTTTGCACTCGAACCATTTTTTAGTATGGGTATTCAGCTACTCGACAGTAGTTTTAATAAAAAATTGTAATACATCAAAGATAAGTATTTTAAATAAAAGTAGTTACATATTTTATTTTTATTTGCATATTACAAACATTATATTTTAATATTAAATTTTATAATTTTCCTTAGTGTGATATTTGAAGTAAAGAATAGGGTGGCGCCTGGGAGGCGCCTTTCGAGCGCAAAGGGTATTTATTGTGTCGCCGTGGCGGCGCCTATCGAGTTCGCCGTGGTGGCGCCTATCGAGTTCGCCGTGGTAGCGCCTATCGAGTGCAAACCGTTAATAGCGCTGTTTGTTAATTGATAAAATTTAAAAATATTTTACAATACATGATCAAATTGACCAATGACATTGCATAGTTTAGACCTCGTGGCAATAACCGACAACCTTTTTAGGCAGGATATTTTTAAATTTACAATAATGCTCTGTAGTATATCTTTATACGCTGTAGAAACACGTTTAAGGGCTGTTTGTTTAAAAAAAAAAATTATTAAAATGACATCCTGGGCTTCAGTTTCTCATTTTGAAATATTTGATAGAATAAGAGAATTCGATATTTGTAGTGATAGTGGTAAATTAAAGCCAAAAGCTGATCCTGTTTGGCAAGAAATTTGTACTTGTTGGAAGCTTCCATCTGGCAAATATCGCATGAATCCAATTAGCTTATATTTTTATGTGTTTCAAAATAGAAATAATATTTTTAAAAGCTATTCGGACGTGCGAAATATTGAGTTCGATAACTCAAAAAAAATAAACGAGTTAAACGAAGTTAAAAACAGTAATGTGAGTAGTGTTTGTGATGAAAATAGTGATGAGGACTTTACGTTGCACCCACAAGATGATCCTCAATATAAAAATAGACTTTTAACTTTCCAAATAGTATTATTTGAAGAAGCATGGTCATCTATCAAACCTATCAGAAAATTGGATAAAGATGGGAATAATTATTATTGTTTTCAAAAAGGGTGGACTCACCTCCTTTCTGAACTTATATATATACAAGAAAAATTGCCGTGTGTGTGGAGCTACAAAACGCATAAAATTAATTTAAGTGGTGATGATAAATTTACTATTAAAATAGTCGCTGTTTGCGCCGAACAATCCTGTAAAGCGGCAATGTATGGCGAGTGTGAGTTTTACTCTAAGGACAGTGAAGTTACGATTGTATTTTATTCACCAAATACCATAAATGTTCCACATTTCAGAAAAAGATACGTATCGGGGCCGATGAGGGAAGTTTTTAAGAAAAATTTAAAATTTACCAAAACCGATGCATTTCGAAGAAATTTGATCGAAAAATTCAATGAATATGGAGATCAGATAGCTCCAATTATTCCAAAAAAATCAGTTTTAAATAAAATAAAATTAGAAGGTATTAATGAAGATTTAGGGGTAAAACGTAGTTTATGGGATTCATTACTTAGTTTAAAATATAATGTTGAATTTCGATCTGCTATTCGACAGATTGGTTTTGATAAGTTTTTTATCTTTTATTGGACCCCCGAGCAAATTGATATATATAATGATTTAATAAAATTACGTCCAATCGTATCAATAGATGCAACCGGCAGTATTGCACGAAAAATTACCGATAACGACGGTTCCAGTAGGGGACCTATTTTTTTATATCAAGTAATTGCTTATATTGATAAATTAATCGTACCGATTTGCCAAATGGTATCTGAGCGCCACGATACTAAGATAATAGAATTTTGGTTGGTAGAGTGGCTTTCTGATAACGCCAAAAAACCGGTAGAAATAGTAACAGATATGTCAAAAGCCCTTCAAAACGCTATTTGCTTAGCGATTAATAAAATAAGCTACAACCAGTATTTATCAGAATGCTTCCGTTTTTTGATTGGAAAAAGCATAACTTTACCAAAAATTTTTCTTCGTGTCGATATTTCACACCTCATTCAATGGGCTTCTAGATTAAAATGTTTTGTAAATGTTAGTCCAGCAGTAAAAGATTTTTATTTAAGAATAATAGGACTTATGACGACCGTCAATAAATTTAACAGACTTGAAAAGTTAATGAAAGCGACTTTACGGATTTGTCAAAATCAATTTGGTTGTAAAGTTGATATAGATTATATACTCAGGGAAATAGAAACATTTCAGTTTAATGATACTATTAATTTTAAAACAATTAAAAAAAGTAGTGTTTGTGTTGATACTTGTGAAGAACACATATCATGCAAGGAAAAAGATTTTGTTTATACCCCTAATAAAGAAAATGATCATAATTCCATGAATAATTTATATGGTTCTAAAGATGATCTCAAAAATTATATCAATAAAATTACTAACGACACATATATTTCTGATAATAAATCTGACCAATCAATTAATTATATTGACGCAAATAATTACTATTGTCCTGCAATTTTAACTGATTTAAAAAAATTATTTAACAAATTTCCTGCATGGACAAACGTTATGCAGCAACATTTTAATTCCACTAATGATGTAGCAACATCATCACGCTCAGAAAATTATTTCGGATTTTTAAAAGGAGATGTTCTTGAAAATCAACCACCGTGTCGGATTGATAAATTTATTGTAAAACATATAAGATCAATTAAGTCCCGAGTAACAGAAGCTAGGTCCGTTTATAATAATTTAAAAACAAAAACTAAATATTTCAGTACTGAAATATTTAGAAAAAATGAAAACAGCTTTAACAATAAAATATTAAATTGTGTTGAAAACTGGAGAAACAAAGTTACTCCAGATTCACATACGGAATCAAATATTAACAATACTGAAATAAATATTTTATCTTCACCTAAATACAAATCAACTCCAAAAGGTACAAATGAAAATCCCATAGCACAAGAAAAAGTAACAAAGAATGATTTTTCGTTTATTACTGAATGTGAATTAGGTAATTTTAAATTTAATTGTCAAAATATCATTAGCAAATGTATAAATTCTGTTGAACATGCTGAAAACAAAAATATTAAGCGCGGACGATATGTTACACCGTTTCCGGAAGTCCGGATTTTACATGAAAATATAAATAAAAAAACAATAAAAAATAGGTTTAGAAAAAAAGAGATAATAAAAAATGGTTGTTTAAAGCGTGCGCGTTTTGTTAATGGCATTAAATTGTGCGTTACTAATACTTGTCCATTTGATAGCATAACTGAGATTTTATCCTTTGCTTACATTAATTTCAAAAAATTCAGTTCATATTTAGAATCTCAAATTAAATCAAATTGTTTTTTCTCTTGCATACGTTATTATGCTCAATTTGGTGCAACAAAGGAGTTTTATAATCACAGAATTAATATATTAAAAGAAATATACCCAACCGAAAATAATATAATAGATTGTCAAGATGACGTATGCAATTTATTTAAAAACATTATGAATAATTATACTACAAACACTGAAGAAATTTCTTGCTCAAATAGTTCTTGTCGTACAAAAATTATTAATCAATTGCCAGTAATCAATATTTCTGCAAAAAAAATTTGGGAATATGGATTCGATTCTTTGGAAGAATCGATTATAGATTCATTGGAAAGTACAAATTTGTACTGTCAAGCTTGTCAACATAACTCAGCTAATAGGACTGTGCAAATTAATTCCTTTTTATGTTTAGATATAGACCACATTTATCAAACTTCAATTTATTTTTCTAATAGTAATAAGAAACAATGTATAAATCATGAGTTAAGCGAAATTCCAACTATTTTGAAAATTTCAAATAATAATTATACACTTTGCGGAGTTGTAGAATTTCATCCGCCTGAAATAAAAGATGGTATAGGTCACTATATTGCATACACCCGCTCAATCCAGAATAGTTGGAAGCAAATTAATGATTTGGTTAGTAAACCAAAATCTTATACATCTAAATTACCTAATATACGAGTGGCTTTGTTATTTTATGTTTTAGTTTAATACAAGTATTTATGAAATAATTACGAAAATTTATTAATGTAAATTTTTTTTAAATTTTAATACTGTTACATGTTAATAAAGAAATCACAATAAAAAAAACTCGATTAAATTTATTTAAATTATTTATTATTCAAATAACTCATAAATATAGAGCGGATAATTATAATTTTTTATTAATTTAATTTATAAAAATTATAAAATTAGTAAAATCACTGATCTTATGAACATATCACACTGATATGTTTATAAGATCAGTAATTTTACTGATTTTATAATTTTATATTTTAATTTTTACTTAATCCGATCTATAAAAAATTATAATATCCGCTCTATACTCATAAACATTTTCTGAACACAGTAACGGAAACATTGTCATACAGATAAGTGCTTTTAACACCAATAAATTTCATTTATAATATGATAATACAAGTAGATTTTAATTTTTATATATTATAATTACATTTTCAAATTATATTACAGACCAAATCAATCAAAAGTTGGCTAACGTCATCAAGCAAAATTAGGCGTACCTAGTTTGCTGTCTCTTTTCTTTTTTGTTATTTTTATATTAGAATAACTACAGTAACTATGGTTGTACATCTAATTTTGCTTCATCTGTAATGACGTGAGACCATTTTTACTTAATTTGATAAGCTATTTTATTTAATTTGATAAGCTGAGGTCATTTAAATTGGAATAAATGAAATTGATTTTAACTTCCAAGCAAAACCACTCCCAATACGGCTTGTTTTTACACAGATGTGATCATAATTATTGTAGTTTCTTATAAAATTTAAGTTATGACAAAAAAATATAAATATGCTAAACAAGCTTCTTTCTTTTCATTCTTTCGACTCATATAATACAGAATTTTCTATCACGTCACAGTGATTACAATATACTTATCCAGATTATCAACATTACTAAGTAATGCACATAATGGAGAAGTTACCATTTTTTTTTTTTTTTATAGGTGGAAATAAAATTAGAATTTGAAACGTGGAACGTAGAGTGTCAATTACATTACATCGAAGTTTTAAATTTGTTTTGTCGCATAACTTTGGTTATTATGACACTTCGTACACCGATATATTCTACTTTTTGAACGTCGTATACATAACTACTCTGACACAAGTTTTTTTTTTTTTTTGTAACAAGAATCACATAAATCACCCACCTGGACATCTCGAAAACCGTTTTTTATAGTAAGTTTTTTAGATTTATATAAAACTCTTTCCTATAAAAAATGCTAAATATAGCCACCATGGACGTTGGTGTCATAACTTAAAGATCACGCAGGTTCTCTATAGAGTTTGATGTCAAAAGTGAACTGGAAATCAATCATTCCGCTTTAAATGTTAATATTCTATTTCTCTATTATTTATTAACGGATTTAAAATATTTTTACCAGTTTATTAGTTTCGATGTATACTTTAGTTAAATATAACTACATATTACATTATCCACACTACGAGACTTCTCCATTATGTTAAATTATTTTGTTTGAATAAATGATATTTAGAAATAAATAACTGGATCGACATTAATATTATTACATTCAATAACGAACAAGATAATCATGAAACCTTTTTCGAAAGTCTACGAATCTCGTACACCATTTTTCATGTAATTTGTAGGAATATATTTGAATCTTCTGATTCGATGCTGGGTATAACTTTGGGTGTATTCGCTTTGGGGCTTTCATCGCTTCCGTGGGCATTACTTCAGATCGACGCAGCATTCATTTCTTCTCTCAGGCCTTTTTTTACCATTTTTTTTTTTTTTAAACAATTATACAGAGCAGAGATGATCATTATTTTTCAAAATGGTATTGGATTTCCAAATCTGTAAAAAGCTCATATTATTTAAGTTGTAAATACATATTGCAAATGCAATTATTGTAGTATTCTTTTCTATTAATTGTAACACTTAGGAAGTGTTGCACTTGAATGATAATAAAATTTAAAATAATTTAAGTAATTTTTTAAACAGTCATATAAGCTTACTTAAACAGTTACCGGAAAATTTTTAAACTTAGTCATTTTTCCGATTTGTAAGAATTATGAAATATTTTTTATCTAATTATTAATTGCACTCTACCGTATTTTTGATAACTGAATTTGAGGTTATCTTAATACAACAGACATTAAATGAAAATAGTCAATTCTATTATAATAAAAAATTAATATATCTGTTGATATTTATTTATTTCATGCTATAGATTATTTAAATTATGCAAAATAATTGGTTACTTACCTCAAATAAATAATGTTTTGGATTTCAATCAAAATTAACTTCAGAATGTATTAAATTCAAAAATTTATAATGCAAATGTCAATTGACAATTGGTAAGATTAGTAACTAAACTTAAGAACTAAACCTACTGGGAACATCATCGACATCATCTGTGACGTCATATACGTCCATAACGGTCCATAACCAACAAAATTTCTTTTTTTAATATATTTCAATTATTATTCAATATAATTAATATTTAGATTTTAAATTAGACGGAGCAAATTGGGAGCAATTTTTTGATGCAAAAAAATTATACAAAAAAGCTCTATTTTACGAGATTTTGATGAATAAAAAAAAGAAAAAAAAGTTTTTTTATTTATAAATAACTAATTAAATAATTAATTTTTTACTGGAGCAATTATTGATTTCAAGGGAGCAATTTGGGAGCAATTTAGTAATGCTAAAAAAAATTGCGATTTTAAACTTTCGGCGCTAACTTCTTTCCGGTAATGTTGACACGTGTTGTTTTTATTATGTCATCGAAGGATGACATATTTGAAAAGACACGAAATAATTCACAGTGGTGAAAAACTTAAAAACTTTCAAATATCGTTGTGTGATCATAGTGGGGGAAACATTATTATAAAGTTGTACATGCATATTGAATAAACGCAAGAGGGCTGTAGAGTTGTACATGCATATTGAATAAACGCAAGAGGGCTGTATTCTCACTGCACTTAAAAAACGAGCCAAAAAATCATAAATTAACTCTTTGCACTCAAGTAAAAAAAAGTGAGTTGTAAATAGACTGGTAAGACATGTAGCACATGACAACGACCGACGTTCTTTTTTTGACGAATTCTTTTGACGTTCTAACCTTGTTTCCCCAAAGTTGAATACTAAATGCGCTAAATACGTCCTCAATGCTGTTTTTATTAGTTTTTAATTTTAAAAAGATAATTCAACGTTAATTTGTATTATTTTATTTACAATTTTTCTAATAAATGAATGTGTTTGCAGTTATTAAATAAAATATTCATGAAATGTGAAGTATGAGCAGTCATTACAGTTCAACATTCTGTGTGGTGTCATGTGGTACATGTCTTATGATCCAACAGACAAAACACCTTTAAATATGGTAGAGTTAATGGACAAACCCATATATGTAGTATACATATATAGCCAAATGGATATGAAAAAAACGTCCCAACATCACGGTGCAGATTTGGAAGTATTTTGTTCGTTTTGCACAAATGCGACTTTTTTGGTGGTAATATGAACCAATCTGAACAGTAAACACGGTAAACACTAATTGATGCATCTGCGCAAAACAACTGAACTGCCTCTACCCGATGTCTATCCGCCTCACTTCATCGGAACCACTGCCTCTTATAGGGATTGGCCATATAGTTATAATACATATATGGACAAACCACCTTGTCATGCTGTACCAGGGTTACCAGACGTCACATAATTATAGTACAAGTCACATAAATCCATCTTAATGTACTATGTCCTAACCATGTCCCTGTCACTCTCCATTTAGTCTATTATAAAAAAATGGACCGTTTTCTGACGTCGCTGTAACTAATATACCAGATGGCGTTGATTTACTAGGGGATAAAATTAGAGTCGAGACATGAGGTTTAATAGTTCGCTATTTTTCATCTAAAATAAATTGGAAATAAATTAAATATTTAAAAAAATACTTTAATTCAACCTAGAAAGATTAATTAAATTAAAAAATTTTAATTCTGCGTTAACACATAACTTGGTGACGATACTTTTGTGCTCAATCATATGGTAATTAATTTTGACATCTATTTGATGAAAAATGCTCACATGTCCCAACTCTATTTAGTATACCCCCTATACCATTAGCGCCACGTAGCAAACGTAGCAAACTGTGACAAGAAAAGGTCCGTCCTTGAAAACAAGTGGCAGGGACATGGTCCTAACAAACAGTACCTATGTGACGCTAATGTACTATAATTTGATTATTTTTGAATAAGCAAAAAATATTATGAGTATTATAGAATATTAGAATATGTATAGAATATTATTTTACTTTTGTTTGTTTATCGCTAGGAAGCGCTCATGTCTTAAAGAATAAATGAAGCTAACCTCACTCAACACGAGAATTACAGCAATTGTCAAGGTAGGTTATGTAGGTAATTTTTTAATCCTAGTCCTAGGTGTTGATTGTTGATCAGTTTCTGGAATGGCATAAAAATGTAAACATAGGTACCTACATTGCAAAGCTAGTTTAGTTGATCAATTTATTTATATAACTAGTCAAATACCAAATAGTATACTTGGTAGAGTTTTTTTCAGTTTGTATTGTATAAGGTAAATAATACAACGAATACCAATAAATAACTTTGCAATCAATAATTATTTTGCGATTCTTTGAAATGATTTTATCATTTTTCTATACATTTTTATTGTTTATATATGCATTGACGGATTAGCTTGAAAAAAAAAATCAATATTGACTTGAAATTGTGCATGAAAATCATTTTATTATTTCAAATTACTTAAAATTTAGATCTTTTGTCGAATTTTTGTTTAATTTCGATTTGTCACATAATTTTGGGGTTGGTACTATAATTCTACGACCCTGATCACATAATATAGGTTCGAAAATCTGGTAACCCTGTGCTGTACATGTCTTATAAGCGCAAAGGGTTAATATCAAGGGGTCAAACTAGATTGTCTATGTCTCTGTTCCACTTGTAATGAGTTTGTGACGTAAATCTCCCCACTCTATTGGTGTAGATACACACTGTTTGCAGTGGTATTGGTTAAATGGTTGCGTCTGTGTGCGTATTTACACATACTACTACACCACACGTATTACCAGAGAGAGAAATGTGTGCTGTTTAACTAACAATGTCTAACAATGTAATATAATGCACTGTGTTCGGTGACGGACAGCGACTGACTACATGACTTAAGCTGTGACAGGCCTACAAATGACTCCAAGCGAATTACACTTTTTTGATATTAGTTGGCTTCTAGTGTTCTATGGTTAATATGCATTAGATCAGCTGTTTTCAAACTGCGAGGTGCGGACAACTGCCAAGGGAGGCGCCAAAACTTTCTAATAACAAATAATCCAAATAATTATTATATTTATAAATGAATAAAACTTCATATCGTAAAGCGTAGCAATAAATTGTGTTCCATGAATTAATGTTAATTTTTATTTTTGTTTACGTTTTTATACATGCATTTGAGAGTTTGAATTTTTGTATTGTAAAGCACCACCATTGGTTTTCCACTATTTGTAAGGTTTTATTTATACTACAAATGGGATTTTCAGCACTAGCTGCAATGTAAACCAAATATAGAAACAGGGTAACGGTCGAAAAAGAATTATAAGTGGCATTTTCCCCATTACCCCCAAGAATTAACAAGGTTTGTGCTTATAAACAACACTCTCACATTAAATATTGATGCGTTAGATGCAGTTTAATACAGGGCCGGACCTAGAGTTATCAGGAGGGGGGCAAATTTTCCTGTTGGCGCCCCCGCAACAGAAAAAAAGCAAAAAATTTTTTTTAAAAAAGTCATCTCGACCCTATTAGAAATGGGTACTGTTGACCTTTTTTTTTTGCTCAACACTTCCAAAATTTTTAAGATTGTACTGCGCAAAAATGTTTTTAAGCATTTGCATCGTTTTGGCACCCCTAAAAGCTTCTAGGGGGGCACGTGCCCCCCCCCCCTAGATCCGGGCCTGGTTTTTAACAGTTTTAATTGTTATATTGGTTATATTTAATTCAATTTTTATTGTTTTTATATTTAATTCAATTTTGTTTGTTTTTAACAGTTAGTATTTCCCTTTGGCATACTTCACTTCACTTATAATCGCTAAATTCAGATCGAACCCTGATTGTTTATCAGCGCCGTTCTGGTTACTTATTGAACTATTATTTCATCAAATTCAGGGGCCACTTTTTCAATTCAAGTCCCATATGAGATACTCCTCCTTACCTCTACCCTCTCTAGGTTCTATACATATTTACAGTTGGTGTTTGC
This sequence comes from Brachynemurus nebulosus, assembly GCA_035578155.1. Lineage (NCBI taxonomy): Eukaryota > Metazoa > Arthropoda > Insecta > Neuroptera > Myrmeleontidae > Brachynemurus > Brachynemurus nebulosus. The sequence goes on from JAPWDM010000008.1 coordinate 6,501,248, forward strand.
ATGTGTAGTGTAGTGGATGTTAGTATGTGTGATATTTGGTATGTGGTAGCGCGAGATGCAAGGTGGGAGTGGATACATAACACTCGGACAACCGTACGTATGTATCTGCTAAAGATTTGCGCGTGCTTTTTGTGATTGGTTCTATGTTTGTCACGTGGTTCTATGACTGCCACGGAGTAAGGATGAAGAAGTTGAAAATACATGAACAGATTGTAGTCTACAGCAACTCTGTACATATACAATCTCGAGTCATTTTGAGTAGGCAAAGTGCAGGACATGGCGTGTAGAGCAGGCATAATGGGTTAAAGGACCGAGTAATCAATAAAAAATTGTTTTATTTATTTACCAGAAGAATTTATTGAAATTAAAATTTAATTAAATTTACAACATATTTTTGTTTTTCATATATTTTTAAACTATACCTAATCAACTGAATGTTTTCGAACATTTTTATGATTTTTCACCACTGTGAATTCTTCCATGTGTTTTTAAATGACTTAAACGAGTAAACTTTTTAAAACATATACTACAAATATATGGTTTTTCACCACTGTGAATTATTTCGTGTCTTTTCAAATGACTTGAAGTAGTAAATGTTTTAGTACACATGTTACATCCATACGGTTTTTCACCACTGTGAATTCTTTCATGTGCTTTTAAATGACTTAACTGAGCAAATGTTTTCGAACATATGTTACATTCGTATGGTTTTTCACCACTGTGAATTCTTTCATGTATTTGTAAACTTTCATTTCGATTAAATGTTTTCGAACAAACGCTACAATGATATGGTTTTTCACCACTGTGAATTCTTACATGTTTTTTTAGATCACTTGAAGTAGTAAATGTTTTAGTACATATGTTACACGCGTATGGTTTTTCACCACTGTGAATTCTTTCATGTATCTTTAAGTAATCTGAACGACTAAATGTTTTAGTACATGTATCACACTGAAAGAGTTTTTTACCAACACATGCAATTTTACGTTTTGTAGAATGTGTCGAACGATCTTCATCTATTTCATCTTCATCAATTTTTATTTCCGTATGTAAACTATTTAAAGCTACCGATGGTTCGCTCCGCTCCTAAAATGTGACAAAGTATTCTGATTAAAACATTCACAAAGGGGCGGGGGGTAATGAAACAATGATCAATTTTTGCTCAGTGTATGGAGAGTAAAACAGCAGTCATTTCTTAAGAGTTTCTTATGTGAAAAATTCAAAAAATACAAAAAAAAAGTGTGGAGAAAATTGAAGATAGTCATCGAAATCCCAGGTTGATAAACTTTTTTTTGCAAAGGGTTGAATCTACCCACTTCGAGTTTCCCCTTAGCAAAAATCGATATTATAGAATTTACTCGATATTTCAATTTTCACAATGCATTTAAAGTTACATTTTTTTTTAGTGTTACTTTTAAAACTTCTACACATCAAAAACTATGACAATAGCTGTTTTATTGGTGCACGTTGAGTAAAAATCGATATTCTTTCACTTTTTACTTCATTAAATTAAATTTATAATCTAAATGTAGTACTTACCAATTTTGTATTTTGCCGTTGTAAGTCTGTGAAGTTTTTTTGATCTATCGAACTATTATTTTCTTGTGACAATTTAGCTGATTCAAAAATTTTAGTTTCTGTTGGTGACACTAAACTGGTCTCGTTCACTTCGGCTTCCTCTGCTTTAATTTCACAAGTATGAAAAATTTCATCGACTGGTGCATTCACTTCATGTTTTACCACTATAAATTCAAAATTATGAAAACTTTCATGGTGTGGTTCATTAACTTCATATTTTTCCACTTTAATTTCAAGTGTACGATCAACTTCATGGACTTGTTCATTCATTTCATCCTTCTCCACTTTAGTTTCAAATGTACAATCAACTTCGTGGACGGGTTCATTCATTTCCATCTTCTCCACTTTAATTTTAAACATTTTAAATGTATGAAAATTTTCATGGACCGATTTCTCCATTTTGGATTTTTATATCTGAACTATGGAGGGTAGATTCGGAGCACCATCTCTGTATCAAAAAGTGTCCATATAAAGGCGTAAATAGTGGCGGCGCTACTGTAGCAAAAGGGTAAATTTAGAGAGGTAAACAAGGAAAGAAAAACATCCGCGTTGTGATGTAATTATTGTTTTTTTATTATAATTGTTACATAATATAATAGTTTTATTATTTTAAAAATTTTTATAAAACCGAACACAAAAAAATCACAATACTCTTTTGCTACTCTAGCGCTATTTTGGCGAGTTTTTGAACTGTTATTAAGTACTTAAAACGGGACAATTTTTGAACTATTTTTCTATTGTTCTCCGGCCCAGATTGTCCTCAAGATTAGTGCTGGGTCGAAGCGACTCTTTTATGTGTGCTAGCACACATGACTCCGCACAGTGAGGTGTGCCGCACAGAGTGAGCGACTCTTTTGGAGCACACAACGTACCAAGCACACTCGCATACTGTGTTACGTGTCATGTTGTGTGCGATTAAGTTTGAAACGAATCACAACTCTTCTGGAGCACATAGCACAGTGTTTTATTGTGGTATAGGTGCTGTGCTGTCCTTTCTTTTATTGCTCTGTCGTCTCTTTTATTGTCTTTTATTTGTCCTTTTAAGTAGGTACACTTTAAAGTCTGTATTAAATAAAATAAAATTTACTACTTCTTTACTCTGCGGGAGTAGTTTTCTATACAATATTTGGGACATATTAATAAAATAACATATAATACGTAAAAAAGTTATACTGTTCAATTCATATGAAATATTTTTAAACTTTATAAACTGAAACACAATTTGTCAAATGTCAACCCAGGAAGTAGGAACCCATAAATTAGTGCATAATATATGTATCTTCTTCATTTTTGAATAAGTTGAAATCTTTTGTTTGTGCCATAATATGCAACATAATATGTTAATCTGATGTCCAGTTGAATATAGCATGTACAGAAAAAAAATGTGCTCAGTTATGTGCCATGTGTAGTAATGGCGGACTGTGCTAATGACTCCTTTTCTAAGAGTCGCACAGCACACCGCACACTTAAGAGTCACTCTTTTGGAGTGACTCGCACATGTGCGACCCATCACTACTCCTGATATTTACCCTCCATAATCTGAACACACGATCGTGATCTGAACCAACTGAACTATAGAGATTAGACAAGGAGCCGAAACTCAATAATGTATTCAAAAAAGTGTCCAAATCAAAGATGGCACTCGTGTTCGGCGAATACGAAAGCGGTACAGTACTTATTCTCAAATGGAAACGCGAGCTTCTATATTATTTTTGTTAGCTTTTGGATAAAATCTTCTGGAATCTTTTTCAATGTTCAACTCAGTTATTAAGTGGGTTTTTCGATCGTTTTTAAAATAAACTTAACAATTTTTATTTTACGTCGCGTCATTTATATTGTATATTATATAATTCGCTGACGTCACTCTGTAAAATCGGAGTCAGTACCATTGGATATCCGCCGTATAGAGTAATTTAAACTATACGAGTTTTTATTCATACGTATGTAATTTCTATGTATTTCCTTATTATTAAATATCATTAACCGACATTGGTGATTCTCAAATGGAAACACTCACTTCCCCAGTCCTGGCATGTTTCTATTTGAGAATAAGTACTGTAGTTACATTCTGTTTTATCCGTTTTATGTTACTATATTCGCTATATTCACATCAGTATTTTGAGATTATTAACGCCGCCAGTGGTAAAAAAAGAAAGCCTTATATTTACCATTTTCCTGACCAATTTTATCAATTCCTCTCATATGAGTTAGATCTGCATCTTATAATACTCCATTATTATTATATGCACATGTTATGCCTGCTCTACATTCTCGCAAAATTGACTCAGTACGAGAGTGTAGGTCACTTCGTGGTTTTTCGTAGTGGGCGTTGTAACGATATTCTTGATTCAGGATATTCAGTCCAGTCATTTTGAGTAGGCAGACTGCAGAACGTGGCGACCGTAGCGTGCCATAATGGGTTGATGGGTCGAGTAATCAATAAAAATTGTTTTATTTATTTGCCCAAAGTATTTATTATAATTAAAATTTAATAAAATCTATAACATTTTGGTTTTTCATATATTTTTAAACTATAGGTACCTAATCAATTGAATGTTTTCGAACATTTTTATGCTTTTTCACCACAGTGGATTATTTTGTGTCTTTTCAAATGACTTAAAGTAGTAAATGTTTTAGTACATATTTTACACTGATATGGTTTTTTTACCACTATGAATCCTTTTATGTCTATTTAAACTACTTGAAGTAGTAAATGTTTTAGTACATATATTACACTGATATGGTTTTTTACTACTGTGAATTCTTTCGTGTCTTTTTAAATCACTGGAACTAAAAAATGTTTTAGTACATATGTTACATTTATATAATTTTTCACTACTGTGAGCTTTTTCATGTCTTCTTAAATGACTTAATTCACTAAACCTTTTAGTACATATGTTACATTCATACGGTTTTTCACCACTATGAATTTTTTCATGTCTTCGTAAATGACTTAATTCAGTAAACCTTTTAATACATATGTTACATTCATATGGTTTTTCACCACTATGAATTCTTTCATGTGTTCTTAAATTACTTGAATTTGTAAATGTTTTCGAACATATGTTACAGTCGTATGGTTTTTCACCACTGTGAATTCTTTCATGGGCTTTTAAATTATTTGATTTAGTAAATGTTTTATTACATATGTTACATTCGTATGGTTTCTCACCACTGTGAATTCTTTCATGTATTTGTAAACTTTCATTTCGATTAAATGTTTTAAAACAAACGTTACACTGATATGGTTTTTCACCACTATGAATTCTTTCATGTTGTCTTAAATTACCTGAATTAGTAAATGTTTTCGAACATATGTTACATTCATAAGGTTTTTCACCACTATGAATTCTTTCATGTTCTTTTAAATTATTTAACTGAGTAAATGTTTTCGAACATATGTTACATTCGTGTGGTTTTTCACCACAGTGAATTATTTCGTGTCTTTTCAAATGACTTGAAGTAATAAATGTTTTAGTACATATGTTACACTCATATGGCTTTTCACCACTGTGTATTCTTTCATGTCTTTTTAAATCACTTGGATAAGTAAATGTTTTAGTACATATGTTACACGCGTATGGTTTTTCACCACTGTGAATTCTTTCATGCATCTTTAAGTGATCTGAACGTCTAAATGTTTTAGTACATATGTTACACGCGTATGGTTTTTCACCACTGTGAATTCTTTTATGTATCTTTAAGTAATCTGAACGACTAAATGTTTTAGTACATGTATCACACTGAAATAGTTTTTTGCCATCACTTGTAATTTTACTTTTTGTTGAATGTGTCGAACGATCTTCATCTATTTCATCTTCGTCAATTTTTATTTCCGTATGTAAACTGTTTAAATCTACCGATGGTTCGCTCCGCTCCTAAAATGTGACAAAGTATTCTGATTAAAACATTCACAAAGGGGCGAGGGGTAATGAAACAATGATCAATTTTTGCTCAGTGTATGGAGAGTAATACAGCAGTCATTTCTTAAGAGTTTCTTATGTGAAAAATTCAAAAAATACAAAAAAAAAGTGTGGAGAAAATTGAAGATAGTCATCGAAATCCCAGGTCGATAAACTTTTTTTTTGCAAAGGGTTGAATCTATCCACTTCGAGTTTCCCCTTAGCAAAAATCGATATTTTAGAATTTACTCGATATTTCAATTTTCACAATGCAGTTAAAGTTACATTTTTTTAATGTTACTTTTAAAACTTCTACACATCAAAAACTATGACAATAGCTGTTTTATTGGTGCACGTTGAGTAAAAATCGACATTCTTTCACTTGTTACTTCATTAAATTAAATTTATAATCTAAATGTAGTAATTACCAATTTTATATTTTGCCGTTGTAAGTCTGTGAAGTTTTTTTGATCTATCGAACTATTATTTTCTTGTGACAATTTAGCTGATTCAAAAATTTTAGTTTCTGTTGGTGACACTAAACTGGTCTCATTCACTTCGGCTTCCTCCGATTTAATTTCAAAAGTATGAAAAATTTCATCGACTGGTGCATTCACTTCATGTTTTACCACTATAAATTCAAAATTATGAAAACTTTCATGGTGTGGTTCATTAACTTCATCTTTTTCCACTTTAATTTCAAGTGTACGATCAACTTCATGGACCTGTTCATTCATTTCATCCTTCTCCACTTTAGTTTCAAATGTACAATCAACTTCGTGGACGGGTTCATTCATTTCCATCTTCTCCACTTTAATTTTAAACATTTTAAATGTATGAAAATTTTCATGGACCGATTTTTCCATTTTGGATTTTTATATCTGAACAATGGAGGGTAGATATCACGAGCACCATCTTTGTATCAAAAAGTGTCCATATAAACGCGAAAATAGTAGCGGCGCTACTATAGCAAAAGGGTAAATTTAGAGAAGTTGTTATGTAATTATTGTTTTTTTATTATAATTGTTACATATAATAGTTTTATTATTTTAAAAATTTTTATAAAACTCAACACAAAAAAATCACAATACTCTTTTGCTTTTCTGGCGCTATTCTGGCGAGTTTTTGAACTATTTTTCTATTGTTTTCCGGCCAAGATAGTCCTCCTAATATTTACCTCCCATCAAGGGGCCAAACTACTGTTTAAATAGTAAGCATCCCGACTGTAATCAAAATTTTACGTCATCAGACTAGGCAGAGAGATGGAAAGTTGTATACGTATTTAGATTTTGTGTTGGTATGTGTAGGGTTGTGGATGTTTGTCTGTGTGATACTCTTTATGTATGCAGCAAAGTGGTCCAGGGTGGGAGTGGGTACATATGCTAGAACAACAGCATGTATGTGATGTATGTACCCGCTAACAATGAACAGCCACCACTGTAGCTACGACTGCAACAATGCAAGTGTACGCTTGAAGAGTCGATGGACGACTAACCAGTAAGCTGGTAACTGCTGGTAACATTGTTAACACAACGCAGTGTGCGTTCGATGAAGTACACGGACTGACTAATGCCTTAAGCTGTGACACGGCTCCAAATGACTCCGCGCCAATTACACGTTTTTAATATTAGTTGGTTTCTAGTGTTCTATGCCTTCCATGACCTGAACACACGATCGTGATCTGAACCAACTGAACTATAGAGATTAGACAAGGAGACGAAACTCAATAATGTATTCAAAAAAGTGTCCAAATCAAAGATGGCGCTCGTAATCGACCATGTCCCTGCCACTTGTTTTCAAGGACGGACCTTTTCATGTCACAGTTTGCTGCGTTTGCTACGTGGCGGTAAACTAAATAGAGTTGGGACATGTGAGCATTTTTCATCAAATAGATGTCAAAATTAATTACCATATGATTGAGCACAAAAGTATCGTCACCAAGTTCTGTGTTAACGAAGAATTAAATTTTTTTAATTTAATTAATCTTTCTAGGTTGAATTAAAGTATTTTTTAAATATTTAATTTATTTCCAATTTATTTTAGATGAAAAAGAGCGAACTATTAAACCTCATGTCTCGACTCTAATTTTATTCCCTAGTAAATCAACGCCATCTGGTATATTAGTTACAGCGACGTCAAAAAACGGTCCATTTTTTTATAATAGACTAAATGGAGAGTGACACGGACATGTATTCGACGGATACGAAAGCGGTATAGTACTTATTTTCAAATGGAACACTCTCAAATGGAAATGCGAGCTTCTATATTATCTTTGTTAGCTTTTGAATAGAATCTTCTGGAATCTTTTTAAGTTATAAGGTGGGTTTTTCGATCGTTTTTAAAATAAACTTTACAATTTTTATTTTGCGTCGCATCATTTATATTGTATATTATATAATTCGCTGACGTCACTATGTAAAATCGCAGTCAGTACCATTGGATATCCGCCGTATAAAGTAATTTAAACTATAAGAGTTTATTTCATACATATGTAATTTCTAGGTATTTCCTTATTATTAAATATCATCAACCGACATTGGTAATTCTCAAATGGAAACACTCACTTCCCCAGTCCCGACGTGTTTCCATTTGAGAATATGTACTGTATTTATATTCTGTTTTATCCGTTTTATGTTACCCAAAGGTTACCATATTCGTTATATTCACATCAGTATTCGAGCAGTATTAACGCCGCTAGTGGTAAAAAAAGGAAGCCTTATATTTTCCTGATCAATTTTATCAAATCCTCTCTATAAGTAAGATCTCCATCCAGGATTGCCAGATTGGGCGTATTACCGCAATTTGGACGAATTTCAAACACGTTTCGCGCTTAAATTTGTATTGGGCGATTTTCCACAATATGGACTATTTTGAAAGTAGTCCATATAATTATTAAACATTTTTAAATTTTTAATATTTTTCAAAATTTCTTATTTTGTTCTTGGTTCACTTCAATTCTCATAACTCTTAATATAGGTAACTTGTACATTGTAACTTTTACAATGCTTTAAACAATTATTTAAAAAAAGTAACATTGGATCTTCTTAACTGTTTCGCAATTGCCACTGATGGCGGATCAAACTTACGTGGCGTCAATAATTCCTTATTTACATTAATGAGGAACAAGAAAGAAAATTTAATTCTGTTTGAATGTATTTGTCATTCCTGCATTTATCAAAAAAAAAGAACTCGTGAAGAAGAACAACTGGAAGAAGAAATACTACTTGAAATGTTAAAATTGTAATTAAATCTGTACATGCATATTGCCTCTATCTTTATTTATATATGATCTCATATTATTAAATTTCAAAAATTTTATAAAATTATTATTTATTACATGTATCTATTACACGTTATTATTAACTATAATTTATTATAGTTAGATAATTTAACTTATAATTTACTAATTATAAATTTATTAATAATAATTAAATGATATAAAAAATGAAAACCATATATTTTTTTTAGTTTTAAATTTTGGGCGGTTTTTTTTATTTGTGTGCGCTTTTTCCGTCAGGACTTGCGCTTTTTCGGTGTGAACATAAAATAGGTGTGAACTTCTGGCAACCCTGTTTCCATCTTATAATACTCCATTGATCTGAACCTGAACACAAAGCCTACACACTAACAACCTTTATGAGTATTTTATGGTACTTGTGTGACACGGAGGAGTCGTAATGTAAGTTATGAACCCTCGTGCAAATAGCCAACATAAATTTAAAAAGATGAGATTTTTTTATTTTTGTTTCGATCAACCGTTTGTGAATGTTTGTGACGCTATTATTTTCGTTTGTGACTAATTAGTTAATTAATTATTTAATAGTTAATTAAGAGTGTGTGAATAGCCAACATTTTTTAAAATTTATTGCAATATTGACTTCCGAGCACTTAATCGATCGAAAATCGTTTGTGAATTCCAAATATACCATTAAAAACATTTGTGACAGCGTATTTTTTAAAAAATAATAAAAAAATCAATTACATAGGAAACTCCCATTACGCAATCCACTGGGACCAAATTGCTAAATGAGAAAATCAAAGATCACGGGCGTTAAAAAACACTCTTAATTAACAATTAAATAATTAATTAACTAATTAGTCACAAACATTCACAAACGATTGATCGAAGGAAAAATAAAACAATCTCATTTTTTTAAATTTATGTTAGCTATTCGCACGAGGGTAAGTTAAGGAAGTTATCAAGGACAAGGGCTACTTGGCACCACACTGGCACGCTACAAGTACAATATGGCGTCGAAGTCATGACGTTATTAACTACTCTGGGTTATTAACACTGGCCAGTATACTGGATTATATTTCGAAACACGCCCCAAATTAAAAAAAATAGATTTAATCTGCTTGATATTCTCTATTTGGTTCATAATTACATGCATAATTTACAAGGAGACTGCACAGCCTTGGGGTCGGCGATTTGGCTGAAATTTTTTTTGGTGATAGAGTACACTTAATATGTTAATATATTAAAATAATAGCGCGCACTACTCAGAAAAACTTGTAAAAAAAATAATTGAAAAATTTCAACGCAGCTGGTGTAGTTAATATACTTGAAAAGGAATATTGTAAATAACAGTCCTATTGGTCTAGTGCAATTGGCGTTAGACTGGTAACACAATGGTCATGTGTTCGCAACCGACTCTCTTCAACAGAACTTTTTTGTTAATTTTTTTTTTTTTTAATATTAATGAATGTCTTCTTTATTTATAAAACATCTTATTTAAAATATGTATTTGTAACAAATCTTTAAATAGGTAAATCTGTAAATAGGTAAGATAAAATAAAATAAAATATAAAACTTTTAACGTAACATTTATTTAATTGTAAATTATATTATTATTCTCTATACACAAGACCCAGAGTGATAGTTGCCATAAAAACATACAAAACAATAATTTTTATTACAATTTACACAACATATGAATGCATGTCCTTTACAATTACAGGGTGTCTGTAAGACATCTAGTGAAAAACATATTTGATTAACGTTCATGAAAATGTTCCTTTCATGAAATAATTTTGACGCATATCAGACAAAATTATTGTTTTGTATGTTTTTGACTATCACTCTGGGTCTTGTGTGTAAAGTATAATAATAATTTACAATTAAATAAATGTTACTTTAAAAGTTTTATAATTAATTTTATTTTATCCTACCTATTTACAGATTTACCTATTTAAAAATTTGTTACAAATACATATTTTAAATAAGATGTTTTATAAATAAAGAAGACATTCATTAATATTAAAAAAAAAAAAAATTAACAAAAAAGTTTTGTTGAACAGAGTCGGTTGCGAACACATGACCATTGTGTTACCAGTCTAACGGCAATTGCACTAGACCAATAGGACTGTTATTTATAATATTCCTTTTCAAGTATATTAACTACACCAGCTGCGTTGAAATTTTTCAATTATTTTTTTTACAAGTTTTTCTGAGTAGTGCGCGCTATTATTTTAATATATTAACATATTAAGTGTACTCTATCACCAAAAAAAATTTCAGCCAAATCGCCGACCCCAAGGCTGTGCAGTCTCCTTGTTAGTTAAAAGGTTAGTTTTGCAATAAAAATGATTAATTTTTTTATGAAAAAAGAAAGTACAAAAATCACTAAAAATTTGGTTGGCATTACTTTTTTCCTATACACTGTGTCGTTTGTGTTTTGCTAATGGAACCGATCATTATTATGCACATGTTATGAATGTTATGCCTGCTGTACATTCTCGCAAAATTGACCGAGTATGAGAGTGTAGGTCACTTCGTAGTGGGCGTTGTAACGATATTTAGGATATTCAGTCCAAAGTCATTTTGAGTAGGCAAACTGCAGAACGTGGCGTGCAGAGCAGGCATAATGGGTTGATGGGTCGAGTAATCAATAAAAATTGTTTTATTTATTTGCCAAAAGTATTTATTATAATTAAAATGGGGTATTTGACAGTATCAAGGAAAATCAATGAAAACAAATTTTAATGAAAATTTATAATGAAAGACAGCAATTTATTATACTAATTCATCTTAACTATCATTATTTGATTTTAAAAAAATTAATTAAAAAAAGTAATTTTTTAGCTAAAATCCACGTAAGCAGAAACGGGCTGTGACGTTGCTTTCTCTTATATTTCAACACTATCGCCACTAGTGCCGCTGCTTAAACTCCGGTTTGCAAACACAGCTATGGAAATTCATTAAAATTTAATTAATTTTTTTTAAAATCAACAATTTCTTTTCCTAGTTACAGGAAAAATAAACATTTTTTTTTCTTAGTTACAGGACACCTGTTGCTATCTAGAGAATGTGACGTAACTGACAGCTAGTAAACGTTTTCGCGCAAATTTTGAGAACAGATACTAAAATAATTTTTTCTAACAATTTTCGGCATTATTTTTAAAAACTAAAAACCTATACATGCATAATACATAAATATGTGTGTTTTAAAATAGTTTTTCAAAATTAGTCAAATTCCCCATTTACTTAAATTTACGTATAACAACATTTTTGTTTTTCATATATTTTTAAACTATACCTACCTAATCAGTTGAATGTTTTCGAACATTTTTATGCTTTTTCACCACAGTGAATTATTTCGTGTCTTTTCAAATGACTTAAAGTAGTAAATGTTTTAGTACATATTTTACATTGATATGGTTTTTTTACCACTATGAATCCTTTTATGTCTATTTAAACTACTTGAAGTAGTAAGTGTTTTAGTACATATATTACACTAATATGGTTTTTTACTACTGTGAATTCTTTCGTGTCTTTTTAAATCACTGGAACTAAAAAATGTTTTAGTACATATGTTACATTTATATGATTTTTCACCACTGTGAACTCTATCATGTCTTCTTAAATGACTCAATTCAGTAAACCTTTTAGTACATATGTTACATTCATACGGTTTTTCACCACTATGAATTTTTTCATGTCTTCGTAAATGACTTAATTCAGTAAACCTTTTAATACATATGTTACATTCATATGGTTTTTCACCACTATGAATTCTTTCATGTTTTCTTAAATTACTTGAATTTGTAAATGTTTTCGAACATATGTTACAGTCGTATGGTTTTTCACCACTGTGAATTCTTTCATGTGCTTTTAAATTACTTGAATTAGTAAATGTTTTAGTACAAATGTTACACCGATATGGCTTTTCACCGCTGTGAATTATTTTATGTATTTTTAACTGACTTATGTAAGTAAATATTTTAGTACATGTATCACACTGAAATAGTTTTTTGCCATCACATGTAATTTTATGTTTTGTTAAATCTGTCGAATGATCTTCATCTATTTCATCTTCAATTTTGATTTCCGTATGTAAACTATTTAGATTAACCAAAGATTCACTCCACTCCTAAAATATTACAAAATATTTTGATTAAAACATTCACAAAGGGGCGAGGGGTAACAAAAAAATGATCAATTTTTGCTCAGTGTATGGAGAGTAAAACAGCAGTCATTTCTTAAGTTTCTTATGTGAACAATTCAAAAAATACAAAAAAAAGTGTAACTACAAAGAAACATTTTGAAAATTGAAGATAGTCATCGAAATCCCAGGCCAATAAACTTTTTTTTTGCAAAGGGTTGATTTTTTTTTAATGTTACTTTTAAAACTTCTACACATCAAAAACTATCACAATAGCTGTTTTATTGCTGCACGTTGAGTAAAAATCGATATTCTTTAATTTTCTACTTCATTAAAAATTTATAACCTAAATGTAGTACTTACCAATTTTATATTTTGCCGTTGTAAGTCTGTGAAGTTTTTTTGATCTATCGAACTATTATTTTCGTGTGACAATTTAGCTGATTCAAAAATTTTAGTTTCTGTTGGTGACACTAAACTGCTCTCATTCACTTCGGCTTCCTCCGCTTTAATTTCAAAAGTATGAAAAATTTCATGGACTGGTGCATTCACTTCATGTTTTACCATTTTAAATTCAAAAGTATGAAAATTTTCATGGTGTGGTTCATTCACTTCATCTTTCTCCACTTTAATTTCAAGTGTACGATCAACTTCATGGGCCAGTTCATTCTCTTCAACTTTCTCCACTTTAGTTTCAAATGCACAATCAACTTCGTGGACGGGTTCATTCATTTCACCTTTTTCCACTTTAAATTTGAATGTATGACAATTTTCATGCACCAATTTTTCGATTTTGGATTTAATACCTGAACAACCTGAACACTGAATACAAAGCCTGCACGCTTAGTTTGTCTACTAGGGATGTCGTTTTTTAATCAATAAATTGAGAAATCAATTAATCGGAAGTATGAAAACCGATTATTGATTTTGAGATCGATTCACACATCGATTTTTATTTTATGGAAATCGCGAAACGATTTTATTTTCTTCAAAACATAAATTGTTTTTTTATTTATTTTAAGCATCAAACGCATATAATCAAATTTCTATGCATCATATCAAATTGTCAAAATTGACAAATTGACAACTGTACCATGTACAAAACAATAAAGTTAAAGCGGGAAATTAAAAAAAAAAAATTATAATTCTTTTTTTATCCCTTAATCTATAAAAAAAAAACTTTGTATGCAATTAAATAAAAAAACTTCTCAATATTTAGTACAATTTAGATAATATTATTTATACAATTAGAATTTTTATATCAAATGAAAATAAAAATTGTCAATTTTGTTGTGATGTTGTGATTCATCTCTATACCATAGAATAAAATTCTAAAAAAATGTTGGCAATTAATAAGTACGTACAGTTGTACACGCTTACTATTGGCGACGCAAAGATTCTCACTCGCGCCTCTGGTGGTAAAATTAGAACTAGCATCAAGTAAAAATATACGTATACGATTAATGGATGATAAAAAATCTAGTCATCCGAGCATAATTTGTATAGTACCTTTTTCTATTGACAATTAAACGTATACAAAAATTTTTACTTGATACAGCTTCTAATTTAAAAAACCAGGAGCGCTCGCGTAATCTTTGCGTCGCCAATTTTTCTTCTTAAAAGACTTCGAAAGTTCATCTTTCTGAATTATAAATTTTTACTTAAAAATTACCGTTACTTTTGCAACAGCAAATTTGAATCGATTTCTTGGAATCGATTTTGAATACAATCGATAATTTAAGTATCAATTCTTTTGTTGGCAATTACAAATCGATTCAAAAATCGATTTTTTTTGTAAAAAACGACATCCCTGTTGTCTATACCAGAGAACAAAGAGAACGAACATTACTATGAGTGCGTTTGGCAGAAAAAAGTTCTTGTTAGGACTAAAGCACAAACTATACTATACCATTTTCAGCCAGAACGCGCTTATATTAGGCGCTAATTTGTTCCGCCATGTTTGTTTATATTTATTTTTAAAGAAGTTATTCTGTGAATAGTTTTTCTGTGCAATTTTTTTATTTAATATTATTAACAATTACAAACAATGAATCAACAAATAATGAAGACCTATGTATACAAAAATCGTAGATTTAATATATTAGAGGTTATGTTTCTCAGTGAAAACTATTTTTGTGTCCTAGCGGAAAGTAGCATACACAGCACGACCGCCATTTTACTTATAAAAGTTTGTAAGTTCTATTTTCTGCCAAACGCACCCTATGTCTATACTAGGGAAACGAGCGCAACCACAAAGGATAAAAAATACACCCCCACTATGTTATATATGTGCACGCGGAGTTGTGTGTTAGTCCGTTGGATGTTGTGTGTATGAGTGTCTTGCATACATATATAGATAATATGTACGTGGTGGTGGTACGTATGATGTACGTATACCACGTACATATACCGTGTTAATACGAGAGGTAACAATATGACAACAATTGAAACATACCCATTGAGTGCTGGCGAATGAATGAGGACTAAGGAACCTAAGATGCACATAAATGATTGCAGAAAAGAGATAGATGTATTCGTTCTATTTATTCTGTGGTCTATACAATCAATGAATACGAAATAAGGAATACGAAGTATGCCATCTCGTGACGTTGAATGGAACTTTAATGAACCACTTTCGTGGTGGGCGTTGTAACGATATACGGGATATTTAGTACACAGTCATTTTGAGTAGGCATAGTGCAGGACATGACGTGTAGAGCAGGTATAACGGGTTAAAACCGAGTCATGAATAAAAACTGTTTTATTTATTTTGCCAAGAGTATTTATTATAAGTAAAATTTAATTAAATTTATAACATTTTTGTTTTTCATATATTTTTAAACTATACCTAATCAGTTGAATGTTTTCGAACATTTTTATGATTTTTCACCACTGTGAATTCTTTCATGCTTTTTTAAATCACTTGAAGTAATAAATGTTTTAGTACATATGTTACACTCATATGGTTTTTCACCACTGTGAATTATTTCATGTCTTTTCAAATTACTTGAATTAGTAAATATTTTCGAACATATGTTACATTCGTATGGTTTTTCACCACTGTGAATTCTTTCATGTATTTGTAAACTTTCATTTCCATTAAATGTTTTAAAACAAACATTACAATATGATACGGTTTTTCACCACTATGAATTCTTTCATGTTTTCTTAAATTACTTGAATTAGTAAATGTTTTCGAACATATGTTACATTCGTATGGTTTTTCACCGGTGTGGATTCTTTCATGTGTTTGTAAACTTTCATTTCGATTAAATGCTTTAGAACAAAACATTACACTGATTCGGTTTTTCACCACTATGAATTATTTCATGTTTTCTTAAATTACTTGAATTAGCAAATGTTTTCGAACAAACGCTACAATGATATGGTTTTTCACCACTGTGAATTCTTTCATGTTTTCTTAAATCACTTGAATTAGTAAATGTTTTAGTACATATATTACACTGATATGGTTTTTCACCACTGTGAATTATTTCATGTCTTCTCAAATTACTTGAATTAGTAAATATTTTCGAACATATATTACATTCGTATGGTTTTTCACCACTGTGAATTCTTTCATGTATGTGTAAACTTTCATTTCGATTAAATGTTTTAAAACAAACATTACAATGATATGGTTTTTCACCACTATGAATTCTTTCATGTTTTCTTAAATTACTTGAATTAGTAAATGTTTTCAAACATATGTTACATTCGTATGGTTTTTCACCACTGTGAATTCTTTCATGTTCTTTTAAATTATTTGATTTAGTAAATGTTTTATTACATATGTTACATTCGTATGGTTTTTTACCACTGTGAATTCTTTCATGTATCGTTAAATTATTTAACTGAGTAAATGTTTTCAAACATATGTTACATTCATATGGCTTTTGACCGCTGTGAATTCTTTCATGTTTTTTTAAATTACTTGAATTAGTAAATGTCTTCGAACATATGTTACATTCGTATGGTTTTTCACCACTGTGAATTCTTTGATGTGCTTTTAAATTACTTGAATCAGTAAATGTTTTAGTACATATGCTACATTCGTATAGTTTTTCACCAATATGAATTCTTTTATGTATTTTTAAATGACCTAAAGTAGTAAATGTTTTATTACATGTATCACACTGAAAGAGTTTTTTGCCATCACATGTAATTTTATGTTTTGTTAAATCTGTTGAATGATCTTCATCTATTTCATCTTCTTCAATTTTGATTTCCGTATGTAAACTGTTTAGATCAACCAAAGATTCACTCCACTCCTAAAATATTACAAAATATTTTGATTTAAACATTCACAAAGCGGCGACGAGTAATGAAAATATCATCAATTTTTGTTCAATGTATGTAGAATAAAACAGCGGTCATTTTTTAAGAGTTTCTTATGTGAAGAATTCAGAAAATACAAAAAAAAAAAGTGTAATTACAAAGAAACATTTTGAAAATTGAAAATAGTCGTCAAAATTCCAGGTCTATAAACTTTTCCTGCAAAGGGTTAAATCCATAGCCCTCCAATTTTCAGAATGTATTTGAAGTAAATTTTAACTTCTACACATCAAAAACTACAATTACTAAACATTACTTACGCTGCACATTGAGTAAAAATCGATATTCTTTCACTGTTTACTTAATTAAAAATTTATAATCGGCTAAATTGTAATATGTGCCAGACGCTGGTATTTGAACTATGATCTATTTCACTTAAATTTAAGCATGATTTATCAAATACGAATTTAAGGAATTCCCGTTTTCTTAGCGTTATCTCTTTCATTGTTGCAAATGCGTAAATTTTAATTTTGCAGTTTGTTTTTAGGAAAGAATAGAAGATTGATTTGTTTCGAATATAAGAATTATTTAATTTTACAACGATAATTGATTAAAACGATAATTGTATCTGAACATATAAATGGGTGAAAGCTATTGCATCTAAAAAGTTAAGCCTGGGAAACATAATATTTGGATCAATCAAATAATAGTTGATATAAAAACTAGGTGATGAAGTTAGTTAAGGTTAGATTAGTTTAGTTTAGTTTAAACAATATACTTCGACTTTGATATAAAAACTAGTTAAGGTTATGAAAAAATGGTCAATTTTTGCTCAATGTATGGAGAGTAATATATAGCGGTCATTTTTTAAGAGTTTCTTGTGTGAAGAATTCAAAAAATACAAAAAAAAAATTGTACTACAAAGAAACATTTTGAAAATTGAAAATAGTCGTCAAAATTCCAGGTTTATAAACTTTCCCTGCAAAGGGTTAAATCCATAGCTCTCCAATTTTTAGAATGTATTTGAAGTAAATTTTAACTTCTACACATCAAAAACTATAATTACTAAACATTACTTATGCTGCAAATTGAGTAAAAATCGATATTTTTTCACTGTTTACAGATGTGCCGTGACTATTTGGACCCGATTTCGTCGGGTGAGTGACGAAAGAGAGGAGGTAAAGCAACCATACATAACATAGAAAATAATATCTTACAGAATTGCTTGTACACTTACACATACAGTTAATGTATTTTCCAATTACGTTTATAAATATAACTTTAATTACAAAAGGAAAAGGTTAAAAACCAACTTTATTTAACTTATGGGTGTAGTATGTCTTGCGAAAAGTATTTTTCTAACCGAAGTTAAGCCTTTTTAATTAATTTGCTTTGTAATCTTATACAGCTATACAGAGCGTGTATGGTTGTTACTATAGTTATATACTGAATAACCCCCAACAGCGTACACCAAACATTGTATCTGTGATTACCAATCGGTGGGCCAGCTGTACATATTATCAATAACATGTATTATCAATAATAAGCTGGAATACTGATTTTGAAGTTAAATCACAGTCTTATTTATTAATTTTTTATCAAATAATATTATTTTTATAAAATGTTCTTGTCTTGCTCATTTTCGTTTTTAGAATATTTGAACAAAGATTATATTTAACATATTTGTCATAAGTTTTTTCAGCTTTTGTTAAATATCTTCAAAAATAGGATAATAAATTGTTTTATTACCCAACCACTTTATAAAATTTATTTCTGGGCTTTTTTGAAAAATTTTATTACATAGTTTATTGATAACATGATGATACCTGTGTTGGCAAGTGTGTTTCCAACGTATGAAGATTATGAAGAAGAAACAGAAATTTTTTTGACTTTTTTAACTTGAAGATATTTTTGTGGTTTTTGTTTATTTTGTAAATATGATTTTGATGTGCAAATATTTATTTTAATTCGTTTTCAAACCAAACTTTTTTTAATATTTAATGGATATTAACGTTACTTTATGAAATTGAATTTATAAAATAATACTTAATATTTTACTATACTGTGTTTTATTAAAGTAAGAATATAAGGAACAGTAAATTAACAAATAAGAGTAATCTATTTTTTTTTTTTTAAATTTCTATTCACAACTGTTTGGTGGTCACTGGAATCTAACTGTGGCAACTATATAAATATAAAAAAAGACAAACTGCAAAAAAAGGATAGATCAAAGTATAGAGATAAGGTATCGGGTCCTTTTAGTCACGGCAGATCCGTACTTAATTAAAAATTTATAATCAGCTAAACTGTAATATACCTATGTCAGACGCTGGCATTTAAACTAATTAAAAACGAACGTAAATGGGTAAAAACTATTGTATGTAACAAGTTAAGCCTGGGAAACATAATATTTCGATCGATCAAATAGTAGATGATATAAAAACTAGGTGGTAAAGTCAGTCAAGTTAGTTTAGTTTAGTTTTAACAATATACGCGACTTTGATATAAAAACTAGTTAAGGTTATAGGGCTTTTTTTCGAATTTTTACACTCAATTCAGTTTTTCTTGGAGACCAACTACATTCTCGCGAAGCTGACCAAGTACAAGAATGTAGAAAGTCACCTCGTTGTGCCTCGTGGTTGGTGTTCTATAATTCATTTGCCTCGGGCTGCTTCAGTCAACCTCGCCTCGGTCAACATCGCGAGAGTGTAGTTGGGTCTTTATATTTCACCAATAAATAAGGTAGCGGTTACACTGGATACGAATTCATCCGAAAATTTATTCGTACGAATTCGTAGGAGTTTATCCGAGTTAATACGAATTAAACAAATGCATACATTTAGACATGCGTGGTTATACTGCTTACGACTCTTTCGTACGAGCTCGTACGACTTTTTGATACGACCAAAATATTTTGTTTTTTGATGCGAATTCGTACGAAAAAAATGATGGAATTAGAAAAAATAATCATTTTTGTTGAACAAAGGTGGTTTTTAAGGGATCAAAAACATAAATACTATCATAATAGAAAGTTAAATAAAAAATTGTGGAATGAGGTGGCAGAGGAAATGTTTAGATAATTTTTTAATTAAATATATTACGATATAACAAAACTAACCTAACCTAACAAAAACATTTTAAGTATGTGTAATGAGAAATTAATTAACTAAATATTGAAACTGAAATTCAGTAGATTTTAAAATATAATTGAATGTGACTTGTGACATGTTCAAGTACTCTAAAAATTTCTATTTATCTTAAAAAATTTCTTCCAAGCAATTCCAGAACTCAGCTTTTTTTTGCTCTACATGAATAATAAATAATCGTTTACCCAGAATTGTTTGTATTCTATAATTAGAAATTTTGAAAACGATGATTCTAATAAATAAGATTCGGTAGCTGGATCCATTGTTTGATATCAGGCAATATGTATTAACGGTTTTCAGTTTAAATTTAAATACGAATTCGTATTACGATTCCGTATCCAATGTAACCACACAGTCGTACGAATGAATTTCGTATATAATGTGCGATATACAGGGTCATTCATTATCAACATAGCATATTGTGAACATTGACAAAGTGATTAAAAAAAAGGTGCTTCCCAGATTTAACTTTCCAAATACAATAATTTCCACCCATATTTGTTGGTTTTTTCGTACAAATTTCGAAAATCCCGATTCTGGCACATACTACCATAATTTAGCCTTATAATCTAAATGTAGTACTTACCAATTTTATATTTTTCCGTTGTAAGTCTGTGAAGTTTTTTTGATCAGTCAAGCTACTATTTTCTGGCGACAATTTAGCTGGTTCAAAAATTTTTGTTTTTGTTGGTGACACTAAACTGGTCTCATTCACTTTGGCTTCCTCCGTTTCAATTTCAAAAGTATGAAAACTTTCATGGACTTGTTCATCCACTTCATCTTTCTCCACTTTAATTTTAAAAGTATGGAAACTCTCATGGTGTGGTTCATTCACTTCATCCTTCTCCACTTTAGTTTCAAATGTACAATTAACTTCGTGGATTGGTTCATTCATTTCAACTTTCTCCACTTTAATTGTATGAAAATTTTCATGCACCGATTTCTCCATTTTGGATTTTTTTATTATTTATTATTACCGAAACTGCATATACACAAACCCTGCAAATCCTACAAACTAACATATGTACTTCATGGTTATTTACGTCACTTGTGTGACAATCATAGATAAAGTACACCAGAATTTTATTTCTGAAAGATAGCCAACTTCAATAAATTTTATGACACTCTATTACTTCTCTATGGAACTGAGAACGGAGGCACCGGGTATAGATGTCATCGTTGTCGTTATCATCATGCGTAGTACACTTGAAAAGAACAGAGATGTCACTATAATAATTTTAAATTATCTTTAGCCTTATCCGATAATGTAGATACTACTAGTAAGATAATCCACTAAAATTCTCCTAATTGCATTTTATTTTGATCAATTTTTCAAGTTTAAAACTCATACAATAATTATAAACTCATATATTTGTTTAAAAACAAAAGTAAATTTATTTTTATTCAAAATTTTACATTAATTAAATATTTCGTAAATATGTATATATCACTATCACTGATTCTAATTTCTGGCAAGTGTGCTCCTTCCATTTTTCTGCAACAGATGAAATGTATTCTAATTTTCTAATTAATTTACTGTGATAATAAAATAAGTAATTATTTTCAAATAAAAATAGACTAATAAATATTAATTATACATGCCTCCAATAATAATTAAGTAAAATTATTAAATTTAATATTGAACTCAAAAAAATAGAGGAATTACTCATAAATAACTAATTCGAAAAAAATGAAAATTTCCTGATAGAATTTTTTGTAATTGTTACTATACAAATGTTACAAATTATAAATTTCTAAAATAGTAGAATAAGTTTTATGAACAATAAATTCGACAGATATCGGCAGTGCAGTGCAGGCTCTGAACTCAGCGCCAAAATAACCACTTGCTAAGAAAAAATCCTATAATTTGAGTGAGTGCTCTTCTATATACATATATAGTGTTTTCTTTGGTGACAATTGAATCGTAACCAAAGAGAAAAATAACACTATATTAGTATAGAAGATCATTCCGTTAATAAGATTTTTTCTTAGCAAGTGGTTATATTTTCGTGATACGTCCAGAGGGCAGTACAGTAGCACTACACAACATATTTAATCCTAGAACGACAAGTCGGTGTCATACCTGACACTTACAGTTTTGTTTCAGCCCTGTAACTTTTGATAATGTAGAACATTTCTATAATAACAACTAAAAAAATTCTATCACAGGAAATTTTCATTTTTTTCGAATTATTTATGAGAAATTCGTCTATTTTTTGTTTAATATTAAATTTAATAATTCG
Source organism: Brachynemurus nebulosus (assembly GCA_035578155.1). Lineage (NCBI taxonomy): Eukaryota > Metazoa > Arthropoda > Insecta > Neuroptera > Myrmeleontidae > Brachynemurus > Brachynemurus nebulosus. Next base: position 6,523,777 of record JAPWDM010000008.1, read on the forward strand.
ACTTAATTATTATTGGAGGTATGTATGTAGCGCTATTTTAGCGAGCTTTTGAACTGTTACGTAGTGCTTATAACGGGACACTTTTTTAACTATTTTTCTATTGTTTTCCATACGAGATTATGCTCCTTATATTTCCTCTGCATATTTACTACATAGTTTGATTTGATGTCCGCCATTATTTTGAAAAAATGCGCGGTTATTTTTCCTATAAATGGCCGGTGTCAAGACTCTTGTATGAGCCATTTTCTCAAAATATGTAACTGTCTGATACAAAAGCGGCGACACAGTTAAGTTGGGACTACATCTCTATGATTGAAATTTTAATTTAAAAATTGCTATGTAACCGCATAAAAAAATTGTTTACCACCAGGGCGGCGCCACGGGTTAATGAGAACTATCTCTATAGTTGGAATATTAATTTCTAAAAAAGAAACAATATTCCTAGGTAACCGAATTGGCAAATTTCGTTGCTAAAGCGGAATTAACAAAAGGTGATTTTTGGTTGGTTAAATTAATATCTCGATTATAGACATGTAATCCCAAATACCTGTGTCGCCGCCCTGGTGACATATAGCTACATATTTGAGAAAATGGTCCATTATAGACTCTATTTCGTGGTGGGTGTTGTATCGATATTCAGAGATTCAGACCACTCACTACAGTCATTTTGAGCAAGCAAAGTGCATGGGGTGCATGGCGTGGCGTGTACAGCAAGCATAATGGGTTGATGGGTCGAGTAATCAATAAAAATTGTTTTATTTGTTTGCCAAAAGTATTTATTATAATTAAAATTCAATTAAAAATTTATAACATTTTTGGTTTTCATATATTTTTAAACTAGGGTGGGTCGGGGAAATTTGGGTAATTTTGATATGTGTTCAGAATTTTATCGCGTATCATTTAATGATATTTGAAGTTATATTCGATGAATATATAAAAAAATACATGCTATATATATATATATATTCGATTCGCACTAACTGTAACTCTCACTATCCATACGTTATATTCCCGCCAGAATTACGCGGTTTATGCCTCCTTCTGGTGTCATATCGTATGTTTACTTCGTAGAGAAGCATATTATGCATTGACCCCTCTCCCTTCCCACAAAATGTTTTGAAGTCTTTGACAGGTTCAAAAACATCAGACGATATAAAACACTGTCCTAACCCCGACGGGAGAGGTTAGTTTGCATGTTATTATATTATTTAAGTAAGTGTCCGGGTCAAGACGGATTTGGGGTGTAGATCCGGATACTTACTACTTTTTTATTTTTTTTTATTTTTACTTATAATGAAACAAATGGGTCAGGGATATAACAAATAATATACGCTCTTTCTAATGGTAATATTTTTATTGGTGTTATCTATGAAGGAAACGTATAAACATAAAGTTATACCAAAAAATGTAAAAAACTGTCCGGGTCTAGACGGTCTTACGGTATATTGTTTGTTGCAATATTAGGTATTATATTTTCAAAAAATTTTCAAATAAATAATGTTCTTCACTTCTAATGCTAACTTTATTTCTAAGTTTACCTAAGCTAACCCTAAGTTGGGGTAATTTGGTTATATAATGTCTGAAAACCAGTTTTAAATGTATGCCAGATACTATACCCACTTTCCCTCAACCTTGGGGTAGTTTGGGTATACATAAACAAATTCTTACTATGGCAATAACCGAGGTTTAGTATTTGATTATGTAGTATTAAACGGTTGAGGAAAGTAAACAAAAAGTAAACAAAAAATAATAACAAAAAACAACAACATAGAAAGAAACTAGAACGCTTTGATTTCAAAAAACGGTAAAAAAATATACCCAAATTACCCCAACTGACCCTATACCTAATCAACTGAATGTTTTCGAACATTTTTATGATTTTTCACCACTGTGAATTATTTCATGTCTTTTCAAATGACTTGAAGTAGTAAATGTTTTAGTACACATGTTACATCCATAAGGTTTTTCACCACTGTGAATTATTTCATGTGTTTTTAAATGTGTTAACTGAATAAATGTTTTAGTACATATGTTACATTTGTATGGTTTTTCCCCACTGTGAATTTTTTCATGTGTTTTTAAATGATTTAACTGAGTAAATGTTTTAGAACATATGTTACATTCAAATGGTTTTTCACCACTGTGAATTCTTTGATGTGTCTTTAAATAACTTGACTGAGAAAATGTTTTAAAACATATTTTACATTCGTATGGTTTTTCACCATTATGAATTCTTTCATGTTTTTTTAAATCACTTGAAAAAGTAAATGTTTTAGTACATATGTTACATTTGTACGGTTTTTCACCACAGTGAATCTTTTCATGTGTTTTTAAATGACTTAACTGAGAAAATGTTTTAGCACATATGTTACATTTATAAGGTTTTTCACCACTATGAATTCTTTCATGTTTTTTTAAATCATTTGAAAAAGTAAATGTTTTAGTACATATGTTACATCCATAAGGTTTTTCACCACTGTGAATTCTTTCATGAGTTTTTAAATGACCTAACTGACAAAATCTTTTAGTACAGACACTGCATTTATATGGTTTTTCACCACTGTGAATTCTTCCATGTATTTTTAAACTACTTGAAGCAGTAAATGTTTTAGTACATATATCACACTGAAATAGTTTTTTGTCAACACTTGCAATTTTATGTTTTGTTAAATCTGTCGAATGATCTTCATCTATTTCTTCTTCTTCAATTTTGATTTCCGTATGTAAACTTTTTAAATCTACTGATGGTTCACTCCACTCCTAAAATGTAACAAAGTATTTTAATTAAAACATTCACAAAGGGGTGAGGGGTAATGAAAAAATGATCAATTTTTGCTCAGTGTATGGAGAGTAAAAGAGTCATTTTTTTTAAGGTTTGTTATGTGAAGAATTCAAAAAATACAAAAAGAAAAGTGTAACTACAAAGAAACATTTTGAAAATTGAAGATAATCGTCGAAATCCCAGGTCGATAAACTTTTCCTGCAAAAGATTTAATCCATCCATTTTGAGTTTCCCTTTAGCAAAAATCGATATTTTAGGATTTATTCCATATTTCAATTTTTACAATGTATTTGAAATTATACTTTTATTAACGTTACTTTTAAAACTTCTACATACACAAAGAGAATAACACTATATATAATGTATATAGAAGAGCACTCACTTAAATTATAGGATCTTTTCTTAGCAGGTGGTTATTTTGGTGCTGAGTTCAGAGGGCAGTGCAGTAGCACTGCCCAACATATTGCTATTAGCTGATATCTATCGAATTTACTGTTCATAGAACTTATTCTATTATTTCAGAAATTTATAATTTGTAAAATTTCTATAGTAACAATTACAAAAAATTCTATCAAGAAATTTTCATTTTTTTCGAATTATTTATGAGAAATTCGTCTATTTTTTTTAGTTCAATATTAAATTTAATAATTTTACTTAATTATTATTGGATGTATGTATAATTAACATTTATTAGCTTATTTTTATTTGAAAATAATTACTTATTTTATTATCACAGTAAATTAATTAGAAAATTAGAACACATTTTATCTGTTGCAGAAAAATGGGAGCACACTTGTCAGAAATTAGAAGCAGTAATAGTGATATTCATTTACGAAATTTTGATTAATGTATAATTTTGAATAAATTTACTTTAGTTTTTAAACAAATATACCTATGAGTTTATAATTGTATGAGTTTTAAACTTGAAAAACTGATCAAAATAAAATGCAATTAGGAGAATTTTAATGGATTATCTTACTAGTAGTAATCTTCATTATCGGATAAAGCTAAAGATAGTTTAAAGTTATTATAGTGACATCTCTGTTCTTCTCAAGTGTACTACGCATGATGATAACGACAGTGATGACATCTATACCTGCTGCTCCCATTCTCAGTGCCGAAGAGAGGTAATAGAAGGTAAAAAAAATCTATTGAAGTTGGCTATCTTGCAGAAATGAAATTCTGGTGTACTTTATCTATGTACATACACATCAAAAACGATCATAATAACTATATGCCAACTGAGTAAAAATCGATATTCTTTCACTTTTTACTACATTAAATTAAATTTATAATCTAAATGTAGTACTTACCGATTTTATATTTTGCCCTTGTAAGTCTGTTAAGTTTTTTTGATCTGTCAAACTATTATTTTCTTGTGATAACTGAATTGGTTCAAAAATTTTAGTTCCTCTCGATAATCCTAAACTGATCTCATTCACTTCATTTTTCTCCACTTTAATTTCACACGGAAAATAAATTTCATGAACTGGTTCATTCAATTTATCTTTCTCTATTGTAATTTCAGATTTAGGATTGACTTCACAGGCTGGTTCATGTATTTCACTTTTCTCCACTTTAATTTCCCATGTATGATCAGTTTCCTGGTCCAGTTCATTCACTTCATCTTCCTCCACTTTAATTTTAAATGTATGAACACTTTGATGGATCGATTTGTCCATTTTGAATTTCTATTTTCTTCGTGGTCTTATTATACACGTTATACACGAATTAGACAATAATTTAAAGAACTAATTACAAAGGATGTTTATAACAGCTGACAAATTACTTTTCGTGATTATCGTCCTCATCGTCAGAGAAGAAACGGTGGCGTTCGGACGAGAATTTTGTTAGCCTAACGTTAGCTAATGAAGCTTTCACCGTTACAAACCAGAGGGCTCAGATTCAAAAGATTAATGCACGTTAAAAATTTTTTCATGGTGTTATATAAATACCTACTTAACTTCTGAAGTACAGCCACATTTAAAAATTATGGAATAAAAATAATCAGTCATCATGTTAGAAATTGTTGTTTTAATATATAATCGCCCAGTATTATAAAAGACAACTAAATCAACGAACTATTCTACAAATAAAAATAGTTGTAAACTAAATTTTGGTTCAGTATTATAAACGTATCTCATGATTAAAATAATTTATTTACTGTACGATTAACCTATAATATGTTGTAAATATGTTTTAATTTCCATATGTATAATATACAAAATTAATTCTGTACGTCTAATTTGTATTACAATTTCCAATGTGTATAAAATCTGTTTAATATGTATAAATATAAACATAAATAATATTTAAAAAAATCTTTCAGAAATGTCAAATTAATCTAGTTTCTTGTGTCAACTAAAATTTAGTTCCCTATTTAATTTATTTCACCTTTATAACACTGCCATCTGTAGATAAAATGGGGAATTTGACTAATTTTGGAAAACTATTTTAAAATACGCATATTTATGTATTATGCTTGTACATAATATTAATTTTTTAAAATAATGCCGAAAATCGTTAGAAAAAAATTAATTTAGTATTTGTTCTCAAAATTTGCGCGAAAACGTTCATTAGTTTCAGTTACGTCACATTCTCTAGATAGCAACAGGTGTCATGTAACTAAGAAAAAAACTGTTTATTTTTCTTATAACTAGGAAAAAAATTGCTGATTTTTAAAAAAAAATAATTAAATTCAATTTAATTTCCATAGTTATGTTTGCTAACCGGAATTTACGTAGTGACCCTAGTGGCGACAGTGTTGTAATATAAGAGAAAGCAACGTCACAGTCCATTTCTGCTGACGTAATTTATAGCTGAAAAATATTAATTTTATTTAAATTAAATAATGATAGTTGGAATGAATTAACATAATAAATTGCTGTCTTTTATTATTAATTTTTATTAAAATTTGTATTAATTGTTTTTCTTTAATACTGTCAAATACCCCATTAATTTAGTTCATAAATTTAGTTTGTTGGCTTTTATAATTGGCAACGTAAAGATTCTCACTCGCGCCTCTGGTGGTAAAATTAGAACTAGCATCAAGTAAAAATATACGTATACGATTAATGGGTGATATAAAATTTAGTAATCCGCGCATAATTTGTATAGTACATTTTTCTATCGACAATTAAACGTATACAAAAATTTTTACTTGATACAGCTTCTAATTTAAAAAAACCAGGAGCGCTCGCGTAATCTTTGCGTCGCCAATACTGATCCAATGTGGCGCCAGATATTTAGCATCCCATACTGAGTTATTGAAATTTTTTAATTTGCAATCGTTTGATGGTCCTTTGATGGTGTATGATGGTTTATTTTTATCGTTTGATTGTAAATTGTTTATTAAAATAAAATTTAAAAAAATTGGAAATTTTTTTTTCATTTAGCACCCCATTTTTTTCAAAATATTTTTTTAAATATATATTTTGATTTAAAATCGTTTGCGGGTTTTGGGTCATACACAATCAATGAAATAAGAAATAAGAAGTATGCCATCTAGTGACGTTGAATGGAACTTTAATGAAATAAGAAATAAGGAATATCGTAAGAAATAAGGAGTTCATAAGTAATCATGAACGTTACTTTTTCATGAATTTCGATGTACAAAAATACCTAAATACATATACCTATGAGCAGTTAAGTTAACGTATCATTCAACGTCACTAGATGCCATACTTCTTATTCCTTATTTCATTGATTGTGTAGACACCTTTAATGATAGTTAATTAATGGTACTCTCTTATCATTATTTATTGAGTAATCATCAAGAATATTTACTTAGGTCATTCATACCCATGTCCCTGCCACTTGTTTTCAAGGACGGACCTTTTCATCATTCATGTCACAGTTTGCTACGTGGCGCTGATCATACATACATACATAAAGGATATAAAGTCTCCGCCTCTCAACCAGTGTCTCTCAAACTTTTTTCATTGCGAAACATTTTAAACCGAAATTTGTACCAAACATTGTTTTTCACGTTTTCCACTTATTGTTAGAAAAGACAAACGACACTGTGTAACGCGGTGTTTAGTGAAAAAGTAATGCCAACCAAATTTTCATAATTTTAATACTCTTTATTCACAAAAAAGCTTTTTTTTTAAATTATTTTGCAAAACGAACTTTTTAACTGGTTTTAACTAAATTGTATGTAGATGTAATTGTGAACCATCGCAGATAATCATTATCACCCTCCAATATTACATATCAAATCAAACAGACTGAATCTATATTTTTAGTGAATTTCCATTCTGGAAAAATGCTACTGTTTTTTTAAATCTAGTAACTTTGCGTATGCCGCCCTCTGCCAAAACACGCTAAAAGTTGATGTTCCATTTATAAAATGAGTGGACACCGAGCTCTCTGACTAACAAATCAGAGAGCTCTGACTCAAAAAAATTAATGCATGTTAAATAGTTATTTTACATGATAGTATATTTTCTTGCACTTACCGATGCTATTGACAATACTAATAGTACATTTCTCGAACGTTTGTTTATATCGATTGGAACCAAGAGATAACAGTGCAGTAAGTTTAAGAGTGTGAGAAGTAAAATCAACTTAAAAGTGATTGTAATTATTTATTTATATTAAAGGTACAATTTGAACAATTATAAAAATTAATTAACTGATATTATAATTTTCATGAGTTTGATGGCTATGGCAGGTGGTGAGGAAATAAGTAATAGGTCAAGAAAGAATTAAAAAAAAAAAAAAAAAAAAAAAAAACATATTAACAATATATTAAATTGAAAAATGATGGTTGACAAAATAGATCTAACTTACATTCACATTTAAAGCCGACTTAACGCTAAAGCCAACTTTAAAACTGATTTTATTTTTGGTACTGTTTTACAATCAAATTTAAAGCCCCGTTAGTGTAAAAGTCGATTTTAAACTAAAATAAGAATTATTTTGACTTTTACTGTTTAAAGTCGGCTTTAACATAGGTATCTGTCATTTCTGACTATTGTCATCAAATTTTGTGTATAAGCATAATTTTTCTATAAAATATTCGTACCTTAAATAAATAAAATAAAAATTTTATTTCTTTGCTTATTTTCAATAATATTTTTGATTACTTTTACGTCTTGAATTACAATCAAACATTCTTTTTGGGTTAAATTGGCTGAGCGATTTCTTTTATGATCCATTTAATTTACAATATTTATAAATTCCCTTTAAAAAGAAATAATGGAATTTTATTATGTGGCTTTCTATTCCAGTCCCAGTGGCAGTAGCGAGATGAAAGAAATGCGTATTTTTGAAATTCAAACATGTTGACATTTTCGTTTCTATAGTTATTTTTTTAAAATGTAAAACTGGCTACGATGATTCATAGTTCGTTTTATGCATGCAACACTTAAAAGTCCTTTAACAAAAGTAAGCAGATCTGATCATTGTAAAACAGAGCTAGATATAAAGTTGACTATAAATTAAAAGTAGCTTTAGTTAAACAGCCTTTAAAATGATGAATGTAAAACCGGCCGAAAGCTATTGTTACTACTAACAAGGAAACCTCGCGAAGTCGAAAATTCAAAAAACTTGAAACTTTGTCAGTATTTAGAGGGTGACTACCTAATAACATAAAAAATATCAATTGCTGCTAAAAAACGTTTTTAAGGGGTGTACCACCCCCTCAAAGTTGGAACTAAAAAATTTAAAAATCGATGAAATTTTGTTTATATACACCTTAAAGAGGTCTAGTAAGAAATATAACAATATTTTTTGCATTTACACATTTTTAAGGGGTGAAACCACCCCTTCAACTGTGCACTTAAAAATTTAAAAAATGATGATATTTTGTTTATATATACATACTATAAGGAGTTCTAGTAATAAATAACAACATCATTTTTTACATCCACCAATTTTTAAGGGGTGAACCACTCCTTCAAGTGTGTAAGTACCTAAAAATTTAAAAATCGGCGATATTCTGTTTATACATATTATACGGAATACTAATAATAAATATAACATTATTTTTTACGTCCACACATATTTAAGGGTTGAGACCACCCCTTCAAATGTGTACTTAAAAAATTTAAAAATTGACGAAATTTTGTTTATATATAGGTATTACATAGAGACCTAACATTAAATATATTATTAGTTTTTTTTTTTCAGAGTTCAGATTATAAATAATAAATTGACTATTATTACAAATAAAATTATTTAAATTAAAAAAGGTTATTTAAACGTATAGTACTTGGTATTTACTTGTATAAAGTATCAACAGATGTCACACAGAATACCATTATGTATTGAAAATTATATATATATATATATATATATATATATATATATATATATATATATATATATATATATATATATATATATATATATATATATTAAAACTTTGCTCAGTGGTATGTATGCATAGAGAAATAATATGTTTGTTAGGTAAATTACGATGATGCCAGAGTATTTATCATAAAAAAACTTTGATGGTATAAGTGTATATGTACAGGCTATGTTTGAAGATATGCATACATGATCGTATGAAAAGTAGTAGGTATTAACATCTATATATTAATACAGATAATAATGACATAAAATAAGTTTGGTTTACAATTTTTTCTACTAGCATGCAGCACGGTAACTACCTTAAGGGAGGAGTTCACGCCAGAAACGGCTAATAAACTAATTTTTTTCGAAATTCATTTTTTGTTTTTATTTTGTTCTTTGGTTCTTTACAAACACGGTGATATATAAAACATGGCCAAAAAAAATTTTTTTTCAAGTAGAGAAATATTTATTTGTGAGCCGCTGCACAGCCAATTTGCTACTCCTTTGCAGACAACGCTAGCCCCCCCCCCTCGCGATTTATCTGTAATATTTAATTTTGGTGTGTACATGAGTTATAGTATGCACTGAGATAATGTTCTTTTATTTGAATGCCTTTGTAGACGTTTTAATAAACAGTGAGTAAACCGCTTATTTTGTTATTATTATTGTTTTTTACCGTTTCCCGAAAGTTGTGTTTTTTCCGACAAGGAAAATCATATTTCAAGTTCTAGAAAAGATAGACTTATTTTTTTTTTAAATTTTGTTCATAAAAATATTGCGCATAAAGTGGAGTATGCTTTTTCCATTTGAACAATTGCAACTATTTTTAAACATTTTTTTTTTAATAAAAATTGGGTTTTATAATTTTTAGAACTTAATTTTAACTTCCCCACTTTTTTTCCTTTTAAAAAAATAAGTTATAACCAAAAAAAAATTGTCACATGTATTTCAAATTTTGCCGCCCTTGGCCAGTGCCCAGCGTGCCCCTAGTGTCAATCCAGCACTGATAATATAATTGAATGTTTTAGAACATATTTTTATGGTTTTTTCCATGTCTTTTTAAACGATTTATATCACTAAATGTTTTTCACCACTGTGAATTTTTTCATGTCTTTTTAAACTACCTATATTATTAAATTTTTTAGTACAGACATGACATTCGTATGGTTTTTCACCAGTATGAATTCTTTCATGCGTTTTTAAATAACTTGAATTAGTAAATGTTTTAGTACATATGTCACATTTGTATGGTTTTTCACCACTATGCTTCCTTTGATGTAATTTTAAATTACTTAAAGTAATACACGTTTTCGAACATATGTTACATTCGTATGGTTTTTCACCACTGTGAATTCTTCCATGTGTTTTTAAATGACCTAAATGAGTAAATTTTTTAAAACATATACTACAAATATATGGTTTTTCACCACTGTGAATTCTACCATGTGTTTTTAAGTCACTTGAAGTAGTAAATGTTTTCGAACATATGTTACATTTGTATGGTTTTTCACCACTGTGGATTCTTTTATGTCCCCTTAAATGACTTGACTGTTTAAATTTCTTAGAACACACATTGCATTCATATGGCTTTTCACCACTGTGTATCCTTTCATGTGTTTTTAAATGATTTGAAGTAGTAAATGTTTTAGAACACATACTACATTCATATGGTTTTTCACCACTATGAATTCTTTCATGTGATTTTAAATTACATAACTGATTAAATGTTTTAGAACATACATTACATTCATACGCTGTGACATCACTATGACATATTTCATGTCTTCTTAACTGACTTAAATCACTAAACGTTTTAGTACATACGTTACATTCATACGGTTTTTCACCACTGTGAACTGTGCATTTATGTGCATTTAAACTGCCTGTATTACTAAATGTTTTAGTACACATATTACATTCATATGGTTTTTCACCACTGTGAATGACTTCATGTGTATTTAAATGACCTAACTGAATAAATGTTTTAGAACATATTTTACATTTGTATGGTTTTTCACCACTGTGAGTTCTTTCATGTATTTTTAATCCACCTAAAGTAGTAAATGTTTTAGAGCATATGTTACATTTAAATGGTTTTTCACCGCTGTGAATTCTTTCATGTATTTTTAACTGACTTGGATAAGTAAATGTTTTATTACATGTATCACACTGAAATAGTTTTTTGCCAACATGTCCAATTTCATGTTCTGTTAAATCTGTTGAATGATTTTCATCTATTTCATCTTCTTCAGCTTTGGTTTCCGTATGTAAACTGTTTAATTTCAATAAAGATTTAGGCGACTCCTAAAATGTTACAAAATATTTCGATTAAAACATTCACTAAGGAGGAAATGAAAAAATGATCGATTTTTACCTGGAAGTAAAACATTGGTTGATTTCGTAGTTTTTCATCTGAATCTAAAAATTACAATTAAAAAAGTGTAACTGCAAGAGAACACTCTAAAAATTGAAGATAATCTTCGAAAAAAGGGGGCCGGTACACATTTTTCTGCGAAAGGACCAAAATGTAAAAATTTTAGGCTCGATTCGCTAGCTAGGTAGTAAACTGGAAGGTATTAACTTGGAATTCTACACGGTAAAAAAAAAGCAACTAAAATTTGGGTGTTTTAAGCAGATGATGTTTTTGCATAACATAAAAAAAAAAAATTGTTTATTATAAAACAAAATTTTTATGTTTTTTCCAAAATGCCCCAAACCACAGACCAAACAACATATTATATATTATATCCTATAGACTCACTCTAGATATAAATTTATAAATGAAGCACTCAGATACGACCACAATGCAAGGACCAGTAATTTATATATTACGTACGAAAGATATAACGTACACGTTAAAAATAGACAAATATTATAAATAGCATGTAAATTGCCAATATTATATTTCTCTTGCTAAGATACCCTAGACTTTAAAATTAAAATTGAAGCATAGTCAGCCATGTTTGTATTAAAAAGTTTGAAAAAACAATTAAATGTAAAAATTTTCACTATTTTCACTTATTTAATTGTGTTTTTCGTTATATTTTTTTAAAGAAAATATTGCGGCAACTAGTTCTGCTCACAAATGTAAAAGCCCTATTAGAAAAAAAAAACATAAGGAATAACATTTCACCGATAAGATTTTTTTTTTGACATATTAGCCGTCTCTTTGAAAAAATATTTGCGTATATGTATATTATAATTATATTAAATAATAATTTAATATTACATATCAAGTATGCAAAGGATGTAAAGCATGATAAAGTTCACTTAAGATAAACTGACCACTTTTCTTATGTGAATTAAATAGTAAATGTAGTAAACTTATTTAAAATGAATTTCTACATACGTATATAAACATTTAATTTTGTTGCCGCCACTGTCTAGTAATTGTATAACTTTTGCTTTAATAAAACAATATTGTTACAGGTTCTTTCATAATACATAATATATTATATTCTTTCGTCATTGGATACGACCTAATAGTATTCTGTAATCAATGCAATAACTGATTGTATCCGTACTAACGTTTTCAAATAATTATTGTCAAAATATAATAACAACATTTTTTTGAGGAGAAACTGCAAAATTTTGAAAAAAAAGAGTGGTAGTCGTTTTATTTTCAAAATACGTACGTATACAAATTATGTCCTATAATAAATATAGTCCTGTTTGCTGAAAAATGGACAATACATTATATTTTTTAAATCTCACCCGTCTCACTCTGTTACCCGCCTCGAGGAAACTGCCTATAAACTGGCTGTACGCTTTGCCCAGTAAGATAATATAAGTGTTCATTGATCTGTGCCCCAAACCTACACACATACGGGCACATAGGTACCACATACCCCACATACTATCAAAAAGAAAAACTATTAACAACCACTGTTTTACTCTCAACTCACAGACTGTGAGTAAAAATCGACTATTCTTTCACTATTAACTTGTAATTACCAATTTTATATTTTGCCGTTGTAAGTCTGTAAAGTTTTTTTGATCCGTCAAGCTATTATTTTCTTGTGACAATTCAGCTGATTCAAAAATATTAGTTTCTGCTGGTGACACTAAACTGGTCTCTTCTTCCGCTTTAATTTCAAAAGTATGAAAACTTTCATGCACTGGTTCATTCACTTCAACTTTCTCCACTTTAATTTCAACTGCTGGAAAATTTTGATGGACCTGTTCATTCACTTCATTTTTCTCCACTTTAATTTCAAATGTATGAACAATTTCATCGACCGGTTCATTCATTTCATGTTTCTCCACTTTAATTTCGACTGTTTGCAAATTTTCATGGACTTGTTCATTCACTTCATTTTTTTCCATTTTAATTTCAAATGTAACACAATTTTCATGAATCGATTTCTCCATTTTGAATTTCTGTTTTATTGACTATGGAGTGTAGATACCAGGAGCACCATCTCTGCATCAAAAAGTGTCCACAGAAAGACGTAAATAGTGGCGGCGCTACTGTAGCAAAAGGGTAAATTTGAGAAGTACATAAACAAGGAAAAAAAACATCCGCGTTGTTACGGCGCACTTTTAAAAAATAAAACACTGATATTTTTATTCCATAATTTTTAAATGTGGCTGTACTTCAGAAATTAAGCATTTATACCGTGAAAACCATGAAAAAATATTTAACGTACATTAATTTTTTTGAATCAGAGCCCTCTGGTTTGTAACGGTGAAAGCTCGTTAGCTAACGTTAGGCTAACAACATTTTCGTTACTAACGCCATCATTGATTGTGTAAAAGGCATTACCTAGGTTGGTGGCAGTAGTAGCGTAAACGGAATAAATTGGCACGAATTCAAATTACATATCTATCTATTTATTTATTATTTTTATTCTATATAATGGAAAGTAAACTTTCAGAAAAAATCAAAACAGTTCAATAAATTATTACTTATTAACACACTAGAAAACCTCAACAATCACAGCTGAATTCTAAGTAACATAAAATTGCCGCTCATTTAATCAACAAGTACCATCAGCGCCATCTGATATATTAGTTACAGCTGCGTCATTAAACGGTATATGTATTTTTTTTGTATAACGGATATAATACCTATGGAGAGTGGCAGGGTCATGTGATGCACTGATACACAACAAAAATGTATGTAAAATAAAATTTTATTAAAAATATCGTCACATTTGGAATTTTACGGTGAATTTGACCAAAATCTTTATGAAAAAAATTATATGTGATGTAGCAAAAAGGCCTGCAGTATGAGATAAAAATTATATAAAGGTAAGAATATTGTTACATGTTTTTGGAGAGAAATTTGTTAAAAAATAAGTAATAAATTGGATTGGATTACAGGTAAAAAAAAGGTAATTTAGGTTTTGGTAAATAAATGTTTTTAAAAATATAATTATTTAAAAACAAGACTGGATAAATCCTTTATTTAAAATATGTAAATGGCGGGAGAAAATGATAAAATCATTCATAAAGTATTCTGTTTTTAAAATATTTATTAGATTCGCATGTTTTTTATCTATGTGGTTTTTCATGTCTTGTTACAGTACAGAGATCGCATTCGCATGGTTTTTCACTAACTATGAATTCTTTCATGTTTTTTTAAATTACATAAAATATTAAATGTTTTAGTACACACGTTACATGCATACGGTTTTTCACCACTATGAATTATTTTATGTCTATTTAAACTACCCATATTACTGAATCTTTTAGTACACACATCGCATTCGTATGGTTTTTCACCACTGTGGATTTTTTCATGTTGTTTTAAATTACCTAAAGTAGTAAACGTTTTAGTACATATGTTACATTCATACGGTTTTTCACCATTGTGAATTCTATCATGTATTTTTAATTCACCTGAAGTAGTAAATGTTTTAGTACACACGTTACATTCATACGGTTTTTCACCACTGTGAATTTTTTCATGTTGTTTTAAACGACTTAAACTCGCAAATGCTTTAGAACACACATTACATTCGTATGGTTTTTCACCATTGTGAATTCTTTGATGCATCTTTAAATATCTTGACTGACTAAATGTTTTCGAACATATGTTACATTCATATGGTTTTTCACCACTATGAATTATTTTATGTCTAATAAGACCACTTGCATCAGTAAATCTTTGAGAACAGATATTGCATTCATACGGTTTTTCACCACTGTGAATCCTTTTATGTGCTTTTAAATTACTTAACTGAATACATGTTTTAGAACATATGTCACACTTATATGGTTTTTCACCACTGTGAATTTTTTCATGTAACTTTAAATTACTTAACTGTCTAAATATTTTAGTACATATGTTACATTTGTACGGTTTTTCACCACTATGAAGTATTTTATGTCTATTTAAACAAGCTGAAGTAGTAAATGTTTTAGTACATATGTTACATTCGTATGGTTTTTCACCTCGGTGAAATCTCTCGTGTATTTTTAAATAATGTGAAGTAATAAATGTTTTAGTACATATGTTACACTGAAATGGTTTTTTATCACTGTGAATCAATTCATGTCTTTTTAATTCACTTGGATAAGTAAATGTTTTATTACATGTAGCACACTGAAACAGTTTTTTGCCAACACTTGAAATTTTATGTTGTGTTAAATCTGTTGAATGATCTTCATCTATTTCATCTTGTTCAATTTTCATTTCTGTATGTAAACTGTTTAAATCTGCTGAAGATTCACTCCCCTCCTAAAATGTTATAAAGAGTTTCGATTAAAACATTCACATAAGGTGTGAGTGAAAAAACTGATCGATTTATGTCCAGTGTAAAGTCAGTAAAATAGTGATTAATTTTTTAGAATTTTTTATATGAATCCAAAAATTATAATTTTAAAAACGTGTAACCACAAGAGAACATTCTAAAAATTGAAGATAATCGTCGAAAAAATGGGTGAGTACCACAAACCAATGAACATATTAATTATTATATTATATAGACTAATTATATAAATGTATAAGTGAGGCAGCCAGACCAGATACGACCAAGTTTCGACCTAATAGTAATATAGTAATCAATGCAGTAATCGATTGTATCCGTAGTAACGTTTTCAAATAATCATCGTCAAAATATAATACTGATAATAAAATTTTATTTTTTTGAGAAGAAAATGCATAATTTTGAAAGAAAGAAAGTGGTATTCGCTTTATTCCCAAAATATGTACGTATACAAATTATGTTCTGCAATAATAATAGTCGCATTTACTCAAAAATTGACATTATATTATATTCCTTAAATCTCACCCGTCTCACCCTGTTACGTGCTTCAAGAAAACTGCCTACAAACTGGCTTTACGTTCAACTAGATAAAAAGGTTAATTTAAAAATGGAAAGCAGACTTTATATTTTAAGTATGTAAATATTCGTCAATACACCTTCATCGCAATTTTTTAATAACTAGATTCTACGCTACTGAAGTTATAAATGTATTTGAAAACTGGGACCACTGAACTAGCGAAACTGGTCAACTTGTTTAGTATACAGAACCTGCGTTATCTTTGAATTACGGCACTAGCGTTCATGGTGGCTATATTTAATATATTTTACGTGAGAGAGTTTAATGTAAGTAGACTATTTTGAATTTAAAAGTTTGTCATATTATTATGAAAAATATCAAATAGCAAATAAAATTACTATAAAAAACGGTTTTTGAAATGTCCAAGTGAGTGATTTATGTGATTCTTATATAAAAAAGGAAAAATATTGTGTCAAAATAAATGGTCATATATTATATGACTTTCAAGAAGTACAATATAGCGGTGTAGGCATAGGCTAACTTCAAAAATGCATCAGACGCATCACAACGAAAAATTAAAAGTTCATTTTTGCATTTGATGCGTCAAGACAATGCATCAAGAAATTTGGTGATGCATGTCATGCGTATAATATAATATCACAGCCACTTACAATTTTAAATGTAGGTGGCTGTCGTAGCTATGGTAATGTGAAGTGAATAAAGGATTATAGATAACAATAAGGTTAGTCGTCCATTGGATGCGGAAACGTTCGAAGTTTAATTCGGACGAATACGAATAAAAACGGACGAACGATCCAAACGGCTGTGAAGCTATACATCCTCGTCCATTTAAAGGGTCTCGTTCATCTGTTTCCGTGCGTAAAATTGAAACGTGCGAACAAAACCAATTTTGTTTGGAATTTTTCAGGAAGAAGTTCGTTTCATCAGATTTTTATTTTTATTAAAATGAAACTGAAGATAAATTACAATTATAACTGTGTACATTTACATATTACGTGCCATAAATTGTTTTTTTACATATTTTCATAGCATCTATAGCTTGAGAAAAAGAATTAAAAAGAAAAATACTGACGAATATTGGGCTAGTAGACGGACAGCCGACATATCATTTCGGACGAATGACAAAAGTGCGTAATCATCACCGGAAAGAAGTTGGCGCCGAAAGTTGGAAAATCTTTCTGTTTTTTATATGGCTAAATTGCTCCC
The DNA here is from genome assembly GCA_035578155.1 of Brachynemurus nebulosus. Lineage (NCBI taxonomy): Eukaryota > Metazoa > Arthropoda > Insecta > Neuroptera > Myrmeleontidae > Brachynemurus > Brachynemurus nebulosus. The sequence continues at coordinate 6,541,316 of JAPWDM010000008.1, forward strand.
AAATTGCTCCTTTGGAATCAGTAATTGCTCCACCTGGAACTTAATTACTTAATTAGTTATTTACAAACAAAAAAATTTTTTGTTTGACTATTTCTATTATCAAAATCTTGTCAAATAGTGCATTTTTATACAATTACTTTATATCAAAAAATTGCGCCCAATTTGTTCCATCTAATTTAAAAGTTAGTTATTAATTTCTCTGAATAATAATTAAAATATATTAAAATAAAAAATATTATGAATTAGGTTATGTATTATTAAAACGTATAGGCAATCCACTATACTTTTAAGTCGTTTGCATATATTTAAGGATAATTGAATTTTGACAAGTTAAATAACATTATAAAAAAACAAAATATTTTAATAATTATTCAAAAAAATTAAGATTTAGCTTTTAAATTAAATAGAGCAAACTGGGAGCAATTTATTGACGTAAAGAAATTATATAAAAAAGTATTATTTTGGGAGATTTTGATAACTTAAATAACGGAAAAAAATTTTTTCTTTATAAATAATTAATTAAATAATTACTGTTGCAAGTGGAGCAATTACTGATTTCAAAGGAGCAATTTGGGAGCAATTTAACCATATAAAAAACAAAAAGATTTCTCAACTTTCGGCGCTAACTTCTTTCCGGTGTAATCGTCTGAATTGAATTTCGCAGTTGTCCACAACCAATGGACGACTAACCTAAGAATTATACGTGAATTATAACTACTTGCCATATTATGTATTAATACCAATAGGAATAATTCCGAAAAACTAATTGTTGAAAAAGATGAATGTATTTACCTTTCATTAAAATTGTTTAAAGTATTTGAATACATCTTGCACTCAAAATATGTAATATTTTTTATTCAAATAATTTGAATATTTTCAATTTCAAGTAAGTTCAAGTTGAAATTCAAAGATATTATATATACAAAGACTGTATTCTCTAATCATGCACCATTATCTATAGCCAAATCAGAGCCTAAATGATGCCAATATCCCGTTCAAAAACATCTAATGTGCATCAAATTTCAAGAGAGCATCAGCAGCGCATCATGTAGTATTAGATGCATCAGAGAAGTCATGATGCTGCATCGATGCGGTAAAGTTTACATTTTTGAAATTACCCATAATAGCCAAAGTTATGCGACAAACAAATATAAAACTTCAATGTAATTTAACTATTGAAGTAAGTGGCTAATTATGCATTTTTTAAAAAGATTTAATTTAAATTTTTAATAATAAATAAATATTTATCTAAGCGGTTACAATGTTGCATTGGACGCAGTCAATTTATCTGTTGTATTTAAAACAACAACAATAATATGTAAATTAAACAACTTAAATTGACTCATAGAGATGTCACTAGTGACATTGGTGACTATGTAGGTTCTCTATTGGAGACGCAAAGATTCTCTCTCACGCCTCTGGTGGTAAAATTAGAACTAGCATCAAGCAAAAATATACGTGTACGATTAATGGGCGATATAAAATTCGCGCATAATTTGTATAGTACATTTTTCGATCGACAATTAAACGTATACAAAAATTTTTACTTGATACAGCTTCTAATTTAAAAAACCAGGAGCGCTCGCGTAATCTTTGCGTCGCCAATATTTACTTTATTTAATATTTATAGGGTAGGGCGGGGTAAAAAAAAGACAATCGCGCAGGTGGGGTAAAAAAGAGACATAAATTTTTATTGACTTCAAATTTAACACTTGAAGTTAATAAAAATTTATGTCTCTTTTTTACCCCACATGCGTGGGTATCGTTTTTTACCCCGCCCTACCCTATATTAAAATTATAAATACTTCATTAAAAATTTATAATCCAAATCTTGTAATTACCAATTTTATATTTTGTCCTTGCCAGTCTCTAATGTTTTTTTGATCCATCAAGCTATTATTATCTTGCGACAATTTAGCTGATTCAAAAATTTTAGTTTCTACTGGTGACACTAAATTAGTCTCATTCACATCAATCTCCTCAGCTTTAATTCCGAAAGCATGAAAACTTTCAGGCACTGGTTCATTCACTTCATCTTTCTCCACTTTAATTTCAAGTGCTTGAAAATTTTGATGGGCCTGTTCATTTATTTCATTATTTTCCACTTTAATTTCAACTGTTTGAAAATCTTGATGGGCCGGGTCATTCACTTCATCTTTCTCCACTTTAATTTCAAATGTACGATCAATTTCATTGACTGGTTGATTCATTTCATCTTTCTCCATTTTAATTTTAGTTGCATGAAAACGATGAAAACTTTTATGAACCGATTTCTCCATTTTCTCTTTTATTACCGTTATTACCTTATAACGGTTATACTGGCTATCACGGTTAAAATTTATTTTCTGATAACGCGGATTTAATTAATAATGCTTTTTGACTTTTGTTAACAAGAGTCTTATAATACTCCATTAACAAGAGTATGGAGATTAGACACGGAGACGAAACTCAATGTATTCAAAAAAGTGTTCAAATGAAAGATGGCACTCGTGTTCGTCGGATACGAAAGCGATACAGTACTTATTCTCAAATGGAACACTCTCAAATGGAAACGCGAGCTTCTATATATTATCTTTGCTAGCTTTTGAATAGAATCTTCTGGAATCTTTTTCAATGTACAACTCAGTTATAAAGTGGATTTTTTGATCGGTTTTAAAATAAACTTAAGAATTTTTATTTTGCGTCGCATCATTTATATTGTATATTATATAATTCACTGACGTCACTATGTAAAATCGAAGTCAGTACCATTGGATATTCGCCGTATAAAGTAATTTAAACTATAATGGTTCATACACAATCAATGAAATAAGGAATAAGAAGTATGCCATCTAGTGACGTTGAATGGAACTTTAACGTAACTGCCCATAGGTATTTTTGTACATCAAAATTCATGAAAAAATAACGTTCGTGATGACTTTTCTTGTCACTAAAGTGCAAAAATAACGAATTTTGACGTACAAAAGTACCTACATATTTATATCTATGAGCAGTTACGTTAAAATTCAATTTAACGTCACTAGATGGCATGCTTCTGATTCCTTATTCCTTATTTCATTGATTGTGTAGACACCCTAAGAGTTTAATGCACGGTGTCGCAAAAATTTTGAAATTAACCACTATAAGAGTTTATTTCATACATATGTAATTTTTATGTATTTCCTTATTATTAAATATCATCAACCGACATTGGTGATTCTCAAATGGAAACACTTACTTCCCCAGTCCCAACGTGTTTCCATTTGACAATAAGTACTGTAGTTACATTCTGCTTTATCCGTTTTATGTTACTATAGCCGTATTCCGATATATACTGCCAGTACTGGAAGCACAGTAGATTACGACGTCACGCTAGTACACTGGCAAGAGCGTTCCATTTTAAATTGTCATATTTCAGTGTACTGTCAATCATGAATAACGGAACAAATTTACAGTATACTGGTTACTCCACTACTGTGAGTGCCTTACCTCTATGAAACCAGTGCTTACAGTAAAAAAATGGCGTCCATAAATGACGTCATGAATGTTTTAAGCACTATGACACAGCACTGGCAACACATTACGGAACGGATGACACTACTAGTGCAGTACTCACCGTGTATATCGGAATACGCCTTATATTCGCTACATCAGTATTCGAGCATTATTAGCGCCGCAAGTGGTAAAAAAAGAAAGCCTTATATTTACAATTTTCCTGACCAATTTTGTCAATTCCTTTCATGTAAGTTAGATCTCCATCTTATAATACTCCATTAACAAGAGAATCAAAACCATATCAAAACGGCGTCAACGTCAAGTCAATGTTGTCAACTGCAATTTACCGAAAATATCTATGAAAAATTTTGTTTCACATCCAGTATGGAAAAACAAATGGGGGAGTGGCTTAATATCATAGAGATACAACTGAAAAAATCGTTTAAAAAGTTAAATAGTCATTAAAGAAAAAGATGACAGCAGTCATGTGTATTTCTAAAGTATATTTTGTCTTTATCTAATGAATGACAAAATACATTTGTTAAAGAAATGATAATTTTGAGTCAGAAATAAACAAAGATACACTAAACCTTATGCTTTAATGTCTTGCTGTCACACTCTTATTAATTGTTTATATTGGGGTTTTTGTTGTCATAGATCCCAGTCATAGAGCAGTATCAGTAGTGCAGAGATAGCAACTTGGCTTCTGATTATTCTGTGTATATCACTGCTTAATATTTAGCCATCTGGTGGTAAATAGTGAAATTACTGCCAACAGGCTAAATCTGATATGTAGGTAGATTTTTTTGACAGATTACAAGTCGAAAATTTGAAATTATTTTTTGAAAAGTAATATCGTATTATATTTTTACGTTACATTCGATTATAATAAAATAAAATGCATGTAACTTTACAAGAAATATGTAAATTTGGAAATTGCAACTATGCTAGTAAAAAATTTTTTGGATGGGGAAAATATTATAAGTCGTTGGCATGATGTATTAAATTGTGGTAAAATGAATGGGAATGTCAAGAATTTTAAAATAATTGAGTTTTGCTTACGAATGTCAAATTTAAAAAGTAATCCTCATGAAATCAATGGGGAAATAAGTAATGAAGGAAAAATAATAGCAATGAAATGCTCATGGCTGCCTGCAGACTGATAAAACAAAAACGCCTTTATACAAAACGTTTTTGACTAATTTCGGTAAAAGTTGTTTTCCTTATGCTTTTAATATGAGTGCACATACTATGGTGTCTAGATCAAGGTGGTCTAACTTAATGTATGCAAAAAAGCGTCTAAAAATAAGATGACATTAATGTTCCTTGTGTACCAAAGCGGTACAGTACTTATTGCTGGCGTTCGAAACGAAAATTTTGTTAGCCTAACGTTAGCTAACGGAGCTTTCACCATTATGGCTGAGCCAACCTCAGCGAGGAACTCGACGAGGAACCTCGTCCAGCCTCGGCGAGAATGTGGAGACTCCTTTATCTCTTTAAATGATTAAGACTGGTACAGGTGCCGCCATCTGTAACAGATTTTCCGAAATACGGTATAATTCTAAATAATGTCAAATTTTATCAACATAGTTTAGTATAATTTATATTTTGTAAATTCCTAAGGTTCACTTTTTTGATGTTTGAATCTTTGATTTTTTTTTCTTTTTTTTTTTTTTTTTTTGTAAGCTTATCAATTGTACTTATCACTTGGCAGTAAAAAGTCCGGCATTTTGAGATAAAAAAATTTTTCCATATGATTTGCTTAAAAGAGTTAAAATTAATTTTTATTAATAGCTAATGGTTAATAGAGAATATATCGATACAAATTTTAAAAAAAATGAATTTACACCCATTTATTAATATTTTCAGTTTTTAAAATATAAGTACGGTCCTGTTTATAAAAGTATAAAAAGTATTTATTCTAATTAAAATTTACTTAAATTTATAACATTTTTGTTTTTCATATATTTTTAAACTATACGTCTAGAGCTGAGATGCAAAAAAGATCTTCTCCCAAAAATTCAAAATTGAGATTTTTACAGATGGAACAAATAGTAATATGTATATATCGAAATAATTGCATTTAGCCAAAAAAATTTTCCCACCAAAAAATATATTTAAAGTATATACCTCCAAGCAAAAACAATCGGCGTGTTCGTTGCTGAATTTTTCTGCTCAAAGTAAGTTGCTAGCACATGCGCAAGAACTTTTTTTATGGATACACAAATATTTTGTACTTTATAAAAATGTTTTTGCGCATGCGCTAACACCTCACTTTGAGCAGAAAAACTCAGCATCGAACATGCCGTATCATGTCCATTTAGTTCGGCCCTTTGTAATTTACTTATCCAATCACAGTGTTGTTTGAGTATGCTATTTCAAAAGTTCAGTTAGAAGTGTGTTTCTACCAAAGAGAATAACACTATATGTATATATAGAAGAGCACTCACTCAAATTATAGGATTTTTTCTTAGCAAGTGATTATTTTGGCGATGAGTTCAGAGGGCAGTGCAGTAGCACTGCCGATATCTGTCGAATTTACTGTTCATAGAACTTATTCTACTATTTCAGAAATTTATAATTTGTAACATTTTTATAGTAACAATTACAAAAAATTCTATCAGGAAATCTTCATTTTTTTCGAATTAATTATTTATAAGAAATTCGTGTATTTTTTTGAGTTCAATATTAAATTTAATAATTTTACTTAATTATTATTGGAGGTACGTATAATTAATATTTATTAGTTTATTTTTATTTGAAAATAATTACTTATTTTATTATCACAGTAAATTAATTAGAAAATTAGAATATATTTTATCTGTTGCAGAAAAATGGGAGGAGCACACTTGTCAGAAATTAGAATCAGTGATAGCTATATATGTATACATATTTTCGAAATATTTGATTAATGTAAAATTTTGAATAAAAATGAATTTACTTTTGTTTTTAAACAAATATATGAGTTTATAATTATTGTATGAGTTTTAAAAATTGATCAAAATAAAATGCAATTAGGAGAATTTTTCGTGGATTAACTTGCTAGTAGTAATCTACATTATCGGATAAGGCTAAAGATAATTTAAAATTATTATAGTGACATCTCTGTTCTTTTCTAGTGTAATACGCATGATGATGACATAGAGATAATAGAGGGTCAAAAAAATTTATTGGAGTTGGCTATCTTTCAGAAATAAAATTCTGGTGTACTTTATCTATGGTTTCTACACACACCGGCATAATTAGCGGCACATAAAAAAAATATAAAAACCTATTTATTAAACAAAGTTGGCGGCTTTTTTTTTTTCATTTTTACTTAAAATAATACTGAAGTAACGAATTAATTGACTTGACTTTCCATAGAATTGTTTTTATTTGTTATTGATGCAATTCTTTTTAAGAGGTCTGTCACTTTCGAATTCAAATGCCGTTTCTTCTCAATGTGGTCGAGCTTCAAACTACCGTAATTAAAGAATGGCAAAGACTGTCCCAGGACACTATAGATAACATCATTCTTACAATGAGTATAGAAAAACGATTGGAAGCTTTGATACGAGCACGGAAGGAACTAGTCGGGATTAAAACGCTGTGTTTCATTTTCTATTTGTTAGATAATCTTTAATTTAAATTATTCTTAGACGACATAAGATTCCAAAAATTTGCCATTTTATATGGTTACTTGTTTTGCTACCGAAAATAACGGTATATCGACTTGTGAACGTGTAATTTTAAGTGAATAATTAAATAAGATTAATATTTTCTTGAAATTAAATGGTTTATTTGATTTTTACAGATATTTTGTATGTTCCGCTAATTCTGCCGGTGTGTGTACTTGTGTGTTTTTACCGTTTTATTTTAGCTAAAAGTTGTAAAGTTTTGTAAATGTTTAAGCAAAAAATATAATGTCCAACAATAAAATATAAGAAAAACGATTTTTCTTAAATTTTCTGATTAAAATAGTATCATAAATAAGTTTTAAAATTAACTAAATATCCATTTGAAAATAAATTTTGTATTTTAATTTTATATTTAATTAAAAAAATGTCTTCTGTGACTAAATATCTTTTGCATCTAAGCTCCAGACCTAATAAATTGAATGTTTTCGAACATTTTTATGATTTTTCACCACTGTGAATTCTTCCATGTGTTTTTAAATGACTTGAACGAGTAAATTTTTTAAAACATATGCTACAAATATATCGTTTTTCGCCACTGTGAATTCTCTCATGTTTTTTTAAATAACTTGAAGAAGTAAATGTTTTAGTACATACTTTACACTGATATGGTTTTTCACCACTGTGAATTCTTTCATGAATTTTTAAATCACTTGATGTACTAAATGTTTTAGAACATATGTTACATTCGTATGGTTTTTCACCACTGTGAATTCTTCCATGTGTTTTTAAATGACTTGAACGAGTAAATTTTTTAAAACATATGCTACAAATATATGGTTTTTCGCCACTGTGAATTCTCTCATGTCTTTTTAAATCACCTGAAGAAGTAAATGTTTTAGTACATACTTTACACTGATATGGTTTTTCACCACTGTGAATTCTTTCATGAATTTTTAAATCACTTGATGTAGTAAATGTTTTAGAACATATGTTACATTCGTATGGTTTTTCACCACTGTGAATTCTTTCATGTCTTTGTAAATTTTCATTTCGACTAAATGTCTTAGAACAAACATTACAGTGATACGGTTTTTCACCACTATGAATTCTACCATGTCGTTTTAATTCACTTGGAATAGTAAATGTTTTAGTACATACATTACATTCGTATGGTTTCTCACCACTATGAATTATTTCATGTACCTTTAAGTAATCAGAACGAGTAAATGTTTTAGTACATATGTTACATTCATAAGGTTTTTCGCCACTGTGAATTCTTTCATGTATTTTTAAATGACTTAACTGAGCAAATGTTTTCGAACATATGTTACATTCGTATGGTTTTTCGCCACTGTGAATTCTATCATGTCTTTTTAAATCACTTGAAGAAGTAAATGCTTTAGTACATACTTTACACTGATATGGTTTTTCACCACTGTGAATTCTTTCATGTTTTTTTCGATCACCTGATGTAGTAAATGTTTTAGTACATACATTACAGTGATATGGTCTTTCACCACTATGAATTCTACCATGTCTTTTTAATTCACTTGAACTAGTAAATGTTTTAGTACAAACATTACATTCGTATAGTTTTTCGCCATTATGAATTCTTTCATGTATCTTTAAGTAATCTGAACGACTAAATGTTATAGTACATGTATCACACCGAAATAGTTTTTTACCAACACATGCAATTTTACGTTTTGTTAGATCTGTAGAATGATCTTCATCTATTTCATCTTCGTCAATTTTGATTTCTGTATGTAAATTGTTTAGATCAACCAACGATTCACTCCACTCCTAAAATGTAACAAAGTATTTTGATTAAAAAATTCACAAAGGATCGAGGGGTAATAAAAAATGATCAATTTTTGCTCAGTGTATGGAGAGTAAAAGAGCGGTCATTTTTTTTAAAGTTTGTTATGTGAAGAATTCAAAAAATACAAAAAGAAAAGTGTAACTACAAAGAAACATTTTGAAAATTGAAGTGTCATCAAAATGCCAGGTCGATAAACTTTTCCTGCAAAGGGTTGAATCCATAGCTCTTCAATTTTCAAAAGGTATTTGAAGTTACACTTTTTTTTTAATGTTACTTTTAAAACTTCTACACATCAAAAACTATCACAATAGCTATGTTATTTGCTGCACATTAAGTAAAAATCGATATTCTTTCATTTTTTTACTTCATTAAAAATTTATAATTTGAATATTCACCAATTTTATATTTTGCCGTTGCAAGTCTGTGAAGTTTTTTGGATCTGTCAAACTATAATTTTCTTGTGACAATTTAGCTGGTTCAAAAAGTTTAATTTCTGCTGGTGACACTAAATCGGTCTCATTCACTTCAGCTTCCTCCACTTTAATTTCAAAAGTATGAAAACTTTCATGGTGTGGTTCATTCACTTCATCTTTCTCCACTTTAATTTCAAGTGTACGATCAACTTCATGGACCGGTTCATTCACTTCATCCTTCACCACTTTAGTTTCAAATGTACAATCAACTTCGTGGGCCGGTTCATTCACTTCAACTTTCTCCACTTTAATTTTAAATGTATGAAAATTTTTATGAACCGATTTCTCCATTTCGGATTTTATGTAAAAAAAAAAAAAAAGAAAAAAAAAGTCTGCAAACAACCTTTATGGATATTTTGTGGTACTTGTGTGACACGGACGAGTCGTAACGTAACGCTACCAGAACTAATTGTTTTTTAATACCTAACATGCCTTACATCAGGGACACTTACATGCTGAAAAGATATTCAACATGCAAATAATTATGAAGCTTTATTTTTATGAGATGTATGATGGCTATTTTTTGACTTTTGTTAACACCGTTAACACTTTAAAGGCCTTAACTACCTTAAAGTATGCTTAAAGTCAAGATAGTAGTGCCAGTAACACCAACTGCAGTTTGCAAAAAAACCAACCCATGATTTGACAATTCATGGAGTTCGTTCGTTCTCATCATAGATAAAGTACACCAGAATTGTATTTCTGGAAGATAGCCAAAGTGGATATCTTACTTATATGAGAGGAATTAACCAAATTGGCCACGAAAATGGTACAAATAAGGTTTTCTTTTTTTACCACTCGTGGTGTTAATAATCCACGAATACTGATGTGAATATAGTAACATAAAACGGATAAAACAGAATGGAAATACAGTACTTATTCTCAAATGGAAACACGTCGGGACTGGGGAAGTGAGTGTTTCCATTTGAGAATCACCAATGTCGGTTGATGATATTTAATAATAAGGAAATACATAGAAATTACATATCTATGAAATAAACTCTTATAGTTTAAATTACTTTATACGGCGGATATCCAATGGTACTTACTCCGATTTTACATAGTGACGTCAGCGAATTATATAATATACAATATAAATGATGCGACGCAAAATAAAAATTGTTAAGTTTATTTTAAAACCGATCGCAAAACCCACTTTATAACTGAGTTGAGCATTGAAAAAAATACCAGAGGATTCTATTCAAAAGCTAACAAAGAGAATATAGAAGCTCACGTTTTGATTTGAGAGTGTTCCATTTGAAAATAAGTACTGTAGCGCTTTCGAACACGAGTGCCATCTTTGATTTAGACACTTTTTTGAATACATTGAGTTTCGTCTCCTTGTCTAATCTCCATAATAGCCTACTTCAATCTTTTTGACCACAGAGCACTAGAGACAACATACCTGTCTTCATACTATTGGAACCAGTGTAAGCAATAAGAGATAGAAAATGTTATATACGTGATGGTGTTTACTTTGTATTTGTGCCGTAAACTGTGTTAGTGTGAGTAATCGAAAATGGTAGTGACCGTCACGTGACACTGCTTCGCATACATATGTGTGATACAAACGCTACGGGTGGGGGTTCCACAATGCTAACAACAATCATATCCATTGTCTTGTGACTGACCTACACTCAGCGACTGATACTGAGAGAGTGACTACTTAGTAGCCTAATGTGCACAGAAGTGCACACTGCAGATTACACGATAGAGAGAGTTGCTGTACCTCTGTACTCTGGGGTACTGTCACTTTGTCAGTAATCTGGACCATTATCAATACCACAGTATATACCAGAAGGAACGATACTATCTCGACACTACTGAAACCAGTGTAACCAAACAAAGATGGAAAATATCCCACCAGTATGTTATATACACCTTCGACAGAAAATTTAAGACCACTTCAATTTTTTTTGTAAATGGTTTTATCTATGCAATGAAAACTTTAAATTATATAGCGTTGCGTATAGGATTTGACTACACATCCACCAAATCCATGCACTTGTTTAGATTATTTAGGCATTTCTTTGACGATCACGTCACATCAAAGTGTGAAAGTGAATATTCTCTATTTTTTTAAAAATTGAAATATAATTTTTTTAATAGATAAAAATTGTTTTCTCTTAATTAACGTTTCTATCATATTAAATAACACATTTTTAGCTTTCTAACGACCACCGAAAAATTTCCGTACGATTAGTTAAATTAGGTTATTTGTGACGTCAGCTTTTGTCCACGTTAAGAAAGATAGTAGAGATGCGAAGTTTGTTCTGAATATTCGCTACGTTTGTCGGCATGTTATCTATGTTATGGATGTTATACCTGCTCTATATTCTCGCGAAATTAACCGAATACGAGAGTTGAAGAGGTAACTTCGTGATTCTTCGTGACAGGCGTTGTAACGCCTATGTGGCCTATGTTCAGGCCATAGCATAGTCAATTTCAAGATTTGAACAGGCAGCGTGCACGAGGTGCACAACATGGCGTGTAGAGCAGATATAATGGGTTGATGGGCAGAATAATCAATAAAAATTGTTTTATTTATTTGCCAAAAGTATTTATTATAATTTAAATTTAACTACTTAACTTTATAACATTTTTGTTTTTCATATATTTCGTTGTAACTACACCTAATCAGTTAAATATTTTTGAACATTTTTTATGGTTTTTCATCACAATGAATTATTTCATGTCTTTTCAAATGACTTGACCGAGTAAATGTTTTAGTACACATGTTACATCCATAAGGTTTTTCACCACTGTGAATTCTTTCATGTCTTTTTAAATTACTTGAACAGGCAAATGTTTCAGAACATATGTTACATTCGTATGGTTTTTCACCACTGTGAATTCTTTCATGTGTTTTCAAATGACTTGAAGCAGTAAATGTTTTAGTACAGATATTACACTGATATGGTTTTTCACCACTGTGAATTCTTTCATGCTTTTTTAAATCATTTGAAAGAGTAAATGTTTTAGTACATATGTTACATTCATATGGTTTTTCACCACTGTGAATTCTTTCATGTTTTTTTAAATCACTTGAAATAGTAAATGTTTTAGTACATATGTTACATTTGTGTGGTTTTTCACCACTGTGAAACTTGTTATGAGTTTTTAAATTACCTAAAGTAGTAAATGTTTTAGTACATATATTACAATGATATGGTTTTTCACCACTGTGAATTATTTCATGTGTTCTTAAATGACTTGACGTAGTAAATGTTTTAGAACACATATTACATTCATAAGGTTTTTCACCACGATGAATTCTTTCATGTATTTTTAAAGAACTTGAAGTAGTAAGTGTTTTAGAACAAATATTACATTCGTATGGTTTTTCACCGCTGTGAATTCTTTCATGTCTTTTTAAAATGCTTAACCAACTAAATGTTTTATTACATGTATCACACTGAAATGGTTTTTTTCCAACACTTGAAATTTTATGTTTTGTTAAATCTGTCGAATGACCTTCATATACTTCATCTTGTTCAATTTTGATTTCCGTATGTAAATTATTTAAATCTATTATAGGTTCACTCGATTCCTAAAATGTTACAAAATATTACCATTAAAACATTTCCATAATTAAGGATTGAGTGAAAAATTGTCGATTTTTGCTCAATGCACGACAAGTAAAATTGTGTTCAGAATGTACTTGGAGTTACACTATTTCTAAGTTCTACACATCAAAAACTATAACAAGCACTGTTTTAGCTGCTGCCCATGGGACAAAAACCGACTATTCTTTCATTGTTTATTTAACTTAATTAAATATTTATGATCTAATTAGTACTAACCAATTTTATATTTTGCCTTTGTAAATCTGTATGGTTCATTTTATATTCCAGTGTATTATTGTCTTGTGAAAATTTAGCTGGTTCAACATTTTTAGTTTCAGCTGATAGGTCTAAACTGTTCACATTTACTTTCTTCTTTTCCATTTTAATTTCAAATGCATTAAAATTCTCATAGACCGATTCATTCATTTCGTCTTTCTCCACTTTAATTTCAAGTGTACGTTCAGTTTCATGAGCCAGTTCATTAATTTCATTTTTTTCTGTTTTAATTTCAAATGAATGAAATTGAAAACTTTCATGGACCGATTTCTCCATTTTGGTTTTCTATAAAACAGTAACCAAATACTGTCATTAACCCTAGAATCATACGTTAGTCTACGAGAAACGTTAATCATACATTGTCGTCAATTTGACGAAAGACGAATGGACTTTTTTCGGAGAATTTTAGAGTTTATTTGCAAAAAACACCTTTTTACATAACAATACCACAAAAGCGAACAAAATATTTAAAAAAATTGAATTTGGAAAAATTTTTTAATATACCTAAATATTTATTAATTTTTTTAATCTTTTTATCAAAGCATATTTTCATTATAAAAATTAAAAAATAGATAAATACATCAATTGTATCATAAGAGATGTCTTTCAAATAATTAATTTATGAACTATTATGAGTCGGTGGACATGTGTGACTTTACAGAATGTGAAAGTTTTCGGTCACAAATATTTCGTAGATATGTAGTTATTTCCTCATTAGGCACATTTGTAAATTTTCTAAAATTTGTTAGTAATTTTTCGAATAAGATCTCAAAAAATAATAAAATTAAAATATTTTCCACAAAATAAATTGTTAATCTTTTATTAAGTCACTTGAAACGCATTCTTTAGTTTTCGATTCAATATATTAAAACTTCAGTATTATGTCGTCTCTATAAGTCAAACAGCTGTAATCATCTTTCACATTATCATTATCATTGAATAAATTAATTATAACATCCATATCTTTAGTAAATTTTAGAAAAATTAGGAAAACTTTTATATATGAAGTACAAAATCTTAAAAAAAAAAACACACGTTAATCATACATCGTCGTCAAATTGACGCACACTATTTTAATATAAACAAAACGATAGAAACTATAAACAAAATTAATATGTCTGCTGTGTTATCATAACAAATAAATTAGATACCAGACGTTTTAGAACAGACAAGCAACGACACGTTGTAGTACTAGAGCAGGTAAAGAAGTTCGGTCGTCAATTTGACGAGTAAGTATGATTCTAAGGTTAATCTGGGCCACTATCAATACGGTAAGACCACATTTATTTGTTAGCCTAATGTTAGCTAACGCAGCTGTTACAAACTAGAGGTCTCGCATTCAAAAAATTAACATGCATTAAATATTAAAACAATTTCTAACATGGTGGCTGATTGTTTTTATTCCATAGTCTTTGAATGTGGCTGTACTTCAGAAGTTAAGTATTTATGTATATCGTGAAAGATCCTTGAAAAAATATGTAACGTGCATTAATTTTTTGAATCAGAGCCCTCTGCTTTGTAACATGTAGGGCTAACAAAATTTTCTGGCGAACACCAGCCTATCTGCTGCCCCATCTCAATGATAGATACCGACTTAGATCGGGTATGTAGACCAACCTGTGTCGCCAATATAAAACGCAACAATGTTGCCCATGTTGCCCCTACCACACAGCTATAATATACGTCATATACGTAGCACATTCAATACAAAAATCAGGGTAGGATTAAGGAAATATTAAAAAATGTAACAAAATACGTAAATTGTATAAGAGTTTATTCTATAAATAATAACAAAAATTAAATTTTACATAAATTCTAAATTTTCAGAATTTAAAAAATAATACATAAATATGTTAAATACCGTATTTTCCAGCATATAACGCGCACCCCAAAATTAAAATTTTTTTTTTTTTTGTATATTCACCGTATAACGCGCACCCCAACTTTGATTGATTGATGATTTATTTTATATAGTATTCTGATTTTGAAGTTTTGTGTATATTATATTTTTTTATTCTATCTTAATAAATTTGTATTATTGTTAAATTTTCTATTATTTATAGCCCACTTACTTATTGACAGAAGAATTTAATTATAATATTAAAATAAAAACCGCCATAATTTTTACAGAACTAAACTTTATATCCGGTGTATAACGCGCACGACGAAATTTGGACAAAAATTTTGGTGTTCAATGTTTGCGTTATACGCCGGAAAATACGGTACATTTTAAATTTAATAGAATA
Source organism: Brachynemurus nebulosus (assembly GCA_035578155.1). Classification (NCBI taxonomy): domain Eukaryota; kingdom Metazoa; phylum Arthropoda; class Insecta; order Neuroptera; family Myrmeleontidae; genus Brachynemurus; species Brachynemurus nebulosus. The sequence continues at coordinate 6,556,790 of JAPWDM010000008.1, forward strand.
ATATAAATTAAAAAATAATAATAATAATAAATTTAATATAGGAATATAATAATATTGCTGTGAATATAATAATATCACTTACTAAATATGAAGTATAAACTACTGTAAGAAGCAATTTACGAAATCCTGTCTTTTGTGCGAATAAATTCATCTTTAAAATGTTTCGAACAGATCCGGCAATTTGTATACAGAATCCAGTCGACAGGTTACATTTTTAGGAAGTTTGAAAAAATTTAAATCTTATACATAAGAATATGGTAAATGACAATTTCAAATGAAAAATATTATAAATTTTTGAATTAAAAAATTAATATAATTATAGTTAATTAATAATAGGAAATAAAAATAACTTATATGTTTGTATAGGGACCGAGCTTGACGACATTATTGCCACCTGGTGTCAGATTTAGAGAAGCATTTCGGGCATGACATAGATACAAATAACTATTTTTAAATATTTTGGATATCTTGTCTATAATGTTATTAAATGTCAAAGATGTCAAATTAAATTTTTTTAATATTTAAAATGCACTTCTTGCTCATTAAATTATCAATTAATGCTGTTAGTAGGATTAATATCAGTATGATGAACTTCATAATAAGGTATTGTTATATTAACCTCTTCGCTACCAATGTACAATATATTGTACATCAAATTTAGGTTATGTTAACATTATTTTTTAATTGAGAAATAATTAAAAACTTCTTAATATTATTTAAAATTACTAAATTACGCTTGCTTAAAGACGTAAGATTAAAACTTTTAATTAAAATAAACGCTTGTTTAAATCTTTGTCCAGTATGCTGAACAAAAGTATGCTCATTGACGTTTAAAAATTTTTAAAAATTCGTAGCGAAGAAGTTAAAAGTTGTTCCAATTTTCACAAATGTTTTGCTGATGTGATTGATGTTAGTATTGCAAAACTGCGGGTTTAGAATTTCCAAAACTGGGCACAAACAACTGTACCATAACAAAATCAGAGAATTAACATAGCAGATAATATCCCAGTAATAATAAAGTCATATGTAATAGTAGCTGTCATACAGAAGAATGTTTCGAAGAATCTACCAATCCAAATTGTGTAATTTAAACAACATAGATGGGATAAGATATACAGAAATGCAAATTAATATTAACGTTAAAAAACCCTTAAATACAATCTGTGAGGCTAACATTAAAATTGTCTCAAAAAATAAAACGAAAAATGCAAGTTATGATCCGTATATTATTAATTCCGAAACGAAGCTTTATTCAGGTTTTCATGAGCTAGAGTCCATAAAAATTGAAAAAAAAATGTAATAGTATAATGGGTGTTATCAGTAGTATGTTTAAATTAAATATCGCTCCCCACCATCGGTATTTCTTCACACGTTTGCTCTAAAATATTAGTTATAAAAAACGTTTCTTGAGAATAGGTCATAGGCATTTATTTACACCTATAATTCTTACTTTCTTAAGAACATTTATTTTCTGTGATGTAACTCCGAATAGTCTATTTTCCATCAAGTTGCTTTCTATTGAAGAATTCAGTCGCGTTTGGGTCGTAGTATTACGGAGGTATTTACAAATCCTAAAGAATTTTTTAGGAGAAATTGATTGTAGCCTTAAAGGGCATTCAAATTTACAATTAGTCTTTACTGTTCGTTTTTTTATTGAAGAAATATTTGCAGCCCCTACAATTCTACCTACCTCAGTCAGTTCATACGTAATATGCCCCTAGGTGTTACATGTAATGTGCAGAATTGTTTTTTTAAATGTTATTACAGTAAGTAAAAAGTTAAGTTTCCAAAAAAAAGTTTGTTCATTATACTCATGAAATTAAAAACAAGATTGTATTATTCAGCTTTAGCCTTTTAGTGTATTACATATTCCAAATTCACCGTATTTTTTTATATATATATATATATATATATATATATATATATATATATATATATATATATATATATATATATATATATATATATAAAATATTTATAGCTACTATTTTAACGTTACATATCTTGTCAGAAAAATTCATTGTGTAGCCGTCAAAGGCAACTGTAAAGACTTGTAGGCCTGAAATATTTAAACAAAACTTTCTGGACCCACACAGAATCACAGACTACTGAAATACACACATAAACCTCGTTAAAAGTAAAAAAGAAGGTATTAATGTACTCAGAGTGCCCACCAGAAGGATTCATAAGTTTGACATCGTCATCGGATAGTTATCGACGTCGTGCTAGTGAATTTTGTAACAAATAAAACTGAAGAAATTTATAAAATTGTTGCAGTAAGGATTTTGACGATTATTTAACGATAACTGAATTGCTTTGAATTTTTTTCCTTTTAATATAGTTGTTTTAAAAGTCATTCTGCCAATTTTTTATAGAAAAGATATTCGACAGAGTTAAGATTTAAAATTTCACTTAATAATTATTTCTTCACACATTAAGAGAACAATAAGAAACAACTTTCAAGATTATTAGTTTTATTTGTTTTAACTACTAAAAGGAACTCAAATAATTTTCAATTAACAATTCGTTATTAGCTTGGGTTCATTTCAATTTTTCCAATTCATATTTCTGTTTAATATAAGATTTCATTTTATTTTTGGATTTTCCACCACGCTTCAGTTAATACATTATCAGATGTTACCAGATTTTCAGTTAGTAATTCATTTACTCCAAGAATTAACTTTTTTCCAACAACGCCGGATAATACAATATTTTCTAATTATTTATTTTTAAGTTCCGAATACATGTTTAAAGAGATTTACCTATTTTCTATGTAAAATTTTAAATCTTTAGCATCATTTTTTATTGAAATATAACAAAAATTCCGTATTTTCCATTAGAGTTTATGTACGTGTAATTTGGTGATATATTGCTTTTTTCTCAACAAGAGTCCTCAGTTTCTTTTAATTTTTATTAACTGACAAGCAAAAAAAAATTCATATCAAGTAACACCATAGTAACACTCATTTTTATTTCCCCCATTTCTCATTCACCATTAATATGTTTCATTTTTAGACATATAAAGGCGCCACTATCGGTGCCAGTGCTGCCGTCTATAGTTCAGGCTCGGTCCCTATAATTACTATGGCAAATTCGCTACAAATATTAATTTACTTAACGCGTTTTCAGTCTTGCGACCATCTAGAGTTCTAGACTCTAGAAGTCTAGAGTATGTTGAGAATAACTAAAAAATTATGAGATTTATAGTTAACTATAATTTTTACAATTATAACTATAATTTTCTCACTTCTCAACATACTCAAAAAATGGTCGCAAAACTAAAAACGCGTTAAGTAAATTATTATTTGTATAGGGAATTTGACAAAGTAATTATAACTTTAATATTTTTAATTAATAATTATTACTGAAAAGGACCTTAAATATAATTATTTTAATAATATAAATGTAACAAAATAACTAATACTGAAGTTTTTCATATTTTCTTAAACCACCTAATCAATTAAATGTTTTCAAATGATTTTATGGGTTTTCACTACTGTGAATTTTTTCATGTTTTTTTAAATAACTTATAGCAGTAAATGTTTTAAAACATATGTTACATGCATATGGTCTTTCACCACTGTGAATTCTACCATGTATTTTTAAACTTTCATTTCGATTAAATGTTTTAGTACATATATTACACTGATATGGTTTTTTGTCACTGTGAATTCTTTCATGCATTTTTAAGTAACTTATATCACTAAATACTTTGGTACAGACATTACATTCATACAGTTTTTCACCACTATGAATTCTTTCGTGTCTTTTTAAACTGCTTATGTCACTGAATATTTTAGTACACACATTACATTCATATGGTTTTTCACCACTGTGGATTCTTTCATGTCTTTTTAAACTGCTTAAATCACTGAATATTTTAGTACACACAATACATACGTATGGTTTTTCACCACTGTGAGTTCGTTCATGTTTTTTTAATTCACTTGAAGTAATAAATGTTTTAGTACATATGTTACATTTAAATGGTTTTTCACCACTGTGTATTCTTTTATGTACTTTTAAGTGACTTGAAGTAGTAAATGTTTTAGTACATACCTTACATTCATACGGTTTTTCACCACTGTGAGTTCGTTCATGTTTTCTTAATTCACTTGAAGTGGTAAATGTTTTAAAACATATGTTACATTCGTATGGTTTTTCACCACTGTGAATTCTTGCATGTGTTTTTAAATAACTTAAATTTGTAAATGTTTTAAAACATATGTTACATTCGTATGGTTTTTCACCGCTATGAATTGTTTTATGTGTTTTTAAACTACTTGAAGCAGTAAATGTTTTATTACATGTATCACATTGAAACAGTTTTTTGCCAACAGATGCAATTTTATATTTTGTTAAATCTGTCGAAATGTCTTCAACTATTTCCTCTTTTTCAATTTTGACTTCCGTATGTAAACTGTTTAGATTAACCAAAGATTCATTCGACTCCTAAAATGTGACAAAGTATTTCAATTAAAATATTCACATACGGTGTGAGTGTTCAAATGAGTAAACTAAGTTCAAATGATCATCGCCAATTTTGCAAATGTTCTTTTTGCAATCATAATTTTTGAATTGTTATTTTAAAATCTCCATATTTAAAATTCTATGCATTAAAAACTATAAGAAACAACCATTGTTTTATTTATGGTCCATAGCATAAAAAATTTACCGTTATTTCACTCTTTATTAAAAATTTATAATCTAAAGCTAGAACTCACCAGTTTTATATTTTGCCCTTGTAAGCCTGTAAGGTTCTTTTGATCTGTCCAACTATTATTTTCTTGTGACGATTTAGTTGGTTCAAAAATTTTGGTTTCTGTTGATAAATTGTCTTCGTGCACTTCATCTTTCTCCACTTTAATTTCAAATGTATGATCAATTTTATGGACCGGTTCATTCACTTCATTCTTCTCCACTTTAATTTCAATTATATAAAAATTTTCATGAGCCAATTTCTCCATTTTGCATTTTTGTTTTATTATTCTCTTTGCAGCCCTTGTGCCTCGTAGCCAGTAACTGAAAAAATATTTATGACGTATGAACGCTACTTTTTATTGACTTTTCATCTACTTTTTTTGACTACTTTTTTAACCACTTTTGACATTTGTCACTGCTTTTGTTTAACATTGGTGGCGTTCGGGAGAAAATTTTGTTAGCCTTAACGTTAGCTAACGTAGCTTTCACCATTACAAACCAAGGGCTCGCATTCAAACAATTAACCCTTTGCGGTTATAAGACATGTACAGCATGACAAGATGGTTTGTCCATTAACTCTACCATATTTAATGGTGTTTTGTCTGTTGGATCATAAGACATGTAAGGTAAAAGACCCGGTAATTGACCCTGGCCCAGTTTCTGAACTTTTCAACTTTGTTATAAATTAATAAAAAAACTATATTTTAAATAAGAAAAAAAATAAATTCTTAATTTAAAGTAATCTATTCTGTGTCTAATGAACAGCAATTTAAAAAGTTTAGAATATATTAACTAAATAAAAAAAAATTTTTAAGTTTAAAATGTGTGTAAACACTATTTTTTTGGTAGTTTCTTAACAGTTTATGTTACAAAGTACTCATTTTGATTTGTGCAATATTCATCATGTAAGTATGAAAACTTAATTAAAAATATATGAGCAGGTTAATATTTGTTTAAAATTTATTTTAAAATATTTATAAAATACCTTAGAATGATTTTTATTATTGAAATATGAGGGTCAATTACTAGGCTCACTTCTAAAGTGGTATGGCCCAGTTAAATTCTAACCAGTTTTTGTTAGTTATTTTGTTATTTATAGTTATCTTCGATTAGTTTTTGTTATTTTTCATAACGTATTACATTAAACATTCATTTTTATCAATAAAAAATTATTTATAAATTAAATTTTAAAAAACTGTATTTTTAAATTTAAGGATCAGAAACTAGGCCACTGTCAGGGTCAGAAACTGTCACATTAGAAATTTTGAAGGTCAGAAACTGGGTCCTTTTTGTCAATTTTTAAAACATTAATTTAAATTATTAATTCAATTCAAATAATTATTTTACTTGTATGGCTTTATTTTGAAAGCCATAAACTAGTTGATAAAATTATTAATTGTCTCTTAAGTTGAAACTTATATTTATTACTGTTGTTTAACCTCAGCCGTCACTCTTAAAAGGTCAGAAACGAGGCCCGTTACCTTACCACATGACACACTGAATGTTGAACTGGAATGACTGCTCATACTTCACATTACATGAATATTTTATTTAATAACTGCAAACACATTCATTTATTAGAAAAATAGTAAATAAAATAATACAAAATCACGTTGAATTATTTTTTTAAATTAACCCTTTGCGGTTATAAGACATGTACAGCATGACAAGATGGTTTGTCCATTAACTCTACCATATTTAATGGTGTTTTGTCTGTTGGATCATAAGACATGTACCACATGACACACTGAATGTTGAACTGGAATGACTGCTCATACTTCACATTACATGAATATTTTATTTAATAACTGCAAACATATTCATTTATTAGAAAAATAGTAAATAAAATAATACAAAATCACGTTGAATTATTTTTTTAAAATTAAAAACTAATAAAATCAGCATTGAGGACGTATTTAGCGCATTTAGTATTCAACTTTGGGGAAACAAGGTTAGAACGTCAAAAGGATCCGTCAAAAAAAGAACGTCGGTCGTTGTCATGTCCTACATGTCTTACCAGCCTATTTACAACTCACTTTTTTTTTGCTTGAGTGCAAAGAGTTAAAAACTAATAAAAACAGCATTGAGGACGTATTTAGCGCATTTAGTATTCAACTTTGGGGAAACAAGGTTAGAACGTCAAAAGAATCCGTCAAAAAGAGAACGTCGGTCGTTGTCATGTCCTACATGTCTTACCAGCCTATTTACAACTTTTATAAACTCACTTTTTTTTTGCTTGAGTGCAAAGAGTTAACATAGGTACATTGATCGTGTTCCATTAGCAAACACAAACGACACTGTGTAACCACTGAGCATTTAAAAGATAGAGGGAGGATATATTCAATGTATATGAAAATGAAGCCAAAAAAAGGGTTCAAGTGTTGACCAATACGACGGTTAAACAAGGTTTAATTTAAAATTTTTCTATATTTACTGAAGTTATATTTGTTGTTATAAATATTATTAGAATATTTATTAATAAATAGTCTCAAATTCTAACAATAATCGTATACAAATTAAAAAATATTCATTACCACTGACACTTTATAGGTTATGAAAGGTGTTAACGTCGTGTTAACCAATGTGGCGATTTGCTTCAAAAAAGATAATGTTTACTCCATCTATTGTATGGTACATACTCATTATTTGATATCTATGTGTGTGACACAGTGCATTTAGGGTAAAAGTAATGCCAACCAAATTTTCGTAATTTTTGTACTTTCTTTTTTTTACAAAAAAACTAATTTTTTTTTAAATTTTATTATGAAACTAACCTTTTATCTTCTTTTAATTGAGTTATACATGTAATTCGGAATCACAAAAAGTATACCAAGCAGATTGAATCTATTTTTTTAAAATCTAGTAACTTTGTCTATGCTGCCCTCTGCAGAAACATAATAAAAGTTGATGTTCCATTAGTAAAAAAAGTAGACACAGTACTGACACAGTGTAACACAGTGTCATGCACTGTGTAAAATTTTTGCTAATGGAATATGGTCATAGTGTAACACAGTGTAATGCACTGAATTTCTAATATGGTAACTGATTTTTTTTTATTCCATATTATTTGAATGTTCTCCAAAAGTTAAGTATTTATACCGTGAAAAACCATGAAAAAATATTTAAGGTGCATTAATTTTTTGAATCAGAGCCCTCTGGTCTGTAACGGTGTATATGTAGCAACCCACAGTTGGCAACACTAACTTAACAATGCTGTCGTTCCAGACGAAAATTTTGTTAGCCTAACGTCAGCTAACGGAGCTTTCACCGTTACAAACCAGAGGGCATGCATTCAAAAAATTAATATACATTATATATTAAACAACAATTGCTAACATGGTGACTGATTATTTTTATTCCATAATTTTTAAATGTGGCTGTACTTCAGAAATTAAGTATTTATACCGTGAAAAAATATTAACGTGCATTAATTTTTGAATTAGAGCCCTCTGGTTTGTAACGGTGAAAGCTCCGTTAGCTGCCGTTAGGCTAACAAAATTTTCGTCTGGAACGCCAGGAATGTTAGTAAGTCAAAAACAATTGTCAGTTGTCACCATAGAACACTAGAAACCAACTAACATTAAAAAAGTGTAATTGGCGCGGAGTCATTTGGAGTCGTGTCACAGCTTAAGGCATTAGTCAGTCCGTGACTCTTCAAGCGTATACTTGCATTGTTACTTTGTTCACTGTTCATTGTTAGCAGGTACATTCATGCTGTTGTTCTTGATTATGTACCCACTCCCACCTTAGACCACTTAGCTGCATACATAAAGAGTATCACACAGCCAAACATCCACAACCCTACACATGCCAACACAAACGTTAAATACGTATACAACTTTCCACCTCTCTGCCAGTCTGATGACGTAAAATTTTGATTACAGTCGGGATGCATATTATTAAATAGTAGTTTGACCCCTTGGTTGTCACCCCAGAGCACAGAGACCGTGCAACTATCTCTTTCATGAAATCGCTAGTGTGTTTTTCTGTGTACCTTAGGCTCGTAGCTGGTCAGTGCCTCACTGGCATTCACCCAGTGTAGTTCAGTCAAATAACAATAAACTTGATTGTTGTTAGCACTGTAGAACCCCCTCACGCAGCGTTGTTTGTATCACACATATGTATGCGAGCCTGGTCACGTGACTGCCCCCTCTGTCTCGATTACGCACACATACACAGTTTAGCGCGCCAATACAAAGTAAACACCGTGCACGTATATAACATATTTTCTATCTCTTACCTGTTACACTGATTCCAGTAGTGGAGAGATACGGATTGTACCTCTGTCCTCTGTGGTTGTCACCATTGTCACGATATAAAACAGAAATCGAAAATGGAGAAATCGGTGCATGCAAGTTTTCATACATTTGAAATTAAAGTGGAAAAAAATGAAATAAACGAATCGGCTCATGAAACTAATTGTACATTTGAAATTAAAGTAGAAAAAGATGAAGTGAATGAGACCGATTTAGTGTCACCAACAGAAACTAAAATTTTTGTACCAGCTAAATTGCCAGAAGAAAATGATAATTTGACAGATAAAAAGAATTTTACAGACTTACAAAACCAAAGCATCAAATTGGTAATTATTAGATTTAGATTATAAATTTTTAATGAACTAAAGAGTGAAAGAATGTAAATTAAAAATCACAAAGTGATTGAAAAAATTATCCGGATCGGCCGGGAATCGAATCCAGCATCTCCCGGTAACTAGCCAGGTGTGTTCGCCATTACACCAACGATCCTGTGCTCGACAGCCGCCCGATACAGACAATCATTCAATCACCTATGCGTATTGGTACTCTCTCTAATGCGAGAAACAGTTACAATTTTTTAACACTACTACATATGTTATGCAATACAATATATATATAATATATACAATTTTTTAACACACTACAACACTATTACAAAAATTTAACACTACTACATGTCTACATATGAATACTGCGTGTGTTTAAATGCAAACAAAAGTTTGTCATATGTAGTAATGTTTCAACAAGCACTCGCTAATATTTGAAATTGAATAATTGTAACTGTTTCTTGCATTGGAGAGAGTACCAATACACATAGGTGATTGAATGATTGTCTGTATCGGGCGGCTGTCGAGCACAGGATCGTTGGTGTGTAATGGCGAACACACCTGGCCAGTTACCGGGAGATCCTGGGTTCGATTCCCGGCCGGTCCGGATAATTTTTTCAATCATTTTGTGATTTTTAATTTACATTTGGTTTTTGGTCATACTAACCAAGGAGATCGAGTGCTTAAAGTTTCAGTTTAGCTGAACGATAAGTGAACATATGAATACTGCGTGTGTTTAAATGCAGATAAAAGTTTGTCATGCGTAGTAATGTTTCACAGGCACTCGATAATATTTGAAATTGAAAAAAAAGTGAAACAACGGTTTGATATAACAACCATGCTTGTTATATCAAAATTTGTTGATAAAACCGATCTAAAGCATCAATTAAAAATAAAATACCCCTGTCTCAGCATCCCACTTAATGTAGCGAATTTCCGTTTACAAAAATTGATTTTTCTCGGTAATCTACTTTTCCAAATGAAAACTGCGGCCGCAGTCGTGGGCACCAATATTCGCCCCCTTTTTAAAGACACTTTTTTCAAAAAATTATAATAATTATAAAAAATAAATAAAGATGAATAAAAAAAATACTTTTGTATTGTCAAATAGTGGTATTAATCGTAAAAAAAAATCATCCCCACTCCCCCATCCTATCCATCCGAAAATAAATCGCGAAAATTGACTATTTTTCGACCAATAACACTGTGATGGTACCTTAATAAATGGAAACCACAGACCAGTGAACACTATTATATTATACTACTAGACAAAGCGTAAAGGCAGTTTGTAGGCATTTTTCTTGAAGCAGGTAACAGGGTGAGACGGATGAGATTTAAAGAGTATAATATAATGTCAGTTTTTGAGCAAATGCGGCTATAATTATTGCAGAACATAATTTGTATACGTACGTATTTTGCAAATAAAGCGAATACCACCACTTTTTTCTTTCAAAATTTTGCAGTTTCTTCTCAAAAAAGTTAAATTTAATTATCAGCATTATATTTTGACAATAATTATTTGAAAACGTTACTACGGATACCATCCATTACTATATTACAGAATACTATTAAGGTCGGAACTGGCTGTCTCAGTTATACATTTATATAATTAGTCTATATAATCTATACATATAATAAAACTGTAAATCTGTCTCTGTCTGTCTGTCTGTTCACGCATCACGTAAAAACTATTGGACGGATTTTAATGAAATTTGGTGTGATGATAACGTATTACCTGGGTCAACATCTAAGATACTTTTTATTCCGGGAAAATGTCTCATTCCCACGGGAAAATGGAAAAACTATTTTGAGCATCTACACACATTACGCCAATTTACATATTTCATAAATTTCATAACTATAGTAACAAAAATTGTAAATAAATTTTGTAGTTTGGAAATTTTTCTGAATTTTAAATAAAAAAAAATGTTACTAATTGTGTACCGAAAAATACAATAAATACACAATTGTCACAATTGAAGAAAATTTAATGCATTTTGTGTTGCAAGAAACTACAAATTGGAAAAAGAAACTACTCAACGTTTCGCGTGAACAACGTCACGGGTACGGGTAGTATAATATATAATATGTTCATTGATATGTTATGGAAACAATGTAAAAATACGCTGCCAATGGGGTGGGCACACAGCTTCCTCGTAGTCGTAAAAGACTTTAAAACAGTATTCTAACATATATACATATTATATACCGTGAAATTATATTTTCGCCATGAAGTTTATAAAAAACTGTTGTAAACCAAAACACTTAAAGGCTAAATTATAAAATAATAGCAAAAATATTTTAGAAACTAACCCCCAAAATACCCTAAAAATTTGAGCGAGATAGGACTAGCAGTAAATAAGATATTGACATTTAATGGGATTTTATGGTAGCGGCGTAGCTTCCGTTACTCCGATTTCGATTAAATTCATAGGGGACCATCTAGGAACCAAACTGCATAATTTCTGAAAATTTCATAAAAAAGAATTGAGTAGTTCAGAAGTTATGCCACTTGGTGCAATTTTGGAATGACATGGTAGCGGCGTTGCTACCGTTACTCCGATTTTGATTAAATTCATAGGGGACCATCGCGGAGCCAAACTGCATAATTTCTGAAAATTTCATTAAAAACAATCGAATAGTTCGGAAGTTATGCCACTTGGTGCAAAATTGGAGACACACAGACGGACAGACCAAACGAAAATTGTTCAGGAAGCTCTAAAACGTAAAATGTGCGTAAAAAATTTGATTTTGGAGAGAAAAAGTTTTTTATTTTTCAAAAGTGATCACAATGCTTCCGCTACTTTAGTAGTCTCGGAAGCAATATCATCTATTTAAAAGACCTAAATTTTAACCGAATTTTTTTGTTACTTTGTGAATAGAATTTACACGGTTCGAATTAATATTTCCGCGTTTGTTACTTGATTCGCCGAACTTACAGTGTTTGATCTGGTTCCTTTCAACAAGTTTACCGAACCCCGGTTTCTACGATTAAAGTTAATTTTTACAATGTTCTTTTGCAGTTACACTTTTTTAATAACAATTTTTAAATTCTACACATTCGAAACTGCACCAAAAAACCTCCAAAATCGAACATTTTTCACTCATTCCTTAATATGTGAATATTTTAGTAAAAATATTTTGTAATATTTTAGGAGTGGAGTGAGTCTTCGATAGATTTAAACAGTTTACATACGGAAATAAAAATTGAACAAGATGAAATAGGTGAAGATCATTCGACAGATTTAATAGAAGATGAAATTTCAAGTGTTGACAAAAAACTATTTCAGTGTGATACATGTAATAAAACATTTAATCATTCAGGTAATTTAAAAACACACAAAAGAATTCACAGTGGTGAAAAACCATACGAATGTAACATATGTTGCAAAACATTTAATCAGTCAGGTAGTTTAATAGCACATGAAAGAGTACACACAGGTGAAAAAGCATACGAATGTAACATATGTTCTAAAACATTTATTCAGTCAAGTAATTTAAAAACACATGAAAAAGTACACACAGGTGAAAAACCATACGAATGTAACATATGCTCTAAAACATTTAATCAGTCAAGCCATTTAAAAAGACATAAAAGAATTCACAGTGGTGAAAAACCATTTGAATGTAACATATGTACTAAAACATTTACTACTTCAGGTCATTTGGAAATACATAAAAGAATTCACAGTGGTGAAAAACCATACAAATGTAACATATGTATTAAAACATTTAATCAGTTAGGTCATTTGAAAACACATGAAAGAATTCACAGTGGTGAAAAACCATTTGAATGTAACATATGTACTAAAACATTTACTCAGTTAAATCATTTAAAAATACATGAAAGAATTCACAGTGGTGAAAAACCTTATGGATGTAACGTGTGTACTAAAACATTTACTACTTCAAGTGGTTTAAAAAAACATGAAAGAATTCACAGTGGTGAAAAACCATTTGAATGTAACATATGTTCGAAAACATTTACTGCTTCAAGTGACTTAAAAAGACATGAAAGAATTCACAGTGGTGAAAAACCGTACAAATGTAAAAAAATATGCTCTAGAACATTTACTACTTCAAATGCTTTAAAAACACATGAAAAAATTCACAGTGGTGAAAAACTGTACAAATGTAAAATGTGTTTTAAAACGTTTACCATTTCAAATTATTTAAATAAACATAAAAAAATGCACAGTGCGCAAAATCCATAAAAATATGTTCTAAAGCATTTTCACTTAACTGGGTTTAATAGTTTAAGAGTACAAAAAATCTCTACATAGATTAAAAAAAAAAAAAACCATACGGATGTGATAAATGGTTTAAGAGAACGGAGCGTGGCTATGGCCATGAAACTGATTGTAAGTCTGAAATTAATTGGATAAAGATTAAGTGAATGAACCAGTCCAAGAAAATTTTCATACGTTTACAATTAAAATGGAGGAAGTTGAAATGAATGAGACCAATTTAGTATTACCAACAAGAAACTAACATTTTTATACCAACTACACCAACAGCTCGCTATAAAGGACACTTTGGAATGTGAGACAGAATTATACTTCGTACTCTTACACGTTACTGCCCACGTTTTCGGCATCTGAAAATAATCACAACAACCGCAGAGGCCGATCGCGATCAATTAAAATAAATAAAACCATAGAGCACTAGAGATAAAATACCTATCTCTATACTACTGGAACCAGTGTAACCAGTTGCGATAGAAAATATGTTATATACATGTACGGTGTTTACTTTGTATTTGTGCGGTAAACTCTGTTAGTGTGAGTGATCGCAAGTGGTGATGGCCGTCACGTGACCCTGGTTCGCATACATATGTGTGATACTACAACGTTACGTGTGGTGGTTCTACAATACTAACAACAATCAAATCCATTGTTGTTTGACTGACCTACACTCAGCCACGGGTACTGAGCAAGTGACTACTAAGCAGGGCTGCCAGTAAAAATTTTTTGTTTATACAGTCAGGTCTCTGAAATTGTACATAATTGACTCCCATTATACAAAACAACTTTTCGTTACAAAAAAAGAGCAAGAAAAAAATGAACCGATTTTTTTCCAACTAAACCTTAATTATTAAATTTTAATCATTTTTGCAATTTTGGCAGAGCGAAAGAAAATTCATATACACGTAAGGGCGTATGTAGTTTCATTGGGTCTAACGTGATGTCACATTAATAAAGAATTGCAACTGCTATGTTCAGCGTATTCAGTCTAAATTTTCGGTGTTTGTATCCAATTATACAAGAAAATTCCTTATACAAAGAGGATACACAAGGCAACCAAATTATACAGATTTTGTATCCAATTATACAATCTGGCAGCCCTGCTACTAAGCAGCCTAAGATGCACATAAATGCCCATAAGTGATTACAGAAAAGAGATAGTTGTATTCGTTCTATTTGTTCCGTGAATAAAACACTTAAGGATGTCTACCCGAAAAGAAAATTCCAACTTTTTCCATTGAGTTTGAAATATGTTAAACAATAGACGATTCTGCATCGATTAGCAAAAAGAAAATTGTATGTCACGGACAAATTAAACGAAATAATTAATGTTAATGTTCTCATTTATCGTGTGTTGTTTGAATCGGAAGTAGCTTAGCTACGAATAAATTTGTAAAATTGATCATATTTTATCCAACTTTCGTGAGAAAAAAAAGTAGTTTTAGGAATCTTATATACTTTGTATTATTTTTTAATGAAAAAAAAAACCGATCCCACCGGCCTATCTTTTTCGTAAAAATTAAAATAAAAATTAGAAGCCTGAATCACGCGGTTTTGACACTATTTTAAAAAACTGTCCCCGCCATTTTCGACGAGAAATGTCGTAAAACATATAATGAATGTTTTCCAATTAGGAAATACAGACGACACAGTGCATTCTTTTTGCACAAAAAAATAATTTTTTTAAATTTTAACCTTTTATTTGCTTTTAGATGTGATTAAAAGATTATTTTTGCAATAAAATTTAAAAAAATTAGTTTTTTGTGAAAAAAAATGCACTGTGTCACACAGTGTTTTCTAAATGGAACACACTATATACGTCAACTGTCAGGATAATAACTTCTGATAGCTGCTGAATCTAGAGTCCCTATAATAAATAGAGTCGTGACATGTGTGCTGAATGCTGATTGGTTCCGGCATTTTGTATCCAAAGTTTTCGTAAAATACATTGGAAATAAATAAAATCTTAACAAAAACCATTCAGTTTAATTTAGAAAGAATAATTAAATTAAAAATTTTTAATTGTTCATTAATTCATAACTTATTAACAATTATTATGTACTCAAAAATATTTACTCAAACATGTGATAATTAATTTTAAAGCTTCCCGCTCTGTTTTGGATACAAAATGGATGACATGTCACGACTCTATTTATTATAGGGACTCTAGCTGAATCCAACGTCAACCATAGTCAAATTAATACTTTATAGAAAAATTTATTAATTGATATAATTTCTTATACAGTACACATCTTAATTCATAAGTGTTTCTAGTAATAATTTAACATTATGAATTATGATTCATTTTCAAAAAATTTTAGATGTAGTACTCGATTTGACTGGGTACACATCCTTAAAATTATTTATAAAAAATATTTTATATCACAGATATACTAGATTGATATGTAACTAGCTATTTGGTACGGCGTAAACAGTGTCGCCGAAAAAGAATGGAAAATTGCTGCCTCCACCAAACTATTACGACACACACGCGGGTACGTAGAACGGACATTTTTCATTTTTGTTGTACATATATCTATGTATGTTTTATCAAAATATTTACTCATCTTTTATTTACAATAGTCAGTAATACAATAATACACATTTTTATTAACACATGTATGTATACATATGTGTGTTGTATATGTATGTTTTATCAAAATATCTATTCATCTTTTATTTACATTATTCACATCAAGTGCGATAAATATACCTGCATAATTATACAAAACACGATGCTTTTTGAAATGAAAATTTTGTGTATTTGTTTATATAGTTTCTTTAAAAATATTGCCGGCCCCTATGGAAGTTTACTGTGAAAGTGCTCGGGCTGTATAGTGTTAATGTCGTAGATAAATTTAACATTAAAAAATAATTACAATTCTTTTTTCAGAATGTACCAATTTTATTTTTATTAAAAATTTATTAACGTAGTTACTTTGAGATAGTCAGGTACAAAAGTATATCTCAAAAAAAATTTTCTTTTATCAAAAATTAAATAATGTGATATTCTTCAGTGATTATATTTATATACAACTTGTTTTTTTTTTTTTAATTTCCACGCGCTTATGTTGTAGCAATATAACAACATTGTTGAAAAAGTTTATAAATTATATTTCAAAAACGGCGTGGTGAATAATTTTTATTTTTTATTAAATATGGTTTGTAACTTTGTATTTTATAACATATTAAATTTTTATCAAATTCCTTTGACGTTTTCATTTTATTCAAAAAAAAAAAAAAAAAAAGTTTTCCCATAAGAGCCCGTGTTAAAATTACAAAACTTTGAAATCGTTTTTCTCAAAATTGGGGTGGTCATTTTTTTTTTTCGGTAAGAGATCGTATTATTTGTATTGAATTAAATAATTATTTAGAGAAGTTTCGTTAAAATCCTTTGAAAAAATCGTTTTATCGATCAACTACCTTAATCTGTGTATGATTATATTTCCATTGTATTTTGTTGCAAATCACAGTGAGCAATCGATCTATAGAGTCCCTGTAATAAGAGTCATAAGAGTTATGACACCTCGTGGTCGATTTTTGATTGGTTGTTTGATCATGTAATAGGGAAAATAAGAGGGAATAATTGAACATAGGTAAATTATTAAGATACAACTATTAATTAGTAAAATAATATATTTTTTGATAAAAATAAAATATTTATTACAATAATTATTTGAGGAAAGGATTTTTGGAAAATAATCACCAGTTGTAATTTGAAAATAGTTTTTATTTAATATGATGTACGTTCGGGGTTTGGAAAATCCCCCCTCATCAGGCAAATGAAATATATGAAAATATCCTTTATCACGTCAATTTTAAGATAAAACGAAAAAAAAAGAAAAATAAAAATATTGAAGGTTAACAAAAGTTAAAAAACCACAGATAATTAAATAAAAGAATTAAATTGTTCTATAAAATACCATAATTGAAACGAAATAAAAATATAGTAATTAAAAACAATTAAAATAAAGTAAAATGAGTCAATAAGTTAGAAACTGTACATATAGTCTAATAGCACTAAATTTTATCTACCTATACATTAATTTTAGAATAAACATAAAAATTTTTTGAAAAGAGATTCTTGTAGGGATTGCCGAGGAGAACATTTGTGCAAAATGTGAACTCCCGGAAATGTTTTTTTTATATCATGAATAGCGTTTTTTTACCTTTCACCGCTTACGTAGCGAAAACGGTGATAGATACATTAAAAAGTGTTAAGACTTTCTTGTAGAGAATCGAATTCTCTACAAAAAAGTCCGCGAGAGCACCTGTCTATCTTATACAGGTGAAAAGATACAGCGCTCCAAAGCGCACTCAAAAATTCACTTTTTCTAGCGTTCCGGTAAGGTTCCGGACGGCACACCCTGCCGGCACGCTAGAAAAAGTGGATTTTTTGAGTGTGCGTTTGGAGCGCTGTATCTTTTCACCTGTACAAGATAGACAGGTGCTCTCGCTGACTTTTTTGTAGGGAATTCGATTCTCTACAAAAAAGATCTTAACATTTTTTAATTCAACAAACGCTCAAAAACATTCAAAAAACGCTATTTATGAATTTTCAATATTGTTTAAACAATATAAAAAAACATTTCCGGGAATTCACATTTTGCACAAATGTTCTCCTCGGTAATCCCTACAAGAATCTCTTTTTAAAAATTTTTTATATCTATTCTAAAATCAATGTTTAGTGAGACAGGGCTTAAAATTAGTGCTATTGGACTAATAGTTTTAATATCTATTTCCTATTAATTTTTTTTTAAACAATTTTGTTATCTAACGTTACGTAACTGAGCTTGCACCGTTACAAACCAGAGGACTTTTGTTCAAAAAAATTAATACACGTTAGACATTAAAACTACGGTTTCTAACTTAGTGACTGTTTGTTTTTTATTCCATAATTTTTGAGTGTGAATATACTTCAGAAGTTAAAAGTTTATATTGTGGAAAATCAGCGGAGTCATGAAAAAATAATTAACGCGCGTAAATTTTTTTTGAATCGATACCATCCGGGTTGTAACGGTGTACGTTCCGTTATGTAACGTTCTGGCGAATACTCTCATAACATTTTTATATACTGTAAGGCTGCAGATACACGAGACACTTTTGGGGTCTAGAGTAGGTCTATAGATCAAATGTCAGTGTGTATACAGCAATGAAAACAGTGTCGCTAACAACAGTCTGTAATCTAGCGAGACTGTGTCGACACTGGTCTAGCTAGTAAAATTGCATAGGTGTAAACACTGCGATAAATTTTCAAGTCGGTTTGACATTTTTTCATACACTCGCAGAAGAGAGATAGATTCATGATACATAATTAAATGTACATAATTACCAACATATTTTTTAGAATTTTACTTTATGGTATAGAAATGAATTACATCACAACAAAGTTGATAACTTTTGTTTCCATTCAATATAAAAATGTTAATTGATAAATATTATCTAAATTATACTAAGTGTTGGAAGTTTTTATTTAATTGTATACAACGTTTTTTATATATTGGAGGATAAAGAAAGAATTATAATTTTTTTTAAATTCCCCGCCTAAAATTTATTATTTTGTACATAGTACACTTGTCAATTTGTCAATACAGAAAAAAAACTAAATAACATTCTATAATATTTATGGTTTTATTTCATTCGCAAGTGTTTAAAAAATAATTTTATTACAAGTTTATTACACTTTTTTCATGTGTATCATATATGTTACTTGACATTTTGTCATTTTAAGGTTATTCACTGGGAAGGTTATCGATTAAAATTCGATTTTCGTGTGAACAGCTCAGACACATGTTGCGTACATTTATGTACAGACACTATCCAGACACAAAAAATTTGTTGAAGTGTGAACAGTAAAGAAATTTATGTCTGACATTTGTGTCGACATTTTGGTGTCTCGTGTATCCCGGGCCTAACGCTCCTTTCACATTGTACGGTTTTCGCCGTACGGTAAAAAACCGTACGACTTTTTGTCGTGATGTAGTTGCTTTCACATTGCACGGTTTTTTGCCGTGTTAAACTGAATAAGTTCATTTGATTTGCAACATCATACAAGTAATAAGTGTGATTAAAATTAATTCTATAAATCAGGGAAAATATAAAGTAGGATTATTTATTACCACACTCTTTGAAGTCCTAAAAAATAAATTTTTTAACTATTTTCGGACGTTTACAAGCTACTTTGATTAATTTTTTGGCGAACTTAACGTAAAAACACACAATTTGGAAATTACATACAATCTATTAAAATACTGGTTATTACATTCAACATTCGTTTCATCCATTTCACAAATAAAATTAATAATTAACATAAAATTCAACAAAATAGGCTAACTTCAAAAATGCATCACTGCTTGCATGAGGCAGAGTCAAAAGTTCAAAAACGCATCAGATGCATCACAACGAAAAATCAAAAGTTCATTTTTGCATTTGATGCGTCAAAACAATGTATCAAGAAATTTGGTGATGCGTGTTCAAGATGCATCTAATGTGTATAATGTAGAATTATAACCACTTGCTATATTATGTAGGTATTAACACCAACAGGAATAATTCCGAAAAACAAATTGTTGAAAAAGATGAATGTATTTACCTTTGATTAAAATTGTTTAAACTATTTGAATACATCTTGCATTCAAAATAGGTATTAATATTTTTTTTGCACAATCGTGTATTTTCATGCATTTACCGATGCTGTTGACAATGCTGGTAAGTTACATCTCCCGAACGTTTTGTTTATATCCATGGAAACCAAAAAATAACAATGCGGTAAGTTAAATAGATGCGTGGTAAGTAAATAGGAGTGTGGTAAGTGAAATTAGTCCAAAAATGATTGTAATTATTTATTTATATTGAAATTAAAATTACAATTTGAACAATTAGGAAAATAAATCGATTAATATGACAATTTTCACTAGTTTGCACATTATTATTATTATTGTTGGCATTAGTCTTCATATTTTATTGACATTTCAAAAGATCGTTCAATCATTAAAATTTTCTGTGGTTTTGCAGCCAAAAATAATATACTTCATCGGTTTCATTATTCTCACTAATATTAAAGTTTAACAAACTATTTTCCTCAATTTTTTTAATAGAATATTCAAAAAAATATTCTCGCCAATTAAACTTTGACACTTACAATATAGCAAATCTAAGTTGACAATAAGGGCAATAAAATTTTACAAGTCAGTTTTACACTGGAACAAAATAGTTAGTGAATATAGTTAAACATCGTTTTTAAAGTTCCTACGTGAGTACATGTAAGTAAGATAAAAAAGTATGTACAAAATCATAATTTTGTACTTTCCCATATTTTTTTTTTTTCATAAAACTGGATGCGTAAACTCAAACACGAAACTTATATCAAATTTCAGTATAGGTGAAATAATTGCAATATGCAGATAATTTATATAAGTAATAAACCTAATAATAAAATTGAGTTGTTGGTATGAATGGATGTTGGATGTTTTTTTTTCTTTATATTGTGGTTTTCGATATGATAATGCGATCGATTAGCAAAAATAAAATTGGGTATGTGTTGTCAGGCATTACATTGTTCTTAACTGCTTTAAAATTACAGTCACTACGGTAACTGTTTGCTACGATTTTGTATTTTGATTTTTCAGTTTATATTAAAATATATTTCAATTTAAATGTGCTATTTTTCTGTCATAATTCTACTTACCTTTAAGCAACTAATTCAAATGTAAATATTTAACCAAATACAGAAAAAAATGTATATTTAATTCCAATAAATCAATTTTTGTTCCTGTTTTGTGTGTATTTTCAAATTTATGGTTAAATTGGAATTTAAAAATTTTAATTTATGCTACATAAGTGTCAAATGTATTGTACAAATTGTATGTATGTGTACAAATTTATTTTATTAATTATTTCTTATTATTCTCCAAAAATTTGTTTTAAAAACTTTAAACATCAGTTTTTGAATGTATTTAATTTCTGCACGATTTTTTTTTTTTTTTGTATGTAAATCCTACTTTGGAAATTAGGTCAGCTAGACAAAGATGAATTTATCTGATTTGCCATATTCGTTGTCCTTTATTAATAACAGCCAATCATAATTTTTAAAATTTTATGGCCAGTCAACTTTCTTCTCGAAGTTGGTACACTGTAATTTTTTATTTACAAATACAGTTGTCAATTGTCAGTATAAAGATTCGTATTATATGTTGCTATAAATATATTTATAATACTTATTCATGGCATTCTATGTAACAACATAGAAATATAAATTTCACCTATATTATCCGAATTATATTTTTTATTCAATATATATTTTTATTCCTTAATTATTTTAAATCGATCGTGCAAAAAATATACAATATACGATGCGTTAAGTGCCTTTACTGATCTCGAAAATTGCAAAAGCTCGACCCTGCGGGTCTCGTTTTCGCAACATTTTCTCGATCAGTAAAAGCAACTTACCGAACTTATATTGTAAAATACTATTATTAAAATAATTTCAATATTTTCAATTTCAAGTAAGATCAAGTTGAAATTCAAAGATAATATACCTATACAAGGACTGTATTGCTATATTATCTATAGTCTATCTGTAGCCAAATCAGAGGCTAAATTAATGATACCAATATCCCGTTCAAAAACATCTAATGTGCATCAAATTTCAAGAGAGCATCAGCAGCGCATCATGTAGTATTAGACGCATCAGAAAAGTCATGATGCTGCATCGATGCGGTAAAGTTTACATTTTTGAAGTTACCCATAATGTTACTGCCGTACGTTAAAAAACCGTCTCATGTGAAAGAATCCATTTAATTACATACACTACTGAGTTAAAAACGCCGTACGGCAACCGTCAAGTGCAGTGGCAAGAGACGCAGTGGCAATGCTCTTCTTCACTCCACTAAAAAAATGTGACCGTACGGTTTTTTGCCGTATATATAATGTGAAAGGAGCGTAAGTTTCTAGATTGCGGCAGGGTATGGACACTAGATGCTCCCCTCCATACCTTATTCAAACGGTGTGGAGTTGATCAGAGCGATACCAATAACACCAAAATCACCAAAATTAAACCGTAAATAAAAACTTATTTTAGTGGTATTACTGAATGAAAGTCCTATATTATTTTAGTGAATATTTTATTATTATGTTGGCTACTGTTTGATCCACACCGACGAATAATTTGTCCGATAAACTACTGAGTGTCCATACCGTGGAACACGGGACGTAATCGCTACTGCAACAACGTCAGACTGTACAGACACAGGCATATTTACGTTACACCCACATCCGTGACTACTCCACAGCCACATCCCGTTCTTAAAACATTTATTATATTCACATTTCACATGTCGTTTCACTAATATTGAAGTTTTTCATATTTCCTTAAATCGTCTAATCAATTAAATGTCTTCAAACAATTTTATGGCTTTTCATCACTGTGAATCCTTTTATGTATTTTTAAACTTGTTAAGTGAGTAAATGTTTTAGTACATATGTTACATTCATACGGTTTTTCACCACTGTGTATTCTTTTGTGAGTTTTTAAATTACCTAAAGTAGTAAATTTTTTAGTACATATGTTACATTTGTATGGTTTTTCACCACTGTGTATTCTTTCATGTTTTTTTAGACTACTTATATCACTAAATCTTTTAGTACATATGTTACATTTGTATGGCTTTTCATCACTGTGAATTCTTTCATGTTTTTTTAAATTATCTGAAGTAGTAAATGTTTTCGAACATATGTTACACTGATATGGTCTATCACTACTGTGTATGCTTTTGTGAGTTTTTAAATTACCTGAAGTAGTAAATTTTTTAGTACATATGTTACATTTGTATGGTTTTTCACCACTGTGTATTCTTTCATGTTTTTTTAGACTACTTATATCACTAAATCTTTTAGTACATATGTTACATTTGTATGGTTTTTCACCACTGTGTATTCTTTCATGTCTTTTTATACTACTTATATCACTAAATCTTTTAGTACATATGTTACGTTCATAAGGTCTTTCATAAGGTCTTTCACCAGTGTGAATTATTTCATGTTTTTTTAAATAACTTGAAGTAGTAAATGTTTTAGTACATATATTACACTTGTATGGTTTTTCACCACTGTGTATTCTTTCATGTTTTTTTAAGTCACTTGAAGTTGTAGATGTTTTAGTACATATATTACACTGATATGGTTTTTCACCACTGTGTATTCTTTTATGTACTTTTAAATTTTCTTTCCGAGTAAATGTTTTAGTACATATGTTACATTGGTATGGTTTTTCGCCGCTATGAATTCTTTCATGTATTTTCAATTCACTTGGATAATTAAATGTTTTATTACATGTATCACATTGAAATAGTTTTTTGCCACCACATGTAATTTTATGGTTTGTTAAATCTGTCGAATGATCTTCATCTATTTCATCTTCTTCAATTTTGATTTCCGTGTGTAAACTGTTTAAGTCTATTAAAAGTTCACTCGACTCCTAAAATGTTTCAAAGTAGTACGTTTATTAAAATATAATTAAGGGGTGAGTAAAAAAAGGGTCAATCTTTATTTAATAGCCCAGAGCTATAGGCAGTTACCTTTAAATCTTTTTTTTTAATGTTACTTTTAACTTCTACACATCAAAAACTATAACAACTACTGTTTTACTTGCTGGCCATTGAATAAAAATCGACTATTTTTTTACTGTCTACTTTACTTGAAAGTACCCCGCACAAAACTTATGGAAATTTGGTCCCGGTTAATTTCTTCGAAACTTTGGGAAATAATAGTTTTTGACCTGTAGAACAAAAGTCTCCATACGCGCAAAGCTAAATAATGGACAGATTTTGAGATAAATGTAGTTAAATACAGTAGACTCTCGATAACTTTCCGCATTAATCCTTTCCCCTTCACACCTACACTCACTAACACTAGCATGGTGCCCTCTCCACATATTATTCTGTGCTCCACACAACTGAAGGTACGTACGCACTAATGTTATTTATATGTACATCATGTACATCAAGTCATCTCAATTCATGATTTTGCGTACCTAGTGATATTCAGAAATAACTATGTATGTATCAATGTATCATACAGTGGCACACAGTGGTTAAGTCAGAACTCTGTATGAAGTTTCAGCTAAGATCTCATAGATGCTGACACTTCTTACGTATTATGGATATTATGTATTACGTTATTTTGAGAAGCTTTTAATCACATTCTAACAGTTTTAGTATTAAAAATTTAATAAAATGCAATAGTATATTAGCTACTATAAATAAATTAAGTCCAGAAAGAAAGTTTATAAATTATAAAGCGGTTTACAAACCAAATGTTCTAAAAAAATTAGATAAAAAAATGTAATGTGTTATAATTTATAAGTGAAATTGCTCTAAGATATAATATTGACGTGTACAATAATATAAAATTGAAATTTAAAATAAAATTTTAATATAAATTTATAAATAAAATTTATTGCAACAGTGCATTACTGTGCCATTAATATTTCGAATTTTCTCGAAACATGTGTACAAGTGTTATAATTGTGGTTATAATGGTTATGATTTACAATAACGCAATCACATGATGTAATTCAATGTCCATGTAAGTCAATGATCATAACTTCAAATTCCATAAAACTATTCCCAGATTTCTACCGGAAACTACTTACATTTTTTTATTTACATCGACTTAATAAATGTAATAATAGTGCAATTTTTTTGAAAATGTGTTGAATAAGTTTTAAAATAAATGAAAATATGCCTTCAGAAAGTAATAGTTTTGATAAATTATGTGAATTTGTTTGAATGTAGATGATGAAATTTTTCTAAATTTACCAGGATTTTCTATCTTTATAATCAGTTTTCATAATTAATTTCATATCTTTCAATTGTATCTCTGTTAAAACTGTTAAAATCGAAACCAGTGTCGACCATTTTGATAATAGCCTAAAGTGCCCTGTAAACGATCAAATTTATTTGACAAATTTGTTTGTCAAACTTCACGTTTTCATCAAACAAGAGCTTAAACGATCAAACCAAAGCTCAAACAAATTTGACAAACTTGCCCGTAGTTTGTCACACTAGTGATCCCCATAAAATAATTTTATTAGATAAAACTTGGCCAAACAGAATAAATAATGAAAATTACGGAAAAATGGTTGCTCGTACAGAGATTTGCAAAAATTTTGTCATATTTGCTATTCATTTCGGGGCAATTTAAAGCTAAAGGCTTAGATGTAGGATATGATATAACAGAGCTTGTTTGACAAACACAACAAACACCGCCGCTCACCTTCAAATTTGTTGGTCAAACACGTCAAACAAGTTGATCAATCAAGATTTTCATCAAACACGTCAAACACGTAGATTGTTTGACAAACGCGTCAAACAAAGCTGCATACTATCAAATAATTTGACAAACACGTAAAATTTGACAAACAATTTGATCGTTTACAGGGCACTTAAGAGCTATTGAACGATTTTCACAAAATATTTTCTACCGGTTGAGATTTTTTACACAAACAGTATGTAGGCCCACGAATCAGGAATGGACAACCTGGCAGTCCAAAGCGGGGCACAAGATTATTAAAAAAATTTTTGAAAATGCAAAAAAAAGGGCCCAATTCAAAGTATTTTCTACCGCTTGAAATTTTAACAGGATACTCCAGACACTCACTGAAGCCAGAAAAAAAATTGACAGGCGGTTTGGTGGGGATCTACCCCTTGCCAGGCGGGTCCAAACAAGTCAAATTTTATACCCAACTTAAAGTATTTTCTACCGCTTGAAATTTTAACAGGATACTCCAGACACTCACTGAAGCCAGAAAAAAAATTGACAGGCGGTTTGGTGGGGATCTACCCCTTGCCAGGCGGGTCCAAACATGTCAAATTTTATACCCAACTCAAAGTACTTTCTACCGCTTGAAATTTTAACAGGATACTCCAGACACTCACTGAAGCCAGAAAAAAAATTGACAGGCGGTTTGGTGGGGATCTACCCCTTGCCAGGCGGGTCCAAACATGTCAAATTTTATACCCAACTCAAAGTACTTTCTACCGCTTGAAATTTTAACAGGATACTTCAGACACTCACTGAAGCTAGGAAAAAAATTGACAGGCGGTTTGGTGGGGATCTACCCCTTGCCAGGCGGGTCCAAACATGTCAAATTTTATACCCAACTCAAAGTATTTTCTACCGCTTGAAATTTTAACAGGATACTCCAGACACTCACTGAAGCCAGAAAAAAAATTGACAGGCGGTTTGGTGGGGATCTACCCCATGCCAGGCGGGCACAAATGTCAAATTTTATGCTATACTCAAAGTTTTATATTACCTGCAACTAATATAGTGAGTATATCGAGAAATATACAGAAAATACTATAATACCCCTGTCGCAGCATCTGCATAACATAGCGAATTTCCAAATCTTGGGCACTGGCGGATATCATCTAAGACCTGTACCTATTTAAAATAGTTTACCTTTCTAAGAGTAAAAGAATTTTTAAAATCGGTTGGGTAATTAGTTTTGGTATTTTTGGGGACCCAAGAACCCGAACGAATTTTGTGCAGCATAGTTGTATCCATCTAAAATAATTTAGTTCTCTAGCAGTGAGAAATTTTTTAGCATCGGTTCGATAGCTTATTACTGGCGTTTTCGGATCTGCAAGATCCCGGTGGACCTCATTAAAAAATCAGCTCGACCGTATATTCTAGGCGGACTTTATGTAATATATATATATATATATATATATATATATATATATATATATATATATATATATATATATATATATATATATATATATATATATATATATATATATATATATTCAAAACCCGTTGTGTAGCATTCTACGCCGCATTTGTATCCGCAGGACAGTTGTGGATCTCAGATAACACAACCTGTACCTATCTAAAATATTTTACCTTGGTAATAGTAAAAAGGTTTCAAAATCGGTCAGTTATTTTATTTTTGACACTTTTAGGTCCTACTGACACTTCAGACCTTACATAACGTAATCTATATGTATCTAAAATAGCTTAGCTCCCCAACAGTGAAAAAATTTTCAAAATCGGTCGGCTAGTTTATTTTTGACGCTTTTGGATCCGATGGACCCTGGCAGACTTTACATAACGTAATCTATATTTATCTAAAATAGTTTAGCTCTGTAAGAGTGAAAAAATTTTCAAAATCGGTCGGTTAGTTTATTTTTACCACTTTTGGGTCCCATGGACCCTGGCGGACCCTAAATAACGTAATGTATGTCTATCTAAAATAGTTAGTTCCCCAACAGTGAAAAAATTTTCAAAATCGGTCGGTTAGTTTATTTTTGACACTTTTGGACCCATGGACCCTGGCAGACCTTACATAACGTAATCTATATTTATCTAAAATAGTTTAGCTTTGTAACAGTGAAAAAATTTTCAAAATCGGTCGGTTAGTTTATTTTTGACACTTTTGGATCCCATGGACCCTGGCAGACCTTACATAACGTAATCTATATTTATCTAAAATAATTTAGCTCTGTAACAGTGAAAAAATTTTCAAAATCGGTCAGTTAGTTTATTTTTGACACTTTTGGGTTCTATGGACCTTGGTGGACCTTACATAACGTAATTTATATTTATCTAAAATAGTTTAGCTCTATAACAGTGAAAAAATTTTCAAAATCGGTCAGTTAGTTTATTTTTGACACTTCTGGATCCTATGGACTCTGGCAGACCTTACATAACGGAATCTATATTTATCTAAAACAGTTTAGCTCTGTAACAGTGAAAAAATTTTCAAAATCGATCAGGCAGTTTATTTTTGACACTTTTGGGTCCTATGGACCGAGGCGGACCTTACATAACGTAATCGATATTTATCTAAAATAGTTTAGCTCTGTAACAGTGAAAAAATTTTCAAAATCGGTCAGTTAGTTTATTTTTGACACTTTTGGGTCCTGTGGACCCTGGCGGACCTTACATAATGTATTCTAAATCTATCTAAAATAGTTTAGCTCTGTAACAGTGAAGAAATTTTTAAAATTGGTCGTTTAGTTTATTTTTTACAATTATGGGATCAGTAAATCCTGGCGAAACTCATACAAGTCTAGTACTCTAACAGTAAGAAAAGGGTTCTAAGGATCTCATATAACTTATGGCAGTCCGTAAGCTTCTTGCGGACATCATTTAATTAATTAATTCAAATACTTTAACTTACTAACTGTGAAAAAATTTTTAAAATCGATTGGTTAATTAATTTCTGGCCTTTTTAGGTCCCGAAAACCTTGACCTCACATAAAATACCTTAAATCCATTTGAAATGGTTTAATTTTTTAACATTATTAATTATTAGTGGAAAAATTTTTAAAATCGATTCAAAATATTTTTCCGTACATACATATGTACATTGTACACATTTTGTTTTGTTTCATATTTAATAATATTTATATCATAACATAATCTTCAATTTCTTGTTTACTTAAAAATTCAATAAAAAAAAAAAAAATTCTTCATTACATTAGCTTAGAAAATCTGTTTAATTTACATTTTTTAACAAGGGATAGAACCATGCTAATTATAATGCAATAAATGAGAAACAAAACTCTATACATGTATGTGTGTTATATCACATATATGTGAATAGTTTTCACTTGTTCTCACAAAATTCTTTAATAAAAAAGTGAAATATTTTTATACTTAATATACCCCTGTCGCAGCATCTGCATAACATAGCGAATTTCCAAATCTTGGGCACTGGCGGATCTCATCTAAGACCTGTACCTATTTAAAATAGTTTAGCTTTCTAAGAGTAAAAGAATTTTTAAAATCAGCTGGGTAATTAGTTTTGGTAGTTTTGGGGACCCAAGAACCCGAACGAATTTTGTTTATAAAAAATAATTTAATTCTCTAGCAGTGAGAAATTTTTTAGCATCGGTTCGATAGCTTATTACTGGCGTTTTCGGATCTGCAAGATCCCGGTGGACCTCATTAAAAAATCAGCTCGACCGTATATTCTAGGCGGACTTTATGTAATATATATATATATATATATATATATATATATATATATATATATATATATATATATATATATATATATATATATATTCAAAACCCGTTGTGTAGCATTCTACGCCGCATTTGCATCCGCAGGACAGTTGTGGATCTCAGATAACACAACCTGTACCTATCTAAAATAGTTTACCTTGGTAATAGTAAAAGGGTTTCAAAATCGGTCAGTTATTTTATTTTTGACACTTTTAGGTCCTACTGACATTTCAGACCTTACATAACGTAATCTATATGTATCTAAAATAGCTTAGCTCCCCAACAGTGAAAAAATTTTAAAAATCGGTCGGCTAGTTTATTTTTGACGCTTTTGGATCCGATGGACCCTGGCAGACTTTACATAACGTAATCTATATTTATCTAAAATAGTTTAGCTCTGTAAGAGTGAAAAAATTTTCAAAATCGGTCGGTTAGTTTATTTTTACCACTTTTGGGTCCCATGGACCCTGGCGGACCCTAAATAACGTAATGTATGTCTATCTAAAATAGTTAGTTCCCCAACAGTGAAAAAATTTTCAAAATCGGTCGGTTAGTTTATTTTTGACACTTTTGGATCCATGGACCTTGGCAGACCTTACATAACGTAATCTATATTTATCTAAAATAGTTTAGCTCTGTAACAGTGAAAAAATTTTCAAAATCGGTCGGTTAGTTTATTTTTGACACTTTTGGATCCCATGGACCCTGGCAGACCTTATATAACGTAATCTATATTAGCTAAAATAGTTTAGCTCTGTGACAGTGAAAAAATTTTCAAAATCGGTCAGTTAGTTTATTTTTGACACTTTTGGGTTCTATGGACCTTGGTGGACCTTACATAACGTAATTTATATTTATCTAAAATAGTTTAGCTCTGTAACAGTGAAAAAATTTTCAAAATCGGTCAGTTAGTTTATTTTTGACACTTCTGGATCCTATGGACCTTGGCAGACCTTACATAACGGAATCTATATTTATCTAAAACAGTTTAGCTCTGTAACAGTGAAAAAATTTTCAAAATCGATCAGGCAGTTTATTTTTGACACTTTTGGGTCCTATGGACCGAGGCGGACCTTACATAACGTAATCGATATTTATCTAAAATAGTTTAGCTCTGTAACAGTGAAAAAATTTTCAAAATCGGTCAGTTAGTTTATTTTTGACACTTTTGGGTCCTGTGGACCCTGGCGGACCTTACATAATGTATTCTAAATCTATCTAAAATAGTTTAGCTCTGTAACAGTGAAGAAATTTTTAAAATTGGTCGTTTAGTTTATTTTTTACAATTATGGGATCAGTAAATCCTGGCGAAACTCATACAAGTCTAGTACTCTAACAGTAAGAAAAGGGTTCTAAGGATCTCATATAATCTATGGCAGTCCGTACGCTTCTTGCGGACATCATTTAATTAATTAATTCAAATACTTTAACTTACTAACTGTGAAAAAATTTTTAAAATCGATTGGTTAATTAATTTCTGGCCGTTTTAGGTCCCGAAAACCTTGACCTCACATAAAATACCTTAAATACATTTGAAATGGTTTAATTCTTTAACATTATTAATTATTAGTGAAAAAATTTTCAAAATCGATTCAAAATATTTTTCCGTGCATACATATGTACATTATACATACTTTGTTTTGTTTCATATATTTAATAATATTATATCATAACATAATCTTCAATTTCTTGTTTACTTAAAAATTCAATAAAAAAAAAAAAATTCTTCATTACATTAGCTTAGAAAATCTGTTTAATTTACATTTTTTAACATGGGATAGAACCATGCTAATTATAATGCAATAAATGAGAAACAAAACTCTATACATGTATGTGTGTTATATCAAATATATGTGAATAGTTTTCACTTGTTCTCACAAAATTCTTTAATAAAAAAGTGAAATATTTTTATACTTAATAAAGAACTGAGATATAAATATAAATTACTTATTAGACTAACAAAGAAAAAATAAAAGTGAAAATTTACATTTTCTCGAAAAATACTTAAAATAGAAAGAAAATTATAAGAATATTTTCTTCATAATTTTTTTTTTCCTTTTCAACGATGTAAAAATTGAACTGCCTTATGATAGGATCGAATGATAAAAAATGGCCAGAAAACCTACTTCTGGGCATCCGACGTGTCTGGCTAACGAACTTAGCCGAGCGAATTCAGAATCCAGTCCGCACACAAAATTTCATAAGCATTAGACGTTTCGTTCGAGAGTTATCGTGGCGACACATATATATATATATATATATATATATATATATATATATATATATATATATAAATTTTAGTGAATATCATTTTCGTATTCTAGGGACCTCAAAACAGATTTCTGCCATAGTCCCGGACTCAGATTGCGTCATGACACCTACTGTAATAGCTGAATTTCGAGTTTTCGAAATTCGCTAAAAATTATGTTATTAAAAAGCCAGGCGATTTGAAAGTTTTCATGATGGTGAACGTCGTGGAAAAGTTTTGCGCAGTGTAGGTGTAGCCAGTAATTCAGAGTGAAGTATATCGCTTGAAATTGTAAGCGAATATTGTAAAATTTAGACATTAATTTATTGAAGTTATTGAAAACAATATCAGGAGGTTTGCTGGGAAGGTAGCCATCGCCAGTTGTTACAAAGGTGTTAAATTTTATACTCAAATCAAAGTGGTAACTCACATAGGTAGTAACTATATATTCTTCTAAAAATTATCTAATCAAATATCTAGGCGATTTGGAGTTTTATGATGATGAAAATTGTCGAAAAGTGTGATCAGTGTATCAAGAAGGTGTACTATAAGCAGCAATAAGTAATGAATTGAGACGAATTGCCTAATTTTAGATCCTAAAAATGGTTTTGAAAAAATACATAGGAGGACATCCTATCGATATATTATTATTACTAGACTTATTAATTTATTTAAAAACATACAGTTTTTTGAGAATATTTAAAAAAAAAAATTAAATATTTTATCAAAAATAAGGTAATAATTAGGAATATAGTGAAACAATTTATAGTGATAATAATATTAATAATGAAATTTTAAAAAAAATAAAAGACTGATAAACACTTAGTGCATCTTGTAATTTCTTTCGATGCAAAGGAACTAAAGAATCATTATGTAGGTACCTGCTTATTTTTGGTCATAAATGCTTTAAATATTTATCAATAACTTTCTACACAAATATTGACAAGTGTTTGCCATCTGGATTTAGAACAATGTAAAACAAATAACAACAACAAAATGGTAATGTTTACAACCGATTTGAACTTTTAAACAATGAATGATTAATACATAATCCTGTATGACCTAAGAAAAAGGTCCTTTGGATTTACAAAAAAAATTAATTGTCTTGCACCATATTGAGGCGTTTAAAATCAAAATCCGTTAAATTAATAAAAGCAAATTTTAAAGGAAGCTTAAAAAACTTTACAGAATTATTAAGGTGGTTTATGTTTGGAAATATTGACATGGAACTACTGATGAGGAATTCGCAACGTTTCGTACACATTCTTTGAAAATTAAATGATTTTTAAAGTGGTACAAATGGTAAAAAAATTTTAATTAGAGTATAAAGTTTTTTTATGGCTTAAATGAGTGTCTGTAGTATCCTGTTAAAATTTCAAGCGGTAGAAAATACTTTGAGTTGGGTATAAAATTTGACATGTTTGGACCCGCCTGGCAAGGGGTAGATCCCCACCAAACCGCCTGTCAATTTTTTTCCTAGCTTCAGTGAGTGTCTGGAGTATCCTGTTAAAATTTCAAGCGGTAGAAAATACTTTGAGTTGGGTATAAAATTTGACATGTTTGGACCCGCCTGGCAAGGGGTAGATCCCCACCAAACCGCCTGTCAATTTTTTTTCTGGCTTCAGTGAGTGTCTGGAGTATCCTGTTAAAATTTCAAGCGGTAGAAAATACTTTAAGTTGGGTATAAAATTTGACATGTTTGGACCCGCCTGGCAAGGGGTAGATCCCCACCAAACCGCCTGTCAATTTTTTTTCTGGCTTCAGTGAGTGTCCGGAGTATCCTGTTAAAATTTCAAGCGGTAGAAAATACTTTAACGAAGAATTTTTTCAACCTTCTCCCAAATTGCGTGGACTAGCTTTGTAGAAGGATGGACATAATGAAACCAATATCTTCTATTTCATAGCTTTTCTTTATTAAAATTGCCAAAATATTTTCGATATGTTTAATATCATCTTCAGTGGCAGAAATTATCTAAATTTCAGATTGTCATTCTTGGATAACAACCAACCATACCAACAATCCATTAGAACAATTTAACTAGTTTTTTTGCATTTCACATGGAAATTTGTCAATTTTTTCCATGTGAAATGCAAAAAAACTAGTTAAATTGTTCTAATGGATTGTTGGTATGGTTGGTTGTTATCCAAGAATGACAATCTGAAATTTAGATAATTTCTGCCACTGAAGATGATATTAAACATATCGAAAATATTTTGGCAATTTTAATAAAGAAAAGCTATGAAATAGAAGATATTGGTTTCATTATGTCCATCCTTCTATAAAGCTAGTCCACGCAATTTGGGAGAAGGTTGAAAAAATTCTTCGTGAAATTTATATATCCCAAAAAAAAATATTGTTGTAATGAAAATACTTTAAGTTGGGTATAAAATTTGACATGTTTAGACCCGCCTGGCAATGGGTAGATCCCCACCAAACCGCCTGTCAATTTTTTTTCTGGCTTCAGTGAGTGTCTGGAGTATCCTGTTAAAATTTCAACCGGTAGAAAATACTTTGAATTGGGCCCTTTTTTTTGCATTTTCAAAAAATTTTTTAATAGTCTTGTGCCCCGCTTTGGACTGCCAGGTTGTCCATTCCTGATTCGTGGGCCTACATACTGTTTGTGTAAAAAATCTCAACCGGTAGAAAATACTGTGTGAAAATCGTTCAATAGCTCTTAGGCTATAAATATTGGCACATTGCATATAGTGTTGTATAGGTATGTACCGCATGTATATAGATTAAAGAGTGGTGGCATTCGATAACTTTCCGTTTCCAAGAATTTTCTACCCCTACAGCCCCGTAATCGGAAAGTTATCGAGAGTCTACTGTATACATATTTTACAATGTAAAATGAATGACTTACCAAATGGTGTCGGCAAAAATCTTGTAGGTGTCGGCAATCGATTATACTTTTCTGTAAGTTTTTTGCCGACACCATATGATAAGTCATTCATTTTACGTTTAAAATATGTATATTTAACTACATTTATCTCAAAATCTGTCCATTATTAAGCTCTGCGCCTATGGAGACTTTTGTTCTACAGGTCAAAAACTATTATTTCCCAAAGTTTCGAAGAAATTAACCGGGACCAAATTTCCATAAGATTTGTGCGGAGTCCTTTATAATCCAAATCTAGTACTTACTAATTTTATACTTCGCTCATGTAAGTCTATACGATTTTTTTTATCTGTCAGGCTATTACTTTCTTGTGACAATTTAGCTGGTTCAAAAATTTTAGTTTCTGCTGGTGTCAATAAATTGGCCTCATTCACTTCAGCGTCCTCCACTTTAATTTCAGAAGTATGAAAACTTTCGTGGACTAGTCTAGTCACTTCATCTTTCTTCACTTTAATTTCAAGTGTACAATCAACTTCATGGACCGTTTCATTCGCTTCATTTTTCTCTACTTTAGTTTCAAATGTACAATTAATTTCATAGACCGATTCATTTATTTCATCTTTCTCCACTTTAATTTTAACTGTATGAAAACTTTCATGGACCAATTTCTCCATTTTGGATTTCCGTTATGACAGGTATGACATCTACAACGCTTATAACATGCCACAATTGCCACATGTACGTATCTGACTTCTCTGCGTATCTTCTCTGTATGTATAATCCATTTCAGTTAAATTTAACCATAATTCATCCCTTAACCCATTATATCCCACTCCTGTTTCTACTGGTCAGATTTTGATGAATTTCCACGAAAAGACCTAGAATGGCAATATAAAATAATTCCCCAAAGATGATCCTTGTATCCTTCCCAGGATAATAGTAAAGGCCTGTATTATATATAATATTCTGGGTCGTGGTGTATATAAAAACTTTGGCGGGAAATATGAAATGAATTTATCAGAAGTAAGGTAAATATTGTTAACATTAAAAAAACGAAATAAAAAGGTTAATGATCCTTTTTTTTTAAAACTAATTTATTATTCTGGACTTTCTGAAACTGACACTACGAAAATAAAAGTGGTTACGTTACTTAAAATAAATAATATCTGTTACCCCGATATCATGTTATTTTTATTGAGAATATTTAATTTTTATTATGTTTAGGAAAATTATCACACAAAATCTTTTCAAAATATTCCAATGGTTTTCCAATATTTCCATTTAATTTGTCAAAATTTCTAAAAAAATTCACATATTATTAGACTACTAAATCGTCAGTCGCATTTCATTCCTTCTTTGTTTAACTATTTTACAGTTAATTATCTTTATCTCTCATTCACGAAGTTAGCCACGAACAAAATACGTGGAATAATCTCTACAAGATATTACTCTTTGACTACGTTACAACCCAGCGTATTTTAAAACATATCTGTCAATTCTCTACTGAAATTTTCTGCTTTAATATTTATTTTTATCAATTATTTCATTTTTAATACTTTAAACATATATTTTACTAACACTTGGACAAGGTTTTTTAAATTAAAAAATAATAATTTTAAAAATCAATGCAAAAATTTGTGGCAACTTGCATTGCGCATTGCAGACCCTTTTTTAAATACTTATAATAGTTCAACTGGAAGCTTTTTAATGGTAATTTTTACACAGGCGGAGAGAGAAAGATTCAAAGAGCGTTAATCAATTGTAATTTTATATATTTAAATACCTTTAATTAAGAAAATAACCCGTAAAGTTGACTTTCCCACGGTATTACGTGTAATATTGTGGTCACTAATGGGTTAAAAATTTAAAGAATTTATTCCCGTTTTCTTGGCTTTATCTCTTTCATTATTGCACTTACGTAAATTTTAAATTTGTTTTTAGAAAAGAATAGAATATTGATTTGTTTCGAATAAAAGAATTATTTAATTCTTTAAAGATGACAAATGCTCAATTTTATTATGTCATCGAAGATGACATAATCGTTGTGTGACTGAGTAATTATTGAGATGTACATCCATACTGAATAAACGCAAGAGGGCTGTAGAGTTAACAACTATAGTTAAAAAAAAATCATAAATTAACACTTACACTGAGATGACATTCATGACATTACTAGGTGCGTGTCAAAAACACGCATTTGACGAATTTTTTTGAAATTAGGTACGCGTCCCTATTGACCCATTGACATCAGAATATGTATGTCTCATACAATAGATGGAGTACACATTTTTTTTTTTTTTTTTTGAAGCAAATCGCCACATTGGTTAAGACCAGTGTTGGGCAAGATATCGAATTTTATTATCTAGATAACAGATAATATATAACATAATTTAAAACATCTAGATAAAGATAACAGATAATTGAACCATTATCTAGATAAAATTTTAGATAACAGATAAGATAATATTTACAGAAATAATGCACTAGGTCAGTGTTTCTCAACCGCCCATCCGTGGACCGGTGCCGAGCTAAAAGTAGCTCACCGGTCCCCAGAAAGATGTGTTTATTATTATAAATTACAAAAATGTTCAAGAAAGGTTTTTGGCGACAAAATTACATGTTTTAGAATTTAGTTTCTTTATTTACGGCCCATGATAGCACATGTAGAGTACAACATTTTTTTATTTCAAAAAAGCGCTTAAAAAGTGTCGGTATTATCTACATTACATGATCGACCCAGTGGTCGGAAAACGACATTTCATATTACACGACTAAATGTTATTCCAACTAACGACGGAAATGATTCCAGACAACAAGAATTCTGTTTAAAATGAATAATTACTTTTAAAAATTTTTGTATTAAGAAAGTGTCAAAATTTATCTGAATTATATGGTCGGCCAAGTGAATAATAGGTAAATGGTGAATTTAGCGTCAATTTTCTTTTTTTTAGGAAAAATAAAGATGTATTCTTATTATCTTATCTTTTTCCTTCGCTTAATAAAAAGATAAGATAAAAGATAACTTCTTTTAAAAATATCTAGATAAAAGATAATAGATAACGAAAACGTTATCTAGATAAGCACAACACTGGTTAAGACCTTTCATAAACTATAAAGTGTCAGTGGTAATAAATATTTTTAATTTATATACGATTTTTGTTGTAATTTGAGACTATTTATTAGTAAATATTCTAACAATGGGCGCACTCCTAACGCACCTAGCCAGAACATTACACTTGTTTTGAAGTGGTTTTGCCTTACTTTTGAAATATTTGTATATTCCTGTCTCACTTTCCATGTTCTTGAGAGAAGGGTGAAGGTATGTATACGATGTATACCGAATAGCGTTCGGTATACATCGTATACATACCTTCACCCTTCTCTCAAGAACATGGAAAGTGAGACAGGAATATACAAATATCTCCAAAGTAAGACAAAAGCACTTCAAAACCATATATGTAGTATACATATATAGCCAAATGGATATGAAAAAAACGTCCCAACATCGCGGTGCAGATTTAGAAGTATTTTGTTCGTTTTGCGCAAATGCGACCTTTTTGGTGGTAATGAGTGCCTTCGTTGGCCAAATCACTTACTTCAAAATGATGTAGGCACATGCGCACACTAATTAAAAATTGCGCGAGAATTGACAATACTAATTCCCGCCAATTTTCGCGCAGTTTTTAATTAGTGTGCGCATGTGCCTACATCATTTTGAAGTAAGTGATTTGGCCAACGAAAGCACTCATTATGAACCAATTTGAACAGTAAACACGGTAAACCCTAATTGATGAATCTGCGCAAAACAATTGAAGTGCCTCTACTCGATGTCTATCCGTCTCACTTCATCGGAACCACTGCCTCTTATAGGGGTTGGCCATATAGTTATAATATGGTTATAATACATATCGTAGGCCATCTCACGAATGGTCGTATCTCATTTTCATATCTCTATTTAAATTTTGAGTTGCGACGCCGACAGTATTTACTCAGCATTTTAAAAAAGTCTCGCGAACCGCTGTATCCCTAGTTTTGGCCGTTTAGAAACTGTATTGATGAACGGTTTACGCGTTTGCCACTTGGACTTCGATTACTGGCTCACAAATCGTCATAAATGGAAAAATCAGGAAAAATGAGATACGACCATTCGTGAGATGGCCGACGATATATGTTCAAAACAGGTATAATATTTGCACCACTATCGGTCCCAGTGTTGCCATCTATAGTTTATGCTTATTCATTTAAATGAAATTTTAAAAAAAAGTTGGTAAAAACTAAAATTTTAAATACTCCAAATTTAATTTTATAAAATGATATATTTATTAATAATAAACATTACAAATATAGAAAAATAGGAGTTTTTACCGTAGTGTAAATATGGACATAAATGTACACACATTCTTGTAAAACACAAGCCCGTGTTCCCGACACAGACACACTCCATTTTTAAACCATTCACATGCTTTTTTTTATCTATGTGGAATTTTTCATGTTTTTAAACTATTAAATTCAACGGTTTCCAAACTGGGGGGCGCGCAATGTCAGCGCCCGCTCTAGCGTTTACGCCGCCCCGGACAAAAGGGAATAATTCTGCCCCTGTGCAAAATCGGTAACTTTTTTTTTTTTGGTCGCTTTGGCAACTGTAAAAGGCCGCCCCTTTTTTACAAAATTCCCGCCCTTAAAATTTGTCGCCCGGGGCAAATGCCCGGGTTGCCCTCCCTTGGAGCGGGCCCCGGCAATGTTCACCAAAGGGGTGCAGGTTAATTGCAAATATCGTCGTCATTTTGATAAAATCATGGTTTTAAGAACAAGCGTTCAAACATTATTACCAAATAATGGACATAGGAGTTACATGGCTCTTTTTTAGCAAAAAAAAAAAAAAACACTATTCTTTCGATTTCTTTTTTAATCGAATTTTTTAACTGAAAAAATTAGACTTATACAGCCTGTACGATAAGAACGGCGAGAGGCGGGAGTACGAGCGCTATCCGTTTTCGGACCCGTAGAACACGATTATGTAGAAAAAAATTTATATATATATATATATATATATATATATATATATATATATATATATATATATATATATATATATATATATATATATATATATATATATATATATATATATGTGATTGAAAGTCTACAAGCGATCCAAAATTTGCCCCCCCCCTTTGATAGTATGACTATGAGGTGCATCGAAAATAAGCCCTGTTTACCAAATTTCAGCTCCTAACTTCCATAGGGGGCCCTACACATATTAAAAGGTAGCGGGAATATATATATATATATATTCCCGGGGGGGGGGGGGGTAAATTTTGGATCGCTTGTAGACTTTCAATCACATTTCGCTTGTAGTCATTCAATACCGAAAATGTAGCGAAAAATTCGGCTTCCGTGATGGGGCCCCGCTGCTCACGGCGTTTTTTTACAATATAAGAAAATATAATTTGTTTCAACTTTTGGCATATTATTATATATTATTTTGAGACACTGCAAAAAAATTTTTATGGAAAAATTAGGCCATTGGCAGCTAGTTTTTGAATATCGCTGATTTTTCGCCGTAGGCAGAGTAACTCGTGAAATTCTTACCTAAAATAAAAAACAAAAACTTTTCTATTAGTAGATGCTTATGGCTTGTACTTGAACGAAAAATTACATCTCATTTTACAAGTAGAAAATCGACGAAAAACACGAAAATTTTTACCAAAAATCAAAATTTTTGTTTTAAATACTGTCAAAAGTTGAAATTTCATTTTTTTTTTAAAATCCCTTTGTTCAAGTACAAGCCGTAAGCATTTACTAATAGAAAAAAAATTGCCAAAGGTTGGAATAAATTAGGTTTTTTTTTGCTAAAAAAAAAGCCATGTAACCCCTTAACACTGATTTTTCTGCTCGCTACTATACGTAATATTTTAACAATAACAATTCTCAAGCGGTCAGAGTTATGTTAGCGCGTAACTATCGAATATGCGTCTGATCAACGGTTTCCTCTCAAGTGTCGTATAGACCTGTCGTAAGTTCTTTCAATAAAAAAATAATTTACGAATTGTTTATAAATTTTTTCCAGAGGGGGGTGGCAGAGGTAAGATTCTTTATAGGGGGGGGGCTAATGCACAAAGTTTAGAAACCGCTGATCTAATTAATTAAATGTTTTAGAACATATTATTATAGGTCTCCACTACTGTGAATTCTTTCATGTCTTTTTAAACTACCTGAAGTAGTAAATGTTTTAGTACATATGTTACATTCATATAATTTTTCACTCCTGTGAACGGTTTCGTGTATTTTTAAGTTACTTGAAGTTGTAAATGTTTTAGTACACAGATTACATTTATAGGGTTTTTCACCACTGTGAACTCTTTCATGTGTCTGTAAATTGGCTAACTGAGTAAATGTTTTAGAACATATTTTACATTCATACGGTTTTTCACCACCATGAATGATACTTTCATGTTTTCTTAAACTACCTGACTGACTGAACATTTTACAGCATACGCTACATTTGTATGGTTTTTCACCAGTGTGAATTTTTTCATGTTTTTTTAAATGACTTGATGTGGTAAATGTTTTAGTACATACTTCACATTCATACGGTTTTTCACCACTGTGTATTCTTTCATGTTTTCTTAAATGACTTGAAGTAGAAAATGTTTTAGTACAGACATTACATTCATGTGGGTTTTCACCACTGTGAATTCGTCCATGTACTTTTAAATAACTTGAAGTATTAAATGTTTTAGAACATATTTTACATGTATATGGTTTTTCACCACTGTGAGTTCTTTTATGTGTTTTTAAATCATTTAACTGAATAAATGTTTTAGAACATATGTTACATTTGTGTGGTTTTACATCACTGTGAAATCTTTCATGTTTTCTTAAAACACTTGAAGTAATAAATGTTTTAGTACATATATTACACTGATATGGTTTTTCACCACTGTGAATTCTCTGATGTATTTTTAAATTTATTAACTGAATAAACGTTTTAGCACATATGTTACATTCGTATACTTTTTCACCACCGTGAATTATTTGATGTTTCTTTAAATAATATGCAGAAGTAAATGTTTTAGTACATGCATTACACTGAAATATTTTTTTTCTAACAGGTTTAATTTTATTTTTTGTTAAATCTCCCGAATGATCTTCATCTATTTCATCTTGTTTAATTTTGACTTCTGTATGTAAACTGTTTAAATTTATTGAAGATTCATTCCCCTCCTAAAATGTTTAAAAGAAGTATTTTCATTAAAACATATGTATAATTAAGGGGTGAGTAAAAGAAATGGTCAATTTTTGCCCACTGAGTAGCAAATTTAATGGTTGTTTCTGAGAATTTTTGATATGTCGAATTCAAAAATATTACAATCTGAAAAGTGTAACTGCAATGGAACATTCGAAAAATTGAAGATAATCATCTAAATCAGACATCGATAAACTTGTTTTTTTTTTTTTTTTTTTTTTTTTTTTGTAAATGGTCAAATTGTAAAAATTTTAAGTTTGGTGAGTCTTAACAAATGCGAAGATATCAACTCGAACAGTGTTAATTCGACTTATCAAGCAACAAAAGAAACAAGTGAAAATTTTTATAAGTAGATAACATTTTTGACGACTGCCATTTCCTGGATTTAGGATTGGGCGGGGTAAAAAAAGACAAAATCAAATCTTTTCATTTTTAATGTAGAAAATATTTGAATTTTTAGACAAAAAAATACTGTATGATGTCAAATTGTTTGTATTTTATGATTTTGACTGTTTTTTCACTCAAGCTAATGGCATAAATCTATAAAAAAATAAAAACCTTGTCTTTTTTTACCCGCCAAGTGGGGTAAAAAAAAGACAGGGGAGGGTAAATAAAAGACAGACCTCTAACTAATAGGATACAGCAAGTACATGACTGGAACGGTAAAAAATAGACAGCTTGGGTAATTAGCAATACAACACTTTTTATTTCACAACTTTATCTCTACTACAAAATTTTTTATAGATATATTTAAATTTTACGTATTTTACCAAAAACTTTAGCTAAGATTAAGCAGTAAGAAAAGTCAGAAAAAGTTAACTGATGCAAAAGCTTGACTCACAGGAAATTTCTTTCGACTTTAAATATTAAAATAATTTTTATTTCACAAACGTACAACTAACACAAAATTTATCGTAGCTCATTAAAAAACCAAATATGTTAATTTGAGGCTATCTTTTTTTTTACACCACTTTACATAAAGTAAAAAAATAAATCAAAATAATCTATGAATGAGTTAAAAATAGTAAATGTGTGCAGTAAAGCATGGTTATACGTTATAAAAAAATAAATAAATTTTCATGGGTCAAAAATACAAATTTTCGAATGAACTGAAATTGATACCCATGAAAACTGTCTGCTCACTAACAAAAAAATTGTTTTATTGAAGAATCCGTATTTTTTTAATCCATAAAATATACATAAACATGCCATTATCTAGTTTTAAAATGAAAATCCTTGTAAATAATTTTTAATTTTTCTAAATGTTAACCCCTTGTTTTGTCTTTTTTTTTACCCCACTTTTTTCTTTTTTTAACATATAAAAAAAAATTACAAGCAGTTGGACTATTTAAATAAAACTTTGTACTTTACATTACTAAAGCATGTAGAATAACAAGGAAAAAATACAGCACTCTATCTTATCAGATTTTTTACTTACTGAAAAAGTTTATCGTCGCGGAATGAAAATTTTTCTCTCATGAATAACAGAGGTTTGGGAGAAAATTTTTTTATGTTATAAAGCCCGTTCCAAAAAATAATTTTTTGGCCCAGACAGCTTAAAATACTAATATATTTTGTTGTAATATTTTTTTATTTTTTGAATTTAACACTGTTGAATCCGCCAATAGCCTTTGTGTTTTATTTATAAATACTGAAAAAGGACCTTAAATAGTGAACTATTATAACAGTTAGTTCACTTTTTTTTTTTAAATTTACTATGCCTACTTCTATTAGTATGAAAATAAACCATTTTAAACACATATAACAATACTATTGAATTCCAATGTAAAAATGGAAGAAGTGGGGGGGGGGCAAAGGTAATGTGGAATCCCTAAAAGACACTAACTGGATACTAACTCAATACAAGTACAAAATTTCAGCCCTCTAGGTTTATTTGGGGAGAATCTGACCCTGACAAAACTGCTAAAAAACAAGAAAAATCATATTTTTTTTTTGTATAAAAATGGTGGGGGTAAGGGTTAGAAGTTGACACACCCTTGATACTAACTCAATCCAAATACAAAATTTCAGCCCACTAGATTTATTTGGGTGACCTGTACGCGTGCTACAAACTTCGAAAACGTCGAAAAAGCATGAAATTGT
Organism: Brachynemurus nebulosus; assembly: GCA_035578155.1. Taxonomy (NCBI): domain Eukaryota; kingdom Metazoa; phylum Arthropoda; class Insecta; order Neuroptera; family Myrmeleontidae; genus Brachynemurus; species Brachynemurus nebulosus. Next base: position 6,600,774 of record JAPWDM010000008.1, read on the forward strand.
AACTTAAAAATGGGTTTGGAAAAGTTGTAATGTTTTGTTGCCCCTCACCACCCCCTTAAGGGTTAGGTCGGATACAAAATTAGACCCCCCCCAGGCATGCAAAAGATAGCGGGAATATATATATATATATATATATATATATATATATATATATATATATATATATATATATATATATATATATATATATCAGACATATCAGACTTTTTTTTTCTTCAGAATCGTGTTCTACGGGACTACGGGTCCGAAAACGGATAGCGCCCCTACTCTCGCCTCGTCCAGTTCTTATCGTACAGGCTATATGTATTTTAATGGGAAATTTGTAGGGAAAGTCGTACATATGCGATTTTATTTTTTTTAACCGATAAAAACGAAGCAATAGTGGTGAAAATTTTAAATTATGAAAAGTTAAAGCGCGGAAGCATATTTTTGTTTTCGAAAACTCAAATTTATTAATATTTTTCACAATTTTTTATAATGACAACTGTATGATATAACACTTTTTTGAAACAAATTACTGTATAATTTATTTATAGAAAACGATAAAAATAACAGAACAATGCGAAACACAAGTGAGTAAAATGGCCCCGCGTGAGCGGGGCCATTTAATATACTAGGCAAATTAGTTTGTATATCAAAATCCGTTTTTTAATTGCCCTAACCAATATACTTTGACCCCTTTTAAAGTGTGATAATTAATAATAAAACGCAATTATTTTTAATAAAAATATGTGACCGCCCTTTAACTCTTTAAGTACAATAATTTGTCAGCCACATTTGTTTCTTTTTTCCGGCAAACATCGAAATTACAGCCTGGTGACGTACTCTACAATTTACCCAAAAATGTCATACTGATGTATCTTGAGAAATTGCAAAAAATTCATTCTTTGACAATGCACACCCTATAGGGACCGAGCCTGAACTATAGACGGCAGCACTGGCACCGATAGTGGCGCCTTTATATGTCTAAAAATGAAACATATTAATGGTGAATGAGAAATGGGGGAAATAAAAATGAGTGTTACTATGGTATTACTTGATTTGAATTTTTTTTTTTGCTTGTCAGTTAATAAAAATTAAAAGAACCTGAAGACTTGTTGAGAAAAAAGCAATATATCACCAAATTACACGTACATAAACTCTAATGGGAAATACGGAATTTTTGTTATATTTCAATAAAAAATGATGCTAAAAATTTAAAATTTTGCATAGAAAATAAGTTAAATCTGTTTAAACATGTATACGAAACTTAAAAATTAATAATTAGAAAATACTATACTATCCGGCGTGGAGTTGTTGAAAAAAAGTTAATTCTTGGAGTAAATGAATTATTAATTGAAAATCTGGTGACATCTGATAATGTCGTATTAACTGAAGCGTGGTAGAAAATCCAAAAATAAAATGAAATCTTATATTAAACAGTAATATAAAATGGAAAAATTGAAATGAACCCAATCTAGTACCGAAGTGTTAATTGAAAATTATTTACGGTTCTTTTTAATAGTTAAAATAAATAAAAGCAATAATTTTGAAAGTTTTTTATTATTGTTCTTTTAATTTGTAAAGAAATAATTATTTGAAAGTGAAATTTTAAGTCTTAACTGTCGAATACCTTTTGTATAAAATATTAGCAGAATGACTCCTTTTAAAACAACTATAATAAAAGGAAAAAAATTCAAACAAATTCAGTTATCGTTAAATAAAAGAAAAAAAAAATTAATTTCTGTAAAGAATTGGTATTTTTTTTTCTGTATATTTCTTCCAAGATGGTATCCTTACACTGAAACAATTTTATAAATTTCTTTAGTTTTATTTGTTATAAAACAATCACTATTATGACCTCGATAGCAATCTGATGTCAAACTTATGAACCCTTCTGGTGAGCATCCAATTAAAAATTTGATTGTGTACTCATTTTTGTACTCTGAGTACATTAATACCTTTTTTGCATTGTGCATTTCAGTACAGTCTATGATTATACATGTGTCCAGAAAGTTTTGTTTAAATATTTCACGATGAATTTGGAATATGTAATACAGTTAAAGCTGAATAATACAATACTGTTTTTTTTGTTTTGTTTTGTTTTTTTTTTTTTTTTTTTTATTTTTTTTTTATTTTATGAGTATAATGAACAATCTTGTTTTTTTGGAAACCTAACCTTTTACTTTCTGTAATAGCATTTAAAAAACAACCCTACACATTACATGTAACACCTAGGGGCATATTACGTATGGACTGACTGAGTTACAGCCTAGGGAGGTAGAATTGTAGTGGCTGCAAGTATTTCTTCAATAAAAAAACGAACAGTAAAGACTAATTGTAAATCTGAATGCTCTTTAAGGCTACAATCAATTTCCCCTCAAAAAATTCTTTAGGATTTGTAAATACCTCCGTAATACTACGACCCAAATGCGATTGAATTCTTCAATAGAAAGCAACTTGATGGAAAACAGACTATTCGGAGTTACATCACAGAAAATAAAAGTTCTTAAGAAAGTAAGAGTATGGTCTAAATAAATGCCTATTCTCAAGAAACGCTTTTTATAACATATTTTAGAGCAAACGTGTGAAGAAATGCCGATAGTGGGGAGCGACATTTGATTTAAACACCTCACTGGTAACGCCCATTATACTATTATATTTTTCTTCATTTTTTATGGCCTCTAGCCCTTGAAAACCTGAATAAAGCGTCGTTTCGGAATTAATAACATACGGATCATAACTTCCATCTTTCATTTTATTTTTTGAGGTGATTTTAATGTTAGCCTTACAGATTGTATTTAAAGTTTTCTTCACGTTAATATTAACTTGCATTTCCGTATATCTTATCCCATCTATGTTGTTTAAATTACACATAATTTGGATTGACACATTCTTCGAAACATTCTTCTGTATGACATCTACTATTATGACTAATTATTACTGGGATATTATCTGCTATGTTAAGTATGTTAAGCATGTTAAACACTTAATTCTCTGATTCCGTTATGGGAAGTTGTTTGTACGCAGTTTTGCAATACTAACATCAATATCAATCACATCAGCAAAACGTTTGTACGTTTTTTATACTTACTTTTACCAAGAAAATTGGAACAACTTTTAATACAACAATATCTTATTATGAAATTCATACTGATATTAATCCTACAAATAATATTATTTAATTGAAAATTTAATTATCAGAAAGTGCATTTTAAATATTAGCAAAATTTAATTTGACATTTAATAACATTATAGACAAGATATCCAAAAATTTAAGAATAGTTATGTATATCTATGTAATACCCGAAATGCATCGCTAAATCTGACACCAGATGGCAATAATGTCGTCAAGCTCGGTCCCTATATATTTTGATATAATTAAATAGAAAACTGTGAACTCTGTCACGCCCATAGAGAATAACACTATGTATATATAGAAGAGCACTCACTTAAATTATAGGATTTTTTCTTAGTAGGTGGTTATTTTGGTACTGACTTCAGAGGCACTACACAACATATTTTAAAAAAAATAGTAATTGTACATGGTGCTACTAGCTGATATCTGTCGAATTTACTGTTCACAGAACTTATTCTATTATTTTAGAAATTTATAATTTGCATCATTCTACCAATAAATTTTCATTTTTTTCGAATTATTTATGAGTAATTCGTCTATTTTTTTGAGTTCAGTATTAAATTTAATAATTTTACTTAACACTATGAGGCCCGAGCACTTTCACAGCAAACTTCCCCGGAAGCCGGCAATATTTGAAAAAAAAAATTTATATAAACAAATACATAAAATAAAATGATTCAAACACTGAATAGATTCAATACCTTTCAACATTTACATATGTGTAAAACTGTAAACATACAGTCATAAACGCACACATAAACGTGATATGTACATACTACATAATTATACAATCTACATTCAAATTAGAGACTACATTCAAATCAATTTTATTTAAAAACATAAATTATATTTTTTATGCATTTTTTGTTTATCTTAAAATGTTTTATATTTTATACGTACATAGAAACCAAAAGAGTAGTGTGTGTTGGTATGTATTTGTGTGTGTATGTGTTGGTATGTATGTATCGCACACATAATACGTAACCAACTTACTATCAATTAATCATTGATCGCGGTCGGCCTCTGGGGATGTTTTGTTTGGTTTCGGATGCCGAAGCCATGGGACTGAAAGTGTTAATTATTATTGGAGGTATGTACAATTAACATTTATTACTTTATTTTTATTTGAAAATAATTACTTATTTTATTATCACAGTAAATTAATTAGAAAATTAGAATATATTTTATCTGTTGCAGAAAAATGGGAGCACACTTGTCAGAAATTAGAATCAGTGATAATGATCTTCTTTTACGAAATATTTGATTAATGTATAATTTTGAATAAAAATAAATTTACTTGAGTTTTTAAACAAATATATGAGTTTATAATTATTGTATGAGTTTTAAATTTGAAAAATTGATCAAAATAAAATGCAATTAGGAGAATTTTAGTGGATTATCCTACTAGTAGTAACCTACATTATCGGATAAGGCTAAAGAGTAAAGATAATGGGCCTACTCGTACCGCACCAAGTCAAAGTGTCTTGCTCTTACTTTTAAGAACATTACACTTGTTTTGAAGAACTTTTGTCTTACTTTGGAGATATTTGTATGTTCCTGTCTCACTTTCCGTGTTCTTGAGAGAAGGGTGAAGGATATGTACGATGTATACCGAACGCTATTACTGACTATAAACTATGTATGCTACAATCATCGTATCAAAGTGAGACAGGAACATACAAATATCTCCAAAGTAAGACAAAAGTTCTTCAAAACAAGTGTAATGTTCTTAAAAGTAAGAGCAAGACACTTTGACTTGGTGCGGTACGAATAGGCCCTATTATTTATTTAAAGTTATTGTAGTGACATCTCTGTTCTTCTCAAGTGTACTACTCATGATGATTACGACAACGATGAGATCTATACCCGATGCCTCCGTTCTCAGTGCCATAGAGAGGTAATAGCAAATGTATAGTGTCAAAAAGATGTATTGAAGTTAGCTATCTTTCAGAAATAAAATTCTGGTGTACTTTATCTATGGTCACGCCATATCGATTTACCGTTAGTCCGTTACCAATAGCAGGGAACAGAGACGTAAGTAGAACAAGCCTTCATATGGAATTTGTCTGCCTAAAAAATATAGTGTAAAAAATGACAGCTAGATGGCAAAACACTATGAATTTATGTCGAGTCCCTATACTAAAATATAGTCCGGACATGTCAGCCATTTTTCATCAAAGAATGTCAAAATAATTATCATATGTTTGAGTAAATTGAGTCTTAATAAGTTATAAGTTAAAAAGTTTTAAATTTAAATATTTTTTCTAAGTTAAATTACATGGTATTTTTAAAAATATTTAATTTATTTCCAGTTTATTTTTGACGAAACTCTGATGGAAAATGGCAGACTATCAAAAATCATGTCCTGACTAGCAAAATGCTTGCACTGCCACATAGTAGTTGCCTCTGTGAACTACGTCTCGCCTCAGTCTGAAATTGTCTAAAAAATTAACACAGGTTGCGTTTTCTACTTACGTCTATATTCACTGCCAATAGGCAGTCATCTTCAACTTTCAGATTTCAGAATGTACCTGGACTTAAATTTTTTTTTTTCAAATGTTTCTTTTAACTTCTACACATCAAAAACTATAACAACTACTGTTTTACTTACTGCACATTGAGCAAAAATTGACTATTCGTTCACTCTTTATTTAATTAAAAGTTTATAATCCAAATGTAGTACTTACCAATTTTATATTTTGCCCTTGTAAGTCTGTAAGGTTCTTTTGATCCGTCAGGCTATTATTTTCTTGCGACAATTTAGTTGATTCAAAAATTTTAGTTTCTGTTGGTGACACTAAATTGGTCTCATTCACTTCAGCTTCCTCCGCTTTAATTTCAGAAGTATGAAAATTTTCATGGACTGGTGCATTCACTTCATCTTTTACCACTTTAAATTCAAAAGCATGAAAACTTTCATGGTGTGGTTCATTAACTTCATCTTTCTCCACTTTAATTTCAACTGTTTGAAAATCTGGGTACACCGGTTCGGCCTGTTCATTCGCTTCATTTTTCTCCACTTTAATTTTAAGTTTACAATCAACTTCATGGGTCGGCTCATTCGTTTCAACTTTCTCCACTTTAATTTTAAATGTATGAAAACTTTCATGGACCGACTCGACAGGCTTCTCCATTTTGGATTTCCGTTATAACTTACAACTTTAGCAATCAACTTGTATGCGTTGTATGCTTTGAACCCTTTGAACTATTTATTCTTTTTGTTTGTATTATGACACCATAGATAAAATACACTAAAGTGTATCATAGGACATTCGCCAGAAAATTTTGTTAGCCTAGCGTTAGCTAACATTAGGTCTGTTCCCTTACTTTTTTTACCTGCTAATTTCTTCAGGTTCCTACTCTATGTAGTGGCGATAAAATATGAAAGTAAAGAAACGACTTCCTTCAGTTTACTGAGCTTACTGAATTAAAACAATGTTGACAGCTTTTTGACATTTGTCTTAAAGGTTACATCGGTTACTTGTAATTAGAGTCCCTATAAGTAAATAGAGCCGTGACATTTTATGTAGAATATTGAGTATTGGGAAAATTGAAATAACAGTAAGTACGGAAAAATTTTGATTTTGCATTGCTGATACAAAACGAATTTCTCCTCTGCAATTTAATTCATTTATTAATTACTTAAGAAAATTAAAAGACAACAATCAAAAACGATTCAAAAATCATCACACATACATATATTTTATACATAGCTATTTATTTTTTAGTTATCTCCCTTTGCTAAGAACTGTCGGTGTATGGGTATGTCCGTGTGTGCTTCATGTATGTAGAGGTTTTTACATCGTTCACAGAATACAATATACTTATATATCGTTTTCGTTACTTTACTAATATGTAACTATATTCATACTAATACATATATATTTTAATATTGTTGATATATTCATACTAATATTTTCTGTCGTTATAGTTCCATTCGAGAGTAATATCGTAGTATTATAATATCTAGAATATCTGATATTAGTAATATCTAATATCTGTAAATATTAGTGATATCTTAACGAATACTAATATATTCGTCTCACCACTAACTGTGTTACACAGTGTCGTTTGTGTTTGCTAATGGAACACGGTCACAGATGAGACAGATCAAACCTACATACAACAATGTGTGATCCAACCTTGGACCACCGCTACATACATACCGAGTATTACACACACAAACATCCACTACCTTACACATATCAACACAAACTCTAAAGATGTATATAACCTCCCACCTTTCTCTACACAGGTCTGATGACGTAAAATTCTGATTACAGTCGGAATGCTAACTATCATAATCACAGAATATTCAGAAACAAACTCCGTATCTCTGTACTAGCTTTTTCAATGTGGACAGTAGCTTATGTCACAAATGACCTAATTTCTGTCCCCTCCAAACGCACATGTTACAACATAGATCTCGTATCAATGTATGCGTGTGATGTACGATTGTACACGCTGTCCGTGGAGGGAGACGGCTACAGTGTATATGTATACCGGTGTTAGAGTACATGCATATTACTATATATGTATTCGCTTATTGTTGAAAGTGATTGATAACAATCGATCTGAACCCGGCTACAGTTGCTGTGTGACTAATCAGCTTAAGCGGTATCAAGCACACCCAGCACACCCAAGCACGCGGCTATCCACAATCTTTTACAAACACGCTTAGGGCTTGATCATAATAGTAGTTTGGCCTCTTGAACACAGTCTTAATGTTTTGATTGCAAGCCCTCTGGTTTGCAACGGTGCAAGCTGCGTTAACTAACGTTAGGTTAACAAAATTTTCTAGCGAACGCGCGCGTCCTTGAAAAGTGATTTTAGCGGTTATAATCAAAATGCTTAAAATTATCTAAAATTACTACGGTATTCAGATTTTGGTCAGAAAGACATAAAAGTTATAAAACTGATAAGGGATAAAATAAGTTTTGTATATTAATTATATTATTTAAATTATTTATAAATGTGTATATTATAAGGTATTTTGCTTTTTGGATTTTGAATTCTTTGTAATTCTGATAAATGTGACAAGCTGTCAGGTTTTTAAATTTCTTACGTTTCTTACGATTTGAATTCACAAGAAGAAATTTCACTAATGAATTTGATCCGTCTAAACTATGGCCCATTTGGAACGAGTGATCGTTTTGGTCGATATGGATTGTTTTTATTGTCAAGTTGAAGAAAAATTAAATGCAGAAATCAAAGGCAAACCTATAGCTGTGGTCCAGTACAATGCTTGGCGTGGTGGCGGGTAAATAAACTATCGTATACAATCTTATAAAAATTGTCAGCTAATAATTTGCTACTGATTTTTTTGCTCGTAGAATTATTGCTGTAAATTATCCGGCACGAAGTAGAGGTGTAACTCGTCATATGCGTGGAGATGATGCGTTGAAAAAGTGTCCCGACATCGTTTTATGTCAAGTACCCTGCGTTCGTGGCAAAGCAGATTTAACAAAGTAAGTGTATCATAAATTCAAACAGTGGCGTGCAGTCCATTTTACAGTTTCATATTTCACTAAAGCTAGTGTTTCACATAACATCTAGATTTTATAAAATTCTAATTTTACGGGGGCGTGGCTTAAATTTTAGTGTAATCCATGGAAGAAGGAAAGGTATATAATATTGTAAAGGAAGGAGCATTAAGTGAAACACGGTGCTTAAAGAATATAGTTTTGCACCACTAGTAAGACATAAATCTTCTTGATAATAAATAAATACTAACAAAATACATAATCTTGAAGTTAAATGGGCTAATTCCCAAATTACGTGCCAACGAAAAAATAAAGTTGTCAAATTTTTTATTTTTTTTGATTGATTTAGTATTAAAACAAATAAAAATGACGATAAAAGTTTATGCACAGATTTAGTTTTCATTAAAAAATATTAAAAACTTTTTTAACCCATTTTTTATTTATAGGAAAGTTAGGTTATGTTAATATGATTTTATTATTCCTCTTAGAAATTATATTATTTAGTAATAAATAAATATGATAATAAAATTGTTTGTTTTTCTTTCTAGCATTTCCCTTTGCCCAAATTTAAAAAAAAAAAGAAAGGAAAATGGGTTATTTACTTACTAAACGCAATTCTTAATATATTAAATTTTAATATTTTTTAACGGAAATTAAACGTGTCCCCCAATTTTTATCTACTTTTTTACTTGTTTTACTTTCAAATCAATCAAGAAAAACAGAAAAAAACTACAAAATTTCGTTGGCACTTAATTTGGGAAATTGCCGTTAAATGTTTATATGCTCATTAATTTTACATAAAAGACACCACTGAAACGAAGTGTCAATTTAACCTGTATTTTAATTTTTACATAATTTTATTTTTTACAATATTTTTAAAATTTTTGTCGTTATTATCACATATTTTAAATAAAAAACGAATTCCTTATTTAAGTAGAGTAATTCCTTTTTCGGTATTTCTTTTACTTTGTGTAATGCCAAAATTAATATTTTTCCGCTTATTATAAACCTGTTTTTTAAATGAAAAATTTAGAAAAATAAACAAATTTTCAATACAAATGTTTGTATTTATTGATAAATACAATATTTACTTACCCAAATACTATATTTTTGTAGTATTACGTTTAGTAATATTAATTTAAATTTAATTTTTTGGAGTGGTCGATCTTAGACACGTTAAGTCGCGTGTTTCTGTGTCTGTTTACTCTTTTGTTTTTTATTTTTTGTGGTACATTCAAAGGAATCTACGTATTCATTCTAACATATCATATTATATTATATCTTGCCTCTCTCTTAACAGATAGTCTCCATCCATATTCTTCTATAATTCTATATCAATGGTTTTGAGGCCTCAAGAAACCAATATGTCTCGAACGCGATAACTCTCGAATGAAGCATCCAATTTTTATGAAATTTGGTGGAAAGGTCAAAAGTCCCAAAAACTTTGATGAGTTCGTTAGTCAGATACGTCCAATTTTTCGAAGCCAAAATTTTGGCTGTTTTTCGCCATTTTTAGTGGTTTTTTGCAAAATTTGGCCAGATTGAAAAAAATTTTCCCACCATCGAAGAGCGTAAAAAAAATTCATAAGCTTTTAAACCATTTTTCTGAGTGAGCTAGTTTTCGAGAAATATTAAGAAGTTTCTGACTTTCTTTACTATAATTATAAGCTTCATCGTTATCATTACAGTAACAATATTTATGTCAGTATCATTTTTCAAAATAAAAATTAACTAACTTTTCAAGAATACGTCATTACCGATTTTGAAAATTTGTTTACTGTTAGAGAGCTAAACTATTTTAGATCGATACAAGTTATATTATATGAGATCTGCCATGATCCGGAGGTTCCAGAAGAGTCAAAAATAAAACTACCCAACCGATTTTGAAAATGTTTACACCTTTAAAAAGTTAAATTCTTTTTAATGCAAATATGCTATACTATATGATATCCGTTAGGATCCTGGCGACCCAGAAGCATCAAAAATTAACTACTCAACCCATTTTCAAAATTTTTTCACTGTTAGCATAGAACACTAGAAGCAAAATAAAAAGAGTGTAGCTCGCTTGGTGTCATTTGTTGGTCTGTCACAACTTAAGGCATTTAGTCAGGCGGTGTAGGTCACAGAATACACTACGATTGTTATGTATTGTAATACCATTATTGTTTGAGCTGCACGTTGGTCTATCTGATAATACGTGTTTTGTAGTTGTGTGTGTGAATACGCACACAGAAGCAAATATCAAACCAACACCACTACAAACAGTGTGTACCCACACAACATAGTCTTGCGAAGTGGGGAGGATTTTACGTCACTTTTCTGCTACACTCGGAATACTAACTATCATACAGGGGCGTAGCTACCGCCGTATCAGCTGTATCAATGATATGGGGCCCCCGGGCTACAGAGGCCCCTAACGTGCGTAAGCAAAAATTAGTAAAATGTTATCTACAATGTTACTTAATCTCGTGCTTCCCGGCAAAAAAACATATTAAAAAACACATTAAAAATTTTCGATTCAAGTCCCATATTTGCCTATATAGAGTTTTCACTTCAGAAATGACAAAAGTCAAAAAAGCAATCTCTTTATTTTCCGGGTTAAGCGTGCGCCCCAAAGTTGGCAACATGCGTAACTTCAAAAATGTAAACTTAACCGCATCGATGCAGCATCATGACTTTTCTGATACGTCTAATACTACATGATGCGCTGCTGATGCTCTCTTGAAATTTGATGCACATTAGATGTTTTTAAATTCATAAAATTACCTAAGGACTTCGATGGGACAGGAACGGCTATCAGACATGTCACTATTGCCTATGGAGGCAGAAATTTTAGGAAAACTGAAACCGTCTTCAGCTATAGATGATTTAATAAATTAATTTGCCGAAAAAAAGGCGAGAAAAGTGTATATTTAATTTGAATTGTTTGTCGAACTCAATTTCTAGGAGGAAGCGATAACTTATAATCAATAAATGTTTATTTTTAAAACTAATTTTGATGCAGGGCCCCTCCAAGGCACGCTACGTCACTGCTATAATAATAGTAGTTTGGCCCCGTGACTGTTAGAGAGCTTTTTTGTCAATTAGATGAGTATTTTGAGAATAAATCGAATGACAATGCTCGAAAAAATTCAGTCTGTATAAATTTTTCATAATTGAAATTCGTTTTAGATATCGTGAAGCCGGTAAGGATGTTGCCGAGGTGCTCCATAAATTTACACGTCTATTGGAACGAGCGTCAATCGATGAAGCGTACATGGATATTACGGAAACGGTGAATAATCGTTTAAAAGAATATGATAAAGAGATTACCGGCAATGATTTGCCTACCACATATATTTACGGCTGTGATAAAGATGAATATTTATATAATATGTATAATAATAGTATTGATATCGAATCCAATTTAAAACTGATTATGGGGGCGTTAATTGTTGAAGAAATTCGAGCGGCCGTTAAAAAAGAAACAGGTATTTCGATTTACATATTTGTTATCATTATATATCGCCTTTTAAATTTGCCCCATCGAAACGGGAAATTCTTTTTTGATCTAATTATATAATTAGAGAGAGAAAAATTAAAAACATCAAAAAAGGAAAAAAATTTTGCTGCGCTAGCTTCGTTTAGCTACCATTTTATTATCGGCTGTATGTATTATAGGCGCAAGCTAAAAAGAACTTTTTTATCTATATCTGCATTTATCCTTGTCTATTATATTGATACATAGAAGTTTACTCATTCACTCACATAAAAACATAATTACTTGGTTTGGTTCGTAACTATGGAAATAATACAATTTGTGTTCCCCTCACCTCAGTTTCTGGAGGTCTTTTGAGCTTGCGCCCATAATACGTATAGCTCTTATTTGATCCAAGATACAACTTTCAGACGCTAGAGTTGCTAGCGCTAATTTATAACAAAGACGGTTAAATCTATTTTACCGACCTTGGATTTACAGATCTGCCGTGACAAAAAGAACCCGATATCTTATCTCTATACTTTGATCTATCCTTTTTTTCAGTTTGTCTTTTAGCGAATTTCCAGAATGGAAATTCAGCTATTACAGTAGGTCTCATGACGGGACTTGAGCCCGGGACTATGGCAAAAATTTGTTTTGAGGTCCCTAGAAACCGAAAATAATATTCACTAAAATTTATATATATATATATATATATATATATATATATATATATATATATATATATATATATATATATGTATATATGTATTTATGTATTTATGTATCAGCACGATAACTCTCGAACGAAACGTCCTAGGGTTACGAAATTTGGTGACAACGTTGGAAGTCCAAAAATCTTGGATGAGTTCTTCAGCCAGACACGTCGGATGCCAGGAACATGGTTTTTGTTCTTGCAAAAAATTAGTTTTTTGCCAAAATTTCCACTTATTCAAAAATTTTTGCCAAATTTTTTTACACCATTTAAAAGAGGAGAAAAAGTTACATAAAAAAGCTCTTTAAACTATTATTCTATGTCAACTAGTTTCCGAGAAAAACTAATTTTTATAAACGGAAATTCGCTATGTTATGCAGGATATTTATATAGTTGCCACTATTCTGTGGTTGCCACAGTTAGATTCCAGTGACCACCAAATAATTGTGAATAGAAGTACGAAATTATTAATACAAATTAAATAATATTCGTCATATACAAATAAAAACATTTTAATAATTACCATTCGCCCTTCAGTGTGAATCGTTTTCCCTCTTCTAAAAAAATTTTTTGGTGTTGATGGTGGTGAGCTACTGTTTTCCATTTCCGTTAATATAACAAACCGTTTATAGAAATGAAATAAAATGAGCCAAAAGCAGAGAGTACGCACGTGCAAACTTCACCAGAACAAATATAAGGTAACACCGTAAACGTAAAATAAATTATGTTAATGTAACCCGAAATATTAATTTTATATTAATATTTCTAATACATGATAGATATAAAATATAAATATCACACTTTTATAATTGTTACTAAAAACTAAACTCTGTACGAACGCAGTGAATATTACGCAGTAACTAAATTGTAATTTTTAGCAGAAAAATTTCTAATAGGGTTGTTTTTAAAGTTCAAATTATTTTAGGATAATTCCATAAACTGATATAAAAGCACCGACACCACAGGGGAGACAAATTTTAATTATTTCATATCTAAGAATTTTAGGTAAATAAACTATGCAATAAAATTTTTCAAAAAAGCCCAGAAATAAATTGTAGAAAGTGGTTGGGTAATAAAACAATTTATTATCCTGTTTTTGAAGAAATTTAACAAAAGTTGAAAAAACTTATGATAAACACGTTAAATATAATCTTTGTTCAAATATTCTAAAAATGAAAATGAGAAAGATGAGAACATTTCATAAAAATAATATTATTTGATAATAAATTAGTAAATAAGAATTTGATTTAACTTCAAAATCAAAATTTCAGCTTGTCATTGATAATACATAATATGTTATTGTTAATATGTACAGCTGGACCACCGATTGGTAATCACATACAATGTTTGGTGTATGTTGTTGGGGGTTATTCATACTTGTTTTTACTATTCAAACTGTTCATAATTTTATAACTATAGAAACAACCATACACGCTCTGTATAGTATTATAAGATTACAAAAAAAATTAATTAAAAAGGCTTAATTTCGGTTAAAAAATACTTTTCGCAAAAAATACTAAAACCATCAGTTAGATAAAATTGATTTTTAGCCTTTTATTTTTGTAATTAAAGTTATATTTATAAATGTAATTGGAAAATACATTAACTTTATGTGTAAGTGTACAAGCAATTCTGTAAGACATTACTTTCTATGTTATGTATGGTTGCTTTATCTCCTCCCTTTCGTCACTCACCCGACGAAATCGGGTCCAAATAGTCACGACACATCTGTAAGTCACTGGGCCGATTCGTATCGGCGTAAGCCCAAGCCACTTGCATACATTTTGAATCACTTTGTGCTTCTTTTGAAGAACGTATGGAGGGTAGAGGTAAGGAGAAGTATCTTCATATACATATAAAAAGTGGCCCCAAAAGTGGATGAAATTTAGATGGCGCTAGTGTAGTAAAATTCTTAGATTTAAAACTAAGCGCTGAAAATTTTAAAACTGAAACAACAGTTTTTATTGTTTTTAACAGTTTTAATTGTTATATTTAATTCAATTTTTATTGTTTTTATATTTAATTCAATTTTTATTGTTTTTAATTCAATTTTTATTGTTTTTAACAGTTAGTATTTCCCTTTGGCATACTTCACTTCACTTATAATCGCTAAGTTCAGATCGAACCCTGATTGCTTATCAGCGCCGTTCTGGTTACTTATTGAACTATTATTTCATCAAATTCTGGGGCCACTTTTTCGATTCAAGTCCCATATGAGATACTCCTCCTTACCTCTACCCACCATAACTGAACGCTAATAGTTGACTATAAACTATGTATGTTAGAATCGTCGTATCATAGAGATGTACATGATATGATTTTATTCACAGAGTGCTAATTTAAATACAAAAGTAATATTGTACTAGATTTTAGATAAAATTTCTTATTAATACAATAATATTTTCAAGTTGTTAGAAAATGTGTTGTTAATTATTTAGAATTTAGCTAATTCATGTGAATGAATTTTTTTAATGAAAATAATTTGCATTTTTAATAATAAAATAGGAATATTTTTATTGGAAAGGGAAATATATAAAAAATAAAATAACAAAAAATTCTCATTACAATGGGAATGAGATATTTTCTCGGGGTAAATTTCTCCATTTTTTCTGCTAACAATATGCTAAATTCGAACAAACTCAAAGAATCTATTTTTTGTATCATTTAAAATATAGTTTTCCACAGGAATGAGATATTCCCACGGGATTTGGATATTTTCCCGGGGTAAAAGTAGCCTGTATCCTTTTCCGTCCCTTCTGTTAACAATAAAGTTTAAAATCAATTATCCGGTTTTTTTTTATAGTCAACTCGTGTGATTTAACACAGTTTCCCTCGGGAATGAAATATTTTCCCACGATAAAAATAGCCTGTAACCGTCTCTGTCCTGCAATCTATGTGTATAAAAAAGTTTCAAGTTGATTGGTTAAGCTATTGAGGCGTGAAAACAAGTCAAACAAACTCACTGTATTAGTTAGGATGTGTCCCTAAATATAGACATACGACATACTGATATGTTATGTCAATTGCATAACTGTACATGCCCTGTCTAAAAATTAAAATAAATATGTTTTTTAGGTTTTGAATGTTCAGCGGGTATTGCACATAATAAAATTTTAGCGAAACTGGTGTGTGGAATTAATAAACCAAATAAACAGACGGTTTTGCCGCATGAAAATGTGCAAATATTGTATCGTGAATTACCGATTAGAAAAATAAAATCGCTTGGCGGCAAATTTGGTGAATCACTGTCTGAAGATTTAGGTATAACGTACATGTCCGAGCTTGAAAAATTTAGTGAAAAATATTTACAACAGAAATATGACGTAAAAACAGGGTAAAGTATACTAATATTTTATAAAAAAAAATATTTTTTTATTATTGGCGACGCAAAGATTCTCACTCACGCCTCTGGTGGTAAAATTAGAACTAGCATCAAGTAAAAATATACGTATACGATTACTGGGCGGTATAAAATCTAGTAATCTGCGCATAATTTGTATGGTACATTTTTCTATCGACAATTAAACGTATATAAAAATTTTTACTTGATACAGCTTCTAATTTAAAAAACCAGGAGCGCTCGCGTAATCTTTGCGTCGCCAATATATTTTTGAATCTTCAAAAATTCAAAAAATGACATTTAAAACATCAAAATATTGTACTTACCAGCTTTATTGAAAATCGTAAAACTTGGATACGCGAACTAGTGGTCAAAAAAATAACTACTGTCAGTAGGCAAGGTTTGTTGATTAGATTTTGACAATTTACAAAATTTATGTTTACAAACTACAAACTGCTGACATTTTTGAATGTCATTCTAATTTTTTCATAATAATTTATTGTTTTTAAATAAAAACGGACAATTTCAAATTGCTACCATTTTTTTTAAATATCAGTTTTTACCATCTGGTGACAAATCAAAAAACTAGTGCTGATAGGCTAAATATTAAACCACGCCTCCATTTGATTTCCTAAAAAAGATTCAATAAAAAAAATTCTGCTCTGTTTGCAATTCCGGAGCAAAGAAGACGTCACACATCTTTATCAGATGAAACAGAACTATCTGTGTAAAGTGCAACTTTAAAGTCCCCTTAACTTTGTTAGTTATTGAGATACCTTAATTTTTTTTACACTTGTTTGATTTTATTTTAATTTTTATTTTCACTCATAAAAAAATGGTAGACTTCTTCATTGGCTAATTTTTTGGCAATTTCCCAAACTTTGTGCCAACGAAATTCCGTAAAGTTTTCTTTTTTCGTGATTGATTTGCAAGCAAAACAATTAAAAAAGTAGATAAAAATTTTTGGACACGTTTAATTTTCGTTAAAAAATATTAAATATATTAAGGATTGCGTTTAGTAAGTAAATAACCCATTTTCCTTTTTTTTTTTTAAATTTGAGCAAATCTTGTTTGATACCTGATGATGAGCTAATCGCTCGAAACCGGTTCGTAATTTAAACAATTAAATATAGTAAAAAGTTGACCACGCAAATTATTTTCGTATTTATTTACAAAGGGAAATACTAGAAAGAAAAACAAACAATTTAATTTAATTATCATATTTATTTATTACTAAATAATATAATTTCTAAGAGGAGTAGTAAAAAGTGCCATCACATAAAACGCTTTACATAAATAAAAAATTAAATTTTACTAAATCAATCAAAAAAAAAGAAAATTTGACAGCTTTATAGGTTGGCACAAAATTTGGGAATTAGCTAATTTTTTTTTATATCAGAAGCTGGCTATATAATATCGCAAGAGGCATCAACACGGATCCGGTAAATATTCGTCTCTGTCCAAAATCAATCGGTTGTTGTAAACGTTTCCCCGGCAAAACATCTTTGAGAACACCCGAAGATATTCAACATTGGACGAGTGAATTGGCGAGCGAAATATCGGATCGTTTAAACAAAGAACTCGCGGACAATAATCGACGAGCCACTCACATGATTGTCAATTATACACTAGAAATTAATGGTAAAAATATATCAAGTTCTAAATCTCGGCCACTCCCCTCATACGATCACAATAAAATTGCCGCAGACGCTTTTGAAGTAGTGCATAAAGCTAACACAATGATTGGTGCAACATATAAAAATCCTGTCACATATTTAGGCATCATTGCCGGCAAATTTGACGAGGGTAATCAAAACATACAAAATTTTTTCAACAAAACTAACTCCACCAGCTCGAAAAATAATTCAAAATCAATCGAAAATATCGAAGATCAACAGGTGGATTTAGTATTTCAACCATCCTGTTCGGGTACGTCATTTTTCACGAACATTTTAAAAGGAAAAGGTCAACAAAAAGAGGAGCGGCCCCAGAAAGAACCTTGCAGCACCCCCATCGAAAATAAAGAAAACCAAGATAACTCAATCTCCGAATATCAATTATGTTCTGAATGTAACAAACAAATACCTATCGCGGACGTTGACGCGCATGCGGACTATCATTACGCATTGAAAATAGCCGCGGAAGGAAAAGTGAAAAGTGAACCGAAAACTGGAACTGATAAATCGACGACGAAAGTGATTACGACATTTTTTCAAAAATTACCGGAACCGCGCGATAATGAACCAATGGAAATTTGTGATCAGTGCAATCAGTCGATTTTGTTACGTGAATTTTTGGAACATTTAGATTATCATGCAGCGAAAAAACTGAACGATGAGATTAATAAACAGCGAGTAGTTGCGTCTCAAACACCTCAAACAAGTCAAAAAGTGAAAACGGTTGCGAAAGTGACTAATGCAAAACGTAATATTAAAAATAATAGTGAAAATTCAGCAAATAAAAAAATGAAATCTATTGTTAATTTTTTTAAAGCGTCATAAATTGTTTTTTTTCTATAATAAATTTATTTTTTTAATTTTATAAATTTTTTTTATTTATTAATACTGAAAATGTTTACAGGGACTTTTAGAGTACTTGTACTAGAAACTTGAAATCTGATATAAATGTAGATCTTGCCCTAAAAAATTGAAAACAAAAAAATTGATTAAAATATTCTCATTTACAGTTGAACTTCAAGAAGTACAACAGAACGTCCCCTTCTCCACTCGATGGGGTATTTGACAGTATCAAAGAAAAACAATAAAAACAAATTTTAATGAAAAATGATAATAAAAGACAGCAATTTATTATGTTAATTCATCCTGACTATCATTATTTAATCTTAAAAAAAAAATAGTATTTTTCAGCTATAAATTACGTCAGCAGAAATGGGCTGTGACGTTGCTTTCTCTTATATTTCAACACTGTCGCCACTAGGGTCGCTACGTAAACTCCGGTTAGCAAACATAACTATGGAAATTAATTTGAATTTAATTATTTTTTTAAAAATCAACAATTTTTTTTCCTAGTTATAAGAAAAATAAACAGTTTTTTTTCTTAGTTACATGACACCTGTTGCTATCTAGAGAATGTGACGTAATTGAAGCTAATGAACGTTTTCGCACAAATTTTGAGAATAAATATTAAATTAATTTTTTCTAACGATTTTCGGCATTATTTTTAAAGATTAAAATGGGGTATTTGACAGTATTTAAAAAAATACCTATTTTGATTTTTAAATAATTGTTCGAGTCATAATGATACTGAATATTGCTTTTTTACAAGTTATTTCATTCAAAAATATAAAAATTTTAATTAAATAAAATTACAAAATTTACGTTAAAAATGACGTAATCAAAAACATAGAGCAAAAGCAGCTTACGTCACAAGCTCGTTCGAATATGTGGGTATTATATTGTAGTTAGGAAAAAAACTGTTTACTTTTTTGGTAACTATGAAAGAAAATTTTCATTATTAATTTTCATTACTAGACCTACTACTAATACTCAGTGTTTTGGCGAAGCATCGTTTTGGCGATCTTTTTAAAAACTGAAATTTTATCGGTGATTTTTATTAAAAATATAGTACAAAATAATTTAAAAATGTGTATTATGAGTTTAGTAATAAGTAATAAACACACTAAGATGGTTTTTAAAAAATTGTCAAATACCCCATTATATGTATACATGTATAATACATAAATATGCGTATTTTAATATAGTTTCCCAAAATTAGTCAAATTCCCCATTGTGGTGCTTGGAGTTGAAGTGACGATCCAAAGAAATATTTTTTTTGACGTAACTTTTTATAAATAAAATAATTTTTAAGGTTATATGAATTTGAATATTTGAATGAAAGTGATTTAAGAAGACGCCAAAATTAGGCATTTAATTTTTTTTTGGATCGTCACTTGTTTTTTTCGGAGGAAAAACGTTTGAAAGAAATATTTTTTTCTACGGGAGCGTTATTTTTTTACCCTTTCGCGGGCGTCACTTAGGGTAGGTCCAGCTCTGATGAAATTATTTCACGCCATTTACGAAATAAAATTACTTCTAACACAACAAAAATTATAAGTTTTATAAACTTTATTTAAATAAAGGAAAAAATAATAATAATACGTCATAAGGTAAAAGCCCGGTAATTGACCCTGGCCCAGTTTCTGAACTTTTCAACTTTGTTATAAATTAATAAAAAAACTATATTTTAAATAAGAAAAAAAATAAATTCTTAATTTAATGTAATCTATTCTGTGTCTAATGAACAGCAATTTAAAAAGTTTAGAATATATTAACTAAATAAAAAAAAATTTTTAAGTTTAAAATGTGTGTAAAAACTATTTTTTTGGTAGTTTCCTAACAGTTTATGTTACAAAGTACTCATTTTGATCTGTGCAATATTCATCATGTAAGTATGAAAACTTAATTAAAAATATATGAGCAGGTTAATATTTGTTTAAAATTTATTTTAAAATATTTATAAAATACCTTAAGAATGATTTTTATTATTGAAATATGAGGGTCAATTACTAGGCTCACTTCTAAAGTGGTATGGCCCAATTAAATTCTAACCAGTTTTTGTTAGTTATTTTGTTATTTATAGTTATCTTCGATTAGTTTTTGTTATTTTTCATAACGTATATAACATTAAACATTCATTTTTATCAATAAAAAATTATCTATAAATTAAATTTTAAAAAACTGTATTTTTAAATTTAAGAATCAGAAACTAGGCCACTGTCGGGGTCAAAAACTGTTACATGAGAAATTTTGAAGGTCAAAAACTGGGTCCTTTTTGTCAATTTTTAAAACATTAATTTAAATTATTAATTCAATTCAAATAATTATTTTACTAAATAATAAACAAATACTTTACTTTGCAAAATACCACGTTTGTTTTTGAAACTGTGACAATAAACGTGGTATTTTGCAAAGTAAAGTATTTGTTTATTATTTACAAATATGGAATACCATAAAGTAACGCTCAAATCTATTAAAATTATTTTACTTGTATGACTTTATTTTGAAAGCCATAAACTAGTTGATAAAATTATTAATTGTCTCTTAAGTTTAAACTTATATTTATTACTGTCGTTTAACCTCAGCCGTCACTCTTAAAAGGTCAGAAACTAGGCCCGTTACCTTAAATGTTATATTGTTTTAATAATTTGATTTGAGTCTACCCTATTCATTCTAAAATGTCATATTGTCAATAGTGACAATATGATATTTTACTCTCTCTCACTTTCTCTTTCTATAAAAAAAGTGACACAAATATCTTTTTTAAAATCTATCAGTGGTGTTTATTGAATACCACTAATACAAAATTTATACATGTAACTAACTTTATGGAATTTTTTATTACTATTTAACTCTTTTAAACAAACCACATAGAAAAATTTTTCCATCTCAAAATGCCCGACTTTTTACTGTCAGTGATAAAAGTACAATAGACAAGGTTACAAAAAATGAAAAAGAAAAAAAATCAAAGATCTCAACATCAAAAAAGTGAACCCTAGAAATTTACAAAATTATACGAAACTATGTTGATAAAATTGAACATTATTTAGAATTATACCGTATTTCGAAAAATCTGTCACAGATGGCGGCACCTGTACCAGTGAATATATACATATCACAGCATTTTGAGCCGCCATATTATAGGACGAGTTAACTCATCTTAATCATTTAAAGAGTTAATAAAATAATTTTTTCTAACGATTTTCGACAGTCAAATTTCCCCTTAGGATTAAGTCTCTCGTCTACTAATCTAGTATTATTTTTCACCACATTATGTGAGATTGTTTATGTAATTTCAAAACACTTTTATCAAAATATGTTCTAGGACATACATCGCATTTATAACGTCCCTCACCACTATGAATTTTTTCATGTACTTTTAAATTTTCTTTCCGATTAAATGTTTTCGAACATACATTGCACTCAAACGGTTTCTCACCACTGTGAATTACTTCATGCGTTTTTACATGTGTTAACTGAGTAAATGTTTTTGAACATATCTTACATTCGTATGGTTTCTTACCACTGTGAACTCTTTGGTGTCTATTTAAACCTTCGATTTGAGTGAATGTTTTAGCACATATGTTACATTCGTATCGTTTTTCACCACTATGAATTCGTTCATGTGTCATTAAATTAGCTGAATCACTAAATGTTTTAGAACATACATTACACTGATATGGTTTTTCACCACTATGAATTCTTTCATGTCTTTTTAAATTACCTAACTGATTAAAAGTTTTAGTACACGTATTACACTGAAATTGTTTTTCACCACTGTGTATTCTTTCATGTATCTTTAAATTACCTGAAGTAATAAATGTTTTAGTACATATGTTACACTGAAATCGTCTTTCACCGCTGTGTATTCTTTCATGTATCTTTAAACCATCTGAAGTAGTAAATGTTTTAGTACATATGTTACACTCATATAGTTTTTCAGCACTGTGAATTATTTCATGTCTTTTTAAATTACCTAACTGACTAAATGTTTTAGTACATATATTACACTGAAATTGTTTTTCACCACTGTGTATTCTTTCATGTAGCTTTAAACTGCCTGAAGTAGTAAATGTTTTAGTACATATGTTACACTGAAATCGTCTTTCACCACTGTGTATTCTTTCATGTATCTTTAAACCATCTGAAGTAATAAACGTTTTAGTACATATGTTACACTCATATAGTTTTTCAGCACTGTGAATTATTTCATGTCTTTTTAAATTACCTAACTGACTAAATGTTTTAGTACATATATTACACTGAAATTGTTTTTCACCACTGTGTATTCTTTCATGTAGCTTTAAACTGCCTGAAGTAGTAAATGTTTTAGTACATATGTTACACTCATATGGTTTTTCACCACTATGAATTATTTCATGTCTTTTTAAATCACTTGGATATGTAAATGTTTTATTACATGTATCACACTGTAATAATTTTTGGCCAACATATGTAATTTTATGTTCTGTTAAATCCGTTGAATGATCTTCATCTATTTCATCTTGTTCAATTTTGAGTTCCGTATGCAAGCTATTTGAATTTATCAAATACTGACTCGATTCCTAAAATTATTCAAAAATTTGCCTAATTTTATATATCGGAATTTATAATCCAAATCCTATACTTACCAGTTTTATATTTTGCTCTTGTAAGTCTGTGAAATCTGTTAAACTATTATATTCTTGCGACAATTTAGTTGATTCAAAAATTTTATTTTCCGTAGACGAAGCTAAATTGTTCTCATCAACTTCATATTTTTCAAATTTAATTTCAAATGTATGATTAACAATATCATGAATAGGTTCATTCACTTCATCTTTCTCCCCTTTAATTTCAAAAATATGGAAACTTTCATGCACTGATTCATTCACTTCATCTTTCTCCACTTTAATTTCAAGTGTATGAAAATTTTCATCGACCGATTTCACCGATTTCTCCATTTCCAATTTCTTATTTATTGTTTTAGTGTGTTTCTTCAAAGGGCAGCATAGACAAAGTTACTACATTTAAAAAAAAAAAAAAAGATATGTATATAAGCAATTTAAAAACTTTGTACAAGCAATTTTTACACAAAATTATAAGTCCTCCGAAGGATATATTTTTCTTCAGTCCTAAAAAAATTAAATTTGCTTGATATACTTCATACATCCAATATACCTCCGTGCATCCAATAAAGTTAAATAATTTTAGTACAAAAATCACTAAAATTTGGTTGGCAATACTTTTCCCCTATACACTGGTTAAGGTCCGTCCACACGGCTCAAGCTTTACCACCGACCATGTCCCTGTCACTCTCCATTTAGTCTATTATAAAAAAAATGGACCGTTTTGTGACGTCGCTGTAACTAATATACCAGATGGCGTTGATTTACTAGGGGATAAAATTAGAGTCTTGACATGAGGTTTAATAGTTCGCTCTTTTTCATCTAAAATAAATTAGAAATAAATTAAATATTTAAAAAATACTTTAATTCAACCTAGAAAGATTAATTAAATTAAAAAATTTTAATTCTTCGTTAACACAGAACTTGGTGACGATACTTTTGTGCTCAATCATATGGTAATTAATTTTGACATCTATTTGATGAAAAATGCTCACATGTCCCAACTCTATTAGCGCCACGTAACAAACTGTGACTAAAAGGTCCGTCATTGAAAACAAGTGGCAGGGACATGCCACCGACTTACTTGCGCAAACCAGGATTGTGCAAGTAAACATGTACGTAAATGTTACTTTTAATAGTAGGAGTAGAAAAAACAATATTTTATCTACTTTCATTCATATTTTACTACATTAAATCCATAAAAACAAGTGATTTTACGGAATACGGTTCGTGTAAGTACAACTTGCACTTGACGATTTGTTTTATTTTTTACCTAACAATAATATATAATTATGTATGTATGTACTATTAGACCGGGAGATAGTAACAGGAAACCTTCCGCAATTTTCGCACTTAAGCTTCGGGAAGTATTGAAAGATATGAAAATTTTAAGAAATTTAAGGATAAATTTGAGTTCCACTCGCGTGGCTTTTATATCGAAAATTAAGTTTTTTTTTGCCAAAAGAGGTGATTTTTGGCCTGATTTTCGCACTTACGCCATATGTACGTCGTTACGCGATAGCAAAAATGAAATTTCTGCAAAATTTTCCATCGCGGAACTACCGAAAATCGCAGAAGGTTTTCTGTTTTTATCTTACGGTCTATATAGCATATTTATACAAATACACAATCGTTTATTGCAGGCAATTTATTTTTACTACTTAATATACCGACCAGTATTGTCATATGTATTTTTTCCTGTTCCACTTACTACTAAGTTGTTCTACTAACTACTGATCTACTTGGCTAGGTATGAACAACGTACAAGGACCATTGCAAACACAGGTTTGCACAGCTAAGCTGCTAGTGTGTGGCCATCGTACCGTATTTTACGTTAATTGCACAAACTTATTTGTACAAACTGAACGCTCAGGCAAGTAGTTGTCGTGTAGACGGGTCATTAGTCATTACAATAAAAAATGAGAAATCGTGTCGGAAATGGAGAAACCGGTCCATGAAAGTTTTCATATATTATCTGAAATTAAAGTGGAGAAAGGTGGAGAAGTGAATGAACCTATTCATGATATTGTTAATCATACATTTGAAGTTAAAGTTGAAAAATATGAAGTGGATGAGAACAATTTAGCTTCGTCAATGAAAAATAAAATTTTTGAATCAACTAAATTGCCACAAGAAAATAATAGTTTGACAGATAAAAAAAACTTTACAGATTTGCAAGAGCAAAATATAGAACCGGTAAATATTGGATTTGGATTATAAATTGGGTGTTGCTAATCGTCCGATAAACGGACGAATAAAAAAAAAAACTTAGTCGTCCGACTATCGGACGAATAAAATAACCTAGTTGTCCGACTATCGCATGAATAAAATATGTAAATTAATGGGTGTTGCTAGTCGTCCGATAAACGAATGGAGTAAATATTGAATCAATTTTATTTAAAAAATTATCCTGATTTAACTAATGAAGTTATGAATAATGGAGTATTATAAGATGGAGATCTTACTTATATAGGAGGAATTGACAAAATTGGTCACGAAAATGGTACATATAAAGCCGGGTCTACATAAAACGAACGAACGCGAACAAACGTAAACGAATGGTATAGTAGTGAACAAACATAAACGAACAAATGTGGACGTAGTTACGAAAGCGAACAAACACGAACGAACAGTTTCGAACACTCACGAATGTTTTCCATTTGTTGTCGGTACATCAAAGAAAAAGATTCGTTCGTGTTTGTTTGTGTCTGTCAGATGTGGACGATTAAAAATTATTCTAACAATAAATTAAGACAGACAGTTTAAAATAAATTTAGTTAACAATTTAAAATTGACAAGATTTGAAATTTTATTTCGATGTTTTGGGATGTTTTAGATAATTTTTACAAAATTACCAGAAAAATAAATGACGTGTGGGAATCTTTGGAGAGAAAATTTGATTAACAGAAGTCGCAATGAGTAACAATACTGAAGTCTTTCTTTAACAGGGCTTTCCGATAATAAGTGTATATTTTGTTTAAATATTTCTGGTCCAACTATTTCAGTTAACTTTTCGAAATCTGATAGTGATGATCTTGTGAAATTTCCAAAAAATTAGAAATTTTCACAAATTAAATCAGTTAGTCAATTAGAGGCATTATAACGAGTAACAGTAGACCATAAAACTCTCACTGCGATAACTTCATTTCAAAATTTATTAAACTTATTTAAAAAAACTATTGTGTAGCCGGAACATAAACGAACATCAAAGAATTGAGGTTTGAGAATTGTTCATTCGCGTTCGTTTGTGTTTGTTTTTGTTTGTTCATGTTCGTTCATGTTGGTTTACGTTCGTTCACGTTCGTTCGTTATATGTGGTTATATGTAGACCCGGCTTAAGGTTTTCTTTTTTTACCACTCGTGGCGTTAATAATCCACGAATACTGATGTGAATATAGCGAATATAGTAACATAAAACGGATAAAACAGAATGTAAATACAGTACTTATTCTCAAATGGAAACACGTCGGGATTGGGGAAGTGAGTGTTTCCATTTGAGAATCACCAATGTCGGTTGATGATATTTAATAATAAGGAAATACATAGAAATTACATATGTATGAAATAAACTCTTATAGTTTAAATTACCTTATACGGCGAATATCCAATGGTACTGACTCCGATTTTACATAGTGACGTCAGCGAATTATATAATATACAATATAAATAATGCGACGCAAAATAAAAATTGTTAAGTTTATTTTAAAAACGATCGAAAAACCCACTTTATAACTGAGGTGAAAATTGAAAAAAAATTCCAGAAGATTCTATTCAAAAGCTAACAAAGATAATATAGAAGCTCGCGTTTCCATTTGAGAGTGTTCTATTTGAGAATAAGTACTGTACCGCTTTCGTATCCGACGAACACGAGTGCCATCTTTGATTTGGACACTTTTCTACATTTATTATATTTATGTTATAAATTTAATTCCTTCTGTAATATTTTATAATCAAATATGTAATTATTAATTATAAAATTGTAAGCATACCATTCCTAGAAGAATTAGATTTATCGGACGATTAATTTATTTTATTCATCCGATAGTCGGACGACTAGGTTTGTTTTTATTCGTCCGTTTATTGGACGACTAGACACTTCGTTATAAATTCCGATATATAAATTTAGGCAAATTCTTGAATAATTTTAGGAATCGAGTCAGTATGTGGTAGATTTAAACAGCTTGAATACTGAAGTCAAAATTGAACAAGATGAAATAGATGAAAATCATGTGACAGATTTAACAAAACATAAAAGTACAAATGTCGTCAAAAAATTATTTCAGTGTGATACATGTACTAAAATATTTACTCGTTCAAGTGATTTAAAAAGACATGAAAGAATACACAGTGGCGAAAAACCATATAAATGCAGTGTTTGTACTAAAAGATTTTGTCAGTTAGGTCATTTAAAAACACATGAAAGACTTCACAGTGGTGAAAAACCGTATGAATGTAACATATGTACTAAAACATTTAGTCAGTTGAGTAGTTTAAAAATACATGAAAGAATCCACAGTGGTGAGAAACCATACGAATGTAACATATGTTCGAAAACATTTCTCAGTTTAACTAATTTAAAAAAACATGAACGAATTCACAGTGGTGAAAAACCATATCAGTGTCAAATATGTTCTAAGACATTTAGTCATTCAAATAATTTAAAAACACATGAAATCACCCACGCAGGTGAAAAACCATACGAATGTAACATATGTTCTAAAACATTCGATCATTCAAGTAATTTAAAAAGACATGAAATAATTCATAGTGGTGAAAATCCATACGAATGTAACATATGTTCTAAAACATTTAATCATTTAAGTAATTTAAAAAGACATGAAAGAATTCATAGTGGTGAACAACCATACGAATGTAACATTTGTTCGAAAACATTTACTCAGTTAAGTCATTTAATTAGGCATGAAAGAATTCATAGTGGTGAAAAACCGTATGAATGTAAAATATGTACTAAAACATTTAATCGGAAAGAAAATTTAAAAGCACATGAAAAAGTTCATAGTGGTGAGGGACGTTATAAATGCGATTTATGTTCTAGAACATATCTTGATTTAAGTGTTTTGAAATTACATAAACAATCTCACATAGTGTGGTGGAAAACAAAAGGGGAAAAATAATACTAGATTAGTAGGTGAGCGACTTAAGGAGGCTCACCAGTCCAGAGATCGAAAAAAACAGGTTTTTTCACGATTTTTTTTAGATAAATTGGACAATGAAAACAAATAACAAATGATATCAGTTTGAGATGAGTTTATAATTATTGTATGAGTTTTAAAATTGAAAAACTGTAAAAATAAAATAAACTTGAAAAATAAAATGTAATTAGAGAATTTTAGTGGATTATCTTGCTAGTAGTAATCTACATTATCGGATAAGGCTAAAAATAATTTAAAGTTATTGTAGTGACATCTCTGTTCTACTCAAGTGTACTACGCATAACGATTACGACAACGATGACATCTATACCCGCTACCCCCGTTCTCAGTGCCATAGAGAGGTAATAGAGTGTCAAAAAAATGTATTGAAGTTAGCTATCTTTCAGAAATAAAATTCTGGTGTACTTTATCTATGGTCTATACCAGTATTTTTTTACCAGTATTACCAAAGTACACCAGAATTTTATTTCTAGAAGATAGCCAACTTCAGTACATTTTTTTGACCCTCTATTACCTCTCTGTCGCACTGAGAACGGAGGCAGCGGGTATAGATGTCATCGTTGTCGTAATCATTATGCGTAGTACACTTGAGTAGAACAGAGATGTCACTATAATAACTTTAAATTATTTTTAGCCTTATCCGATAATGTAGATTACTACTAGCAAGATAATCCACTAAAATGCATTCCTAATTGCATTTTACTTTGATCAGTTTTATAAGTTTAAAACTCATACAATAATTATAAACTCATATATTTGAATAAAAACTCAAGTAAATTTATTTTTATTCAAAATTATGCATTAATCAAATATTTCGTAAACGAATATTATCACTGATTCTTATTTCTGACAAGTGTGCTCCCATTTTTCTGCAAAAGATATAATTTATTCTAATTTTCTAATTAATTTACTGTGATAATAAAATAAGTAATTATCTTCAAATAAAAATAAAGTAATAAATGTTAATTATACATACCTCCAATAATAATTAAGTAAAATTATTAAATTTAATATTGAACTTAAAAAAAATAGAGGAATTACTCATAAATAATTCGAAAAAAAATGAAAATTTCCTGATAGAATTTTTTGTAATTGTTACTATAGAAATGTTACAAATTATAAATTTCTAAAATAATAGAATAAGTTCTATGAACAGTAAATTCGACAGATATTAGCTAGTAGCACCGTCGACAATTACTATTTTTATAAATATGTTGTGCAGTGCTACTGCACTGCCCTCTGAACACAGTGCCAAAATAACCACCTGCTTAGAAAAAATCCTATAATTTAACTCTTTATATGATTAAGACGAGTTAACTCGTCCTGCAATATGGCGGCTCAAAATGCTGTCATATGTATATATTCACTGGTACAGGTGCCGCCATCTGTGACAGATTTTCTAAAATACGGTATAATTCTAATATAATGTTAATTTTATCAACATAGTTTAATATAATTTATATTTTGTAAATTCCTAGGGTTCACTTTTTTGATGCTGGGATCTTTGATTTTTTCTTTTTTTTTTTTTTTTTGTAACCTTATCTATTGTACTTATCACTGGCAGTAAAAAGTCTGGCATTTTGAGACAAAAAAATTTTTCAATATGGTTTGCTTAACTCTTTGCACTCAAGCAAAGAAAAAGTGAGTTGTAAATAGGCTGGTAAAACATGTAGCACATGACAACGATCGACGTTCTTTTTTTGACGGATTCTTTTGATGTTCTAACCTTGTTTCCCCAAAGTTGAATACTAAATGCGCCCTCAATGCTGTTTTTATTAGTTTTTAATTTTAAAAAAATAATTCAACGTGATTTTGTATTATTTTATTTACAATTTTTCTAATAAATGAATGTGTTCGCCGTTATTAAATAAAATATTCATGTAATGTGAAGTATGAGCAGTCATTACAGTTCAACATTCAGTGAGTCATGTGGTACATGTCTTATGATCCAACAGACAAAACACCTTTAAATATGGTAGAGTTAATGGACAAACCACCTTGTCATGCTGTACATGTCTTATAAGCGCAAAGATTTAAAAGCGTTAAGTGAGTGCTCTTCTATA
Source organism: Brachynemurus nebulosus (assembly GCA_035578155.1). Lineage (NCBI taxonomy): Eukaryota > Metazoa > Arthropoda > Insecta > Neuroptera > Myrmeleontidae > Brachynemurus > Brachynemurus nebulosus. Next base: position 6,631,247 of record JAPWDM010000008.1, read on the forward strand.
TATGTATATATAGTGTTATTCTCTATGGTCTAAACCTTCGCTACTTCGCTGCCGTTCTTAGTTCCATAGAGAGGTATCTTTAAGTTGGCTATCTTTCAGAAATGAAATTCTGGTGTACTTTATCTATGGACTCAACATTCCTATTTAGACAAGTTACAGGGATTACAGACCTTACAATAAACGAGAAGTTGGAAATGGAAAAATCCGTGGATGAAAGTTTCCATACATTTAAAATTAAAGTGGAGAAAGATGAAGTGAATGAACTTATTCATGATATTGTTAATCATACATTTGAAGTTAAAGTTGAAAAATATGAACTGGATGAGAACAATTTAGCTTCGTCTACGGAAAATAAAATTTTTGAATCAATTAAATTGTCGCAAGAAAATAATAGTTTGGCAGATAAAAAAAATTTCACAGACTCACAACAGTAAAATATAAAACTGGTAAGTATAGAATTTGTATTATAAATTCCGATATATAAAATTAGGCAAATTTTTGAATAATTGTAGGAGTCGCGTGAATCTCTGATAGATTTAAACAGTTTACATACGGAAATAAAAATTGAAGAAGATGAAATAGATGATCATGTGACAGATTTAACAGAACATAAAATTACATGTGTTGACAAAAAATTATTTCAGTGCGATACATTTAATAAAACATTTACTTATCCAAGTGAATTAAAAAGACATGAAAAGGTTCACAGTGGTGAAAAACTGTTCAAGTGTAATATATGTTCTAAGACGTTTACTCGATTAGATTATTTAGAAAAACATGAAAGAGTTCACAGTGGAGAGAAACCATATCAGTGTAATATATGTACTAAAACATTTACTCAATCAAGTCAGTTAAAAACACATGAAACCATTCACACAGGTGAAAAACGTTATGAGTGTAGTATATGTTCTAAAACATTTAGGCAATCAAGTAATTTAAAAACACATGAAAGAATTCATAGTGGTGAAAAACCGTATAAATGTAACATATGTGCTAAAACATTTACTCGTTTAAATCACTTAAAGATACATGAAAGAATTCATAGTGGTGAAAAACCATACGAATGTAAAATATGTTCTAAAACATTTACTACTTCAAGTCATTTAAAAACACATGAAAAAATGCACAATGGTGAAAAACCGTTTGAGTGTAATGTATGTTCGAAATCATTTAATCAGAAAGTAAATTTAAAAGTACATGAAAAAATTCAGTGGTGAAGCACGTTATAAATGCGATTTATGTTCTAGAACATATTTTGATTTAAGTGTTTTGAAATTACATAAACGATCTCACATAGTGTGGTGCAAAACAAAAGGCGAAAAATAATACTTGGTTAGTTCTAAAACATTTAGGTCCGTTATTATAAAGGACAACTAAATCAACGAATAACTATTCTACGAATAAAAATAGTTGTGAACTAAATATTGGCTCAGTATTATAAACGTATCTCATGATTAAATTATTTAGTATCGATCGATCGAAAATCGTTTGTGAATTTCAAATAATTAAAGGATTCTATTCAATCCCTACTGTAATATATATTGGCAATAAAATTAATTAATTTGTTAATAATATAATAATTAATCTGTTGTATTTTTAAATTTTTATTTTGATTGTATCACATACCCTATTTCCTATATTTTCAAATAGTTTATTTATAGGTTATTAAATCAATACTGCAACGTTGAATCAATAACCCATAATAAAAATCAATTATCTCAGATATTTAATAATGTCGAAGATAATTTAGGTCATCTGATATTTTATTCAAATCCAGTTTTCTCGGAAACCAAGTTTTGTTGTTATAGGACATTGGTATACTGGTATACATAATAACCGTTTATTTATTTTAAAGCCGCCACAAAAATAACAGGTAAAATATTTGTACTTTTGTAAACATAAACATGTTTTTTTGCGACTTTTTGTTTATATTAAAGAGAGAGATAAATTAATGAATTGTTATTAACCGGATTGCTTATATCGAGACTGATGTAGGGATGGCGATCTGAGATCGATTAATCGAAAATCGATTTTTTGAACCAAAAAAATCGATTTTTTAAATCGATATTCAGTAATGAATCGATCCAAGAAACTCAAAAATCGGGATTCGATTTTTTCTGCCATGTTTTGCACATACGTTTCGGTTTCGAAAAAAAAATATTTACAATTTGAACGCATCCATTGATACTTCAACTTCAACAGTTCAACTTGCGATGCGCGCGCCAACCAAATTTGAAATCGGAATATGTAACAAGTCAGTACAAGTTTATGCTGTTTGTTGCTGTTAATATTACGCATATTCTGTTTGTTGTGTTTTGTGTCATTTGGGTTCTGGTTCGTGATCGTCTGTATTGACTGAATTTTGTTAATACACATATTGTAAAAGGCGAAATAGATATTGATTTTTATTTTGCGTAATAAAAACTAATTGAAAAGGTAAGTAATTACTAAATTACTTCTAATTTTCTACTTTTACATGTACATTTAAGTTCAGTTATGCCAGTTGTGGTTGCCAGATCTAAATTTCAAAAGTGTCGTTTTGCATTTGTTTATTTATGAGTATGTACGGTATGTACACGATATCGTAGACCCACGTAACTTTTATCAAATTTTCAATTCAAATTTGAATCAAATGAAGACGAAATTAATTTATATTTATATTTAATTTGTTTAATGAAATCAACAATTGTTAAATACTGTTGAACTTTGTTGTTAATTCCAAGTATCACTTGCAAAATAGTGATGTTCCTGTTATTTTTTTACAAATTGATTTTTGGCTCTTTTTTTTTTAATTTAAAGAAAATCAATTGAAGTTGTTAGTTTATGTATTTTGTATTTAATTTTTTTTTTATAGATTATATGTTCAGTTATTTTTATATCTTAAATTCGATGCATAGGATTTTTTATATTATTTAAAAAATTGCAATTAGTTATTAACAATTTTACTGCCTATCAATTTTAAGGACTAAAAAATGTAAATTTTTGTAGCATGTCGAGTAAAAGCGATATATGGAATCACTTTCAAAAAAAAGAATCAGGTGGAATATGCAAATACTGTCACTTGCAAGTAAAAACTAAAGGGAATACTACAAATTTGCGAAATCACTTATTGAGACGTCATCCAACCATCAATACAGTAAGTCAAAAAAAGAAGAGGGATGGTGACGGTAGTATACGAAATGGTGACGGAAATAAACAAGTCAGTGATGCCTATATTCCTAATATCCTAATCAGATTTTTGTTGTTTCTTTAATATGTACTAAGTTAAAAAAAGATACAGATCAGTAGTCAGTATAATAAAATAATTCCCTTCCTTTTTTTAGACTGTTGATAACGATACAACTGTAGATGACATTGGACATTTACGAAGTGTTGATAACTCGGATACTGAAAGTGTGGCTTCTTCTAGTGCTTCTGCACCAGTTGTAAAACAGCAAACATTAGTTTCTTGTTTAACAAATATAAAAGCATTCGGAGGTAAGACATATTAGGCTGCAATTTTTTAATTCATTAACCTAAAGTTGAGATGTATGCAGAACAGATTGTTATAATATTAAAATAAATTTTTAATTTTTTAGATAATGGTGTTAAGCGTGGCCAAATAAACAATGCAATCGTTTTCATGATAGCAAAGGATGGTTTGCCTCTGAGTACCGTGGAAAAGACAGGATTCAATTACTTGATGAAAGTAGTGGCACCATTATATAAAATTCCAGCTAGAAAAACAATAACACATATGATTGACGATAAATATGACGTCCTTTCAATACAACTGAGACAAAAGATACAAGAAACAGATGCATTAAGTTTAACGGCAGATATTTGGACCGATACACATAATAGCCAAAGCTACATGGGTTTAACAGGTCATTATATACATGAAAGTAAATTAATGAGCATAATTTTTGGAGTAGCTGCTCTAACAGAACCTCACAATGCAGATTATTTAAGTCAGGTAATTACTAATATGACAGAAAAATGGAACATTACAAGTGATAAAGTGGTAGCGTTTATCACCGATAATGGTGCAAATATAGTCAAAGCCGTCACAAATATTTATGGCAAAAATAAACACCTGCCATGTTTTGCACATACGTTAAATTTAGTAGCATCTAAACCATTTGAAAATAGAGATGGACTGGAAGAAGCTAAAAATTTGCTGACTGCAGTGAAAGATATTACTACATATTTCAAGTATAATATAAATGCTGCTGACTCTCTTAAAAAAGCTCAAGAACACAAAACAAACCTTTGGCACTAATTCAGTCTGTTTGTACTCGATGGAATTCGGTTTATTACCAATTGGAACGATTTGTAGAATTATCGGAAGTAATTGCGCCAATATTACTTAGACATCCGAAGGCACCGGCAATGCTAACTGCAAGGCAGTTAGACTCCATAAAAGATCTAATAAACATTTTGAAACCGTTAGAAATGATAACGAAAGAAATATCAGGAGAAGAATATGCTACAGCCAGCAAGATTATACCTATCATATCTTGTCTTACAGAAACATACAATACAATGAAAACTTTAACTGACGTCGGTGCTAAAACAAAAGTTATAATTGTTGAAGGTTTAAAAAAAAGATTTGGAAATATTGAATACGTGCATCTGTTAGCAACTACGACAATTTTAGATCCTAGATTTAAAAAAATTCATTTTTCCGACAAAGTAGCCTGTGCCCGAGCAATAGACAGAATAAATTCGTTAATTTTAACAAAATCACTGGAACAGTTAAAACCACAAGATAAAAATAAGAATACTGAAGACGCAGGTCAAACAGGAGTAAATGATAAGGAAAAAGGGATTTGGGACTTTCACAGGTTGCTTGTAAAAAAGCAACTTTCTACGTGTAATGCACTTGCACAAGAAAGTCAGGGTTTAAATGAAGAATTTAAGCACTATTTAGCTCAGGCAGTTGTGCCTCTAGAATATGACCCAATACTTTACTGGCATGAACAAAAAAATTCAATTTATCAGCTTGTTTACCCAACAGCTATGAAACACATGTGCATTGTAGGATCATCTGTACCTTGCGAGCGCCTTTTTTCGATTGTCGGTAACATCGCGACCGATGAGCGGAACCGATTAGATCCCAGTAGATTGGACAGACTTTTGTTTCTCAAAAGCTTAGACACGAAATACTGGGAATTATAATTATTTTGTTTTTTAATAAATAAAAAGTAAATGATAATCAAATATTTTATATTTCACTGATAATAATAATAATAGTCTTTTTTTATCAAATATTTTTAAAAAAATATTTGATAGTGTGATAGACTAATTTTTTAAAAAATATTTCTTTTATAAAAGTTCGTTTGTTAAACATTTTAGCAATAGTTTTAATTTTTCTTATTTGATTTTTAGAATAAAAATATTTGACAAATATCTTTTACAGTGTAGTAGTAGTATTTGAGATTTTTCAAAAATTGGACATCAGTGAAATATAAAATATTTGATTATCATTTACTTTTTATTTATTAAACTTTCATTTACTTTTGATTTATTAATATTTTTTAAAAAATATTTAATAAAATATCTTTGTCAAAGATCTTTCAAAGTGCAATCAATACTCGTCTTAAAAACAATAAAATATCGATTATTTTGAATTATGTCTTTTTTGTTTCTTTTTTCCATACAAAGCTCAAAAAAAAATCTAAAAAAGATCGATTTTTGAGAAATCGATCTTCTAGACCTCGATTTTTTGTGAATCGATTTTTCAGACTTCGATTCGAATCGATTTAAAAATCGATCTTTTTCTGGGAAAATCGCCATCCCTAGACTGATGAGTACACACGGATCAGACAATCAAGATGGTTTGTATGTATATATTTTATATATACATATATATGTATATATTTATATATAATATATATGTATATATAATATATATAAAATATATATATATATATGTATATATAATATATACATATATATGTATATATTTTATATATTATATGTATAATTCATATATTATATGTATAATTATTTGTATGTATAATTAAATTGAATAAAACCAAAAATACGGAGTACAGTGTATCAATCGATCATTTGAACACGCATCCCACAGAATCTACACTCCAGTTCCCTCTAGTGTGAGAAAAAATAACTATTTTGTAAGTAACAGCCAGTATTCAAAATTATTTTATTATTTTTTAAAAAATACGCTGTCACAAATGTTTTTAATGGTATATTTGGAATTCACCATGGAAGAAGGAGAGGTATATAATATTGTAAAGGAAGGAGCATTTCCCAAAATACTGATCAACATAATTGAATATTAAACGTGCGTATTATGAATGACGTCATTTTGTAAATATACAGTAACGGTTTTAATTTAATTAAAACATTGCCATTGCTTTTAAAACAATACATTTAGTATATTTTTCTTATAGTTGTGATTTCTATATAAAAACATAAACAATTAATTAATTATTTTTAATATCTGTTCTATTTAATTCAATAATCAACTCCTTAAGAATGCTGTTCGACTATTTTATCAGTTAATTTTTCGAATTCTTAATTGTCTACTAAATTATTGTATTTTTTAACGGTGCTTAAAGAATATTATAAATTACCATAAACTGAAAACAAAAATTGCTCAAATTAATCGATTATTTACAATTTATAACAATTTTTGTAAAAAGATTACGTTTTGGTTTATAATTTTCCATCACTAATAAGACATATCTTTTTGATAAAAGTAGACACAAACATAAATAAAACTATACAGTTATTAAATTATCATTTTATTAATAAATAAATAAATACAAACAAAATACATAATCTTGATGTTAAATTTTTATATGCTCATTAATTTTACATATAAGACGCTACTGAAATGAAGGGTCAATCTAACCTATATTTTAATTTTTACATAATTTTATTTTTTACAATATTTTTAAAATTTTTGTCGTCATTATCACATATTTTAACTAAAAACGAATTCCTTATTTACGTAGAATGATTCCTTTTTCGATATTTCCTTTACTTTGTGTAATGTCAAAATTGGTATTTTTCCGCTTATTATAAACCTGTTTTGTTAAATGAAAAATGTAGAAAAATTAACAAATTTTTCCTAGAAATGGTTGCATTTATTGATCAATACAATATTTACTTACCCAAATATTATATTTACGGTGTATTACGTTTACTAATTTTATTTTAAATTTAATTTTTTGTAGGACTGGATGTTTAGTGCTTATTTGCACGTGTTATAGTGTATATTTACTCTTTTGTTTTTTATTTTTTGTGGTTCATTCAAAAGAATCTACGTATTCATTCTAACATATCATATTAAACTATATCTTGTCCCTCTCTTAAGAAATAGTCTCCATCCATATTCTTCTATATCAATGAAAAAAATTCATTTTTTTAAATTTATGTTGGCTATTTGAACGAGGGTCAACTGATCGGAACCTTGATTTTCTTTCCTTTTTTGCCACCTTATCTATTGTACTTGTCACTGGCAGTAAAAGGTTATGCATTTTGAGACAAAAAAAATTTTCTCTATGGTTAAAATAAAAAAGTTAATGCTGGCGTTGGAAACGAAAATTTTGTTAGCGTAACGTTAGCTAATTGAGCTTTTACCGTTACAAACCAGAGGGCTCTGATTCAAAAAATTAATGCACGTTAATTATTTTTCATGATTTTTCATAGTATAAATACTTAATTTCTGAAGTACAGCCACATTTAAAAATTATGGAATAAAAATAATCAGTCATCATGTTAGAAATTGTTGTTTTAAGATATAATGTATGTGAATTTTTGAATGCGTGCCCTCTGGTTTGTAACGATAAAAGCTCAATTAGCTAACGTTACGCTAACAAAATTTTCGTTTCGAACGCCAGCAATATGTACATAAGTGACATCATAAAATAAAAAATAATAAAACAGAAATTCCATATTATCCAAATCTCAAAATGGAGAAATCGGTGCATGAAAATTTTCATACATTAAAAATTAAAGTGGAGAAAGTCGAAATGAATGAACCGGCTTATGAAGTTGATTGTACATTTGAAACTAAAGTGGAGAAGGATGAAGTGAATGAACCGGTCCATGAAGTTGATTGTAAACTTAAAATGGAAAAAGATGAAGTGAATGAACAGGCTCGTGAAAATTTTCATACTTTTGAAATTAACGTGGAGAAAGATGAAATCAATGAACCAGCTCATAATTTTCATACTTTTGAAATTAAAGCGGAGAAAGATGAAGTGAATGAGACCAATTCTGTGTTATCAGAAGAATATAAAATTTTTGAACCAACTAAATCGTCGCACGAAAATAATAGCTTGACAGATAAAATGAACCTTATTACAAACTTACGCGAGCAAAATATAAAATTGGTAATTATTAGATTTAAAAAAATTATAAATTTTTAATGGAGTAAAAATAATACTTTCTAATATTTTAGGAGTGGAGTGAATCTACTTCGATAGATTTAAACAGTTTACATTCGGAAATCAAAATCGAACCAGATGAAATAGATGAAGAAGATAATTCAACAGATATAACAAAACATAAAATTGCAAGTGTTAGTAAAAAGCTATTTCAGTGTGATACATGTAATAAAACATTTACACAATCAAGTAGTTTAAAAACACATGAACGAATACACAGTGGTGAAAAACCATATCAGTGTAATGTGTGTTATAAAATATTTATTACGTCAAGTGATTTAATAAAACATGGCCGAATTCATAGTGGTGAAAAACCATATGAGTGTAAAATATGTTCGAAAACATTTACGCAGTCAAGTGATTTAAGAAAACATGAACGAATTCATAGTGGTGAAAGACCATACAAATGTAACATATGTTCGAAGACATTTAATCGTTTAGGTGGTTTAAAAATACATGAAAGAATACACAGTGGTGAAAAACCGTATGAATGTAACATATGTACTAAAACATTTACTACTTCAAGTCACTTAAAAGTACATAAAAGAATACATAGTGGTGAAAAAACATACGAATGTAACATATTAGGGTTCACAGAGACATGGAAAGTTAGGGAAATTGATTCAGAGTCATGGAAAATCAGGGAAGGTAGTGAAAATAGGCCGAAAGTCATGGAAAATTCGTCAGAATCAAGATAAATCAGGGAAACTGTTGTAAAACTATAAGAAATGCGCGTTTTTATTTTATATGGAAGGTAGAATGCTGTTGCTGTATAAATCTCTGAATTTTTGATTTTTAGTGTAATGTATTTTTGTAAGAGTTTTTGTTACTTATCATTACTTTTATATAAGTCATATGCAGGGCTGGGAACTATTTAAAATTATTTCATTTTAAATATGTATTTAAAATACAAAATGGCATTTTGCATTTTCTATTTTAAATAAGTTCGTTCAAACCATTTTCCATTTTGTATTTAAAATGAAAATGCGTGTATACTCAAATTTATGTGTGTATTAGTGATGTCGGACCGAGAAACAGTTAGTCGATTAATCGACTAAAATTGTTTTTCAGATAAAATTAGTCATTAGTCGAAAATATCAAGCACAGAGTAGTCGACTAATCGATTAAATTTTTAATCGAATTCATGAATAAGGTAACCTATGTAACTATTTAAAATACGAGGTTTTCTTTTGTATTTGATTTTGGACTTTCAGTATTTTTTGTTTTAAGAAAAAGAAAGATATGAAATATCACAATATATTAATCACATAAAAGTGAAAAATTATACAATAAATTATAATTTTTTAGTTTTCAATTTTTGAAGTCCAGTAAATAATACAGAAAAATTGTTAAATTAGTCGTTTTAATCATTAAAAAAAATTAATCATTTAATCGAAGGTAAAATAGTCGATTAAAATATGACTAAGTGTAAACAAAATTAGTCGACTAAACCGACTAATCGATTAATCATCTGACATCACAAGTAGTGATGTCGAGCCGAGAAGCAGTTAATCGATTAATCGACTAAAATTGTTTTTTCATATAAAATTAGTCATTAGTCGAAAATATCAAGCACAGAGTAGTCGACTAATCGACTAAAATTTTTAGTCGAATTCATGGTAAGATAACCTATGTAACGCTTTCAAAAACGAGTTTTTTTTTTCAAATTTAATTATGGACTCTTAATATTTTTCTTTTAAGAAAATGAAAGATATGAAATATCACAATCTATTAATCACATAAAAGTGAAAAATCATATAGATAGATAATTTTTTAGTTTCCATTTTTTGAAGTTCAATAAATAATACAGAAAAATAAATTGTTAAATTAGTCGTTTTTAGTCATTTGAAAAAAATTTAATCATTTTAATCATTTAATCGAAGGTAAAATAGTCGACTAAAATATGACCAAATGTAAACAAAATTAGTCGACTAAACCGACTATTCGATTAATCATCCGACATCACTAGTGTGTATGTATGACACTTATGACTCATATTAATCATAGAACTCGAGTTGAACACAGTCTAACAACTTGCAAGTTAAATATAAGTTGACTCAATCAACTCAATTTTTTTATAACTCGAGTTGCAATGTCACTTAAATTAAATTTATTACTAGAGCTGCAGTTCTCTCAAGTCAAACTTTTCTGATTCAAATTCTTTGTTATTATCTTTAAGACACGTCGATAAGAAATTTTATAGCGTAGTTAGGGTTTAAATATGTTAAGGCTGAATTAAATTTTACAATATTTTTTAGTAACAATATTTCAAGAGTTAAATTTCGTTTTCATATCATGCAAACTTTATAAAATTTTCTCAAAAGACTGCCCTTATTTGATTTCAGTATGTTTAACTTTTTTTTTTTTATTAATATAAATCAAGATAAAAAATTTATAGGTAGAATAAATTATAATAAAAGGCATTTTGCATTTCATAATCCATTTTAAATAGCTATTTTCCATTTTCTATTTTAAATATGTTTAGTAAAACCATTTTCCATTTTCTATTTTAAATGCATTTTTGGAAACCATTTTCTATTTTAAATGGTTTCTATGAACCATTTTTTCCAGCCCTGGTCATATTATGTAAGTTAAGTTTTACTAAGGACGGCGATGGAGATGGTGGAGACCGTATTAAATAATAATAAAGTATTTTTCTTTCTACATACCATTATTCTTATATTTACCCGAAGAAGAGTCATGACTTTATATAATTATGTCGATAGTCAGGGAAAGTTTTGGAAATACGTCATCGAATGTCAGGGAAATTGAAAATTAAATTTCTGTGAGAACCCTGCATATGTACTAAAACATTTAACCAGTCAAATGATTTAAAAACACACGAGAGAGTTCACATTGGTGAAAAACCATACGAATGTAACATATGTTCTAAAACATTTAATCAAATTATTTAAAGACACATCAAAGAATTCACAGTGGTGAAAAACCATATCAGTGTAACATATGTTCTAAAGCATTTATTCAGTTAAGTACTTTAAAAGCACATGAAAGAGTACACATTAAAGTTAAGTCATTTAAAAACACATCAAAGAAAACACAGTGGTGAAAACCATTACAACAGTTTGGGGGGAAAATTTTAAAATTTAAAGTTAGAAATCTGAAAATAAAAATTTATGGTGAGTGGAAGCTGAAATTTAAAAAGTAAAATAAAAGATTGAATAAATTTTAATAATGTTTATTAATTGAAACATCTATGTATATTTACAAGTTAAAAACGAAGTACGCAAAACATCAGCAATTATAAAATTGCCTCAAAATACAGCCTACAATTGACAACTATGTCTGTAGGGATTAAGAAATCAAAAGAATATTAAATTTCAAATTATTACAAATTATATTTATAAATTTATGAATAACAAATTTCAATAACAAAGGATTATTATTATAATGAAAGTTTATGGATAAACAATGTCATTAAAAGATCAGTCGATAAACACAAAGGTTGTCAAAACATTTACAGTTGTTTATTAACAGTTAAACGGAAAATTATTACTTTATGGAACGAGGTGTGAAATTTTATGTAGAATATTATACCGACTATTTACATGTAATAAGTTGAAAAAAATATTTACACACATAGGAATAACCTCGGGAGAAAATAATCTTAATCCTAAATAAATCTAATACTAATAAATAGAAAAAGAAAGATTAAATTTAAATAATCACAAATGTATGTAAAATAATTTCAAAACATACAAAATAAATGTGAAATTAAATTTCATTGAAAAAACTTATGTTTTTAATTAAATATCACCCAGTATTATTGGTGTCAGAAATATGGAAATATTAAACCATTAAACACTAACTACACTAAATTTCTCCCTTAGTTACCCGAACGTTTTGTTATGACGTAATATGTTTGAAAATTAAAATCATGGTAAGTAATCGTGAAGCTTTAAGAGCCAAACGGCTAAGACGAAGTGTGACGTGTTACCGCCTACACGACCGTCACAGATACATTATTTTATTACAAGGTACCGGAAGGGTGCCTTCAAGACTGACCACTACTAAGTAAGTACAGTAAATGGTTTAATATTAGATACATAAACAGACGTGGCTCTCTCTCTGTGTATTTTATATCAAGCAGTAATATATAGGGTGTAACATAAGATTTATAAGGGAATATAATATAATAAGGGAATATAACACAAGATTTTCGAAAATTATATTAAGAAATAATTTTTTTTCTACATATTAAATACAAAACTTGCCAAAAAACAAATTAAATCGCAATATAAAAAATATTTTTTGCAAAATAGGGGTTGAACAAGTTGAAAAATGATTGTGCATCGATATGTATTGCGTACTATGTCTGCAGTTATCATACACACTATGTATTATGCATTTATGTTATTGTGTTATTACACATATTGTATCTTAATATTGAATAAACATTGCAAGTATAAGAAAATAATAATTATGTAGATCACATCTCATATCATGTTTATGTTACTAATAATAAAAATTATACTGTACAATAAATATGTCATCTTTTTTGAATAAAAAGAATAAGAATACTATTTTTTTTTATCTCTTCTCCTCTTTTTATCTCTTTTCATCTCTTCTCCTTTTTATCTCTTTTTATCTCTTCACAGAATCTATACTCCAATTCCCTCTAGTGTGAGAAAAAATAACTATTTTGTAAATGACAGCCAGTATACAAAATTATTTTATTATTTTTTAAAAAATACGCTGTCACAAATGTTTTTAATGGTATATTTGGAATTCACAAACGATTTTCGATCGATTAAGTGCCCGGAAGTCAATTTTGCAATAAATTTTAAAAAATGTTGGCTGTTCACGCACTCTTAATTAACAATTAAATAATTAATTAACTAATTAGTCACAAACGAAAATAATAGCGTCACAAACATTCACAAACGATTGATCAAACCAAAAATAAAAAAATTCATTTTTTTAAATTTATGTTGGCTATTTGAAGGAGGGTCAACTGATCGGAACCTTGATTTTCTTTCCTTTTTTGTAACCTTATCTATTGTACTTGTCACTGGCAGTAAAAGGTCCATGCATTTTGAGACAAAAAAAAATTTCTCTATGGTTAAAATAAAAGAGTAAATCCTAACTAATATATAAATGCGAAAGTGCGTTTGTTTGTTTGTTTGTTTGTTTGACTGGCTTTCACGCCTAAACAGCTTAACTAATTAACTTGAAATTTTGCACAGACGTATTTTGCGGAACGGAGATGGTTATAGGCTATTTTTTAGCTTGAGAAAATATTTAATTCTCGAGAGAAAATGTATATTATACCATTAAATGAGCAATTTTTTCATTTGTTACTAAGTAAATGTATTTCACAATATTAATAAATATTTCTATAGATACCAACAACAATAATAATAATTTTACCAACGACTACTATGAAATTACTTATTTACTATACAAAATAAAATTAAATTTATATCCTATTTTTTATGGAAATAAAATATTAGCTATTTATCTGGAAAAGTTGTTTTCACCTCATTTCCTGTGAATATAAATATTAATTGGATCGCAAATATTCTGTTAGCGTATAAAACTTATGTTTGGCTCGCTTATTATCCAAGATAAAATTAATAAAATACAACAAGTCTCAATGACAGTATGTTATTTTATCCTTACTAATATTATAAATGCGAAAGTGAGTTTGTTTGTTTGTTTGTTTGTTTGACTGGCTTTCACGCCTCAACCGCTTAACCGATCAACTTGAAACTTTGCACAGACATTGCTGATAGGCTACGTTTTATCTCGGGAAAATATTTCATTCCCGAGGGAAAATACATTAAATTACAACAACTGACTATTAAAAAACGGATAAATGATTTCAAACTTTGTATGTTGCTAACAAAAGGGATGAGAAAGGACACAAACTACTTTATACCCCGGTAAATTTCCCGTGGGTTTCCCGTGGTTATTTTTTATCCCGATGAAATATCTCAGTCCCGAGGGAAAATGTATTTAAAACGAAACAATGAAATAACAACTGACTATTAAAAAAAAGCATGATTGATTTCTAACTTTCATATTGTTTACAGAGACGATGAGAAAGGACTACTTTCTAGCCCAGGAAAGTATCTAACTCCCGTGGATAGTCTTATTCCCGTGGGAAAATATACATTTAAAACAGTATAAAAAAGAATCATTGGTTTCATTTGAACTTGGCATGTTGTTAAAGGAATGTTATAGTCTATTTTTTGCCCGAGGAAAATATTGTATTTCTCTGGGAAAATTTCAAAGAAAAATGTAATAATACCTACTCGACGGGTAATGGCGACGTGATGAAAGTACACTTTATATGTTTTAACAAGATGTCATAATTTCAAAAGCCACGTGAGCGAAGCCGCGGGTAACAGCTAGTATGTATATAAGTGACATCAGTGACATCATAAATAATAATAAAACCAATAAAACAGAAATTCCATATTATCAAAATGGAGAAATCTGTTCATGAAAATTTTCATACATTAAAAATTAAAGTGGAGAAAGTTGAAATGAATGAACCGGCTTATAAAGTTGATTGTACATTTGAAACTAAAGTGAAGAAGAATGAAGTGAATGAACCGGTCCATGAAGTTGATTGTAAACTTAAATTTAAAGTGGAAAAAGATGCAGTGAATGAACCAGCTCATGAAAATTTTCATACTTTTGAAATTAACGTGGAGAAAGATGAAATCAATGAACCAGCTCATAATTTTCATACTTTTGAAATTAAAGCGGAGAAAGATGAAGTGAATGAGACCAATTCAGTGTTATCAGAAGAATATAAAATTTTTGAACCAACTAAATCGTCGCACGAAAATAATAGCTTGACAGATAAAATGAACCTTATTACAAACTTACGCGAGCAAAATATAAAATTGGTAATTATTAGATTTAAAAAAATTATAAATTTTTAATAGAGTAAAAATAATACTTTCTAATATTTTAGGAGTGGAGTGAATCTACTACGATAGATTTAAACAGTTTACATTCGGAAATCAAAATCGAACCAGATGAAATAGATGAAGAAGATAATTCAACAGATATAACAAAACATAAAATTTCAAGTGTTAGTAAAAAGCTATTTCAGTGTGATACATGTAATAAAACATTTAATCGAAAGGATAATTTAAAAACACATGAACGAATACACCGTGGTGAAAAACCATATCAGTGTAATGTGTGTTATAAAACATTTATTCATTTAAGTACTTTAAGAAAACATGAACGAACTCACAGTGGTGAAAAACCATATCAGTGTCAAATATGTTCGAAAACATTTAGTCAATCAAGTTATTTAAAAACACATGAAATAATTCACAGTGATGAAAAACCATACGAATGTAACGTATGTTCGAAAACATTTACTACGTTACGCAATTTAAAAACACATGAACGAATACACAGTGGTGAAAAACCATATCAGTGTCAAATATGTTCGAAAACATTTATTACTTCAGGTCAATTAAAAATACATGAAAGAATTCACAGTGGTGAAAAACCATACGAGTGTAAAATATGTTCGAAAACATTTACGCAGTCAAGTGATTTAAGAAAACATGAACGAATTCATAGTGGTGAAAAACCATACAAATGTAACATATGTTCGAAGACATTTAATTGTTTAGGTGGTTTAAAAATGCATGAAAGAATACACAGTGGTGAAAAACCATACGAGTGTAAAATATGTTCGAAAACATTTACTGCGTTACGCAGTTTAAAAACACATGAACGAAGACACAGTGGTGAAAAACCATATCAGTGTCATATATGTTCGAAAACATTTATTACTTTAGGTCAATTAAAAATACATGAAAGAATTCACAGTGGTGAAAAACCATACGAGTGTAAAATATGTTCGAAAACATTTACGCAGTCAAGTGATTTAAGAAAACATGAACGAATTCATAGTGGTGAAAAACCATACAAATGTAACATATGTTCGAAGACATTTACGCAGTCAGGTGATTTAAGAAAACATGAACGAATTCATAGTGGTGAAAAACCATACAAATGTAACATATGTTCGAAGACATTTAATTGTTTAGGTGGTTTAAAAATACATGAAAGAATACACAGTGGTGAAAAACCATACGAGTGTAAAATATGTTCGAAAACATTTACGCAGTCAAGTGATTTAAGAAAACATGAACGAATTCATAGTGGTGAAAGACCATACAAATGTAACATATGTACTAAAACATTTTCTACATCAGGTAATTTGAAACAACATGAAATAATACACAGTGGTGAAAAAACATACGAATGTAACATAGCAGGGTTCACAGAGACATGGAAAATTAGGGAAATTGATTCAGAGTTATGGAAAGTCAAGGAAGGTAGTGAAAAAAGGCCGAAAGTCATGGAAAATTCGTCAGAATCAAAATAAAACAGGGAAACTGTTTTAAAACTATAAGAAATGCGCGTTTTTTTTTTATATGGAAGTTAGAATGCTGTTGCGATATAATCTCTGAATTTTTGATTTTTAGTGTAATGTATTTTTGTAATGGCTCATACACAATCAATGAAATAAGGAATAAGAAGTATGCTATCTGGTGACGTTGAATGGAACTTTAACGTAACTGCCCATAGGTATATGTATTTAGGTATTTTTGTACATCAAAATTCATGAAAAAATAACGTTCGTGATGACTTTTTTTGTCACTATAGTGAAAAAAATCACGAATTTTGACTACAAAAGTACGTACATATTTATATGTATCTATGAGCAGTTGCGTTGAAGTTCCACTCAACGTCACTAGATGGCATACTTGTTATTCCTTATTTCTTATTCCTTATTTCATTGATTGTGTAGACACCCTAAGAGTTTTTGTTACTTAAAAGTTCGAAATCTGAAAATAAATTTTTGTGGTGGGTGGAAGCTGAAATTTAGAAAGTAAAATAAAAGAATTGAATAAATTTTAATAATGTTTATTAATTAAAACATCTATGTATATTTAAAAGTTAAAAACGAAGTACGCAAAACATCACCACTTATAAAACTGCCTCAAAATACAGCCTACAATTGACCACTGTGTCTGTAGGGATTAAGAAATTAAAAAGTATTAAATTTCAAAATATTACAAATTATATTTATAAATTTATGAATAACAAATTTCAATAACAAAGGATTATTATTATAATGAAAGTTTATGGACAAACAATGTCATTAAAAGATCAATCGATAAACGCAAAGGTTGTCAAAACATTTACAGTTGTTTATTAACAGTTAAACGGAAAATTATTACTTTATGAAAAGAGGTGTGAAATTTTATGTAGAAAACTATACCGACTACTTATTTACATGTTATAAGTAAAAAAATATTTACACACGTAGGAATAACCTCGGGAGAAAACAATCTTAATCCTAAATAAATCTAATACTAATAAATAGAAAAAAGAAAGATTAAATTTAAATAATCACAAATGTATGTAAAATAATTTCAAAACACAATTGTTTAAATAAACATGAAATTAAATTTCATTGTAAAAGCTTACGTTTTTAATTAAATATCACCCAGTATTATTGGTGTCAGAAATATGGTAATATTAAACCATTAAACACTAACTACACTAAATTTCTCCCTTAGTTACCCGAACGTTTTGTTATGATATAATTAATATGTTTGAAAATTAAAATCATGGTAAGTAACCGTGAAGCTTTAAGAGCCAAACGGCTAAGACGAAGTGTGACGTGTTACCGCCTACACGACCGTCACAGATACATTATATTTGCCGTGTTCGTTGCTGAGTTTTTTTGCTCAAAGTGAGCTGTTGGCACATGCACAAGAACTTTTTTATGGAATACGCATGCTCCAAAATACTTCATATTATGAGCACAAGTATTTCGTACTTCATAAAAATGTTCTTGCGCATGCGCTAATAGCTCACTTTAAGCAGAAAAACTCAGCAACGAACAAGGCGATTATTAAGAGTGCCTTCAAGACTGACCACTACTAAGTACAGTAAATGGTTTAATATTAGGTACATAAACAGACGTGGCTCTCTCTCTCTATGTATTTTATATCAAGCAGTAGTATACAGGGTGTAACATAAGATTTAAAAAGGTACGAGTCGATTTGATACAATTGTAGCGCTGCAAATCGTTTGTTGCGCTACAAATGTTGCAATAGTGTGTCCACTTAAACATGTGTGTCGTGCTACATTTGTATCTGCAACATGGTATCAAGGACTCGTGATACAATTTGTTGCAATGTGTTGCATCAAGTATGTACACTAGCTGCAACATTTGTATCTCGATAAATTTATTTATTTATTTTTTATTACTCATGCGGGAGAAGTACTAACTTGGCGCACACATTTCTGTACGCAAAATATCTGTTTGCCCACTGTATTCTTCCCGCATACTTTTTTGCGTGTGGAAAGTAACTTTCCACACGCAAATTGACAATAAAACACGCAAAATTTAATCAAAACACGCAAAGCCGCCTCTTAATTTTTCATTTAATAAATATTTCATAATTATTTCTATGGAAACCACCAACAAAATAATTTAAACGATAATTAATTCAGAAAAAAATGACGAACATTTAAAAATATTATTTTAAAAAGTAATAAAAATGTCAAAAATTGTGATAATAATAGAAAAAAGTATGTGAAATTCGTAATAAAAAATAGTATGTGCAACTCGTGCGGGATTGTCGATTGCCCTACTCAAGCGAATGAGCGCACTCACTACGTTCGTGCGCTCAACTTCGCTTTCGTGGGCAATCGACAATTTCCCGCACTTATTGCACAATATACTATTATATTAAACGTTGCTTAGTTTTGTGTTGATATTTTATGTGTGTTGGTTAGTGACAAAAATGTCAAAAATAAAATTGTGGCTGCTTTCGTTGTTATCGTGAATTTAAACAGAAAACATTCCATTCAAAAACTTAAAAAAAAATATGGGTACGAGACTGGATTGCGAAAAGGAAAATCAGTAAGGGGCTTATAATTAATTGATGACTGAATTACGAAATGGAGATCCTGATTTACATGAAAATTTTGTACACATGCCCGCAGTAGATTTCAATTATGTATTTGTTTATGTTAATTTCAGGCTAATTTCGGAAAAGATTGAAAACAGGATACACAAATGAGGAAGCATACATATTTTTTAAAAAATTTTATTACCCTAACTTTTTTTATCAGATGGTCGAAATACCGTTATTTGCATTAAAATTTTATCACCCAAAATACCTGAACTTTATAATAAAAAATTTCTTGGAAATACTTGTATGAATGCGCCATACGTTTTTAAGTAAAATTTATAGTTACTGAATTACTATTTAAACAGATCATTAGGGTTGTATAGAAACCACCCTGCTTGTTCAATTTCAAAAAAGATGAAAAAATAAATGCATTCAATCCTATGCAATATAATTATATTAAATGTATATATACGTACTGTATATACTGTTGTTACGAGCCATGTATCGTGCGAAACAAACTAGGTTTGTTTCGTAGGATACATGCCTTGCAACAGAAAGAAACCCGTGTACACTGAACGTTGTATCGCATCAACATTTGTATCGGTGCAACATGATACTTTTGTTGCACGGCATGTTTCATGGCTGTGTCCACAGGAAACATGTGTTGCAAGCATGTTGCGCTACAGTGTAGCGCTACAATTGTATCAAGTCGACTCGTACCTTAAGGGAATATAACATAACAAGGAAATATAAGATTTTCAAAAATTATATTAAGAAATAATTTTTTTTCTACATATTAAATACAAAACTTGCCAAAAAACAAATAAAATCGCAATATAAAAAATATTTTGAGCAAAATAGGGGTTGAACAAGTTGAAAAATGATTGTGCATCGATATGTATTGCGTATTATATCTGCAGTTATCATACACACTATGTATTATGCATTTATGTTATTGTGTTCTCACGGTTCGACAAATCATGTCATAAATTATATCATCGGTAACCGCACTCTTACACATATTGTATCTTAATATTAAATAAACATTGTAAGTTTAAGAAAATAATAAATAGGTAGATCACATCTCATATCATGTTTATGTTGCTAATAATAAAAATCATACTGTACAATAAATATGTCATCTTTTTTGAATAAAAAGAATAAAAATACTATTTTTTTATCTCTTTTCTGCAGCGCGGTGTATTTTATGTTAGGCGTATCTTATGTTAGACTTTACTTGTAAATGAACTGATTTGTCTTATCAGCTGACTTAAATAGGCTTGTATGATTTGTTGGGAGTCGCCATGAGCACTACGTGATAGAATTCTGTAGAAACGTAAATAAAATTATTCACTTATGAAAATTGCAAATGTGTAATATGTTAATCATAAAATAGAACAGGGTTGGAATGCGTATGTATTTTAAATGTTATGAAACAATTTTAAGAAAATTATACTGAAAAATTTTATGCAATATATTGATTACATTTAAAATACGTTGCACCATATATAAATGTAATTTTGTTCTGAAACATTTAGTCAGTTAAGTCATTAAGAACATATGAAAGTCATAGTGGTGAAATAGAAACAAACAATTGGCGACGCAAAGATTACACGAGCGCCCCTGGTTTTTTTAAATTAGAAGCCGTATCAAGTAAAAATTTTTGTATACGTTTAATTGTCGATAAAAGTACGGGCATTATATAAATTATGTGTCATTTTTTTTTCATATTATTATTGTAATTCATCGAAAATCTCAATTGTCAACTACTGTTAATCATAATTGTTCAGTCTAAAATATTATACCACTCGAGGCGCGCGTATACGAGGTATATCTATCGCAAATAAAAAGTATACGTAAATTTTTACTTGATAGAGCTTCTAATTTTACCACCAGAGGCGCGAGTGAGAATCTTTGCGTCGCCAATTCGTCGACTTCTGCTGACGAGGAACAAAAAAAAAAAAAAAATGATCATAAACGGTCAATTGGTTTGATTAATTGGCCAGCGATACAGGTTTTTTTTTTATTAGAGATTCAAGTTGGGTTAAGGATTAAGGTCGTGAATGTATTTTTAATAAAAATAAGTTAATTATTATAATATAATAATATAAGTATTACTTATAATTATATAACGTAAAAACCCCTATACCGAAACGCGATCCGACACTCGAACAGTTTTGACATTTATACAGTGCGTTCATTTCAAGATTACACATTGCATAATATAATATAGTATACGATGACTGTCCACTTCAGAATTCTAGAGTAGGAACTTAACCCTAATTTTTAACAAAAAGCGACCACGAGCGTTCTAGTGGTTTTTTTTTTAATCGATTCAAAATTTAAAAAGGAATAAAAATTTTCAATACTGTTTTTTTACCAAATGGCGGCGTCACTGTGAAAAGTTGAAATTAATGAAAGTAATAGGTAAGATACATATAAATTTTGTATTTGTAGAGTATTCTATAAGCGCAATTGATTATATAAAAAATGTGAAAATGTGTTGTATTAACGATAAACTAAGCAGTTGCTATAACTCGAAATTTATGAATTTTGGAGAAAAACGTTAACACTGCTTGGTCCGTTACAGTTTAAAATGTTGCTTGCAATAAAAGTCTCAATTTCGGTACAAGTGTCGCTTACGATAAATCGATTAAGATTAATTTAAAAAAAAAATTTAGATGTACTTCTCGATTTGACTGAGTACACATGGCTACATATTCTTAAACATCCCTATTTAGAGAGGTTACACACCTCAGTACTCTACATTCAGGACCATGTCCCTGTCACTCTCCATTTAGTCTATTATAAAAAAAATGGACCGTTTTCTGACGTCGCTGTAACTAATATACCAGATGGCGTTGATTTACTAGGGGATAAAATTAAAGTCGAGACATGAGGTTTAATAGTTCGCTCTTTTTCATCTAAAATAAATTGGAAATAAATTAAATATTTAAAAAAATACTTCAATTCAACCTAGAAAGATTAATTAAAAAATTTTAATTCTTCGTTAACACATAACTTGGTGACGATACTATTGTGCTCAATCATATGGTAATTAATTTTGACATCTATTTGATGAAAAGTGCTCACATGTCCCAACTCTATTTAGTATACCCCCTATACCATTAGCGCCACGTAGCAAACGTAGCAAACTGTGACATGAAAAGGTCCGTCCTTGAAAACAAGTGGCAGGGACATGTTCAGGACCATAGAACACTAGAAGCCAACTAACATCAAAAAAGTGTAATTCGCTTGGAGTCATTTGTAGGCCTGTCACAGCTAAGTCATATAGTCAGTCGCTGTCCGTCACCGAACACACAGTCCATTATATTACATTGTTAGACATTGTTAGTTGAGCAGCACACATTTCTCTCTCTGGTAATACGTGTGGTGTAGTAGTATGTGTAAATACGCACACAGACGCAACCATTAAACCAATACCACTGCAAACAGTGTGTATCTACACCAATAGAGTGGGGAGATTTACGTCACAAACTCATTACAAGTGGAACAGAGACATAGACAATCTAGTTTGACCCCTTGTTCAGGACCAAAATAAGCTTTTTTTGCGCGTTTCGCCATTACGTCATAATCTACGTCACTTATTTGAATTTTTACAAAAAGACAACATTACAATTATTATTATATTTATACAGCGTGAGTTTTTTGAGAGTTAAGACGGTTCTACACGATGCTACGAACACCTTCCAACATTGGACGTTCGATGGTTCATCGCATCGTGTGGCCGTTGTTCGAACCTACGAGTGTCCAATGTCGAGCGTCAAACATTCGCATTTGGCCATGTCCCGCTCGATGTCGGTATTCTTGCACCGAGTCAAAGGGATGCTTCGAACGTTTGAAGGTCAATGTTGGTTGCGTTGGTTGGTTCGACTCAGCAGCTGCACGACTCGTTCATGTGAAGAGAGACAACATCAGTGTATAACATTAGTGATAACATCAGACAGATAACAGCCTCGTCCACTGAGTACCAACACATCATCATTCGTATTGGATCAAACATTCGATTCACCGTGTAGCAGATACATTCGTCGGACCAACTATCGAACTTAATTGCCTCAAACGTTCGATCGAACGTTGGAAGGAACGTTCGTAGCATCGTGTAGAACCCGCTTTACCATTTTTATTACAGCCAAACCGTTGATAAGAGCCAAGAGCTATAAAGATCCTGACCAAGTCCTCAGCTAAGTGTAGAAAAATGTAACTAGTGGTGAGCCCAGAGTGTGCTCGACACGGCTTAAAACATGTAGTCAGTTGGTGTCCGTCGTCGAACAGACAGTGCATTGTAATACATTGTTAGACATTGTTACTTGAATTGGACAGGTTGGTCTGTCCCATAGAGTAATAGAGACAACATATCTATCCCTATACTACTGGAACCAGCGTAACCACTAAGAGATAGAAAATATGTTATGTACATGCACGGTGTTTACTATGTAGTAGTGCGATATTGTGTATTTGTGTAAGGGAGATGGTAGTGGCGGTTACGTGACTCATACATAGCTATGACACCACACGCATGTACTAGGAGATGTAACAATACCAACAACAATCAAGTCGTGATCAAATGCATTGTCTTGTGATTGATCTACACTCATCGACTGCTACTGAAAGATTAACAACTAAGAAGCCTAATGTGCCCATAAATGCCCACTGGTGATTGCAGAAAAGAGATAGTTGCTTTCCCTCTGTACTATGGGGTCTCTTCCATAATAGGTGTTTTGTAGTAGTGTGTGTGAATACGCACACTACTACAAAACACCAAACCAACACCATTGCACGTCGATATCTGCAACTCTTATTTGAACAACTTCCCAATTAAATAAACGGTTTGGTTGTAGTAAAAATGGCAACTCTCAAAAAACTCGGACTGTATATAAGTAATTCGCCAATACGTCATCAAGATCTGCGCGTCGGCATACCTTATATCTTAACACTTTCAGTCCCATGGATTCGGCATCTGAAACCAAACAAAACATCCCCAGAGGCCGACCGCGATCAATGATTAATTGATTAGTAAGTTTGTTACGTATTATGTATGCGATACATACATACCAACATAAACACACACAAATACATACTAACACACACTACTCTTTTGGTTTCTATGTACGTATAAAATATAAAACATTTTAAGATAAACAAAAAATGCATAAAAAATATAATTTATGTTTTTAAATAAAATTGATTTGAATGTAGTCATTGTATAATTATGTAGTATGTACATATCACGTTTATGTGTGCATTTATGACTGTATGTTTACAGTTTTACACATATTATGTAAATGTTGAACGGTATTAAATCTATTCAGTGTTTGAATCATTTTATTTTATGTATTTGTTTATATAAATTTTTTTTCAAATATTGCCGGCTTCCGGGGAAGTTTGTTGTGAAAGTGCTCGGGCCTCATAGTGTTAATCTACTTTGACAGACCTTACAATAAACGAGAATTTGCCAAATTGGAAATGGAGAAATCGGTCGATGAAAGTTTTCATATATTTGAAATTAAAGTGGAGAAAGATGAAGTGAACGAACCTATTCATGATATTGTTAATCATACATTTGCGGTTAAAGCTGAAAAATATGAAGTGGATGAGAACAATTTAGTTTCGTCAACGGAAAATAAAATTTTTGAATCAACTAAATTGTCACAAGAAAATAATAGTTTGACAGATAAAAAAAATTTCACAGACTTACAAGAGCAAAATATAAAACTGGTAAGTATAGGATTTGGATTATAAATTCCGATATATAAAATTAGGCAAATTTTTGAATAATTTTAGGAGTCGAGTCAGTATTTGATAGATTCAAATAGCTTACATACGGAACTCAAAATTGAACAAGATGAAATAAATGAAGATCATGTGACAGATTTAACAGAACATAAAATTACATATGTTGGGCAAAAATTATTTCAGTGTGATACATGTTATAAAACATTTACTTGTCCAAGTAGTTTAAAAAGACATAAAATAATTCATAGTGGTGAAAAACCATATCAGTGTAACATATGTGGTAAAACATTTACTATTTCATGTAATTTAAAAGTACATGAACGAGTACATAGTGGTGAAAAACCGTATCAGTGTAATGTTTGTTCTAAAACATTTAGTCGGGTAGATAATTTAAAAGTACATGAAAGAATTCACAGCGGTGCAAAACCATACCAATGTAAAATATGTACTAAAACATTTACTACTTCAAGTCATTTAAAAACACATGAAAGAATTCATAGTGGTGAAAAACCATACAAATGTAAAATATGTGCTAAAACATTTAATCGGAAAGTATATTTAGAATTACATGAAAAAATTCATAGTGGTGAAGGACGTTATAAATGCGATGTATGTTCTAGAACATATTTTGACTTAAGTGTTTTGAAATTACATAAACGATCTCACATAGTGTGGTGCAAAACAAAAGGTGAAAAATAATACGAAACATTTACTCAGTCGAGTAATTTAAATAGATATAAAAAAAAAATTCATCCCGATAACCTATAGTGACAAAACGCCCAACTGGTACACTCTTTTGACAGCTAATATACTTTATAGGGAATAGGGTACTTGACTGAAGTTACAAAAATATTCTAAAAACATTGTTTTTCCATACTAGCTAAATGATTTTTTTTATCTTCGACAGATTCTGTAAAAAATCATCAAAAAAAAAAAAAAAAAAATAACCCTACAATTTTAAATGAGAAAAAGGCGGGAAAAACACCTCACTATAGTGACGTCACAGTTTGAAGCAGGGTAAGTTCAAAAATGTAAACTTTACCGCATCGATGCAGCATCATAACGTTTCTGATGCGTCTAATACTGCATGATGCGATGCTGATGCTCTCTTGAAATTTGATGCACATTAGATATTTTTGAATGGGATATTGGCATCATGATGCATGTAGTAGGGATGTTGATATTATATCGATATATCGAATATTCGATATTTTTTTGTAAAGTATCGATATTTTCAACCGATATTTTTGAATCCGATATATCGATAGTTCGATATTGAAATGTCAGTATCAACATCGATATATTTTCCAAGAATAAATCAACTTTGTAACAATTTACTTAATCGGCTATGACTGAAAGTATGTATCATATAAGTATAATAAGTATGATGTCATCTAACTATTTAAGCTTCCTTTGGTTGTGAACACTGATTCCCGATAATCGTAGAAAATTGATGAGGTTGACAGGGAACGCATAAGAAAAAAAAAGTTTCCCTAAAAACTGTCCCAGAAAAATACTAGATTATTAATTTTTGGCTATTTTCTGACTGATAAACGTAATTACAAGGAGTAGGTATAATTTATTTTAATTGTGCCTCAATAATGTAATAAAAATTTTAAAAATACGATATATCGAAATATCGATACTTTTTTCCGATATATTACTCTGCGATATTGATATATTTGAAAAATACCGATATAATATATATCGATATTTTTAAAAAATATCAACATCCCTAGCATGTAGCATAATAGACACACAATGTAGCCAATGTAGCATGATGGACTATAGATAATATAGTAATAAAGTCCTTGTATAGGTATATTATCTTTGAATTTCAACTTGAACTTACTTGAAATAAAAAATATTGAAATTATTTGAATAAAACATATTACATACCTATTTTGAGTGCAAGATGTATTCAAATAGTTTAAACAATTTTAATCAAAGGTAAATACATTACATAATCTTTTTCAAAAGTTTCTTTTTCGGAATTATTCCTGTTGGTGTTAATACCTACATAATATGGCAAGTAGTTATAATTCTACACATGACAAGCATCTTGGACACGCATCACCAAATTTTTTGATGCATTGTTTTGACGCATCAGATGCAAAAATGAACTTTTGATTTTTCGTTGTGATGCGTCTGATGCGTTTTTGAACTTTTGACTCTGCCTCATGCAAGCGGTGATGCATTTTTGAAATTAGCCGCAATTAAACGTCAATGTCAATATTTATAACCTCAAAACTTTGATTATATTCATAAAATGTCAAAGTAAAAGTAAGTATTTATTAGAAATCTGGCCGATTATTATTACTATATATCTAAGCTAATAGAAATATTCAAAAGAAAACACAATTTCACCTCACCGATGAAAATTATCAAAATCGACATATCTAGCTACAAAATGTTCATATTCAAGAAAATGGTGCGGTTTCACTAATTTGAATATTTATTGAAAAATGGCGATTTTTAAAATAAAATTTCGAAATAGTTATCAAAATTTTTTATGTTTCATCATTAAAATTGGACATGTGTAATGATAATGCATAGAATTATTTAACATTTGACACAAATTTTAAATACAGTCAAGTAAGTACCGTATT
The DNA here is from genome assembly GCA_035578155.1 of Brachynemurus nebulosus. NCBI lineage: Eukaryota > Metazoa > Arthropoda > Insecta > Neuroptera > Myrmeleontidae > Brachynemurus > Brachynemurus nebulosus. The sequence continues at coordinate 6,658,949 of JAPWDM010000008.1, forward strand.
AGTTTAAAAAAATTGTGTATTAGCGAATTTCCAGAATGGAATTCAGCTATGACAGCCACTGTCATGACGGGACTTGAACCGGGACTATGGCAGAAATTTGTTTTGAGGTCCTTAGAAACCATATATATATATATATATATATATATATATATATATATATATATATATATATATATATATATATATATATATACATATATATATACCTATATGTCCGCACGATAACTCTCGAACGAAATGTCCTAGGTTTACGAAATTTGATGAAACTGTTGGAAATCCCAAACCGTTGGAAAGTTCGTTAGCCAGACACGTCCGATGCCCGGAACATGGTTTTGTTCGTGAAGGAAATTAGTTTTTGCCATAATTTCCACTTATTCAAAAGTTTTCCCAACATTTCTTTTACACCATTAGAAAGAGTAAGAAAAATTACATAAAATGGTTTTTAAACCATCATTCTATGTAAGCGGGTTCTACACGATGCTACGAACGTTCCTTCCAACGTTCGATCGAACGTTTGAGGCAATTAAGTTCGATAGTTGATGCGACGAATGTATCTGCTACACGGTGAATCGAATGTTTGATCCAATACGAATGATGATGTGTTGGTACTCAGTGGACAACGCTGTTATCTGTCTGATGTTATCTCTAATGTTATACACTGATGTTGTCTCTCTTCACATGAACGAGTCGTGCGCAACCAACGAACGCAACCAACATTGACCTTCAAACGTTTGAAGCATCCCTTTGACTCGGTGCAAGAATACCGACCATACCGACATCGAACGGGACACGACCAAATGTGAACGTTTGACGCTCGACATTGGACACTCGTAGGTTCGAACAACGGCTACACGATGCTATGAACCATCCAACGTCGAATGTTGGAAGGTGTTCGTAGCATCGTGTAGCAGCGGCTGTACATAAACTGATTTCCAAGAAAAACGAATTTTTTTAAACGGAAATTCGCTATGTTATGCAGGATGCTGCGACAGCGGTATTTTTTTATTTTTAAACGAATAAAGGTAAATTTTATTTGAATATTTTAAATATTACAAATAAATTACAAATTATTAATAATTTTGAAATGATAATTGATGTGCTACCACCAAACTGAAATGGATAAAAAAAATCATTTGGTATATGAAAATTAAATGTTGGCGCCGTTGCAAATTTGAACTGATCATGTCTATAATCTGTCACATCATAAAAATTAACCTCACTCACTAAATGAATCGATACTTTTTCATTCAAACGAAATATCTGATTATTTGCTACGAATTTATAATGTACCGCGAAAATTTGATTAACACGTTGTAAATTTTTATCTTTCGGACGCATATAGAATATTTCAATTTGTACTGTGCTAATCAACGATTGACATGAAATAGTATGTGTTGTGGTATTTTGATTTTTTAATATTTGTTGTGAAATAATTGGTGTGTTTTCGCGTGTGATTTTCATCCATTGCGCGTAATTGGATCGATTCGCATTTCCCATCGGCGCAAAATATTTTCCATTTTGTACGGCGTAGATTTTCCAAATTTCATTTTGAACATTTATACAGTATTCGGAAATGTTTTGCGTATCAATTTTTACGTTTAGTAAACACACGGATTGGATATTAACGTCAAATTTGATCAGTGTATGGTGTATTTTGTTTAAATAACACACACCGTTCAGATTTTTCGGTAAAACCAGAAAATTTTTTGTCGGATCAGTTGTGGATATTTCGAGTTCATTTTCGAGTGTTTTATTTTGAACGGGTTGCTCTTTTAAATTTGCTATTAGTATCGGTTTTCCGGGTAAATAGTATGGATTGCCACTTCGCATCGACGAATAATCGATCGCTGTGTTTTCTTCCATAAAATCCACAAGAAATTCTTGATTCCAATTTGATGTTGAAGAATTTTCGAGTAGTAAATAAACATTAATTCGTGTTATTCCGAAACTAATATTATAATTTATATTGTATTTAATCGTATGCACTTTCATATTTGCAAATTTTTTATTTCCTTTCAGTAAAATTTCGAATTTTTCCGTTGACGTGTTTTTTAGCGAACAAAATTCATATGAATTATTACAAACGTTTAGCTGTGGCCAAATGCATACATTTTTTGGACATTCCTGTTAAAAAAAAAAACTTATGGAAATTAATCATGCAACTAAAAACAGTCAATAAGTAATTTTTTTTGAAAATTATTGTTTTGTCAGTAAATTTTTTTTTTAAATATTGCCCGCGTTCGCCAGAAAATTTTGTTATCCTAACGTTAGTTAACGGAGCTTGCACCGTTACAAACCAGAAGGCTCTGATTAAAAAAAATCAATTTTAAAATCAATTTTAAAGAATTTTAACGATACTTCTCTAAATTAAAAATCACAAAGTGATTGAAAAAATTATCCGGATCGGCCGGGAATCGAACCCAGGATCTTCTGGTAACTAGCCAGACGTGCTAACCTCTACACCAACGATCCCATGCTCGGTAAGCGGTCAAGCCGGACACCCATTCAATCACCTATGTGTATTAGTTTACACATTAGTTACTAATACACATAGGTAATTGAATGGGTGTCCGGCTTGGCCGCTTACCGAGCATGGTACCAATTCAGTACCAATAATACGAGCCCTTACCGAAAAAAAATTGACCACCCCAATTTCGAGAAAAACGATTTCAATGTTTTGTAATTTTAACATGGGCTCTTATGGGAAAACTCTCTTTTTTTTTTTTGAATAAAATGAAAAACTGTTTTGATAAAAATTTAATATGTTATAAAATACATAAGCGCGCAGGTAAAAAACCACACAAATGTCCGCGGAAATTAAAAAAAAAAAAACAAGTGGTATACAAATATAATCACTGAAGAATATTAATACATTATTTAATTTTTGATAATTTTTTTTTTTTTGAGATGTACTTTTGTACTTGTCTATCTCAGAGCAACTACGTTAAATATTTTTTCATGGTTTTTCGCGGTATAAATACTTAACTTCTGAGGTACAGCCACATTCAAAGACTATGGAATAAAAACAATCAGTCACCATGTTAGAAATTGTTGTTTTAATATGTAATGTATGTTAATATTTTGAATGCGAGCCTCTGGTTTGTAACGGTGTAAGCTCCGTTACGTAACGTTAGGCTAATAAAATTTTCTGGCGAACGTGAGCATTATTTGCGCTATTAAATAATCAAGTTGAATATTGATAACAATAATTTTATATATTTTTAAGTTTATGAATAATATTTTTCTTTTGTATCCCTATTCACCCTTATGTCTCGATTCAGTCCACTTTACGGTAACACGTCTTCTATGTTCTACTTAGAAGTAGAGATGAGCTAAACGGTTATTATAATAACTGGTATGGTATTTGGATATTTTAACATATTGTAAGATATTCGATATGCGTATAAACGGCTCTGTTAGTGAAATATGCACAGATCTATAATACTGAAGGATACTAAATAATCTGCAATATCTGTTAAAATACTTGTCTATACCAGGATTTAGGCTTTATATACACAATTTTAGCAATTTTATGGATACATAATTACAAATACAAATAGATAACTGTACAATAGACAATAGTTCATTTTTAAGGGTTTTTTAAATGTGCTACGATAGAAAATGTGTAACTTGCCTGGGGCGTTATTATTTTGAAATTCTCCGTAGGTGGTTAAAATAAATTACTGTGATCCCTGCTTTCGAATATATTAATATTGACCTAAGTATGTTATCGATATTTCCAAAGGAGTTATTTAAGTAACCAGTTACTGGGTATTCCAGTTATTCACGATAACTGTTATCTTTCTATACTAGTTACAAAATAACAGTTATCGATATATCTATCATCTCTACTTAGAAGCTACGTTTATAGTCTATATGCAGGGGGGAGTGCAGAGGAAGTCAAAATGGAATCACACACTTATTTTTGTGCTTCCCCAACACGAAATTTACGTTTAAATAAATTCGTACCGTTATATTGTTGATCCAAGCGGTGTTGAAAAGATCTGGTGATGATATTATCAACTTATTTTTTACATATTTTACAAACATCGCAGAAACAGTTATTTCAGTGTCATTTATTGGCGTACACTGTGAATGAATATTTCGTAAAAATTTCACACTTTTCCGTGTAAGGCACATACTATTCACCAATCTGAATGGAATATCTAAAACAGGCAAATATTTTGAAAAAATCAAATATTTTATATTTAGGATAAAAAAAATTTAATAAATACCAAAAATTTCGATCGAATTATTTGCTACGATGAGTAGATCTGATCCTTCTTGATATTTATGCGTTGCGTATGTAATTTTTTGAGCATTTTTTGTATCCCAGTGATATTTATGTGATCTCAATTTATTAATATCTTTAGAACTTTCAATTATCTAAATAAAAAAAAAAAATTTAGATCAGCTGAATCTTGAACCCAAGATGCTGGATAATCAGTCAAATGTTTTATTGGGCCACTGATTTCTGTTTAAGGGGGTATTCTAGAGGTTCGATTCTGAGGTGATTTTACGGGCGTAATAAAAAAAAAAAAAAAACAAACAGTACACATTTTTAGTATCCATTTTTTTTTAAGTTTTTTATTGATATTTTAAAAACATAAAAATGTATAAAAATTTAAATAAAAGAAATTCAAAATTGAAATCGGTACAGGCCGGCAAAGTGGGGACTCAAAAAAAAGGTGTCTCCTGGTTGACGTGATTCCAACCCTCCTGGTGATCTAAAACATAAAATTTTAGTTAATTCTTATTAAACAAGGATGTGGAAATAGCCGGACGTAGCCGATTTGAAAAAATAAATTTGTTCACAAAATGGTGTCCATTTAAAAAAAAACATTTTTTCGCTTCCTTTTTTCAACTTTGGAAATTTTTTAAAAATAGTAAAAAAAAAAAATCAAAAACGCCTACGTCGGACAAATTTTGATAGTATTAAAAAAGTCTGTACCAAATTTCAAGTAAATCGGTGCATTAGAACTCGAGATATCATGCCAACCGTATCGAAAAAAGTAGTTTCGAGTAATTTATATTAAAAATTTGAATTTAACACTGAAAAGATACACAGTACACAGGGAAAAATAATTATAACTCCGAAAATAATTCGAATTTCCTTCCGTAGATCTTTTTACAGGCTTATTCTTAAAGGTCTGAACTTAGAAAATATTTAAAAAAATCGATTTTTTCGAATTTCTAGACTAGAATACCCCTTTAAGCGCCATTTTATTTTAATTTCATTTGACTGGTCCTGAGTTCGAGTTCCAGTCAATCTAGTTTGATAATTTTTCGCTCTTGGTGACACAAAGATTGTCACTCGCGCCTCTGATGGTAAAATTAGAATTAGTATCACGTAAAAATACGCTGCCAATAGGGTGGGCACACAGCTTCCTCGTAGTCGTAAAAGGCTTTAAAACAGTATTCTACGAAATATACATATTATATACCGTGAAATATTTTCACCTTGAAGTTTATAAAAAACTGTTGTAACTCAAAAAACTTAAAGGCTAAATTATAAAATAATAGCAAAAATATTTTAGAAACTAACCCCCAATATACCCTAAAAATTTGAGCGAGATAGGACTAGCAGTAAATAAGATATTGACATTTAATGGGATTTCATGGTAGCGGCGTAGCTACCGTTACTCCGATTTCGATTAAATTCATAGGGGACCATATAGGAACCAAACTACATAATTTCTGAAAATTTCATAAAAAAGAATTGAGTAGTTCCGAAGTTATGCCACTTGGTGCAATTTTGGAATGACATGGTAGCGACGTTGCTACCGTTACTCCGATTTTGATTAAATTCATAGGGGACCATCGCGGAGCCAAACTGCATAATTTCTGAAAATTTCATTAAAAACAATCGAATAGTTCGGAAGTTATGCCACTTGGTGCAAAATTGGAGACACACATACGGACAGACAGACGGACAGCCCAAACCAAAATTGTTCAGGAAGCTCTAAAACGTAAAATGTGCGTAAAAAATTTGATTTTGGAGAGAAAAAATTTTTTATTTTTCAAAAGTGATCACAATGCTTCCGCTACTTTAGTAGTCTCGGAAGCAATATATGTATACGTTTTATTGGTGATATAAAATCTAGTAATCCGCACATAATTTGTGTAAGTTGAACGTATACAAAAATTTTTACTTGATACAGCTTCTAATTTAAAAAACCAGAGGCGCTCGCGTAATCTTTGCGTCACCAATATGATTTAAAAAAAAACATTTTTAATGGACTTATTTGAATAATGAAACGGCTTGTAAGAGGCAATTGTACCGTTTTTTTGAATTTAGCGATTTTTTCGGGCAAATTGTCTTGAACGATACAAAATAAACTTTTTGAAAACAGTTGTAATTTATGTTGCGTCTGATTCCGCCATATATACTGTTTAGTGCTACAATATTTGATATCTGGTTCCACTTTTTGATCTTCTAAACATTTTGAAAATACTTCAAAATATGTTTCGTTGCATTCGTTGTCACAACAGCAATTCATATCACAAATATTTGCCTACAATATTAATAAAACAATTATTTTTGGCTGATGTTAGGTAAAACATGTAAGGTAAAGACACCAGTAATGAATGATATACCACCAGTGTTGGGCATTCGTTCGCGCAAATATAAAAAAAATTGTGCAATTACGCGTAGAGAATTGTATCGGTAACGTAAACAATGTAAACTATATAGCCGTCATGTCAACAATGTAAACAATTTAAGATTTTTTTCGTGAGGTCAAAATTGTCCCCCAGATCTATCAGATTTTTCTTAGAATTTTGGGTAAGTTCAAAAATGCATCACTGCTTGCATGAGGCAGAGTCAAAAGTTCAAAAACGCATTATACGCATCACAAAGAAAAATCAAAAGTTCATTTCTGCATTTGATGTGTCAAAACAATGCATCAAGAAATTTGTTGATGCTTGTCATGTGTAGAATTATAACTACTTGCCATATTAGGTAGGTATTAACACCAACAGGAATAATTCCGACAAAAGAAACTGTTGAAAAAGATTAATGTATTTACCTTTCATTAAAATTGTTTAAACTATTTGAATACATCTTGCACTCAAAATAGGTATGTAATATTTTTTATTCAAATAATTTCAATATTTTCAATTTCAAGTAAGTTCAAGTTGAAATTCAAAAATAATATACCTATACAAGGACTGTATTACTATATTATCTATAGTCCATCATGCTACATTGGCTACATTGTGTGTCTATTATGCTACATGCATCATGATGCCAATATCCCATTCAAAAATATCTAATGTGCATCAAATTTCAAGAGAGCATCAGCATCGCATCATGCAGTATTAGACGCATCAGAAACGTCATGAGGCTGCATCGATGCGGTAAAGTTTACATTTTTGAACTTACCCTTTGTTTTTTTTTTATATACCCGTAGGACTGTGGTTTTATTTTATAAATAAAAGTTCTGGATTTTATACAAATTTACCGTGGTCAGAAAAACCTGATTCCTTGTATCTGTATTTGAATGTATCCTTTTTTTTATAGTTTATTATCCTTTTAATAACCATCTATTTATTATAATCTAGTTATATTTGTATAAATGTCAACGAAAAATACATTTTTATGTGTAAACGTGCAAGAAAATTTATAAGACATTATTGTGCATGTTATCACTAGGTATCGGACATTTTTCGGTTCAAACAATAACGTGTTTTGTATATGCAGGCAGATAGACAGATAATATGTGTGAGTTTTATGTATATGTATGTTTTATCAAAATATCTTTTCGTTTTTGTTCACATTAATCACAAAACACGAATTCTGTTTGATCCGAAAAATGTCCGATACTTAGTTATCACCCAACGAAAGATTTTTTAGTTATAGCATATCTTTAGGTTTACTTATTAATCGATAAATTTCGTTTTGTCAGTTTTATTGTTGCAGTCAAGTGTTTACATCATTTGTCTACGCGTAGACAATATGTTGTATACGTGCTATTGTTTACGCGTAGACATTTGCACAGTTTATTTAAGTGTAGTCTACGTGCACAGCTTCGAACATGTTACTTGCAAATCTTTGTGGACAAACTATGGAGATTAGACAAGGAGACGACACTTATATGAGAGGAATTGACAAAATTGGTCAGGAAAATGGTAAATATAAGGCTTTCTTTTTTTACCACTTGCGGCGTTAATAATGCTCAAATACTGATGTGAATATAGCGAATATAGTAACATAAAACGGATAAAACAGAATGTAAATACAGTACTTATTCTCAAATGGAAACACGTCGGGACTGAGGAAGTGAGTGTTTCCATTTGAGAATCACCAATGTCGGTTGATGATATTTAATAATAAGGAAATACATAGAAATTACATATGTATGAAATAAACTCTTATAGTTTAAATTACTTTATACGGCGGATATCCAATGGTACTGACTCCGATTTTACATAGTGACGTCAGCGAATTATATAATATACAATATAAATGATGCGACGCAAAATAAAAATTGTTAAGTTTATTTTAAAAACGATCGAAAAACCCACTTTATAACTGAATTGAACATTGAAAAGATTCCAGAATATTCTATTCAAAAGCTAACAGAGATGCGTTTCCATTTGAGAGTGTTTCATTTGAGAATAAGTACTGTACCGCTTTCGTATCCGACGAACACGAGTGCCATCTTTGATTTGAATACTTTTTTGAATACATTGAGTTTCGTCTCCTTGTCTAATCTCCATCGGACAAACGCTCAGCTCTGATACACCACTCAATAAGTCATTACTACTGGTGCCTTTACCTTATATACAAACCGTTAAATCGCAAAAACACTGATTCAACGCAATAAACCAGCGCGATTTTTTCGCAAATGTTTGATTTCCTTCATTAAAAGTATTTGGCGACGTTGTCAAATTGACTGATAATTCAGTTGTTGAAAATGGTGTTGTTGTAGCTACGGAAATATTCGGAAAATCAACGGTGGTACAATTTTCTGCATTTTCACAGTATGTACTATTGATAGGGTTGTATTCGAGTATGTCAAATTCTTCGATACAATGAACAAGAATGCAAAATTCATAGAGAATATAATAAAATATAATTTTAAACTTATTGTTTTTCATTGTTTTTTTATTTGTATTCAACACCGAAATCTTTAAAATAACGAAATATTACTGCAATATCTAATTTAACGATTCCCATTGACTCTGTATTCAAATTATAACGGTCTACCGCTGAGTGAATTTTTTCTGGATGTGTTAATTGAAGAGATCCACCTGTAAACAATAAGTAAATGGGCACATAATTGACGAGTTGGATGAAAAAATGGCGTTAGTCAAAAAGAAAAATAAAAAATTTTCTTCGCGGTCCGGAAAATACTGACTCATGTGTTTTAGTAGAATAATATATTATGACATTAAGTCTGTTGTGAACAAATTTAACAAATTAGAAAATATAATTTTTTGTCTTTATATAATATGGTATTTGACAGTTTTTCAAAAAGTGTGTTAAATTGTCAGTATGCATCAGATATAACATAAAATAAATTGATAATTCGCAAAAAATGCTTTTTTATATATTAGTTTAAAATTTCCCTCTAAAACACACATTTCTTTCCGCTATTACGTCACGTGCCAGTATTGTCAAAAATTAATATAATGTCCCAGTAATATCGTAAAATATTCATAATATTCACACTTCAGATTTTGTATATTGTTATTTTTTGATTATTTGAGTATAATAAAATGATTAATAACGACAAAAATAAAAGAAATTCTATTTTTAATGTTTTGACCAAATTTTGATATAAAGCTGATCCTTTTTTTATACGGTGGATAGGTATCGCCTAAAAAAAATCGCTCAAAAAAAATATATATTCAAAAATACCACAAATAGCTATAAAAAGTTTAGTTCGGTCCAGATTGTAAAATTTTTTTTTATGCGGTGGATCGGGTTCATCGAAAATACATAACTCAAAACGCTCAAAACCTCATAATTTCCATAGAAGTTGTTTTTCTAAATAGGATAAAGCATTAATTTACACGTAGGAATATTTTGTTTCATTTTTATAATAGTATGAAAATTTTAAAAAGTACCTATATCTAAAAAAATTAAATGATGCAATACAGTGGCCATCCAATGGTACGTACTCCGATTTTACGTAGTGACGTCAGCGATTTAGTGGGGTTCTCCTCTCACAGATATGTTGCTGTTTGTCTGTGTTGGTGAAAATTTATGTACCAAGCCTGAGTCAGGGCCGTAGGTAATATTGTCTGAGGGACTCGTAGCCTTTAAAAACTTTAAAATTTCACTGAAGATATATATGCACATATTCTGTATATGTAATATGCAAAATGCAAATGCAAAATGAGTAACGTAAAATTCTAGAATATTCTAATCATCAACTAGCAGAGATATCAAAAAACAAACTTCACCGTTGAATTGGTCATTAAAAATGGGATTAAACAGTGTAGTTTGACAAAAATTCTAGAATGTTCTATTTGTCAACTAGCAAAGATATTGAAAAATCAATTGTACTATTTAATTGTCCATTGAAAAAGAGATCAAATTACACATTTTGACAAATGTTCTGGAATATTCTATTCGTCAACTAGCAAAAATATTCAAAAACAAACGTCGCCATTGAATTGAGTACCAAAAAAGAGACCAAATAACATATTTTGAGAAATGTTCTAGAATATTCTATTTGTCAACTAACAAAGATATTGGAAAATTTACTGCACCACTTAATTGTACAACCGAAATTAAACTAATGTAAACCAAATGTCCGATTTTGACAAACAATTTTTGCTATCTGACGAATAGAATATTCTAGAACATTTATGAAAATGTGCTATTCCGTCTTTTATTCGATGACCAATTAAATGGTACAATCGATTTTTCGATATCTTTGTTAGTTGACGAATAGAATATTCTAGAATTTTTGTCAAAATGCGCTGCTTAATCTAATTTTTAGTGCGCAATTCAATAGTGAAGTTTGTTTTTTGGTATCTTTGCCAGTTCACGAGTAGAATATTCTAGAATTTTTGTCAGCTTCCGCTATTTGGCGTCTTTTACGCTGATGAATGCGATAGTGAAGTTGATTTTTGGACAGTTTTCTAAAAGTTGTCACTCATATTCATTAGTATAACATTCGATTTCCTTTGTCTACACAACCGAATTTTAAGTGTAAATTGTCTCTTAAGATAATATTGTTTTAAATAAATTCAGATAAATAATATTTACCAAGCCCCCAAAACAAAGTTTACCGACGCCTCTGATCTTCCGATTTTACGTACTTCCCCTTAATTTTGCACCGACCACTACGTAAAATTGGATTTGTGGTGTAACATGTTCTTATGCAATGTATTGATTAAATGCTTAAAAGCCGTTAAAAGGTATTGTTATCAAAGAAATTTATTATAGTAAATGTTTAAGTTTCTTGCTGTATCTTGATTTTGATTTACATTTTAATGTCCATTTTTTTAAAAACCGCATAAAAAAAGACTCAAGCTGTATAACCTCAAATAATGATTATACTGATATGTGACGTAAGCTGTTTATGATTGTTGTTTCTGATTACGTCATCATTAGTGTAAATTCTGTAATTTTATTTAATTAAAATTTTTATAATTTTGAGTGATATAATTACTTAAAAGTTAAAATAGATCTTTCTACAACTACTATCATATACCCTATTGTAAATGGGAAATTAATTAAGTTAAATTAATAAGTAGTCTTTGCAGATTAAAAAAATTAGACAAATACGTGTTGGAAACACATTAAGTCAGGATTTCGCAGTTTAGTAGCCAGAGTTTTTCACAATTCTTGAGATAAAATACTTCTTATTGTTATTTAATATTAAAATTGACCTTTAGTTTGTTAATAATATGATTATCTAAACCTTTTCCTCTCTATATGAGCTAAAAAAACTTCGATACAGTTTTTTAAAAAGACGACACTGTCTATTACGAAGTAGTCAAATGCTGTTAAACCGTTTAATACGATGACAGAAATGACAAATTCAAAAAGACTTCATTATTAGAACTACGAAATCTTGTAAACGTAAACTATACCGTTATTATGGTACTTACCAATAAAAAATTGAATTATTTTTTGAGTTAAGTTACCAGTTGGTCTCCAAATGTAACACGTTAACGTATGTTGACCGGTGGTCATAGGTAGAAATAATTGACCATATCCATGTAAATGCATGCGATTAAATTGATCGACATGATATACGTGTAAATTTAATTTTGGCCAGCCTGTAAAATTTATTTAAATAATAAAAAGTTTGGCACACCAAACCAAATGGCTTTTATCTGTTTTTTTTTTTTTGTTTTTTGTCAAATATATTAAAAAATACCTTGTATTGTTTTAGTTGTATAATGTACGTCAATTGGGAATCCCCAATAACAGTTATTACTAAAAATTGATTTACTAATTGGTGTTTGACCCTCTATTTCTCCCGATAGTGGTTTCCAACCATTACCTAAAATTTTTGTGCATATATTATGTAAAAATATGTTTAGGATGTCAACAATTTGATCGTACCAGTTTGAATGTTCCACTTTGTTAGAAAATTCGTTTCGGAAAATTCAGAAGCACTAGATATTTGGCCTATAAAATGTACTTCACCCATTTAGGCCAGAATAGCATCTTCATTGTCAAAATTACGTTTCATAAAGTAAAAATTATTCATACGGATGCTTAATTTAACGTTTTGTTTATTAAGTGATAGTTATTCGGTTGCCTAGCAACAACCGTAACCAAGGTAACAGCGGTAACAGTCATAATAGAAATAACCTTAATAACAATTTTCTTAATATAAATGTTTAAATTTTCTCCTGAGGAACAAATTTAACTGGTTTATTTTTAGGTACAGAAATTTACTTTGGTCATTTTGCTTTATAAGTCGATCAAAGTAGCAAAGTTAAGTCAAAAAGTAAGTAAAAAGTGAAGCCAGCGTCGCTAGTGTGATAAACTGATAATATGGAGTGTAGAATATAAGGAGGACTATCTTGTACGGAAAACAATAGAAAAATAGTTCAAAAAGTGTCCCGTTTTAAGTAATAAGTAACAGTTCAAAAACTCGCCAGAATAGCGCTAGAGTAGCAAAAGAGTATAGTGATTTTTTTGCGTTGACTTTTATAAAAATTTTTAAAATAATAAAACTATTATATGTAACAATTATAATAAAAAAAACAATAATTACGTAACAACGCGGATGTTTTTTTTCCTTGTTTACTTCTCTAAATTTACTTTTTTGCTACAGTAGCGCCGCTGCTATTTACGCCTTTCTATGGACACTTTTTGATACAGAGATGGTGCTCCTGATATCTACCCTCCATACCCATGGACCTCCATAACTGATAAGGTTCATAAATATGGAGGGTAGCCTCCACAGAATATTACAGAAGGAACGCTAGTATCTCTATACTACTGAAACCAGTGTAACGACAAAAGATAGAAAATATCCCACCAATATGTTGTATATGTGTACGCGGACTTATGTGTGTTAGTGCGATGGATGTTGTGTGTATGAGTGTCTAGCATACGTATATAGGTACATAATATGTATGTAGTACGTATCATGTATGTATACCGTGTTAATACGACGGTAAAAATATGACAACAATTGAAACACACCCATTGGTAGCTACTAAGTGAATGACAACAGTTCTGCAAAATGCCCATAATTGCCCATAAGTGAGTGATTGCAGAAAAGAGATAGTTGTATTCCTTCTAGTGTTCTATGGTAGCCTCCATATTCATAAATTATAATTCATAAAGTTAGATCCGGTACTTCCGGTACACAGATATATCCGGTAGATCATAGTCATATTGTGTAAAATAGAAATGCGAAATGGAGAAACCGTTCTACATAATTAATCATAAATTCGAAATTAAAGTGGAGAAAGATGAAGTGAATGAGAACAATTCAGTGTTATTAACAGAAAATAAAATTTTAAAAGTAACTGAAAGGTTGCAAGAAAGGAATGGATCGATAGATAAAGAAAATCGTTTAAACATACAAGATCAAAATATAAAATTGGTACGCAGATTTGAATTAGATTTATAATTCTTTCCCATTAAGTATTCAGTAACCTTCTTTCTATATGAATTATATTTTTTGGATAAATTCATAGTCTATGCCAGGCTCTAGAATTTAAATAAAATTACGAAAAAACAAACGAATATGAGTCTGAATTAATTGTAGTTAAAAAATTAAAGCTGAGTAACACATTTTTTATTATTTAAATATCAATTATATGATATTTAAACAACTATTTTGATCAATTTTATCATTCATTGATAGAATATGATAAAAAAAATGCTGACTACACAACTTGCTAAGAGGTGGCCATAGAACACTAGAAGCCAACTAACATAAAAAAAGTGTAATTCGCTCGGAGTCATTTGACACCAGTCACAGCTTAAGGCATGTAGTCACTTATTGACCGTCGTCGAGTTCGCACTGCATTGTATTAACAATATACCCATTGTTACTTGAACACGTTGAACAGCTCTCTCTGGTAATACGTGTGGTGAGGTAGTATGCGTGAATACACATACTACTACAAAAAACCAAACTAATACACTGCAAACAGTGTGTATGTACACAAACAGAGTACGTCACAAACTCATTACAAGTGGAACAGACACAAAACCAATCTAGTTTGTCCCCTTGAAGATGGCAGTTGGGACTAGAAATTAGTAGAGTGCCTATAATAAATAGAGTGGTGACATGTGTGCTGAAAGCTGATTCGTTCCGGCATTTTCTTTCCACAATTTCCGTAAAATACATTAGAAATAAATTAAATATTAACAATAATTTAATTTATTTCTAATGTACTTTATGGAAACTGTGGATAGAAAATGCCGAAACCAATCAGCATTCAGCACACATGTCACGACTCTATTTATTATAGGGACTCTAGGAATTACGGTTATCACCTTTTTTTCTTTTAAAAGAAAATAAAAAAGTATGGAGGGTAGATATTAGGAGCACCATCTCTGTATCAAAAAGTGTCCATAGAAAGGCGTAAATAGTGGCGGCGCCACTGTAGCAAAAGGATAAATTTAGAGAAGTAAACAAGGAAAGAAAAACATCCGTGTTGTTATGTAATTATTGTTTTTTTATTATAATTGTTACATATAATAGTTTTATTATTTTAAAAATTTTTATAAAACAACACAAAAAAGTCACTATACTCTTTTGCTACTCTAGCGCTATTCTGGCGAGTTTTTGAACTGTTACTTAGTACTTAAAACGGGACACTTTTTGAACTATTTTTCTATTGTTTTTCGGCCAAGATAGTCCTCTTGATATCCACCCTCCATATAAAAAAGCATATTTAAAATTTAAAAGAAAGAAAGTACACATTAGACCAGTGCTTCGTAAACTTTTTTCATTCACAACCTCAAATAGAGATATAAGTATTCTGTGATGATTTATTGATTAGGTAACAATTTATGTAAATATGAAAAAATATTTCGCTATGCCCCCATGATTTCGCTAAGCGATCCCAAATAGTTTAAGAAGTCCTACATTAGACGATTATTAGTTTTTCCTAAATTACATGTTTAAAAATATGGTTTTGTGATCACTTGGCCGCACCATGTAATTTAAAAAAATTTTGTGGGGACAGATCTACCCACACTGTCAACTTCCCATTGGGTGTCCTTAGAAACTAGAGACTATTTACTGTACATAAATAATTCTTTTTTCATTTCAGGCGACTCCTTTCCTGGGCCCCCGATAGAGGCTTTGCCCCTTGCACCATACCGGGGGCTTCGCCTTCTGTACCTAAGGGTGGGGGCTCCATCCTTATCAAACAAATGATAACATCATTTGTTCTCAAGATATGCGAGACAAAATATATTTTGGCAAAAAACTAATTTTTTCAAGTTTCTTATTTCGTTTTTTTTTTTCCTTTTTTCTTTTTTTTTTTTTTTTTTAATTTTGTAATAAAATACTGGCGTTTTTAACATCAAGGAAGGTTCTTAGGTCATTATATAATAATTTTATGGTAAAAATCGATATAATCTATGTTATCTTAATAAAGTTAATTCCGTTTTTTTACCACAAAAAACAAACCGCTAATCCGAATTTGCTGAAAACTTTATCCGGTCTTGACTATTTGATTACGCATCTAATGAAATCAGTCCGGAGTTGATATCATCATTTGTTCTCGAGATATGCGAGACGAAATAAAATTCACGAACGAACGAACGAACTAACGAACGCACACACAGACGTCACGCTAAAAACGATGGATTCGGATTCTAGTGACCTTGAAACGTGGAGATATGTCAAAATTAGCGATTCGTAAAATCGGACCCATTACAATAACTTCCAATGGGAAGTTAAAAATATCGACATTTTCTTAAGCAATATATATGATATATATATATATAGAATTATAGTAGAAATGTTTAAAAGAAATTACTTTTTTTTTAACAAGAATAATTATTAAGAATTATATATTAAGAATTATTCTTGTAATTTGGACTCATTTCCAACTGTTAATTCAATAACATTAGGTTGTGTAATATGAAATGTCGCTTTCCGACCAATTGGCCTACAATGTAAATCAGATAAATAACACAAAACTTTTTTTAAGCATTAAAGTAATATTTAAAAGTAGTTCTTTAATTTTAAATAGAATACGGTACTTGACTGTATTTAAAATTTGTGTCACATGTTAAATAATTCTATACATTATCATTACATATGTCCAATTTTAATGATGAAACATAAAAAGATTTGATAACTATTTAGAAATTTTATTTTGAAAATCGCCATTTTTCAACAAATATTCAAATTAGTGAAAACGCGCCATTTCTTGAAAATGACGTAACATTTTGTAGCTAGATATGTCGATTTTGATAATTTTCATCGGTGAGATGAAATTGTGTTTTCTTTTGAATATTTTTATTAGCTTAAGCCGCTGCTACACGATGCTACGAACACCTTCCAACATTCGACGTTGGATGGTTCATAGCATCGTGTAGCCGTTGTTCGAACCTACGAGTGTCCAATGTCGAGCGTCAAACGTTCGCATTTGGTCGTGTCCCGTTCGATGTCGGTATTTTTCAAGGGGACAAACTAGATTGGCTTTGCCTCTGTTCCACTTGTAATGAGTTTGTGACGTAGTCTGTTTGTGTACATACACACTGGTTGCAGTGTATTAGTTTGGTTTTTTGTAGTAGTATGTGTATACACGCATACAAACACAATACACGTATTACCAGAGAGAGATGTTCAACGTGTACATGTAACAATGGGGTATATTGTTAATACAATGGTATGTTGACTCGACGACGACTACTGACGGACTAATGCCTTAAGCTGTGACTGGGTTACAAAGGACTCCAAGCGAATTTCACTTTTTTTATGTTAGTTGGCTTCTAGTGTTCTATGGTATTTTTGCACCGAGTCAAACGGGTGCTTCGAACGTTTGAAGGTCAATGTTGGTTCGTTGGTTGGTTCGACTCAGCAGCTGCACGACTCGTTCATGTGAAGAGAGACAACATCAGTGTATAACATTAGAGATAACATCAGACAGATAACATCGTCCACTGAGTACCAACACATCCATCATTCGTATTGGATCAAACATTCGATTCACCGTGTAGCAGATACATTCGTCGCACCAACTATCGAACTTAACTGCCTCAAACGTTCGATCGAATGTTGGAAGGAACGTTCGTAGCATCGTGTAGAACCCGCTTAATAATAATCGACCAGAATTCAAATAAATACTTGCTTTTACTTTGACATTATAATCAAAGTTTTGAGGTTATAAATATTGACATTGCCTTTTTCTCATTTAAAATTGTAGGGTTATTTTTTTTTTTTGATGATTTTTTTCAGAATCTATCGAAAATAAAAAAAATTACTTAACTGATATGGAAAAACAATGCTTTTAGAATATTTTCGTAACTTCAGTCAAGAACCCTATTCTTATAGCCTGGAATCATTTCCGCCATTGGTTGGGATGACATTAGGTTGTGTAATATGAAATGTTGTTTCTCGACCAATTGGCCTACAATATAAATCATTTAAATAACAATCTTTTTTAAGCATTAGAGAAATGTTTAAAAGCAATTCTTTAATTTAAAATGGAATTCTTGTAGCTTGGAATCATTTCCACCATTTGTT
Source organism: Brachynemurus nebulosus (assembly GCA_035578155.1). Classification (NCBI taxonomy): domain Eukaryota; kingdom Metazoa; phylum Arthropoda; class Insecta; order Neuroptera; family Myrmeleontidae; genus Brachynemurus; species Brachynemurus nebulosus. The sequence continues at coordinate 6,677,095 of JAPWDM010000008.1, forward strand.
GGGATGACATTAGGTCGTGTAATATGAAATGTCGTTTTTCGACTAATTGGTCTACCATGTAATTCAGGTAAATAGCGGTTGGGATGACATTAGGTCGTATAATATGAAATGTCGTTTTCCGACCCCGTGGCCCACAATGTAATTCAGATAAATAGCAAAACTTTTTTAAACATTAGAGAAATGTTTAAAAGCAATTCTTTCCCTAGTAACCAACTTGACGTCAGACTGACATCATATCTACGTATAGTCGAGACCAACTGAATCGGTTATTGCACATTTTTGAAATTTTACAGGAGAACGAAAAAACAGTATACTGTTCCCAAAATATGAATTTGGGAAAAATTTTTCAACTCAAACTGTACATTCATATTACGGAAATATATTCAAAATATTATTTTCTCATTTTCAAATAAAGTTTTCTTTATAAAATAACAAAAATAAATTTGACTTATGTTGTTTCTGCACTCAACAAATATTATACACCACAACTTTTACTGAATATACTTTTTTAACGACAAATTAATATACTTTTTTAATAACAAATAAGACAACAAGAAAATACAATGTGTACAGACTAAATTTAATGTTAAAAATGACAGCTAAATAATAGAAAACCATCTCGTGAAGAAAGTGACAATTTTATCAGCGTTGAGTGCAGAAAGCACATAAGTCACAGACTTGTGTGCTTTCTGTACTTAATACTGTTTACCAAGTCTTTATATTTTCAAAAATAAAACCCTGACTGATGTGGTTTCTTTACACAATGTCAGTTTACCTTAGATCACTCACCGATTCAATTGTAGAGACCATTCCATTCTTCTTTTATAAATTTATTTTGCCTACAACCGTTTTTAATATTACGAAATACTGTACTATACATTTTTGTTTATCGTTTTTCTTTAAATTGTTGATACTTAAAATCAAATATTAAAAACGATTGTAAACAAAGTACATTTATAAAAGAAGAATGGAATGGTCAGAACATTTGGTACCGACCATAGTTAGGTCTACATTACCTTTCGTCAGATTTACGTCCATCTGCGCCGTTTCTGACGAATATACAGACGGCAGACTATCGACAGAAAGTCAAGACAAAAAATCATGTAAGCTTATAAGTTCACATGATTTTTTTAAACTGAATCTGTAACAAAATAACCTTAAAATATAAGAAAATTGTTTCATTTTTAAACGTTTAATAAAACTATATTCGTCAATAACTAAAAAAACTTACAATTTTTAAGTTTTGTTTAATAATAAGAACTATTCTCATCTTTTTTATTATACCTTGTGAGTTTTTTTTAGAGTTGCCATTTCTATTACAACCAAATTTGTATGATAGAAATGGTACTGGAAAAGGTTCTTTTCTTGGATGTAATGGAAATGTAACCAAGAAAAACACTATCGGTTGAAGTAGCCTCAAGTACATATGCATATTTTTACCGCCTAACTGATAAATTACAGAAAAATTAAAAAGTTAAACTTGGGTAAAAAAAAATCATTTTGCTCATTTATGTCTTTTTTTTCAATTTCAAACATTATCGAGTGCTTGTGAAACACTACTACGTATGACAGACTTTTGTCTGCATTTAAACACACGCAGTATTCATATGTTCTCACTTATCGTTCAGCTAAACTGAAACTTTAAGCACTCAACTTCCTTGGTTAACATGGAAAAAATTATCCGGATCGACCGGGAATCGAACGCAGGATCTCTTGGTAACTAGCCAGGTGTGCTCGCCATTATACCATCGGTCCTTTGCTCGACAGGCGGCCGATACATACACATAACTGATTGAATGTTGTCTGTATCGGCCGCCTGTCGAGCAAAGGACCGATGGTGTAATGGCGAGCACACCTGGCTAGTTACCAAGAGATCCTGGGTTCGATTCCCGGTCGATCCAGGTAATTTTTTCAATCACTTTGTAATTTTTAATTTACTCATTTATGTTGTTAATTAATGCATTAGATCAGTTTTATCGAAAAATTAATATATAGTCCCATTTAAAAATCTATAAGTTTGTATCATAGCTCGAAAACCATAAGAGCCATAAAGCTCCTGACTATAGCAATCGGTTGCCTCCGTCGATATTTACAACTCTGATCTGAATAATTTTTCGATTAAATCAACGGTTTGGCTGTAATAAAAATGGCAACTCTGGAAAAACTCACACAGTATATATTTTGGTACATATATTTATTTATGGAAACAAGAATTTTTACAAAGGACTGACACTTTGAATTAACACAATTAAAAAAATGAAAATGAGAACCGCTGAAAATTTATGGGAGGGGAGAATTTAAAGCAGGTAGCTGCCGTCTTCCTGCCGTAAGTCTGTCGACCGAGTTATTATAAAAATTATTCGTCAGACTTACTTATCTATGCTGTTTTTTCCTGACGTTAGATTCTGTTGATAGTCTGCCGTCTATATATTCGTCAGAAACGGCGTAGATGGACGTAAATCTGACCCAAATTTCTGACGACAGGACTGGTTACGATAGGGTTAATTTTAAACAAAATTCTTGTAAGGTAACTTGGAATCATTCCCACTCTTTTTATAGACATTTTTTATTACACAATATGCATAGAAACATGACAAAATCTGATTTTAAACGTTTATTTATTAAATATAATTTAATCAAATCAAATTTTCTTAAAATTCTCACGAAATATGTAAATTTAAATTTAACTGAAAATGAAAAGTGTTCCTATGCATCCCAGTTTACCGTACTTTTCACATTTTAGGAGTGGAGTGAACATTGGCCAGATTTAAGCAGTTTGCATACGGAAATCAAAATTGAAGAAGACCAGCAGCTAGATGAGGTTGAAGAACTGTTTAATTGCGATACTTGTTTTAAAACATTTAGTCGTTTAGAAGACTTAGAAAAACATAAAATTGAATGCGTTGACCCAAAAATATTTAAATGTGATACATTATGTTCGTTAAGTCTTTTGAAAAGACATGACAAAATTCACAGTGTTGATAAACCATGTACATGTAATGAATGTTCTAAAACATTTAGTTCTTTAAGTCATTTGAAAAGACATGAGAAAATTCACAGTGGTGATAAACCGTATACATGTAATAAATGTTCTAAAGCATTTAGTCGAAAAGACCATTTAACAACACATGAAACAATTCACAGTGGTAATAAACTATATACATGTAATAAATGTTCTAAAACATTTCGTCGAAAAGAGTATTTAACTACACATGAAAAAATTCACAGTGGTGATAAATCATATACATGTAATAAATGTTCTAAAACATTTAGTCGAAAAGAGTATCTAACTAGACATGAAAAAATTCACAGTGTTGATAAACCATATACATGTAATAAATGTTCTAAAACATTTAGTCAGAAAGAGTATTTAACATCACATGAAAAAATTCACAGTGTTGATAAACCATATACATGTAATAAATGTTCTAAAACATTTAGTCGAAAAGAGTATTTAACTAAACATGACAAAATTCACAGTGGTGATAAACCATATACATGTAATAAATGTTCTAAAACATTTAGTTCGTTAGGCAATTTGAAAAGACATGACAAAATTCACAGTGGTGATAAACCATATACATGTAATAAATGTTCTAAAACATTTAGTTCGTTTAGTAATTTGAAAAGGCATGAGAAAATTCACAGTGGTGATAAACCATATACCTGTAATAAATGTTCTAAAACATTTAGTCGAAAAGACCATTTAACAACACATGAAAAAATTCACAGTGGTGATAAACCATATACATGTAATAAATGCTCTAAAACATTTAGTCAGAAAGAGTATTTAACAACACATGAAAAAATTCACAATGTTGATAAACCATATACATGTAATAAATGTTCTAAAACATTTAGTCAGAAAAAGTATTTAACAACACATGAAAAAATTCACAGTGTTGATAAACCATATACATGTAATAAATGTTTTAAAACATTTAGTTCGTTTAGTAATTTGAAAAGACATGACAAAATTCACAGTGGTGATAAACCATACACATGTAATAAATGTTCTAAAACATTTAGTCAAAAAGAGTATTTAACAACACATGAAAAAATTCACAGCGGTGATAAACCATATACATGTAATAAATGTTCTAAAACATTTAGTTCGTTAAGTAATTTGAAAAGACATGAGAAAATTTACAGTGGTGATAAACCGTATACATGTAATAAATGTTCTAAAACATTTAGTCGAAAAGACCATTTAACAACACATGAAAAAATTCACAGTGGTGATAAAACATATACATGTAATAAATGTTCTAAAACATTTAGTTCGTTAAGTCATTTAAAAAGACATGAGAAAATTCACAGTGGTGATAAACCATATACATGTAATAAATGTTCTAAAACATTTAGTTCGTTAAGTCATTTGAAAAGACATGAGAAAATTGACAGTGGTGATAAACCACATACATGTAGTAAATGTTCTAAAACATTTTGTCGAAAAGAGCATTTAACAACACATGAAAAAATTCACAATAGTGAAAAACTTTATAAATGTAATATATGTTTTAAATCATTTAATCGAAAAGAAAGTTTAAAAAGACATGCAAGAATTCACAGTAGTGAAAAACTTTATGAATGTAATATATGTTCTAAGTCATTTAATCGAAAAGATAATTTAAAGATACATGCAATAATTCACAGTGATGAAAAATCTTATAAATGTAATAAATGTTCTAAAACATTTACTCAGGCACGTATTTTAGAAAGACATGAAAAAATTCACAGCGATAAAAAGCTTTATAAATGCAATATATGTTCTAAAAAATTTCATTATTCATACCATTTAAAAAGACATGAAAAAATTCACAGTCGTAAAAAAATCATTTTAATGTAAAATATTTGAGAAATTCAAAGGATGTTATTTTATCGATATTTTCCTGTTTGTGGGGGCTCATCTTAATTAATCTTCATGTGTGTTGAACGCTGATTAATTCCGGCATTTTTTTGTCCAAAATTTGTGTAAAATACATTAAATATTAACAAAAATCATTTAGTTTAACCTGGAAAGAATAATTAAATTAAAACTTTTTAATTGTTCATTAACTTATTATAACTTATTAACAATAATTATGTACTCAAACATATGATAATTGAAGTTTCCCACTCTGTTTTGGACAGAAAATGGCTGAATTTCTGAATTCGTTTTGTTATTTACAACTGAATGAATTTGGATCGTGTCTAACTAGCTTTATTATACAAAGTAAGAACCACTGAGGACTGAATGGAACATATTAACATATGTTTCCTAGAGATACCACAGACATTAAATTGTGAAGCATGACTCCATTTTATTAAACCCAACTTGTAACCACGGAGATTTGTTTATAAATATTAGATAAACCATTAAATTAATGATTTGACTGCCATTAAAGTAATCACATTAGTCAATTTTTTTGCTTCAATTTCTTATTGTATTTGTAATACACAGCATTCACTCTAGTCGATGTTTCCTCAATGGTAAGAACGGTGGTAATGATTACCAAAATCAGGATTGTCAACTACAGAAAATAAGTCATAAGCGTCATAAATATCACAGGCATCTTGTACGTGATTGTATTGTACAGAGCGTTTCTAAATGATTGAAGTGCCAAGGTCACAAAAAATGTGTGCAAATAAAAATATTGCCGCTCTTCATAAAAATGATCAAAATTATGTATACGTATAACACTGGATAACGTGGCATGTTGTTTGAAAAAGGGAATGTAATTTTACAGAAAATATGTACTATGTAGTTACCGTGAAATAAGTTTTGTGTTCAGCAATGACCTTGGCAGTTTAATCATTTTGAAAGGCTCGTTATATCGTGTATATAATAAAACAGAAATTGGAAATGGAGAAACCGGACTATGAAAATGGTCATACATCTAAAATTAAAGTGGAGAAAGATGAAGTAATGAATTTACTGTTACCCAGGGTTTACACGCGTCAGTAGCACTGACACTTACACAAGCACAGACGCGTGTAAGCACCTACTTTCGCGTCATTATTACTGACTGGGCTAGTGTTGGGTCGAAGCGACTCTTTTATGTGCGCTAGCACACATGACTCCGCACAGTGAGGTGTGCCGCACAGAGTGAGCGACTCTTTTGGAGCACACAACGTACCAAGCACACTCGCATACTGTGTTACGTGTCATGTTGTGTGCGATTAAGTTTGAAACGAATCACAACTCTTCTGGAGCACATAGCACAGTGTTTTATTGTGGTATAGGTGCTGTGCTGTCCTTTTTTTATTGTTCTGTCGTTTCTTTTATTGTCCTTTCCGTCCTTTCCTGTTATTGTCTTTTATTTGTCCTTTTAAGTAGGTACATTTTAAAGTCTGTATTAAATAAAATAAAATTTACTACTTCTTTACTCTGCGGGAGTAGTTTTCTGTACAATATTTCGGACATATTAATAAAATAACGTATAGTACGTAAAAACGTTATATTGTTCAATTCATATGAAATATTTTTAAACATTATTTGTCAAATGTCAACCCAGGAAGTAGGAACCCATAAATTAGTGCATAACATGTATCTTCTTCATTTTTGAAAAAGTTGAAATCTTTTGTTTGTGCCATAATATGCAACATATTATGTTAATCTGACGTCCAGTTGAGTATAGCATGTACAGAAAAAAAATGTGCGCAATTATGTGCCATGTGTAGTAATGGCGGACTGTGCTAATGACTCCTTTTTTAAGAGTCGCACAGCACACCGCACACTTAAAAGAGTCACTCTTTTGGAGTGACTCGCACATATGCGACCCATCACTAGACTCAAGACTGGTCAGTACTGACTAACCAACAATTTTGTCAATACTGACAAGTCAGTAGCTGTTATTTTATTAAAATAAAATGGCGGAAAATGACAAAAAGTGTTAAGATTGCTCACTGAACATAATTGTTGTGACCAAAAAAATAGGTTATGTTATATTCATGTGAAAAAGAACAAATTGTATTAATTTTTGTTAATTTTGAGTTATATAAATAAAACTTTTTTTTATATAATATATATATTTTTGTTGCTCCTTTTAGAAATGTCTCGAGAAATTTTAGAAAATCCGAAAATAAAAAATTAATTATATTTAAAAAAAATATTTTATTGAATAGATAAATTTATATCAGTATCTTAATATTTCTTTTTACTAAAATAACAACTGTATTCTTCAACAACAGTCCAATTAAAGATTTTATTTGAACATCCCCTGTCAGTAATCACAAGACAAATGAACTGGCCGGTCAGTTGACCGAATGCAAACGACTCTAGTCAGTAATTTAATAGCTCAAGGTCAACTACTGACAGCTTATAGAACTGACGCGTGTAACCGCCGGGTTATCAACAGGAAATAAAACTTTGGAGTCAGCTGTATTGTCGCCTGTGGAGAAGTCCAAAATCGACAAATCAATCTATGAATCTAATCAAACATTGAAAATTAAAATGGAGAAAAATGAAGTAAATGAGAACAATTTAGTGTTATTAACAGAAGAAAATAAATTCTTGGAACCAACTGCTGTATCACAAGAAAACAATAGGTTGATAGAAACAAATTACCTTACGAACTTACAGGCGCAAAACGTAAAACGGGTAAATTGCAGTATACTATATGGTGCGATATTTTCGATGTTTATCGTAAAAAAGAAACAAATGTGGCTGAAAATTATTGTATTTAAAGAGTTAAAGCGCGGACACATGTTTTTATGAAAAATAATTGCATTTTATTATTAATTATCACACTTTAAAAGAGGTTCAAGTATATTGCTTAGGACAACTAAAAAACGGATTTTGATATACAAACTAATTTGCCTAGTATATTAAATGGCTCACGCGGGGCCGCTTTACTCACTTGTGTTTTACATTATTCTGTTATTTTTATCGTGTTCTATAAATAAACACTATAATAAGTTAATAATATCATACAAATGTCAATATTAAAAAATGTGTAAAATATTAATAAATTTGAGTTTTCCAAAACAAAAATAGGCTTCCGCGTTTTAACTTTTCATAATTAAAAATTTCCACCACCTTTGGCTCGTTTTTACCGGTTAAAAAATAAATATCGCACCATATAGTATACTGCAACTTTCCCTCGATCAAATAGTAAATGATATAAAAACTAGGTGGTGAAGTTTGTTAAGGTTAGGTTAGTTTTTTTTTTTAACAATATACTACAACTTTGATATAAAAACTAATTAAGGTTATAGGGCTTTTTTTCGAATTTTTACACTCAACTCAGTTGTTTTTCTTATATTCCACCAATTTGCGACGCAAAGATTACGCGAGCGCTCCTGGTTTTTTAAATTAGAAGTTGTATCAAATAAAAATTTTTATATACGTTTAATTGTCAATAGAAAAAAAGTATTATACAAATTATGCGCGGATTATTAGATTTATTTATTATTATGCCCATTAATCGTATACGTATATTTTTACTTGATGCTAGTTATAATTTTACCACCAGAGGCGCGAGTGAGAATCTTTGCGTCGCCAATAAATAATACCATTAACGTAAAAGCTCCAATACCGAAACACAATTTTTAGGTGTTTCATCAAACTAGCTTCTCAAAATTAAGTAATAAATGACACACCCATTTTTTTTTCTTAATAAGCATAAAACTAAGTTTTTTTAATCCAATGAATATGTTTTTAAGAAAATATAACCCAAAAATATTGATTTATTAATGTTTTAGTTTTATAATTTATTGACATCTATAAAAAAAAAACGGACAGAATATATTAACACCTTTAAAAAATCAGCACACTGACACCTAAAAAGGAACACGTATGTAACGTATATGAGATTCATTACATACATCTTCTGCCATCTTTTCACTCTAGGATACTCTATGACATAGAGTGACATCTAGTAATACATAGAATGTCAAAGTAGGAAATACAGAATGGTTTAAATATTCGATAAAATAAACAACCAAAATACTGTATTTTGTTTCGCCATCTATGTATTTTGTAAAGTTCTAATCGATTCTAAACTAACCTATGAAAATGGCGACAATTTTTCATTATTAATAAAATTTTGCAACCTCAAATCAATATTTTTTTATTTACCAATTGATGATAATTTATCTAGAGTCTCTATAATAAATAGAGTGTTGAACACTGATTGGTTCCGGCATTTTCTGTTCAATGTTTGCGTAAAATACACTGGAAATAAATTAAATATTAACAAAAATTATTTAGTTTAACCTAGAAAGAATAATTAAATGAAATCTTTTTAATTGTTCATTAACTTATTAACAATAATTATGAACTTAAAAATATTTACTCTTATATATGATAATTAGTTTTGAAGTTTCCCACTCTATTTTGGACAGAAAATGGCTGACATGTCACGACTCTGTTTATCATAGGAACTCCAGTTATGGAGCGTAGAGGTAAGGAGAACTATCTTATGTAGGATGATAGTTGAAAGTATCCAGCAGTAAATAACAGTTCAAAAACTCTCCAGAATAGCGCTAGAGTAGCTAAAGAGTATGCAATAAACTTTTTAGTTGTTGACGGAGTGAAGTGCGCTGAGTTGAAAAATTTAATACATACTTGTGATGACTAGAGTATTTGATAAAACTGCAGTATTTAAAACTTCAACTGCTTACGTTATCCAAAATAATTGGGTAAATATAACTTTATTTACCTTAATTTTAAATATCTTGAAAATTTACCCTCTAACTACAGTAGCGCTACCCTTATTTAACGCCTTTCTACGGACACTTTGATATACAGAAGCGGTTCTCCTTACCTCTATCCTCTATAACTCTAATCCTAAAACAAACGCTAATTTTCGTTTGTTCTTTACAACGGGAATTATGTAAACATACTTCTGTATTCCAGAACCAAAAGTTTAAATAAAGATTTAAAGGTTGTATAAACTATTGTTTTGATCAATTTCATTCACTGGATCGTGTCTAACTAGCTTTATTATACAAGGTAAGAACAGCGATCAATGATTAGAACATGGTGACTATGTACCCATCCATGTATGTACATATAAGGGGTTCTAAAAATAAGAGGGCATTAGTGTTCCGTGTGTACCAAATCTGCAAAGGAATAAAACGGCAGTTTAAATAGAGATAATAATTTAGCTCTTTTAAACAAACCATATGGAACAATTTTTTGTCACAAAGTGCCGGACTTTTTACTGCCAGTGATAAGTACGATAGATAAGGTTACAAAAAAATAAAAGAAATCAAACATCCCAACATCAAGAAAGTGAACTCTAGGAATTTACAAAATATAATTTATACAAAACTATTGATAAAATTGAATATTATTTAGAATTGTACTACATCTGGAAAACCTGTCACAGATGGCGGCACCTGTACCAGAGAATATATACATCATGTAATATATGATGTAAATATATACATACCAGTGTCTAGAAAAAAGTGATCAAACTCAATGTATGCAAAAAAGCGTCTAAAAATAAGTGCGCGTTAGTGTTCCTTGTGTACCAATGCGGTACAGTACTTATTCTCAAATGAAAACGCTAGCTTCTATATCTTTGTTAGCTTTTGAATAGAATATTCTGGAATCATTTTCAGTGTTCAACTCAGTTATCAAGTGGGTTTTTCCATCGTTTTTAAAATAAACTTAACGATTTTTATTTTGTATCGCAGCATTTACATTGTATATTATATAATTCGCTGACGTCACTATGTAAAATCGGGGTCCGTACCATTGAATATTCGCCGTATAAAGTCATTTAAACTATAAGAGTTTATTTCATACATATGTAATTTGTATGTATTTCCTTATTATTTATTAACTATCATCAACCGACATTGATGATTGTCAAATGGAAACACTCACTTCTCCAGTCCCGTCGTGTTGCCATTTGAGAATAAGTACTGTATTTACATTGTATTTGATCCCATTTATCTTACATTATTCGCTATACTCACATCAGTTGATGAAGAATATTAGCGCCACGAGTGGTAAAAATAGAAAACCTGATTACTGCCATTTTCCTGACCAATTGTTCAGTTCTTCCGATCGTGGTTCTTCCCATATATAGTAAGTACTATATCCATCTTATAACAATCCATTATAAACATATTACAGCATTTTGAGCCGCCATATTGCAGGACGAATCAACTCGTCTTATTGATAATCATTTAAAGCTTAAAATTATAAAGTAAATTATTTAGGTTGTTTACGTATAAATAATGCAAATAAAATCAATAATTATTAAAAAAAATAGTCAAAAATAAAGAAGTAAACCATAACAATAAATTTATCTTACTATATTCACATCAGTACAAAAGGAATATTAGCGCCACAAGTGGCGAAAAAAGAAAACGTAATACATACGTACTATGTATTTGCGCAGACAGATTCTAGCAAATCCGCCGTTTGAGTGTATTCACCTCATATATGTATTATAACTATATGGCCAATCCCTATAAGAGGCAGTGGTTCCGATGAAGTGAGACGGATAGACATCGGGTAGAGGCACTTCAGTTGTTTTGCGCAGATGCATCAATTAGTGTTTACCGTTTTTACTGTTCAGATTGGTTCATATTACCACCAAAAAAATCGCATTTGCGCAAAACGAACAAAATACCTCCAAATCTGCACCGTGATGTTGCGACGTTTTTTTCATATCCATTTGGCTATATATGTATACTACATATATGATTCACCTTATGTAGGCTCCATTAGGGATGTAAAATTACCGGTAATTTTGAAGATTACGTTACCAATGGTAATTTTCGGTAAAATTCGGTTATATTGGTATTTTAAATTGAATTAGATGTACGTAAATTACCAAAATTACGGTAATTTGGTAATATTACCAGACTCACATCACTAGGCTCCATGGATTAGATTATCAATATCAGAATTGCCAACTACAAAAAGTCAAATAATAAAATAAAAGTCGTTATAAATGATAAATGTCATTAGCTATACATATTGTGTATGTTGTGTTGCGTATAATAAAACAGAAATTGGAATGGAGAAATCGGGCTATAATTATTATGATTATTACAATTTGGGCAAAGACCCAAAAAAAACTGTTGAATTTCTGCAGGAGAAAGGGGTCTTTAATAAAAAAGAAACTTGCCCAAAGTGCAGTGGCCAAATGACTATGTATTTTCGGTATGTATTATATATTTATTAAAGAATATCAATGTTAATAATAAAATTTCGTTAAATACTTGTGATTTTTAATTTTTTGATAAACATTATTACAGAAATGACTACGCGTACTGGCGATGTCGGAATAATTTTTTGGGGACTAAGAAAAGGCGACCATGTGGTCATTATGCTTCGGCACGTAGAGGCACATGGTTTGGCCAGTCAAAATTGCCTTTACGTGTCATCTTACAAATGACTTATTTAATATTAGCTAAAATGGGTAATGCGACAGCGATATCAAACGAATTAGAAATAAATAAAAATACAGTAACTGATTGGATGGGCTTTGTGCGGCAAGTAAGATAACTAACTTATAGTTTATTATAACAGTAAATTATTATGAAAAAATTAGAATGACATTCAAAAAAAAAAAAAAAATATGTAAATTTGTATTTAGTAAATTAAACAACATAAATTTTGTGAATGGGATATTTGACAGTATCAAAGAAAAACAATAAAAACAAATTTTAATGAAAATTGATAATAAAAGACAGCAGTTTATTATGTTAATTCATCCTAAGCCTAACTATCATTATTTAATTAAAAAAAATATATATATTTCAGCTATAAATTACGTCAGCAGAACGGCTGTGACGTTGCATTCTTTTATATGTCAACACTGTCGCCACTAGGGTCGCTACTAGTGATGTCGAGCTGAGGAGCAGTTAGTCGATTAATCGACTAAAATGGTTTAACAGACAAAATTAGTCATTAGTCGAAAATATCGAGCTTAGACTAGTCGACTAATCGACTAAATTTTTAGCCGAATTTATAAATAGGGTAACCTATGCAACTCTTTCAAAAACAAGGTTTTCTTTTGAATTTGATTATTGACTTTTAGTATTTTTCTTAAGAAAAAGAGAGATATCAGATATAGTCAAGGATTGAATAGTCGACTAAAGAATAACTAAATGTAAACAAAATTAGTCAACTAAACCGATTAATAGATTAATCATTCGACATCACTAGTCGCTACGTAAGTTCCGGTTAGCAAACATAACTATGGAAATTAATTTGAATTTAATTAATTTTTTTTAAAATTTTTTAAAATTTTTTAAAACCCTTTTTCGAAATCTGTCAAATACCCAATTATGTACATGCATAATATATAAATGTACGTATTTTAAAATAGTTTCCCAAAATTAGTTAAATTCGCCATTGTCAAAACCTACTAAACAAACCTTGCCTACTGGGCCGTGTTCGATTCGTGGTATAAAAAATTCTCGCGCATGTGCACTATTAAACAAAAATTCAAATTATTTGACGTCTACTACCATCTTTGGAAACTTGTAGACGTTATATATTTAAATGTTTGCTAATATGTTCGCGCAGTTTAGTAATGCACATGCGCAAATGTACTGGAATTTTTTATACCACAAATCGAACACGAGGCTGGCAGTAGTTATTTTTTTTGACCACTAGTTCGCGTATCCAAGTTTTACGATTCGCAATATTAATTATTTTATTTACGTTACAGGCTATTATGGAATGGTGTCTTGATACGGCGAAGCCCATCGGCGGTGAAGGAAAAATTGTGGAAATCGACGAAAGTAAATTCGGTAAACGAAAATATCATAGCGGTAAGCATGTACAAGGCCAGTGGGTTTTTGGGGGTATTGAAAGGGGAACCGGTCAAGTGTTTATGGTTCCTGTAGAATCCAGAGACGAAAAAACCATATCAGAATTAATTAAAACATGGATTCTACCAGGAACAACCATTATTTCCGATTGTTGGAGGCGATACTTCAACATCGAGAAAGAGGAGTATAAACATTTGACCGTGAATCACCAGGTGAATTTTAAGGATCCTGAAACAGGGGCGCACACAAATGCAATAGAGGCCACCTGGGGTGCTGTGGAAACAGTATTAAATGAAGGTGAACGGAGGAAGCCTCATTTGTTTGCGTCATATTTAGCACAATATTTATTTTACAAACATTGTAAAATAAATAAAATTACACCAATTGATTTATTCTGGGATATTGTTAAAAATTTAGAATATATAGATTCTCCCCGAACCGAATCAGAAGACAATTCAGAGATTATTTCAACAGTTCAAAATCCAGGTCCTTCCAATTCAAATTAAATACTTCAATCCAATATATTTTTTTAGATTCACATTAATTCAAAACAAAATTATAATCCCATCCAAATAATACAAACCAAATTTCAGTATTTTGTGAAAAAACAGTATTCCAGAATAAATCTTATTGTGCTATTTATATTCTTAAATTCACCACCTCAATAACCCACCAAATTTTTTTCAGTTAACTATATCATTGATTAAAAAATATTTATAGTTTATTGTTTACAAAAAAGTATGAAATATTTAAATTTTTGAAATACTATCGATATTGTAGAAGTAACAATTAAAAAGTTTACCGAATTCTTTCTTGGATTTCCACAATTTTTCATTTGATATCGCTGTTGTAATTTTCATTTTTCATCTGTGCACTAGTCCGCACTATTATACCAAGCCCCGCGGAAGACAGCATTTTGAAATTTCGAAATTATCTATGCGGACGTGGAGTCAATACTAAAACCATGCGACACATGCGCACCGAATGCCGATGGATCGTTTACAAACACCACGCGTATCCACGAACCATTCAGCTTCGCATATTATATAAAATGTTCGTATGATGAGTGTTTAAATAAATTTGAGACATATCGTGGACCGAATTGCGTTAAAGTTTTTATTGAGAAATAAGAACATACAATAGGGTACTTGACTGAAATTGCAAAAACATTCTAAAAGCATTGTTTTTCTATATTAGCTAAGTGATTTTTTTATTTTCGACAGATTCTGTAAAAAATCATCAAAAAAAAAAATAACCCTACAATTTTAAATGAGAAAAAGTAACCCTACATATTACTTCAAATACGTTAAGAATACATTAAACCAACGGTTTCCAAACTGGGGGGCGCAGGTTAACTGCAATAATTTAAGAATATTATATAAATATAGAATAAGCGCTCAAACATAATTACCGCTAATGGACATTTTATATTAAGGAGTTACATGGGTCTTTTTTAGCAAGAAAAAACTTTTTTTTTGATTTTTTTTACAATATAAGAAATATAATTTATTTCAACTTTTGGCGTATTGTTATATATTATTTTGAGACACTGTAAAAAAATTTTTTATAAAAAAAAAAAAAATAACTAGCAGTTTGACAGCTAGTTTTTAAAAATTACTGATTTTTTATCTTAGACAGAGTGACTCGTGAAATTGTTACCTAAAATAAAAAATAAAATTTTTTTGTTAGTAGATGCTTATGGCTTGTACTTGAACGAAAAATTACTGTTTCCGTTCATTACATCTCATTTTACAAGTGAACTGCTAACTGCAGAAAGGTAACAAGTCCATAAAATAAAATTTTACAGGAGATGAAAAAAACGTTTTACTTGAAACTCTTCTTACAAACTAATGAAATTTTATTTTTTAAATATTGTTAGTGATTAGCTGATTAACCTTTTGTAAAAGATTTAATTTTTTTATGCGTAGTTATTTTAAAAAAAAAATGTTTTGTCTTTGGACTTGTTCCCTTTCTGCAGTAAACAAAATTTATATTTAATAAAAAACGCTTTTTATGAAATAAACAATTTATTTCTTATACAAAAATAGTATTTACATGATAAAATATACTATTTAACTAAAATAATCTATCTCGTAAAAAGAAATTAAAACAAAAAGGGCCATAAAACTTCTTAAAACGGTATTACACTCGGTCTGCTTCCCTTGTTGCAGCTACGGTTACCGGCCACGACGTTAAAGCCTATTTTGTCAGCAGAAATGTAGACCAGAGTCAATTTTGGAATTAAGATAATAATAACTAAGTCACTTAAATATATTTAAAGCATAAATTCAATAATACTCGATTAACGCTCACCAATGTGTATGCGTAGTGCAAGCAACGTTACTAAATTATTATATCGCGATATATAACTATACTAACAATATAAAAAAATTAATAAAAATAATTAATTAATCAAATTAAGTAAATAAATACTTGTCTTAAGAAAAGTCGATTGAATGTGTGTAATGTTTATATTTTTATTATTATTATTATTAGTGTTAGAAATAAATCCTGTTACTATTCTATTACTATTAACTATTAAGCATGATAAGAAAGAATATTCTTATAAATTTAAAAAAAATTAAATTGTTTACTGCAGAAAGGGAACAAGTCCTGAACAAGACAAAAACGTTTAATCAACCAAGTCCTTTGAAAAAACATGAAAGAATTCATACAGGTGAAAAACCATATGCTTAAGCTCTTTAAAGGCACATGAACGAATTCACAGTGGTGAGAAACTATATAATAATAATAAAATGTGTTTAACGTCCGTTTTTGAGACTATTTTAGTCTATAACAGACGCCTCTCACATCATTATTTGTATACTTTATTTATTCGTTACGTATTATATTTCGTTACATTATGCATTTATGATGTGGGTGAAGGACAAGGAGAGTGGGACAAGAGGGCTAGGATTTTGTAGGTATACGTCTGTAGCCGTCTTCTTAAGAAACTGTGCCGATATTCGTCTGGAATTGTGAAGGGAAACTGCAGAAAACCTTCACAAGCATAGCCGGCCGCGGGATTGTGAGAAACTATAGTTGAAAAAATATTCCCAGACACTTTTGTAGGTTTCCTTCTTTTTTGTCCTTGTCGTACACTTTTCAACACTACATCAGTGTTCTTAATCAGTGGTTTTTATTTAGTTTTTTAAATATTTGACATAATAATATTTCATCTTCACAAAGTTAAAAAAAATGATGCAATACTGTAAAGAAAAGTGAAATATGTTATTTTCAATTAGAATAAACTATTTTCGTTTGATTTTAACTGATTTGAAAATTCTAAGCAGTACATATTGACATCCACTGATTTTTTTTTCAAAATTATATTTTTAATAGTATTAAATATTTTGCAATGAATCCAGTCATTCAGTTATTTTATGTGTATGTTTACAGTTAAGTTATAATATATCATTAATGTCATTTGTTTTCGGTTTCTTTAAGAAATATTCTTCTGTAATCAAATTATTATTGAATAAACAGAATTTACATAAAAATATAAAATAGTTTTATTAACTTATTTATTATTACACGTATTTCGTAACCTAATGTTCAATTAGTACCCTATGCACTATTTATTTGTTTGACTGGAATTAGAAAAAGACAATCATACGTTGACAAAGAAACTATCAAAAGTGTCTGGAAATATTTTTTTATTACTCATGCGGGAGAAGTACTAACTTGGCGCACACATTTCTGTACGCAAAATAGCTGTTTGCCCACTGTACTCTTCCCGCATACTTTTTTGCGTGTGGAAAGTTACTTTCCACACGCAAATTGACAATAAAACACGCAAAGCCGCCTCTTAATTTTTCATTTAATAAATATTTCATAATTATTTCTATAGAAACCACCAACAAAGTAATTTAAACGATAATTAGTTCAGAAGAAAATGACGAACACTTAAAAATATTATTTTAAAAAGTAATAAAAATGTCAAAAATTGTGATAATAATAGAAAAAAGTATGTGAAATTCGTAATAAAAAATAGTATGTGCAACTCGTGCGGGATTGTCGATTGCCCTACTCAAGCGAATGAGCGCACTCACTACGTTCGTGCGCTCAACTTCGCTTTCGTGGACAATCGACAATTTCCCGCACTTATTGCACAATATACTATTTCAACTATATATGAATGTAACAAGTGTGTTCAAAAACATTTAATTTAATCAATCAAGTGCTTGAAAAAGACATGAAAGAATTCACAGTGGTGAGAAACCTTGTGATTTGAGTCACTTTAAAAGCACATGAAAGAATTCATAGTGATGGAAAACTATACGGGTAACATGATGTTCTAAAAATCTATCGTTTCGAGTGCTTTTTAAAAATACATGAAACAGTTTCCCACACGGTCACCTACAGTTATCACCTGTTTATTGCGAAATTTTTAACAGTGCTACATTGCGCTGGAATTCCAGGGCTCATCGTTGGATTTTATTATGCGTATGTTTGTTCGTTGTCTACAGTATTTATATGTTCCTATCTTTGTGTGTTTGTTTTTATTTCCATTGTTTATGTGGGAATAAAATTATGTTCCAGTGTCCCAATTTTAACCTAAAAAAAAAATAAATAAAGCAGTGCTATATGTATAGTATCTAGATACAAGTATCTAAATAGTGTATCTAGATACAAATTTTGGTATCTTGTATCTTTGTAGATACTGTATCTAATATCTAGATCATAGATAAAATACACCAGAATTTTTATTCTGGAAAAGAAATACGGAAATTTTCCTCTTTTCCCTGAAAAAATACTCTCTGTTCTATTATATAAGCTAAAAAAATAGTTTTAGACTAATAAAAAAAAAGTATCGAACAAAATGTATGTAAAAGTCAATATCTGGATACAAATTTTCTCTGAGTATCTGTATTTGTATCTAGATACATTTTATGCAGTATCTATACAGCACTGATTTTTAATAACAAGGAGAAATAAATAGATATAATTTCATTAAGAATTAAATAAAACA
This sequence comes from Brachynemurus nebulosus, assembly GCA_035578155.1. Classification (NCBI taxonomy): domain Eukaryota; kingdom Metazoa; phylum Arthropoda; class Insecta; order Neuroptera; family Myrmeleontidae; genus Brachynemurus; species Brachynemurus nebulosus. The sequence continues at coordinate 6,695,795 of JAPWDM010000008.1, forward strand.
TTTGTTAACATATTATATTCTATAGAGAGTATAGGCATTAAAATACACATATGAGGCTACGATACACAATTTTTACACAAAATTGTTATCTGTGCTGTGAAAAATAGCAAAAAAATTCAAAAAATAAGCACAATGTGACATTTTATCGGTGTGTTCTTAAATATTTGAATTTAATTTTATTTGTAATATGTACATGACAGTTATATAAAATAAATTATTTTTAAAGAGATTTTTTGTGTTTACTCTAGGATAAAAGCCCCCTTTGTGGAACAGTATCTAATTATGAACATTTACATATTAATTAAGTTATTTCTGAAAGAAACGTCTGATTACAAAAATTATTATTAGTAGAATGATTATTTTTCAATTTAAATTCACCTCGCATTTAAAGTTTCCTTACTTAATTAAAGAAATAAATATGTAAATGTCAAAACTGTTCCAGTATTAGATACCGTTCCACAAAGGGGGTTTTACCCTATATGTAAAAATTAACAATGAGCCATTTTCTCAAAATATCTACATCTTTATGATTGAAATTTTAATTTAAAAATTGCTATGTAACCGCATGAGAAAATTGTTTAACACCAGAGCGGCGACACGGGTTATTCGGAACTACATCTCTATAGTTAGAATATTAATTTCTAAAAAATAAACAATATTCCTAGGTAACCGAATTGGAAAATTTCATTGCTAAAGTGGAATTAACAGAAGGTGATTTTTGGTTGGTTAAATTAATATCTCGATTATAGACATGTAATCCCAAATACTTGTGTCGCCGCCCTGGCGACAGATTGCTACATATTTGAGAAAATGGTCCATTGCCCACACTGGGCGGAAATAGCGTGCGAAATAATATCCCGTGGATTAATATAATAAAAAAGTAGGCTATATCATTGATTTAATATATTATAATCTATATAAATAATTCTAAAAATATACATAATATGTATGTTAATTATTTATTATTCTTTCCATAGTTTTAAAGTATGCTTTGGCAAAAATTTGAACATCTTATAACTGATATTATAATTTAAAAAATTTTTATTACTTATTTAAATAAATATTAATGTAAATTTTACGAAAAAAAATTTGCTCGTAGAAAAAGTATAGCGTAAAATACGTGGGAAAAGCTTATTTCTCACTCATATGAATTGTTGCACTCAATATAAAAAAAATTGTTAAGTTAGTCGTCTTTATTCATTTAAAAAAACAAATTAGTCATTTTAATCATTTAGTCAAGGGTAAAATAGTCGACTAAAAAATGACTAAATACCAGCAAAATTAGTCGATTAAACCGACTAATCGATTAATTATCCGACATCACTAATTGTTACCCGAAAGAATAATTATATTACTGCAGTTTAAGGAAGATATTCGTTCGTATTTATGTCTAGTATTTTTAAACTAAGCTTATGAATAACATTTTTTGTTTCGTCCCTATTCATTCGGCTGTCCCGATTGAGTCCCACCTACGGTATGTTATGTGAAAGTTATTTTTTTGGGATTCTGTAATCTACGGTTGGCGACACTGATTTAACGTCAACGACGTCAACTATTTATTGTCACTTGTCAGCCACGTTAACGATTGTAACAATCACAATATATTTATTACAATAATAATATTCATAATTAATAATAACGTTAATCAATTCTTAAAATAAAAATAAACATTAACAAAAATCAAACAAAAAATAAAAGTCGTCTTAACTGTTATAAAAGTCACAGACCTATTGTGTATAATAAAACAGAAATCGGAAATGGACAAATCGGGCCATGAATTTGATCATACATTGAAAATTAAAGTGGAGACAAATGAAGTAAATGAGAACAATTTAGTGTTATTAACTGAAAATAAAATCTTAGAGTCAACTGCACTATCGCCCGTGGTGAAATCCGAATTGGACAAATCGATCTACGAATTTGATCATACTTCTAGAATTAAAGTGGAGACAAATGAAGTAAATGACAACAATTTAGTGTTACTAACCGAAAATAAATTTTTGAAATCAACTACAGTGTCACAAGAAAGTAATGGATTAATCGAAAAAAATTACCGTACGAACTTTGAGAGGCAAAATATAAAAGTGGTATGTAAATTAAGATTACATATATTTAACCCTAGAATCATACGTATACGTCAAAACGACGAACGAACGTCTCTACCTGCTCCAATACTACAACTTGTCGGTACCTGCTTGCTGTGAGATTTCTGTTATCTAATTTATTTGTTGTTACAACACATACTTAAGAGGTATTTATTTTGTTTATAGTCATTGTCGTTTTTTTTATACTGAAATAGTGTGCGTCAAAAGGACGTCGATGTATGATTACGCGATGTTTTTTTTTTTAAAGATTTTGTACTTCACATATAAAAATTTTCCTAATTTTTCTAAAATTTATTAAAGATATGGATGTTATAATTAATTTATTCAATGATTATGATAATGTGAAAGATGATTACAGCTGTTTGACTTATAGGGACGACATAATACTGAAGTTTTCATATATTGAATCGAAAACTAAAGAATGCGTTTCAAGTGACTTAATAAAAGATTAACAATTTATTTTGTGGAAAATATTTTAATTTTTATTATTTTTTGAGATATTATTCGAAAAACTACTAACAAATTTTAGAAAATTTACAAATGTGCCTAATGGGGAAATAACTACATATCTATAGGAATATTTATGAATGAGAAATTTCACATTCTCTAAAGTCACACATGTCCACTGATTCATAATAGTTCATAAATTAATTATTTGAAACACATGTTTGATGATACAATTGATGTATTTATCTATTTTTTAATTTTTATACTGAAAATATGCTTTGATAAAAAGATTAAAAAAATTAATAAATATTTACATTAAGAAATTTTTCCAAATCCAATTTTTTAAAATATTTTGTTCGCTTTTGTAGTAAGTATTGTTATGTAAAAAAAATGTTTTTTTGCAAATAAACTCTTAAAACTCTCCGTAAAAAGTCCATCCGTCAAAACGACGTCGATGTATGATTAACGTTTCTCGTAGACCAACGTATGATTCTAGGGTTAAATAAAAATATCCTTTATTTTTTTTTATTTGTATTCCATTAAGTGTTATGCATAAGGTTGAGCATTGTGAGACTTTTTTGCTCAAGTAAATATGAATATGTTGTTATATACATATATAAGTATAATTAGCCACTTACTTTAATAGTTATATTACAATGAAGTTTTATATTTGTTTGTCGCATAACTGGCTGTTATTCCACTTCGGACACAAATATATAATAGTTCTTAAATCTCGTGTACATATCGCGCGTACTCTTTCTCAACCTCGTATATCAAAAACTACATGTTTTAGGACATACAAAAAACATTAAATATTGTATTTTTATATATACTTATCTATATATATATATATATATATATATATATATATATATATATATATATATATATATATATATATATATATATATATATATATATATATGTATATATATAGGTAGCCAACATCAAAGGGTGTAATTAGCTTAAATCTTAAGTTCATAATGATGAAAACACAGATTTAAATGTTTTTTTTGTGTCTACAAAAATTGGGACTTTTCAGATACGAGGTTGAGAAAGAGTACGCGCGATATGACCATTTTGACACAAGTATTTTCCTTTTTTGTAACAAAAATCACATAAATTAGTCACTTGGACATCTCGAAAACCGCTTTTTATAATAATTTTATTTGCAATTTGACATTTTTCATAAAAAAATAACAAAATTCAAAATAGCCTATTTATATTAATTAAACTCTTTCATTTAAATAATGCTAAATATAGGCACCATACGCGCTAGTGTCGTAATTCAAAGATCAGGCAGGTTCTCTATAGATGGCATTGCTTCATATAATATTAAAAATCTAACCCTTCATTACTTTCCATATCTGTCAATATTTTCATTTGTTTAACGACTAAAATTTAGCAAATAAATTAAATATTTAATAAATTAAATAATTATTATTAATTAATATTCAATTTAATTTTCCATAGTGAATTTCAATCTAGAATTAGATTGTTCTTCTTATTAGTTTACCATTAGGTTGCCAGTATAGCAAAAAAGTTTTTTTTATTTATTTATTTATTTATTTCATTATAAGTTTACACAGAAATTGGAAGGTCTCACTGTAAAATAAATAACCAAATTTTCCAAAAATAAAATTATCAAATATTATATAAATGAGAATATGATTGTGAATGAAAAGTGTTCCGATTGATCTTGTTTTACGGTACTTTTTCCATTTTAGGAGTCAAGTGAATATCCAACAGAATTCATCAGTCTAGGTACGGAAACCAAGATTGAACAAGACCATACAGATGCAGCTGAAGCACTACTTAATTGTGATACTTGTTTTAAAACATTCAATGATCAAGAACATTTAATAAAACATAAAATTACATGTGTTGGCCGAAAACTATTTAAATGTAATACATGCTTTAAAACATTTCGTTGGTTAAGTCATTTAAAAAGACATGAACAAATTCACAATTGTGATGAACTTTATGAATGTAGTCACTGTTCAAAAACATTTACTACTTCAAGTAATTTAAAAACACATGAAATAATTCACAGTGGTGAAAAACCGTACGAATGCAACGTATGTTCGAAAACATTTAATCAGTTAAGTTCGTTAAAAACACATGAAAGAATCCACACCGGTGAAAAACCTTATAAATGTAGCATTTGTACGAAAGCATTTCAAAATGTAAGTAATTTAAGAACACATCAAAGAATTCATAGTGGTGAGAAACCATATGAATGTAACATATGTTTTAAAACATTTAATCAGTTGAGTTCACTAAAAACACATGAAAGAACACACAGTGGTGAAAAACCACATGAATGTAGTATATGTTCTAAAACATTTACTCAGCTAAACGATTTAAAAAGACATGAAAAAATTCACAGCGGTGAAAAACCGTATAAATGTAACATATGTTCAAAATCATTTACGGCTTCGTATTATTTAAAAACACATGCAAGAATTCATAGTGGCGAGAAACCGTATGAATGTAACGTATGTTCTAAAACTTTTACTCATTTAAGTTCGTTAATAACACATGAAAAAATTCACAGCGGTGAAAAACCATACGAATGTAACATATGTTCGAAAACATTTACTCAATTAATTGTTTTAAAAATACATGAAAGAATTCACAGTAGTGAAAAACCGTTTAAATGTAACATATGTTTAAAAACATTTACTACTTCGTATTATTTAAAAATACATGAACGAATTCATAGTGGTGAGAAACCATATGAATGTAACATATGTTCGAAAGCATTTAATCAGTCAAATTCGTTAAAAATACATGAACGAATTCATAGTGGCGAAAAACCATACGAATGTAGTATATGCTCGAAAACATTTAATCAGTTGGGTGCTTTAAAAACACACGAAAAAATTCATAGTGGTCGAAAACGAAAGAAGTAACATATAAAAAATTTATTACTTCAAATGCTTTAAGAATACATGAAACAATTCCTAATGGTTGGGAATCACTTGTTTATTGCAAAATTTTTAGTTAAAAGGAGAATGAAATACATATAATTACATTGAAAATGGAAGAGAACATGGCTAGGCTAACTTCAAAAATGCATCACTGCTTGCATGAGGCAGAGTCAAAAGTTCAAAAACGCATCAGACGCATCACAACGAAAAATCAGAAGTTCATTTTTGCATTTGATGCGTCAAAACAATGCATCAAGAAATTTGGTGATGCGTGTCCAAGATGCATGTCATGTGTACCATGTAGAATTATAACTACTTGCCATATTATGTAGGTATTAACACCAACAGGAATAATTCCGAAAAACAAATTGTTGAAAAAGATGAATATATTTACCTTTCATTAAAATTGTTTAAACTATTTGAATACATCTTGCACTCAAAATAGGTATGTAATATTTTTTATTCAAATACTTTCAATATTTTCAATTTCAAGTAAGTTCAAGTTGAAATTCAAAGATAGTATACCTATACAAAGACTGTATTGCTATATTATCTATAGTCTATCATGCTACATTATCTGTTTCATCTATAGCCAAATCAGTGGCTAAATGATGCCAATATCCCGTTCAAAAACATCTAATGTACACCAAATTTCAAGAGAGCATCAGCAGCGCATCATGTAGTATTAGACGCATCAGAAAGTCATGATGCTGCATCGATGCGGTAAAGTTTACATTTTTGAAGTTACCCCATATTTAACATAATTATGTTTTAGAGAGAGTCTAGGCATTAAAATGTAAGGAAACGACTTCATTTTACTAAACCACGGTTGTGGTACATGTAAATGTATTTGTAAACATAAACTATATTATTATCCGGTCTTCGCATCCTGCGAAAGAAAATTTAATTTTTTTATGCTGCTGTGAATTAGATCCACAAATAAGCTTTAATTAATTAAAATAAAATATTGCAGAATATATTGAATTCAAGAAATAAGTAGAATATAATATTTCATAGGTGTGTACTTAAATATTTGGATTTTAATTTATAATTACATAACATTATATAAAATAAAATAAATAATTTTTTTATATATTTTTTTTTGTGTTTTATTTATTTTTATATAAAATCGTAACATCTACCTCACCGTAACATTCACGTAAAAAAATATTTTTATTTTTTTTTTACGTTATTAGTTTTATTAATTTCGACTCTGTCTGCCTAATCGCTGTTAAACACAACCCGTCAGTCATTTTTTGCCATATTTTCTTATAATACGGGACTTGACTGTATTTAAAATTTGTGTCAAATGTTAAATAATTGTAGGCATTATCATTACATATGTCCAATTTTAATAATGAAACAAAAAATTTTGATAACTATTTACAAATTTTATTTTGAAAAACGCCATTTTTCAACAAATATTCAAATTACTGAAAACGCGCCATTTCTTGAATATGACGTAACATTTTGTAGCTAGATATGTCGATTTTTGTAATTTTCATCGATGAGGTGAAATTCTGTTTCCTTTGCATATTTCTGTTAGCTTATATATATAGTAATAATAATCGGCCAGAATTCTACTAAATACTTGCTTTTACTTTGACATTTTATGAATGTAATCAAAGTTTTGAGGTTATAAATATTGACATTGACGTTTAGTTGCTTCAAACTGTGACGTCACTATAGTGAGGCGTTTTTCCCGCCTTTTTCTCATTTAAAATTGTAGGGTTATTTTTTTTGATGGTTTTTTACAGAATCTGTCGAAAATAAAAAAATCACGTAACTGACATGGAAAAGCAATGCTTTTAGAATATTTTTTTAACTTCAGTCAAGTACCGTATTGTGATTTCTGTATAAAAAACATAAACAATTAATGAGCCATTTTCTCAAAATATATAGCAATCTGTCACCAGGGCAGCGACACATGTAGTTGGGATTAGATCTTTGTGATCGAGATATTAATTTAACTACTAAGTACTGAATCAAACATATTAACATGTTTCCTAGAGATACCACAGGCATTAAATTGTGAAGCATGACTCCATTTTAGTAAGCCCAACTTGTAACCACGGAGACTTGTTTATAAATATTAGATAAACCCATATATGTACTACTACTATATAGCTAATCGTATAAAGAAATAGGCGAAAACACTACAGTACCGACGATCTGTTTGTTTCACTTCAGCAGTAAGTACATAGTACCTTATGCGCATATGTAAAATTCAAATTATTAAATATGTGGATATTCATTGGATACATGCAATTTGACAGAACCGTCGCACTTGCGCACAATAGGCTACGTCCCTCATTCTGTTCCACTCTTACCGTGACCCTGCCACTTATAGGCATTAGCCATATAGAAGTATTACATATATGGATAAACCATTAAATTCACATTAAATTAATGGTTTGACCGCCATTAAAGTAATCACATTAGTCATTTTTTTTTTGCTTCAATTTCTTAATATATTTGCAATATTTACACAGCATTCTCTCTAGTCGATTCTCTCCTCAATGAATTTAACCAACCAAAAATCATCTACTGTTAATTCCACTTTAGCACTGAAATTTTCCAGTTCTGTTACTTATAAATATTGTTTATTTTTTGATAGTTCTGAACAATCCGTGTTGCCGCCCTGTTTTTAAACAATTTTCTTATGCGGTAGGTATTTTTAAATTAAAATTTCAATCATAGAGACGTAGTCCCAACTTTGAACTTAACTGTATCGCGGCCCTACAATCGCTACAATATTACTCTTGTATTTAAATTAGTACTCTGTGAGTAAAATCGTATCGTGTACATCTCTATGATACGATGATTCTAGCATACATAGTTTATAGTCAGTAATAGCGTTCGGCGCGTTCGGTATAAATCGTATGTATACCTTCACCCTTCTCTCAAGAACACGGAAAGTGAGGGAGGAATATACAAATATCTCAAAAGTAAGGAGGGTACACTTCAAAACAAGTGTAATGTTCTTAAAAGTATGAGCAAGACACTTTGGCTCATTGCGTTACGAACGCTCCCATTGTAACATATTTTAAGAAAATGGCTCACTAGGGTGATTCTCGCGTGACGCACGGGACATTTTTAAAACAAAAATATTTAAAAAAAATTCAATTAATAATAAACAAAACAAAATGTTTATAGTATGCAGAAAGTGAATTAAAATTTTTTGAGCATTTTCTAATTTTTATCTGGAATCGAGTACTCAAGATATAAGGTATAACTCACGTGACGCACGGAACATCGTACGAAACGAAGTTTATGTCTTATATTTGGAGTACTGCATTTCAGATGTAAATTAAAATATGCCCAAAAAATTTTAATCCAGTTGCCCCGTCTTACAAGCTTTTTGTTTTGTTTATTATTAATTACATTTGTTTAAAAAAATTGTTTTTGTTGCAAAAATGTCCCGTGCGTCACGCGAGAATCGCCCATTAATACAACATTAATGTATGTATTTGCAATACAAGGTATTCTCTCTAACTTATTCAGTACTCAATGTGAAATTCCGTTTATTTCTATTGTACTAGAACTACGTAGAAATACTAGCGTATTAGGCCGCTATTACATTGTCATAGATATATGTCATAGATCTTTGATCAAATATTAAGAAGTATCTTTAACTATGGTTACAGAAATTTATATTATAAAAGTTGACTTATTACACTATAATATTTTTTTGATTAACACTATGAGGCCCGAGCACTTTCACAGTAAATTTCCCCGGAAGCCGACAATATTTTTGAACAAATTTATGTAAACAAGTACATAAAATGATTCCACAGAACACTAAATGCTTCAGCATGTATGTGTTAGGCAGGTCAAAAAATGAGTACATACATAGTTATTTATTATTTTTGATAAAATACACATATACATACAAACATACAATACACACATTCATACGTATGTGGATTGGATACAAATATTATTTGTAAATAAAAGATGCAGCCTAGATATTTTGATAATAAAACATATTGTTAAAAACTTATGTATATTTATTTATACATATGTACAAAAAATGAAAAGTGTCCGGTACATAGTAATAAATTATTTTTATTAGAATAACATAAAATCCTTTTTATAAGTATGTATTTTTAAGTGTTTTCTTTATTATTCCAAATATTGATCGCGGTCGGCCTCTGAGGATGTTTTGTTTGGTTTCGGGAAGCCATGGGACTGAAAGAGTTAAATAAAACTTTGACATATATCTATGACAGTGTAATAGCGGCCTTAGAAAACGAGTGAATCCAGGAATGAAGTAAGCATACTGACATTAATTACTTTTAAAATATTAAATAACAGGTATTCGTTAAGAAAATAAAGTGCGTTAAGGAAATAAAGTTATAATTATGTTAGGGGAAATCGAATTTTTCGAATATTTTTGGGGGATTTTTAGCAACCTACAGTTGGCGGTATTAACAAAAGTCAAACAAGAAAAGCTGTTATAAGTACATATTCTGTGGTCATAAGTGTCAAGGGGGTCAAGGGCTTTGGCATTTTGTATAATAAAAATAAAAACATATAGAAGTTGGAAATGGAGAAATCGATCTGCGAATTTAATCATACATCTAAAATTAAAGTGGAGAAAGACGGAGTAAATGAAAACAGTAATTTATTGTCATTAACAGAAAATAAAATCTTTGAATCAAGTATTGTGCCGCAAGAAAATAATGAGTTTATGGATAAAAAATACCTTAAAAACTTACAAGGACAGAATATAAAACTGGTATGCAAATTTAAATTTTATATCCTAAGAAAATATTATTGTCACAGCTAACGTAACTTTTTCCATTTACCTATTGTTAGAGTAAGTTTTGCGTGACGTAAAAATTTAAATTTTTTTAATAAAAAATTAATACCAACATGATTGGTCTGAGTCTATTGTGATCATTACCTTCGCTCCATTTCTATAGTGCAACGAAGCCCTATGCCAAACATTCCTCTAGTACTATGACGTTATCTCTGAAAATTTGCCAAGGCGTAGATTACTATCTTTGAAGTATTTGATAGGGGTGTGCGAATTATTCGAAATGTCGAATAATTCGCACCGAATCGAATAGTAATATTCGATTCGAATTTCGAATTGAATAATTCGATTTTTCGAATAATTCGAAAAATATTCGAATTATTCGAAAGAGAACGAATAATTCGAAAAATCGAATTATTCGAAATACCTATATATATTTTTATATATTTCGAAAGAAGACGAATAATTCGAATAGCTCGAATTTTTGTTTGTTCTTTTGATTACTAGAGATTTTTAAACATTTAATTTAAATAAAAAAAAATCGGTACCATTACAATAATTTCATAAATGGAAAGTTACATTATGCCTAAAGAACAGAATAAATCAATCAGTAATAATAAAAGTTTATTGTTATAAAAACTTGTCGCCCCATGACAGTGGGTGCAATAGCTGAATTTTCGATTCGAATATTCCTTAAAACTTATAACATAAAAAAATGCGACAGAATCCACTGCAATAACTTCCCAGTGGAAAATTAAAAAGAATTATTTTTTGGATGAATTTGCTCTGTAAATGAAACTATATTAATATATATAAATTATATTATTAAAGTTCTTAGTATGTTTGAGTCCTAGAAATAAAAAAATAAAAAGTTCGAGCTATCCGAAAAAATGTAACGAATAATTCGAAAAAATCGAATTATTCGTTTTCTTTCGAATAATTCGATTTTTCGAATTATTCGATTCGAAATCGAATCCAATAGCACTATTCGATTCGATTCCATTCAAGCACCATTCGCACACCCCTAGTATTTGATTATTTTAGCAAAATAAGCTCATTAACAATATTCATATGTTCACTTAATGTCCAGCTTTAGCTGATACTTGAACACATAAATGAACATATGAATATTGGTGTATGTATAAATACGAACAAAAGTCCGCCATACATTAATAATGTTTCACAGGCACTCGATTACATTTGAAATTAAAAATTATTTTATGGTACTTTTTACATTTTAGGAGCCAAGTGAATACTTAACAGAACTAAACAGTCTACACACGGAAATCAAGGTCGAACAAGATCACACAGATGCAGATGAAGAACTATTTAATTGTGATAGTTGTTTTAAAACATTTAGTCATCTAGAACATTTAACAGAACATAAAATTGCATGCATTGGACGAAAATTATTTAAATGTGATACATGTCTTAAAACATTTACTACTTCAGGTAACATAAAAAGACATGAAAGAATTCACAGTGGTAAAAAACCTTATAAATGCGATATATGTACTAAATCATTTACTGCTTCAAATTATCTAAAAACCCATAGGATAATTCACAGTGGTGAGAAACCATATAAATGTAACATATGTTCTAAAACGTTTAATCAATTGCAGTCTTTAAAAAGACATGAAAGAACACACAATGGTAAAAAACCTTATGAATGTAATATGTGTTCTAAAAGATTTAATCAGTTAAATACATTAAAAAGACATAAAAGAATTCATACAGGTGAAAAACCTTATGAATGTAACATATGTTCTAAAACGTTTACTACTTCAAGTCATTTAAAAACACACGAAAGAATTCATACAGGTGAAAAACCTTATGAATGCATTATATGTTCTAAGAGATTTAGTGATGTAGGTAATTTAAAAATACATGAACGAATCCACAGTGCTGAGAAACTATATGAATGTAACATATGTTCTAAAACGTTTAATCATTTAAGTGTTTTAAAGAGACATGGAAGAACTCATACAGGTGAAAAACCGTATGAATGCAGTATATGTACTAAGAGATTTAGTGATTCAAGTTATTTAAAAGCACATGAAAGAATCCACAGTGGCGAAAAACCATACGAATGTAACATATGTTGTAAAACATTTACTCAGTCAAGTAGTTTAAGAACACATGAAAGAATTCACAGTGGTGAAAAACCATACAAATGTAACACATGTTCAAAAACATTTACTACGTCAAGTCATTTAAAATTACATGAAAGAATTCACAGTGGTGAGAAACCATACCAATGTAACATATGTACTAAAACATTTACTCATTTAGGTAATTTAAAAACACATGAAAAATTCCACAGTGCTGAGAAACCATACGAATGTAACGTATGTTTTAAAACGTTTAATCAGTCGCATTCTTTAAAAAGACATGAAAGAACTCATACAAGTTGAAAACCTTATGAATGCAATATAGGTACTAGAGATTTAGATATTTAAGTATGAAAGAACTCATACAGGTGAAAAACCTTATGAATGCAATATATGTACTAAAAGATTTACTCATTTAGGTAATTTAAAACACATGAAAAATTCCACAGTGCTGAGAAACCATATGAATGTAACGTATGTTTTAAAACGTTTAATCAATCGCATTCTTTAAAAAGACATGAAAGAATTCATACAAGTTGAAAACCTTATGAATGCAATATAGGTACTAGAGATTTAGATATTTAAGTAATTTAAAAACACATGAAAAAATTAACAGTTACCACTGGTCAAAGTTGTTAACTGTTATACCCATCAAAATTTTTAGTTAAAAGAAGCAAAAAAGTACATATAATTCAGTTGGGAATTGAATAGAATATATTGGACATAATATATGTTCTATAGAAGAGAGTATAGAAGAGGCATTAAAATATGAGGCTACAACTTCGTTTTACTAAACCACGGCTGTAATTATCACAATATATTTGTAAACATTGCTATATTACCCGGCCTTCGAATAATGGGAGAGAAAATTTACGTTTTTATGAATTATAACCACAAAGAAATCTTAAGTAACTTAAAGAAAACATTATTTTAAAATATTTTTACACAAAATAGCTAGATATGTTGTGAAAAATTGCAAAAATAATTCAAGAAATAAGCAAAACGTGATATTTTATTATAGATATGTACTTATTTGAATTTAATGTTATTTATAATACATGACAGTTATATTATATGTAAAATAAATTATTTTTTCTACTCCTGTTGAAGAACACACTCATTATATATCCATTAATTGTTGAGAAAGTTAGGCATTATTCAAAGGTGTGAAAGAATGATCATTACTCAATACCTTTTTGACCAGTATTAACCATTATTCAATGGGTTTGCGATTGTTCTGTGAATAATGTATGTATCAAGTTTTAATTTAATGTATGTTGCGTAGTAACATGTAAGTAAACAAAGTAGTTTATATTTTGTTTTGATCGTTTTATATATATGATACAAACATTTAATGAAATTAGAAATAGATTAAAAATTTGATTTAAAAGTTATATTCATTTTATTTAAATCAAAAAGGAAAAAAGTCGTAAAAAAAACATCGTATTATACTCGCTTGCAATGGCTATTACTCAGATGCATTACGACACTCGCCTCGCAAGCTCGGCTCGTGTCGCAATTTCATTTTCCTGAGTAATAGCTATCATTACTAGCTCATTGAATAATATACTGTTTTTATACAAACTTTGATTCCAATAAATTGATAATAAATAATAGGGAATATGCATATAACTCAAATAAATATTAAATATTTTTTTTTTGTATTCTAGTAGTATATGGAAACTTAATTGTGACAGTAAAAAACCTTTCAATTCGTAAATTTTAATAAAAAAAACATTTTAAAATATAAAATTTTAAATGGAATTTAAATAAAACTAAATTTGCTGACGTAACTCGGCATGGAAGCACATTTCAAAAGAAACAACGGAAATAGATAAACAAACTTCGTTTCTTTTCATTATTTACTAATAAACGTCATAAAGATATGTCTTGTGAAGGTTGGTTGTTTTTATTTTGCTTAAATTTCCTTTATTTCTTTTTTATTTTATTTTCTTTGTATATTTAATTATATTTATCTATTAGCAACTCTAGTGTCAAGATTAAGCACTAGTTATGCCAGGATACGTCATTTTCTTGTTTAAACTACATTAGATTATAACAATAAAAAAAATTATTTTTTAAAATTACATAAGGTAGACTGATATTTTTTTAAAATATTTTTTTAGAGATAAAATTAGTTCCTCTAACGATTTAAGTAATAAAAAAAATACATGCATATTCTCTATTTTTATAGCGTAATGATTTCCATAACAATTAATAAGTATACAAATAATTTAATTTATAATTATTTTCTTTCTCATAACATCCTTTGATGTTATATATGTGACGTTACAATTTTTAATACAAGATATGTATCTATTTTCTTTATTGTATCAATCACCAATGTATAATTCCATTTATACTAGGGATGTCGTTTTTTAATCGATAAATTGAGAAATCGATTAATCGGAAGTATGAATAATAATCGATTATTGATTTTGAAATCGATTCACACATCGATTTTTATTTTATGGAAATCGCGAAACGATTTTTTTTTTCAAAACATAAATTGCTTTTTTATTTATACGTTGCTATTTATTTATTAAATAAATTTAAATTTATTATCGGTACTACGATTATTAAATTTTACGCATCAAACGCATCAAATGCATATAATCAAATGTCTTTGCATCAAATCAAGTTGTCAAAATTGACAAATTGACAACTTACCATGTACAAAACAATAAAGTTTATGCGGGAAATTTAAAGCAAAAAAAACTTTCATAATTTTTTTTTATCGATTAATCTATAAAAAAAAAACTTTGTATGCAATTAAATAAAAACTTCTCAACATTTAGTACAATTTAGATAATATTTATACAATTATAGAGAAAGCAACGACAATTGCAAATGACTCATTCTCATAAATGTATCTCTTAGACAGACTCGTAATATAGCTATCTCTCACAAGATCTCCTATCTAATATATTCAAAAAGGATAGTAAAAATTACAATATCTTTTATATATGACAAAACTTTATTTTTGAAATGAGTCATTTTCTTTATATATAAATTTGACTTTAATATTTTTATATCAAATGAAAACAAAAATTGTCAACTTGGTTGTGATGTTGTGATTCATCTCGGTACCCTAGAATAAAATTCTAAAAAAATGTTGGTAATTAAGTATGTACGCGCTTAATATTTTTCTTCTTAAAAGACTTTGAAAGTTCATCTTTATGAATTATAAATTTTTTCTTAAAAATTACCGTTACTTTTGCAACAGCAAATTTGAATCGATTTCTTGGAATCGATTTTGAATACAATCGATAATTTAAGTATCGATTTTTTTGTTGGCTATTACAAATCGATTCAAGAATCGATATTTTTTTAAAAAAACGACATGCCTAATTTATACGTATTCAAAGTGTATTAGAAACCGAGTAGTTCCAACAATGAAGCAACCATGTTGGCATAAATTATTTTTACAATATTAAAGAATAAGTATACGTAAAGGAAATACAAACAGGTAAGATAAGATAGGTAAGATTGTATACGCATATGTTAAAAAAAATATATAATATGTATGCGCTACGTAGATGTACGTATACACGGTAACACAACACCAACAATATGACAACAGTTGAAATACACCCATTGGTAGCTTGTAAGTCAATGACAACATAGTTCTGTAAAATGCACATACTTGCACATAAGTGATTGCAGAAAAGAGACAGTTATATTCGTTCTATTTGTTCTGTGGGGCTCACCATTAGTTACAGTTTTCTACACTTACGCTGAGGACTTGGGTCAGAAATTAGATTCAGTGATAGTGATATTCATTTATGACATATTTTAATAATGTATAATTTTGAATAAAAATTAATTTACTTGAGTTTTTAAACAAATATATGAGTTTATAATTGAGGAGTGTCTTTACAAAAGGGGATATTTACATATGTATGTTTTTTTTTAACTGAGTATACAGTCTTGTTCTTAGGGCTAAAAAGCACAATTTCGTCACTTAGATCCTAATCAAAACGCGATATTTTCCAAGTAAAGTAGCTTCAAAAATGAGTTTTTGTTTCAAAAGGGGATGTTTTGACCTATAAAATATAACTACGTTCATGCTGAATTGATTTCATAACAAAAAAGGATATTTACAATTTGCAAGTATGATGGTTCTGATTAATCTTTTCAAAACGAGATATTTACTTTAACCTCTTGAGTCCTGACACTTAAATTAACCTATCTGTCATTTAAAACGATTCAGTCGATTTTTTTAGTGAAGTTGTTTTTGAGATGTATTTAACTATACATATAACGGAGTATTTAACGATCTAAATTTACTTTTCAATGTTTATTTTGTTTTACTGATGTCCAGTTAAATTTTAAATAAAGATTTTCAACTTGATAGCCTCAAATGGTTTTGTCCACAGATGTGGACATAGGACTCACGAGGTTAATACACTTTAAATCTGAAGTGTGTTAAACAACACGCCTTAGTGTATTCTAATGTTAAACTTTCCATACACAAATGAATAACCAGTGTTTTATTATTCTTTACAATAATAAGCATACTGCAAAAGGGGGTATTAGCAAATAGTACACAACTAACGGGGATATTTACAACTAGAACAGAACAAATGGGGATATCATAAAGATTTCTGTGCAAAAGGGGATATTTAATTTTTTGTTTATTTTGTACCACTGAATTAAAAAGTCAAATATTTTTTTTAAATATGCCCTTCCATTAATCTTATTACATAGTACCTACATAGCTATGCAGTCTTTGTGTAGATCTGTGTGTCTTGTCTCTGTCGGTTTTCTTAATTTTCTGAAAAAAAATGATAAGATGTAGATATCCCCTTTTGTAAAGACACTCCTCAATTATTGTATGAGTTTTAAACTTGAAAAACTGATCAAAATAAAATGCAATTAGGAAAATTTTAGTGGATTATTTTACTAGTAGTAATCTACATTGTCGAATAAGGCTAAAAATAATTTAAAGTTATTATAGTGACATCTCTGTTCTACTCAAGTGTACTATGCATAATGACTACAACAACGATGACATCTATACCCGCTGCCGCCGTTCTTAGTGCCATAGAGGGTCAAAAACATGTATTAAAATTGGCTATCTTGCAGAAATAAAATTTTGGTGTACTTTATCTATGGGTATACCCATGTTAGGGGAAATTGAATTTTTTTGAATATTTTTTGGGAATTTTGAATAACCTGCAATTGGCGACATTAACGTAATGTCAATGTCAACTGTTTTGTTAATGACAAGCACAGCACTTGAGCACTATAATAACGCGAATCGATTGTAAACGTTAGCCACGTTAAAAAAGTCAAACAAGAAGTAAAAGCCATAATAAGCGTTATAAAAGCCGCAGGCATATTGTGCTTAATAAAACAGAAGTCCGAAATGGAGAAATCGATTTGTGAATTTGATCATGTACCTGAAATTAAATTGGAGAAAGACGAAGTAAATGAGAATAGTCATTTTTTGCCATCAACAGAAAATCAGTCAATTACAATGTCACAAGAATATAGTGAATTGACGGATAAAAAACATCTTTCAAACTTACAAGGACAAAATATAAAACTGGTACGCAAATTTAGGTTATATGTTCAATGTATATAATATTATGTACATCAAAGTATTCTTTCTCATATTCCATTGTATGTTTTATGTCCTTTCCTGATTTTTTCCGTTAGTCTTGAGTCTCCAGTCTTTCACTGATTTTAGATATTTTTTTGTTGAAATGTTTAGAATGTTATTCCCAAATTGTGACGAAATTAGAAAATCCCACAAAAAAAAGGCTACTATGCAGCGTAGCCCCTTGACAAGCATTCCCCTAGCGTTGTGATGTGAAACTATAAGGACCCGCGTACCAAAAATATATCAGGGTGTAGTTTAACATGTTTGAAGTATTTTACGCTAATGAACTCCTTTTTAAATATGACAGCTACACTGGTTGTCGATATGACAAGAAAGTTTTTTCTTTTTTAGCGAATTTCCAGAATGGAAACTTGCTATTACAGCCTTCTTCATGACGCAACTTCAGCCCGAGACTATGACAGAAATTTGTTTTGAGGTTCGTAGAACCCGAAAATAATATTCACTAAAATTTATCCGGAAATATATTTCTGCCATAGTCGTCAGTTAAAGTCGCGTTATGACAGTGGGCGTAGTAGCGAATTTTCATTCCGGAAATTCGTTAAAAAAGCTAGAAATTGAAAAATGGAGATAAAAAATATTTTTCACGTATCGGATCGTACATTGGATATTGTCAGAAACGACTTTTGAAGCTAAATTGAAATTTCTTTTATCCTTTTTGCATTTTTTAGTTCCGTTTGTGAAATATTGCCCTCAAAAATAGAATTGCTATTAATATTTTAAGTGGAAGTCCCAAACCGTTGGACGAATTCGTTAACCAAACACATCTGATACCCCGAACGTGGTTTTTTTAGCAATTTTCTTGAAAAAAATTAATTTTTTGCCAAAATTTCCCCTTATTCAAAAATTTTTGCAACATTTTTTTACACCATTGGAACGGGGAGAAAAAATCACACAAAAAAGGTCCTTTAAATTATTATTCTATGTCAACTAGTTTCCGAGAAAAACTAATTTTTGTAAACGGAAATTCGCTATGTTATGCAGGATGCTGCGACAGGGGTATTTTTATTCCATAAAAGTTTGCTTGGGAAAGTTTCACTGTAAAATATACATATAACCAAATTTTCTAAAATAAAAATTTATCAAACACGTAAATGAGAATACGATTGTAAATGAAAAGTGTTTTGATTTATCTTATTTTATTTTATGGCACTTTTTACATTTTAGGAGCCAAGTGAATACTTAACAGAACTAAACGAACTAAACAGTCTACACACGGAAATCAAGATCGAACAAGACCACACAGATGCAGACGAAGAACTATTTAATTGTGATAGTTGTTTTAGAACATTTAGTCATCAAGAACATTTAACAAAACATAAAATTGAATGTATTGGACGAAAATTATTTAAATGTGATATATGCCTTAAAATATTTACTACTTCAAGTAATTTAAGAACACACGAAAAAATTCATAGTGGTAAAAAACCTTATGAATGTAATATGTGTTCTAAAAGATTTAATCAGTTAATTAATTTAAGAAAACATGAAAGAATGCATACCGGTGAAAAACCTTATGAATGCGATGTATGTACTAAAAGATTTAGTGATAGAAGTTGTTTAAAAGTACATGAAAGAATTCACAGTGGTGAAAAACCTTATGAATGTAATATATGTACTAAGAAATTTAGACATTTGGGTAATTTAAAACCACATGAAAAAATTCACAGTGGTGAGAAACCATTTGAATGTGATATATGTTTTAAATCATTTATACAGCCAAGTAATTTAAAAACACATAAAAAAATTCACAGTGGTGAAAAGCCATATGAGTGTAACATATGTTCTAAAATATTTAGTCAGTTAATAAATTTAAAAAGACATGAGAGAACTCATACCGATGAGAAAACTTACTAATGTAATATACTTACTAAGATATAGTGATTTAATTAACATTCACATAGTGTTTGAAAAATTATCAAATTGGATCGGCTGGGACTCGAACCCGGAACTCTTGGATGCTAGCCAAGCGCAGGGCCAGCTTAGCCAATAGGCCACCCTAGGCCATGGCCTAGGGGCGGTAAATTTTTAAAATAAGGCGGAAAAATGAATAATTAACGTTTTTTCTTTTTGCTCGTCAATTAATTTTTTTTAAGAGAAAGTTTGTAAAAAAGGTAGGAAAAGGGGCGGCAAATTTTTAAAACAGGGCAGAAAAATTTGTGATTGACGTTTTTTTTTTTTAAGATTTTCTTTTTCTCAAACAAAAGGTAGGGACGGCATTTACCAAGGTGCCTAGGGGCGGACTCACGATTAATCCGGCCCTGGCCAAGCGCCTTACCAATTAGGCCACCGACCGCTTGTTCGAGTGCCACTCCAATCTGATAATCAATCAAACACATCTTCTCTTTAATGCGAGACGCAGTTTTACATTTAATTTCAAATGTTATCGAGTGTTCAAGTATCAGCTAACGCTGGACATTAAGTGAACATATGAATATTAGTGTATGTTTAAATACGAACAGAAGTCCACCATACATTAATAATGTTTCACAGGCACTCGACAACATTTGAAATTAAATATAGTGATTTAATTAATTTAAAAACAGATGAAAGAATTCACAATTGTGAGAAACCATATGATTGTGGTATATATTTTAAAACATCTAATCAGTTAGGTCCTCAAGCTTTTATAAATTATGTTGCATATTGCTTCAAACTTCACTCAAAAGTTATTTTATTTTTTTTAGCCCATTTTTAAATAAAAGCTTTTTCTTAAAAACATTTTTTTTTACTTTATTTTATATTTGTACATATTCTGATACAGAGAATCATTACATTGTGTAAAAATATTAATAAATATTCAATTGCAAATATTAATAAATATTATGTGTGTCGAAATTAATTTAATGTCATATTTTTACAATGAATCTATATTTTGAAAAACTAAATTAAGAGCGCGTTCCATTTACAAAACATAAACAACACTGTGTGTGACACAGTGCATAGGAAAAAAGTAATGCCAACCAAATTTTAGTGATTTTTGTACTTTCTTTTTTCACAAAAAACTATTTATTTTTTTTTTAAATTTTATTGCAAAACTAACCTTTTAACTGCTTTTAACTAAATTATAGATGTAATTGTAAACCATTGGAAGTATATGAAGCAGATTGAATCGATTTTTTTTTAAATCTGGTAACTTTGTTTATGCTGCCCTCTGCAAAAACACATTAAAAGTTGATGTTCCATTAGGTTGACACAGTGTCATGACCTGTGTAATATTTTTTTTTAAATGGAATACGCTCTTAGTAAAGTATCACTTAAGGGGGGAGTTCAAATAAAAAAAACAACTTTTTTATTTATGATTATTTTGCTTGTTGAAATTTTTTTTTCAAATTAGGGAGGGTTTCAAATAGAAAATTTTGTTTTTGAAAGATTCATTACTCTTCCCTGTGGGAGGAGAGGGCCCTTTTTCACAAGTTTTTAAGAAATTACAAGGAACGCCATATCTCAAAAAGTAATGAATATTTTTTAAATATTTTTTCATTATTTTATTCCTAAAGGACCTGTCCATAAAGCTGAATATGGGTTTCAGATAATTTTAAAAATTAACTATAAAATTGTAATCCCAAACTTTTAAAAGTTATAAAACCCAATTTTTTATTAAAAAAAAAGTGTTTAAAAATAGTTACAATTGTTCAAATGGAAAAAGCATACTCCACTTTATGCGCAAAATGTTTATGAACAAAATTTAAAAAAAATTAAGTTATCTTTTCTAGAACTTGAGATATGATTTTCCTTGTCGGGAAAAACACAACTTTCGGGAAACGGTAAAAAACAAAAATAATAACAAAAGAAGCGGTTTACTCACTGTGTATTAAAACTTCTACAAAGGCATACAAATAAAAGAACATTATCTCAGTGTATACGATAACTCATATACACATCAAAACTAAATATTACTGATCAAATCGCGAGGGGGGCGGGCGAGCATTGTCTGCAAAGGAGCAGCAATTTGGCTGTGCAGCGGCTCACAAATAAATATTTTTCTACTTGAAAAAAATTTTTTTTGGCCGTGTTTTATATATTACCGTGTTTGTAAAGAACCACAGAACAAAATAAAAACAAAAAACGAGATTCGAAAAAAATTAGTTTATTAGCCGTTTCTGGCGTGAACTCCTCCCTTAATCTTTAAATTTGTACGAATTTATAATCGGAGACACGTATTAACACATTTTAAAGTGGTTTTATTCAAATCAATTGTAATTTCTTTAATAAAACACTTAAAAACAGGAAGCACACTTTTAATGTTAGGTTAAAAGGGATTTCTTTAATCGAAAAATATCTATAACATTTCACTGTAGACTGATAAAAAACCGTTACAGGTAACATCAGCGTCGTGCAGGTCACGTTTGGAGCATTTTAAATTGTCTGAACGAATAATGGAGTTATGGTAAGGTTGGTAACTGTCAGTAGTAGCTCTGATTTCAAATTCGGTCGACTCTATCGACGACGAATAGTTTATTTTCGTTGTGGTATCATTACTCTAAATGTTTTTCGTCTTGATTTAGCATCGACAATCAGTTGTGCTTGACGTTTTAGATATTCCCTCGATGGTACATCATCTTCATCTTCAGATCCTGCAAAAAGGGACGTTCAAGAGAATCCATTCATTGTAAGATTATATTACCGTAAACGGCGATGAATCGAGACTTAACGGTGGATTGGGACAAATCGTAAAAGTTATTCTTGAAATTGATTTAACAGTACGAGATGTCAAGATGGCGTTATCCGTCTATAAATGTTTATTGGCGATGCAAAGATTCTCACTCGTGCCTTTGGTGGTAAAATTAGAACTAACGTCAAATAAAAATGCACTGCCAATGGGGTGTGGCTCACAGCTTCCTCGTAAAAGATTTTGAAACAGTATTCTACCAAAAATATATACCGTGAAATGATATTTTCGGCTTAATGTTTATAAAAAATTGTTGTAACTCAGAATACTTAAAGGCTAAATTATAAAATAATAGCAAAAATATTTTAGAAACTAACCCCCAAAATACCCTAAAAATTTGAGCGAAATGGGATTAGCAGTAAATAAGATGTTGACATTTAACGGAATTTCATGGTAGCGGGGTAGCTACCGTTATTCCGATTTCGATTGAATTCATAGGGGACCATCTAGAAACCAAACTGCATAATTTCTGAAAATTTCATAAAAAAGAATTGAATAGTTCAGAAGTTATGCCATTTGGTGCAATTTGGGAATGACATGGTAGCGGAGTTGCTACCGTTACTCCGATTTTGATTAAATTCATAAGGGACCATCTAGGAACAAAACTGCATAATTTTTGAAAATTTCATTAAAAACAATCGAATAGTTTAGAAGTTATGCCAGTTAGTGCAAACTGGCGACACACAGACGGACAGACAGACACCAAACCAAAATTGTTCAGGAAGCTTTAAAACGTAAAATGTGCGTAAAAAATTTTATTTTGGAGGGAAAAAAATTTTTATTTTTCAAAAGTGATCACAATGCTTCTGCTACTTTAGTAATCTCGGAAGCAATATACGAATACGATTAATGGGTGATATAAAATCTAGTAATCCGCGCATAATTTTTATAGTACATTTTTCTATCGACAATTAAACATATACAAAAATTTTTACTTGACACAGCTTCTAATTTAAAAAACCAGGAGCGCTCGCGTCGCCAATAGAAATCATCACATAGAAAGTGTGTTTAATACCGGGCAGTACCTGTTTGCGGTAACATCGCACACATGTGTGATCGATCACTGACTGCGATTAGCCTCTACAGTTATTCTGGCTATGACACAGATGCTACTGTACTCGGGCCGTAAAGTGTTAATAACGGAATAATAAATATAAAATCGAAATTTACTTATTTATTTTGACAGTAGTGTTGAACTTACCTAATTGTTGTTGAGCGGTGCCATGCGTACTGGTTACAGATGCTGGTGATTTAGCAGTAAGGACTGTGTACGATGGCGGATAAATTGCAACTTCTTCATCAATACTTTCTGTTTGATTGTCAAAGCATATGCTTTCTTCAACCTGTGTTTGGAAAATTGTAATTCAGTACGTTCCTATCTATAGTTCATACATTCACTAAAGAGCGAAGCCTGGTTTAAGTAATTAAACAATTTGATATTAATTAGTTGTTTATAATATTTTGCAGTATTTTTTACGTGCAAGTGAACATCACTGAATTTTTTTTTATTTGTTTAAATGATGTACAGTTAAACCTTTTTTTATGCGATTTTTTTCCACTTTTTTTTAAAAAAATAGCCATTGAAATGCATAACGTGCAGGGCTGGGAACTATTTAAAATGATTTCATTTTAAATATGTATTTAAAATACAAAATGGCATTTTGCATTTTCTATTTTAAATTAGTTCGGTCAAACTATTTTCCATTTTGTATTTAAAATGGAAATTTTAATCCATTTTACATTTAAAATGAAAATGCATGTATACTCAAAATTATGGGCCTATTCGTACCGCACCAAGTCAAAGTGTCTTGCTCTTACTTTTAAGAACATTACACTTGTTTTGAAGAACTTTTGTCTTACTTTGGAGATATTTGTATGTTCCTGTCTCACTTTTCGTGTTCTTGAGAGAAGGGTGAAGGATATGTACGATGTATACCGAACGCTATTACTGACTATAAACTATGTATGCTACAATCATCGTATCAAAGTGAGACAGGAACATACAAATATCTCCAAAGTAAGACAAAAGTTCTTCAAAACAAGTGTAATGTTCTTAAAAGTAAGAGCAAGACACTTTGACTTGGTGCGGTACGAATAGGCCCTATGTGTATACAATATTAATTATAGAACTTGAGTTGAACGACTTAAAGTCTAACAAATTATAAGTTAAATGTAAGTTGATATAATTGACTCAAATTTTTTATAACTCGAGTTGCAATGTCACTTGAGTCAAATTTGTTATTAGAGTTGCAGTTCCCTTAAGTCAAATTTTTCTGGCTTAAGTTGTGTACTACTATCTTTAAGACACGTCGATAAGTATAATGTTTTTGTATTTCGAGTAAATGATTTTCTTAATTTTATTTAGAAGTTGCAGTCGTAGCGTCGTCTAGGTTTGAACACGTCAAGGCCGAATTAAATTTTACAATATTTTTAAGTAACAATATTTGAAGAGTTAAGTTTCGTTTTCGTATCATGCAAACTTTACGAAATTTTCCCAAAGACTGCCTTTATGTATCTATTTAATTTCAGTACGTTTGATATTTTCTTAACTTTTTTTTTTTTCAAATTAATATAAATAATGATAAAAAATTTATAGAATAAATTTAATAAAAAAGAATAAATAAAAAATATTTATATAGAATAAATAAAAAAGTATTTTGCATTTTATATAGAATAAATAAAAAAGTATTTTATTATATTTTATTATATAGAATAAATAAAAAAGTATTTTGCATTTTATAATCCATTTTAAATAACTATTTTCCATTTTGAATTTTAAATATGTTCAGCAAAACCATTTTCCATTTTGTATTTTAAATGCATTTTTGGAAACCATTTTCTATTTTAAATGGTTTCTTTGAATTATTTTTCCCAGCCCTGATAATGTGATTCAAGATCAAGAGACAGTAAGAAACTAAATACATATTTACTATAATAATAACCAGAGAGTAATGGAGACAACATATCTATCTCTATACTACTGGAACCAGTGTAACTAGTAAGAGATTGAAAATATGTTATATACGTGCACTAGATTTAATTTGGATTATTGCGATATTGTGTATTCGTGTGAGTAACGGAGATGGTAGTGGCGATCACGTGGCTCAGCTGTTGCATACATAGGGGATGTAACAATACTAACAACAATCAAATTCATTGTCTTGTGATTGACCTACACTCATCGACTGTTACTGAGAGATTGACTAGTACTATTGATCGATTACTTTTTATCAACAGGGGTCAGTTTCGATAAATGACTCATAGATGGCGTGAATGGTAGGTATATACACAGAAAATGATAAACCTGTTTTGAAACTTTAGGGTTTTTCTCGAAACTATGTTTTGCAAAATGGTGGGTATGGTAATTCCAGGAATTTTCGTCGGATTGAAATTCTATCTGCAGCTCTTAGGTAGATTATCTAGGGCGGTACACACGATTTTTGAAACTGGTAAATAAATAATTTTTTTTATAAGCAAATTAAGGTTGATTTTTTCATCGATTTTCAAAATTTTTGTTTTCAAACTGATATAATTTAAGGATAAATTAGCATTTTTAATAATCATATGTACCGTCTGAGTAAAATTAGTGTAAATGACGAAAAAAAAATTTTTTATGTTCTGGCTGCTGTTTGAAAATTGCTATAGTGCCCACTATGTACCTCTTCGAAGAAAAGGTCTTTGTTTGATCTGCACCCGCACTGCCATTTTATTTTTTAAATTGGGAAAAAATTGAATTCGAAAAAGTTTGACACTAACTGCATTATTTGTTACGAAGAAAAAACATTTTCTAATAAAGTTTGATGTAACGCCTTAAGTAATAATTTATTTTGGGATTAGAGATTTCTGCCAATGTCTGCCATAGGGATGATCGATATTCATCGATGGTAGAAAAACATGGATGTTTAGGGTAAAAACATCGATGTTATGTTCTCGATAACATCGACACATCGATGTTATGAGAATAATATCGAAACATCGATATTACTCTAACCTGTCCAGTATTTATAAAGTCCTGTCGCTGATTTAAAACAAGATCCATTACTTTTATGGCAAGTTCTAGGTTCCACTTATCCAAACTTGAAAAAAATTGCCATTAAATATTTGTATTTCACAGCAACTTCAACAGCTTCAGAGAGACTTTTTTCAAAAGCTGGGCAGCATTTGTATCAACAAACGAACATATTAAAAGGGAAACTTCTAACAAAGTGACTGTTTTTGCAAAGTGTACCAAATAAATACTGGCAATGTTAAATTTTAATAAATAAAATAATAGATTATAATGGCTGTTTATTTTGCTACAGAAACATCGATGTTTTCGAACATCGATGTCTTTCTTTCGATATATATTCTATATCGATACTCTTGAGTCGATGTCAACATCGATGTTTTTCTAATATCGATCATCCCTAGTCTGCCAATTGAAAATTTGACTTCACAGTGCTCCAAATACCCTAAAGTCGCAATATAAAGTTTCTAAAAATTCCTATTTTTGAACTGTCTCAACCAAGGTTCCGATACCTTAGCACCCCAGCAATTACTTTTTGAAATTTTATCTTCTCATATCGTTAGTTCGTCGTTTGTTCTTTATTGTTCGTCAGTTATTATTGTTTGTTCGTATATTGTTTATTTATAAAAAATTACATAAAAATGCAAACTCAGACTAGCGCCCCCACATACTAATTATGGTTTTTTTTTATTTCTACTGGCCTTTTATTATGAATAAACGTTTGTTCTTATATAAACGACGTTTGTTC
Source organism: Brachynemurus nebulosus (assembly GCA_035578155.1). Lineage (NCBI taxonomy): Eukaryota > Metazoa > Arthropoda > Insecta > Neuroptera > Myrmeleontidae > Brachynemurus > Brachynemurus nebulosus. The sequence goes on from JAPWDM010000008.1 coordinate 6,723,205, forward strand.
TATCATCAAAGTGACTTCTTTCGGCTTTAATTAACAATTTTTTACATTTTTTAATTAGTTCAATTGTCTTGGCATAGTAGTAGCATTGCGCATCCGCCAATTGATGAGAACCGCTTAAAAGTAAAATTGGCGCATGCGCAATGCTACTACTATGCCATGACAATTAAACTAATTAAAAAATGTAAAAAATTGTTAATTAAAGCCGAAAGAAGTCACTTTGATGATAGAACAAACGTCGTTTATATAAGAACAAACGTTTATTCATAATAAAAGGCCAGTAGAAATAAAAAAAAAACCATAATTAGTATGTGGGGGCGCTAGTCTGAGTTTGCATTTTTATGTAATTTTTTATAAATAAACAATATACGAACAAACAATAATAACTGACGAACAATAAAGAACAAACGACGAACTAACGATATGAGAAGATAAAATTTCAAAAAATAATTGCTGGGGTGCTAAGGTATCAGAACCCTCAACCAAGCTGCCCCCGATTAAAATACAAACCAATTTTGGAGTTCGCTCCAAATCTTCAACACCGCTATCGCGACCATCAGCTGTCTCTAAATGTTGAAGTAAAACTTGTAGACGATCGTTGAATATTGTGAGAAGTTCTTCAACATATTCTGGTTCGGCTGGCGGTTCACTCGGTTCAATTTCTTTTATATCTTCGCCCGTTTCAATATCATGAATTTCTGTACAACGTAATGATACGCATAGGTTATGTAAAACTTTTGCTATAATGGATAATGCCTCGTTTTGTTTTTGTAACGAATCGGTAAGTTCCGCTAAGCGTTGTTCATTTGTTTCAATTTCGTCCGTAATTTTATTAATTTGTGCGCTTGCCCTAATTAATAAAAAAAATATTCACTTAAAATGGAAAAAAATGTGTGCCTTAGATGATAATGGAAGTTAATTTTAGATTTTTGAAGCCATTTTTGTTTTAATTTTTATTAAAATTAGGCAAGTAGCGCTACTAGAAAAATAATTTTTGTAAAATCACTTATAGTTCTAAAACGAATTTCGCCACTTTGATTGGAAAAATGAAAGATTTACACCCAAATTACCTTAATTTTAATTAAAATTCACATAGTGTTTGAAAAATTGTCAAACTGAATCGGTTGGGACTCGAACTCGGATCTCTTGGTTGCTAGTCAAGCGCCTTACCAATTAGGCTGCCGATCACTTGTTCGAGTGCCACTTCAGTCCGACAATCAATCAAACACATCCATTGTCGGACTGGAGTGGCACTCTAACAAGCGACTGGCAGCCTAATTGGCTAGCAACCAAGAGATCCGAGTTCGAGTCCCAACTGATCCAGTTTGACAATTTTTCAAACACTATGTGAATTTTAATTAACATAATAGTAGTCTTCATAATCTTTGTTAAATTTGTTAAACTTGTTAAATGTTATTCATGTTATTCTTCGAAATACATAAAAATCATGAACGACCTATTTGCAACTCTGTTAATTATTACATATTTGACAGTTACAACAGTTATTTTATAGTTTTAAACCAGTTCTCGATTTCAATTTAACAAATAACATGCTCTTGGCCTTGTTATTTGTTATCGTCGAATTTCATCAATTTTTTCTCAATTTGTTAATTTTTTTCTTAGAAATAACACATTTAACATGTTATAGCATGTTTAACAAAGATTATGAAGACTACTAATGAATTGGTCATACATGCCAAAGTAAATCGAATGTTTCAAGTATCAGCTAAAGCTGAACATTAAGTGAACATATGAATATTAGTGTATGTATAAATACGAACAAAAGTTCGCCATACATTAATAATGTTTCACAGGCACTCGATAACATTTGAAAAAATACAATATCTTAATTTTATCAATCAGCACAATTTAAGTCGTTCAATAAAGTTTGATTTGAGAATTTTTTTTTAATTTGGTAGTTTAACGCTTAAAAAACTAAATAAAATAACAGAATGATGAAATTAGGTGTAAACTGGATGTTTTTGAAGTTTTCTTTGCATTTTTATCAAAATGAATCCTTTAGGGCCACTATCTGAAATGAAATTCGCCATTTTGATAGCAAAAATGAAAACTTCACCCCCAAATTACCCTAATTCTATCAATCGACCTAATTCAAAACACTTCCGTAACGTTTGATTTAAGAAAAAATATTTTTTTTCAATTTGGTGACGTCATCAAGTTCACAAAAACATTTAAATGCCTTAAAAACCGTAAATAAAATGATAGAATCTTGAAATTGGTATCGAATTATCCCATAGAGCACAAAATATTGCTGCAATATTGCAGCAATATTATTTGGAAAGTTTGAAATATTGCAGGCAATATTCCTGCAATATTCCAGCAATATTCCTATAATCGCCCCGTTATATTGCTAGCAAGATTGAAGGAATATTGCACCACAACATTGAGAAAATATTGCCTTGCAATATTATAGCAATAATACTTTTTTTTTTTAAATTATATGTAATGGAGAGGTCAGTGTAAAAGTGAACCATGTCCATAAAAAATTTTTTTTTTTAAATGCCTTTTTCGTTGGTGTTGTAATTTCTCAAACTTTAAACGTATTTTTAGAAAAAAATTTTTTTATGGACGGTTCACTTTTACACTGACCCCTCCATATATATATATATATATATATATATATATATATATATATATATATATATATATATATATATATATATATATATAAGTTTAATACTTGTTTCTCTATCCTGTCCGAAATTCGAATAAACCTTTGATATTACTTATTAGGTTGGCTAATAAATTTTTTTACTCTAAATTTAATTCTATAAATTTTTTTCAGGGCTAAAAAAAGTAAATAGCCAACCTAATATTTACATGGATGGAAATAATATTTATAATCATTAATAAATTTTATAAAATTAAGAAATTTTATAAAATTAACATCATTAATATTATGTGTTAGAAATTTGAGGTTAATTGTAAATAAAATTGTTAATAAAAGTACAGTTTAATTGATTCTTTGTTATTAAAAATTAATACGATTAATACACTTTAAATTGTTTGGTGAAACACATAATACTAACACTAATAAATATTAATAATAACAAAATGTAGTCTAAGAAAATCAATAAGTTTATACGTGATTTAAGTGATCAGTTAAACTTAGGAGTCAAACTAATGAAAGCATTTTCTAACCTATAATGAAAATATTCATCAGGAACAACTTAGCATTACGACATCTTTTTGACATTGATGCCGAATGGGATTATATGTTATTATAATAATACATATAACAAAAATATGTAAAAATATTTATCTTGTATAACTCCTTCATAAATAACAATATTTATTTTTTTTACCTTAATCCAAATAATGGAAATACTAATCTAAGGATTGAAATAATTTATTTCCTCATGATTCCTTAGTTGTACTGTTTTATTTCATCTATTGATATGCCTTCATTTCTATAATATACTACATATTCCAAAATTTTTGACAGCTCTTATATTTTTTTTGTAACATGACAATAACATTGAAACAATGTTACAAATGCAATATTACAAAAAATATTACTGCAATATTCCTGTAATATTGGCAATTATGCTCAAGTTAGTAACATTCAGGCAATATTCCTGCAACATTGGTAATTCTCTGCAACTTGGCAACATTCCAGCAACATTGCAGCAATATTTTGTGCTCTTAGGGATAGGTTTTCGAAGTCGTTCTTTTCATTTCTACCAAAATCAGGCATGTAAGACCACCAGAAAAATGACTTTTGTCGAATTAGTGATATTTCAAAAAAGAATTTCAGTACTCTGACTGCAAAAGTAAAAAGTTCACACTAAAATTACCCTAATTTAATCATTCATCCTAAATCAAGTCATTTTCATACTACAGAATATTTGTGACAGAGCAAGAGGGAAGATTACTCAAAAAAAAAAATTTCTAAGTGCGTGCCGGACACGCATTATTAAAGTTCCGTGGTCAATAGCTAATTTTTCACAATTTTCAGGATCAAATGTAGGAAATTGAATAGTATATTATGTAACTGAGATTATGAATCGTATCACGAAAATGACTCTAGATATCGTAATGAAATAAAAACACAACTATCTCCTTTGAATATCAGTACTAGAATGCTTTTTATTTTATTATTTTAGTTGCTAGGAAAACTCAATCAATAGAAATAATTTTGTTTTTTATATTTCACACGGCAAACTACATGCCAATTATTAAAATTTCCGCAATTAGGAAATTTACATTTTCACGGCAATCTTGTGCCGATACAAGTTGCATATTATAAGCGAAAAAATTATGCAAGAAACGCGCAGCGACGAGTTCAAATTTAAAAAAAAAATCACGTGAAAACCAATTAATTGTCCCAGAACGCACTTGCATTAAATATAGAAAAATAAAAACATCAATGAGTAGTTAGAAAACTTCACAAGGTCTTATCCAACGTCACTAGATGGCAACATTCCTTACGTCTTCAATATCACACGTGCTGCTATCTACTCAAAAAATGATTGCTGAAGATTGAACTAATATAAACCAAAACAAACTGAACGCAGAAGTACAGTAACGAACATAGAGAAAGTTTAAATGATAAAGAGGAGATACTTGTGTAAACAAAAAATATTTCGCTACCTAATTTTTTTAACTTCAGTGGAAAGCGCCACCAATTAATTTAGGGACTTGGGGAATGACAACTGGCATGAGTGCATTAAAGTTACGTGGTTGTAATCACGTAACTTTAAAATAAATAAAAAATAAAAAACAAAATAAAATAAAATAAATAGAAAGAAGTAATTCAAACACTGCACTCACTCTTCATTATCTTTGTCAAATGTTAATTTGTATAATTCTAATTCGCACATCATTTTCTGTTTTTGTTTTTCAACCGCCTCCTTCTTCTCTTCAGTTGTTGTTCGTAAATCTTTGAGTCGTATAAATGTTTCACGTTGTTGCTGAAAGCGTTCAAGAATTTCTGGAATGCTCATTGCACCTGGAATATAGGAATACAAAATACATTTGTCACATATGGTCCTAGATGTCACCGCGTTTTTCAATGAAGGTCTAAATTTGGAATTTGTGAATGTTATTTTATGTAAATTAGTCGACCAATGCCGTCTAGGGAAGTTATAAGAATGGTTTTATCGGAGATGGAATCTATTTGGAAATTTTTGAGGCCCTAAGCCAGGTTTTCCAAGCGATTTCTTACTGGTTAGTGATTTTGAAGTAATATATGTAGTTTAGAAGTACATTCTTGTACCCTATCTTCCATCTTGGTCTCTTTTGAAGCCCTCTCGTCTTTGGTGGATCGTGATTTATTTCTTAGTAAGTACAAAACACTTTTTGCACTGTTTTCTCTTACCAAAAAGTTACTTAATGTTATATTTTAAGGATAATGCACATACTTACTGCCATCTGGTGCTATTTTTGGAAACTTTCTTTTAAATTTCTATAGAGAACATGATTGTATAAAGACTCAATTTAGATAAATTTTCGATTGAAATAATAATTTAATATGAAAATCTAAATATGTTATAGTTTACCAAAATGTTTCCCTCTAAAACACGCCTCCATACTGTGAAAATTTAACTGTGAAAAGTGTGTGACCAAATGGTAACATAATATTTCACGTGGGCCAAATAAAATCATGAAATTCGTCTCTGGCTCTACTTTCCCCTTATGTAGCCTGGCATAGTTTTCTACATAACCCCTCCCCCACCCTGCGACAAGGCTACACAGTTTATGGAGTAGTTTGAATCGGGTGAAGTTGCGATTAAAAATTATGTTTAAAAAAAAAAGTGAAGAAACGAAAAGTACCTGTAGCTTCTTTTAATTTTTCAAAAGCCTCCTCCATAATAGCATTATTTTTGTTCACTATGTCCTCCTCATCGTCAGATTCATCGGAATTCTGTTCACTCGTTTGTCGAATTGTGGGTCCCGTTTTGATTGCGTCCTGTACAATACGTCGTTCCAATCGGTGTAATTCCTGTCGGCGAATTTCCACTTTGCGACGACTCTCATTTAATTCTTCCTCCCGTTGTTTGCTCGCTTCTAGCGCTGCTTTCTGTTCATTTTCCAGTATGTTTAAAATTTCGTCACGCATTGCACTAGCTTCATTGTTAATCTCCTGTAAACGTTTAATTTCTTTCTCCTGTTTCTTGATTTCCGTTTCCAGATTTTCTAAGGCGTTCTCGAAACGAACACTATCCGCCAATAGATTGTCTTTAATCTTGCAATATTTTTTCTTGATATGAATTGCTTCGCTCGTTTGAAGATTTATTCGATGAACTTCATTTTCTAAATTTATTTTTTTCTGCAAAAAAAAAATATCTACGTGATACAAACATGTACTAAACAAAGGGTAAGTTGTATTGTTGTATTATTAGAATTTATTAAAAATGTATTTGAGGCAATTGACATAACATATCAATATGTAGTATGCCTATGTTAACAAATTCTGTGTATCAGATTAAAAAAATAATCCACGTTTTAGAATTGTTTAGCAGTGCTGGCGTTCGGGACGAAAATTTTGTTAGCCTAATAGGCCTAACGTTAGCTAACGGAGCTTTCACCGTTACAAACCAGAGGGCTCTGATTCAAAAAATTAATGCACGTTAAATATTTTTTCATGGTTTTTCACAGTATAAATACTTAATTTCTGAAGTACAGCCACATTTAACAATTATGGAATAAAAATAATCAATCACCATGTTAGAAATTGTTGTTTTAATATATATTGTATGTTAATTTTTTGAATGCGTGCCCTCTGGTTTGTAATGGTGAAAGCTCCGTTAGCTAACGTTAGGCTAACAAAATTTTCGTCCCGAACGCCAGCATTAATTTAAGAAATTCGTCAAGTGCGTGTTAAACACGTCTAAAATCAGAATTTCGTAGTCAGTAGTTACAGTTTTACACCTAATGTGTTGACACTGACACACATGACGAATTTAAATGCATTTCGTTGTTGTACTACTTAAGTAACTAAATGATACCAGAGAAATGATTGCCAGAAATGGTCGAGGATAAAAAATTTTATAACATTGTCGTAATGTTTTCACCTGTCACAACAAAGAAGAAATTACCTTGACCAACGGATGTTCATCGGAAAGAATAAAATTCATGTGCATTTGTTTATCCTGAAGTTCTTCATACTTCTCCGCTAATTTTTTCAAGTGGAGTTCTTTCTATAAGTAAATAATATTTACTCAAGCTGAAGTATTAATATTTATGTTTAGTTATTATTAGTGCTGCTATAGTATGCAACAGGGCTGGGACAAATGGTTCATATAAAACAATTAAAATAGAAAATGGAAAATGGTTTCAAAAAATGCATTTAAAATACAAAATGGAAAATGGTTTTGCTTAACATATTTAAAATTGAAAATGGAAAATAGTTATTTAAAATGGATTATAAAATGCAAAATGCTTTTTTTACTTTAAATTTATTCTATAATTTTTTTATTATTATTTATATTAAGTAATTAAAAAAAAAAGTTAAGAAAATATCAAACGGACTTTTGAGAAGTTTGCATGATATGAAAACGAAACTTATCTCTTCAAATATTGTTACTTATATTGTAAAATTTAATTCGGCCTTAACGTATTCAAACCTTAACAACGCTACGACTGCAACTTCTAAATGAAATTATGAAAATCATCTACTCGAAATACAAAAACATTTATTATCGACCTGTCTTAAAGATAGTAGTACACCACTTGAGTCAGAAAAGTTTGACTTAACTCTTAAGAGAACTGCAACTCTAGTAATAAATTTAACTCAAGTGACATTGCAACTCGAGTTATAAAAAATTTGAGTCAATTATATCAACTTACATTTAACTTACAATTTGTTAGACTTCAAGTCATTCAATTCAAGTTCTATAATTTATTAATATAGATTACACATAAATTTGAGTATACATGCATTTTCATTTTAAATGTAAAATGGATTCAAATTTCCATTTTAAATACAAAATGGAAAATGGTTTGACCGAACTTATTTAAAATAGAAAATGCAAAATGCCATTTTGTATTTTAAATACATATTTAAAATGAAATCATTTTAAATAGTTCCCAGCCCTGGTATGCAATATACTTGTGACAAAGCAAAAAGTCGATTTATTCATATATATTTGTTAGAAATTTAGAACTTTTTTAAAACAAAACATTTTGTGTCAAGAGAAGAATTGCTTTGTCAAGTGCATGCTGGATACACATTGTTAGAGCTTCGTAGTCAGTAGCTAGATTTTTGAATAATAACTTTTGGAATTATTACGGTTTATTATAATTTATCAAAGTAGGTACATATTCGCGTTCTTAATCGGCTATAGATGGCAACGCTTGATATGCAATATGGCGGACGGAAAAAGGATAAGTTTTGACATAACTGATTTAAAAAATATCTATTAGATTTTATTTTCACTTGGATTTTGCAACAAACAAATTTCAGTTAATAAACAAAAAAGATACCTTTTTGTATTCAAAAATGAGTATGAAAGGTCTTTTAAAATGAATTTAAGGTTCCTATCACGTGTGAAAAGGATCCATTTGTGTTCCCAAAAAGTTGCAAAAAAGTCTGACTACGAATCCTAAAGTTAATGCGAGAAAGTTTTTCTCTGTAAGTAGTATAAAATTTTGACCTGTTTTGATTCGAATCGTAATAAATCCAATTTTTTCCGTAAATCGATAACTTTCGAGTCAACCAATTCCTGTACTTCATCGTAACTTTTACCATTTGCAATCGGTGGTAAATCGGCTGAAACATTATATGGTAATGTTTTGATGTCAATTGTACCCCGAGCTCGTTTAATTTGAATTAATAGTTCAGCAATTTCACGTTTCAAACGTAAAATTGTATCAGCATTTGCCTTTCGTTCCGCTTCACAGGATTCAAATAGGGCTTTACGTTGACCCTCTAAAATTAGATATGAATTATATGTAGGTATTCAATTTTCAGCATTTTATTTTTCTACTGATAATAATAACCTGATAACTGTATTTTCTTTTTTATTTCGAAAATTTGTTTATTTATTTCACCCAATGCCGCGTCCGAATTTTCATCCAAATTTTCCATCGACAGTAAATTATTTGCCGCTGCTGTAGCCATTCTTAATAATTGAATTTGTAAAATTTTAACTTTTGCAATAAAATTATTAAGTAAAAAGAAATTCTATTGTTTATATTCTTTATTGATCTAACAAATCCAAATACATGGTAATCATGCGAGCGGGAAGGGGAAGAATATTCTATAGAATATTCTTAATACGTTACTAGAACCATTAAATTATTATAATGAGTTGAATTCCAGCTAAAATTAAAATCAGCTAGATACTTTTTTAAAGCTAAAATTTGCGACAATTAGTTTCTACATATCTGTGTGGAATTCAAACTCTGTTGGTATGTGGCAACGATAACTACGCCATCGTGTGATGATAAATAAAATTAGTAAAAATGTGTAAGTTGTCACATAATAAAACTTATATAGTTGTATGATATTATTTAACTTTTTAAACAAACCATATGGAAAGTTTTTTTTGTCTCAAAATGCCAGACTTTTTACTGCCAGTTATAAGTACAATAGATAAGATTACAAAAAAAGAAAAAGAAAAAATATCAAAGATCCCAACATCAAAAAAGTTAACCTAATTAGGAATTTATATTTATATTATATTAGGAATTTACAAAATATAAATTATACTAAACTATGATAAAATTGACATTATTTAGAATTCTACCGTATTTCGGGAAATCTGTCACAGATGGCGGCACCTGTAGCAGTGAATATATACGTATGACAGCATTTTGAGCCGCCATATTGCAGGACGAGTTAACTCGTCTTAATCATTTAAAGGTTAAACCGAATATTATTTACGGATAATGGTTTAACGTCCGTTCTTAAAACTTTTTTTAACAAACTCCACCCACATTTTTATACTTAATTATACAATTTACACGTTAGATTACTAATGATGTGAGGCGAGTACAGTTGACCGCGAGGTTCGAATCTTCGATCTAGCAAATCCTCAGGTTGATAAACCACTGTATTTAATAAAGTTTGTAATTTAATTTTTGAATCTTATTCTTCCAAATTTAATTATTTATAATGAAAGAAATGCCTGAAGAATCTAGAGCAAGATTAGTTTTGACAGCTGACCGCTAATGCAGTTCATTTTGGGTGGTTTTATTTTTTATCACCAGATAGTGTAGCCGCGATAGCGACATAGTGGCTACAAATAGACGCGGTATTTTCATAGAACGTAACCCTTGCGTAAAACAATGGTACAACAAACAAATATTTATATATTACTTTTAATTTAATAATTAAATTGTTAATTAAAATTATGTATTTGAAATCAGTTACAGATTTGAATATTTTTATTCTCATCCCATGAAAATATGTGTATTGAAAAATGTATCCATGTTGTGACAATAGTTATTGTTTCATATAGTATAATTTTTCATTTCAAAATTAAATTCTTCATTTTTTGTGAGAAATCATTTTTCATCATTTTTTATTTAATTATGAAATTTAAATTTTAGAGTGAGTACATAATATAGGGTGTTCATATTTTGACAAAATCAAACGGAGACACACCCAAAAGAAAAGAACTTTTTTACCTCCTTTATGCATTTTTCAATTGAATTAGTGTGGAGACAGATCGGTAGGCCACATTTACCTTCATATTATGTCTTCTGTTAAGAGTAAAACAACACTTTTTGGGAATAATTTTAGAAAAAATGAAGAAGTAAAGATTTGCTTTGCAAACACAATCAGAAATGGCGGATAGAATATTAATTCTCTTAAGAGTTTTGCAGGTGATGCTATCTACCAAAAAATACTAAATGATTCTTAGTTTGGCCGCTAGATGGAGTTGGATCTTTGTTCATCTATGGTGCAAAATTAGCTTTCAACGAGCAAAGTAAGTCTATTTTACGGTATTGGACCGGGGAAGTACCTCAAGGAATTAGAGAAAAATTTTTGTTACTGTACATTAACTTTGTGGGATAAAAACCTGCGACATGTACATGAAAAATTTTATATTCATAGGTCGAAAGATTTAGGAATTAAAGCGGTGTGACTAAAACTGTAAGATTTTTCTTCGGAACTCCACAAAATGTAAGAAAGATCAGTAACAGTTTGTCGATTTTGTTGCTGTAACTACAGGAAACTTTTATATCCATAAAATTCATATCGCACATATTTTGCTTCCGAGACTACTAAAGTAGCGGAACTATTGTGATTACTTTTTAAAAAAAAATTTTCCCTCCAAAATGAATTTTTTTACACACATGGTTTGGTGTCTGTCCATCCATCCGTCTGTGTGTCGCCAGTTTGCACCAAGTGGCATAATTTCTGAACTATTCGATTGTTTTTAATGAAATTTTCAAAAATTATGCAGTTTGATTCCTAGATGGTCCCCTATGAATTTAATCGAAATCGGAGTAACGGTAGCTACGCCGCTACCATGTCATTCCATTAATATACTAAATTGCACCAAGTGGCATAACTTCTGAACTATTCAATTCTTTTTTATGAAATTGTCAGAAATTATGCGCTCTGGTTCCTAGATGGTCCCCTACAAATTTCATTGCATTCGGAGTAATAGTATCCACGACGCTACCATGAAATCCTATTAAATGTCAATATCTTATTTACTGTTAGTTCCACTTCGCTCAAATTTTTAAAGTATTTTGGGGGTTCGTTTCTAAAATACTTTTGCTATTATTTTATAATTTAGTTTTTAAGTATTTTGAGTTACAACATTTTTTTATGAACTTTAAGACGAAAATATAATTTGACGGTATATATATATTTGGTAGAATACTGTTTTAACGCCTTTTACGAGTACGAGGAAGCTGTGTGCCACACCTCACTGACAGCGTATTTTATAAGAGGACGTAGTTAAGCAGAAAGGACTCAATCCACAAAATTGTCAAAAATGAGTTAATAGTACCAAAATGGTCTATTAAGGTAGGGTCTTTCAGTCAGCGAAACGGATCTATGAGCCATCAAAGGAAAAACATTTTTTTGTGACATGGAACCAAATCCCCTTGTTAGGCGAGTATTTTTTTTAATAGCTATAATAGCCCAACCTGCTTGAATCGTTTCAGATAAATTATGTGGGTTGAGTTCTTTCTGCTTAACTACGTCCAATTACATAATCGAAAAGTCGCTATAAATGAAATTCAGTGTATCTGTTTGATGTACATAATATTATATTGGTGCAACTTCTCTACTTGTAATATGTATAACAGATTATTGTTAAGTTTTATTTATAATAACGTTTAAAAAGTGAAGTAGCACTACAGTTACATATTGTTATTAAGGCATTTTGATTAATAAGCTTTTATATTGTTACAAGCCGTCCAAGATATCATAAAAGTTATTTAATTCTTTTGCATTACAATTTTACGTGTATATGTGAAAATGTCCCTTGACCAAGCTACCAAGCTTACTTGGCCCAAAGTGGTAGGCACATCGTTCCAGTGAACCCCGACTGCATCCATTCTGATTGGCTAAGCCAACTGACTGAGTACACACGCATTCTTTAATGGTTGCGCAATAATATAGTTCACATCGATTTTCTCACGGACAAATACTCAATGAACTGGTAATATGATTCAATAAAATCATTTGAATTGAAATTTTCGTTACAAAATTAATTAATTATTGGAAATTTTTTATGAAATTTTGTAAAAAATTGTATGTTAATTGAGTGTATGAATACATGGTTGTGTGTCGGCCATATTTGTTTAAGAACTACTTTCACCACCATTTAGACAAAGCATCTTTCAGATGGTTCATAGCCGCGGCAAGTGGTGAGTGTCTCCGTTTTGTTTTTGGAATTTTATGTGTATTTTTTTTTTGTTGACATTGTGCTCTTTTAGTGAAAATTTTTAGGAATTATCAGTGAAAAACTGTTGGAAAATGTTGTGTTTGTATATATACGAGTGTGTGATTTGATTTTAGTGATTGATATTAGTGTTATTTTGTGTTATTTTTTGTTTTTATTCGAATTTATGTGCTTCTTGCGTTTCCCATGTGGGATGTGAGTTTAAAATGTGGATAACAAACTTTGGACCAAATTGGATTATCGCCGTACTACTTCTATTCGTATTATTTGGATTTACGGTTGATTCAGCAACAGGTAGGAATTTTTTAAAATGTATTTTTAGCTGAATTCTTACAAGTGGTTTTGTCGGTCTATATTTGTATTGGTTGGACGGTGTGTTCAGAGTAAGAAACTTCAACGGTAGATTGTGGACAGAGACACGAAACAACAGTTCAACAAAAATGTTAAAATATCGTTTTTTTCTTTTTATTACTTCAAAAAAAATCATAAAACTGATTAATTTTAAATTATCGTGTTACATTTGTACATGAAAATAGAATTGTTTAAAACAACTTTTGGTGAGAATTGTATCGAAAAAGGAGATGCAAGGATGTTCTTTTTTGAAATGTAACAAAAATGGTCACAATTAATATGTGTTTTCACAGAAATGGATGTAGTTATACTTTTAAAACAGAAAAAATGAAACAAGTTCTCTTGTAAATGTGAAATTTTATTAAAAAAAAAAATAAATATTGAATGCCGAATTTTCACATCTAACATTTGTGCTATTTAATTTCTTGGCCAGATGACCAGAAAAGATTAAAGACCAGAAAAAAGTGCAATAATTATCTTTCTACGAATTTCTTGCTTTGAGTACCAATTTTAATTAATTTTTTTTTCCCACAGTAGGTTTATTTTCGTTTTTCTATACCTACTACTTTGGGACATGGTAGATTTTTAGCCAACTGGCGCCGAAAAGTAAAACAGTGGTTTTTTAAGTGTAATTACAAATAAACTTTTTGAAAATTGTCGATAACCGTCTAATTTATTAACTAAAAATTGCTTATAACTTCTAAATTATTGATTTTTCTAAAAAAAAAGAAAAAAATATAAAAACTTTGTACAATAAACAATTTTTTTAATAATTTATTAATAACCCATGTTTGACTCTCAAAAACATGGTAGCCACATTACTGAAAAACCTGGAAATGTCAGGGAATTCTAAACTTTCTGGAACAGTCAGGGAAAAGTCAAGGAATTTTACCAGAAGGCTGGAAAAAAATTGATTTTTATAATTTTGTTTATTTAGGGATAAAACTTCAATCAATATTTTTCACTTCTTTTGAGATTAGATTTAATTTCATTTTTAAATCGCGGATTTCATTTTTTTTGTTTTTTGCTCTTCATTTACTTTTTTTTAAGAAAAAGTGTTAAAAAGTTATAAAGAATTTTTTTTTAGCTATTTGGGGCGACATTTTTCACAAAATAGTCAGGGAATTTTTTAATAAAATTCCTGGAAAACCCGAAAAAGTCAGGGAATTTGATCTTTAAAAATTTATGGCCACCATGCAAAAATAGGATTAGTATGGCTAAAATTCCTAAAAAAAAGGTGAAATAGTTTGAAAACTAACGAAAAAAGGAAAACTGAATTATAAGATTACTCTTGTGTCTAGTGATGTCGAGCCGAGGAGCAGTTAGTCGATTAATCGACTAAAGTTGTTGTTCAGACAAAATTAGTCATTAGTCGAAATTATCGAGCATACAATAGTCGACTGACTAATCGACTAAATTTTTAGTCGAATTCATAAATAGGAGAACCCATCATAACTATTTCAAAAACAATGTTTTCTTTTGAATTGAATTACTGACTTTTAATATATTCTTTAAGAAATGGAAATATATGGTGTATTACAATCTGTTAATCACATAAAAGTGAAAAATAGGTAATTTTTTAATTTTTTGGTTTTCATTTTTTGAAGAAAAGTTAATAAATTAGTCGTTTTTAATCATTAAAAAAAAATTATCATTTTAGTCATTTAGTCGAAGGTAAAATAGTCGACTACCAAATGACTAAATGTAAAAAAAAATGTCGACTAAACCGACTAATCGATTAACGATCCAACATCACTATTTGTGTCCTTTTGTTTGTTATTTACAGACATTTTTCTCGAAAATTTCTTTGTAACACGCACGAAAATTTGACAATCAAAACTTTATTTTTTTTTTTTTATTATTGGGGGGTAGGGGGTAAGTTTTGGCGCCTAAAACGCCTAAAAGTAGTTAAATTTATTGTATCATGTACGCCGAATCATTGGAAACAGCTATTTTTGTAGATTCGAAATATTTTTAAAAACTTTTTTGATGATTTGGTTATAAAGATGTAAAAAACATCGTTCCCTTCTGATCCTAGAAGTTTCTAAAATTGAAAAGTATTAGAAAACTGTCACTATTTTCGTTAGTTTAACTCTGATGCCGTTTCATTTTCCACCTGTTGGGTAAAAATCGACCATTTTTTTTAAAAAAAATTTGAACCGATTTGTAGGAACTTTTTGGTAAGAAAAAAACGGTTTTAAAAAATAAAATTTAGAAACTTGTCGGGCTTGTTTTAATTACTGATTAATTATTGGTAGCGGACCACCGTTTGAGAACATTTAATTATTGGATTTGGAAGATGTGAATTCAATTATTATGTATTACTTTATATTTTGTATAATTTTATCGGGAGGTATTGGTTAGGTAGGTAAGATGATTATAAACTTTTAACTGTTTACATTTGTTGTTAAAATATTCTCAGAAATTCACCGTCAATAAGCTTAATAATTTACCCGTTTTGATGGGAATAATTATACATTTGAACTTCTAAATGTGCAGTGACCACTTTTTAACAATTATGTTAATTTATTGGAAATCATAAAATCTAAATGCGCGGGGTCGAATTCTGGTGATCAAAAAAATTACAACTGCCAGTAGCCAAGGTTTGTTTATTAGTGGCTAACGACTTAATCCTAAATTTTTAACAAAAAGTAACCACAAGCGTTCTAGTAACTGATTCTTTTTTTAATCAATCAAAAAAAGGAATACAAAATTCCGCTCCTATTTTTTTTTTGTTAAATGCTGATGTCACCATGAAAAGTTAGATTAATGAAAATAAGCGGTAAGTTATGTATATGTATAAACTTTGTATAAGTAGTATTCTGCAAACACCATTGATATTGAAAAACAAATGAATTTAACACATTTCTTTAGAGAAAAACTATTGACAATATGATATTTTAAAATGAATACGTAGGTACTTAAATCTAATACAACTGAACTCTTTTTTATGCGGTCTTTTTTGTGCGATTTTTTTTATGTGGTTTGTAAAAAATGGCCATTAAAATGCATAATGTGAATCAAAATCACGAGACAGTAAGAAACTTAAACAATTACTAATAATAACTTTCTTTGATAAAAATACTTTTTAACGGCTTTTAAGCATTTAATCAGCACATTGCATAAGAACATAAGTTATTGCATCATTTAATTTTGTTACAGATGTATTTTTCAAAATTTTCATAATATTATAAAATTGAAATAATATGATTCTACGTGTAAATTAATGCTTTATCTTATTTATAGAAGTAACTTCTAAGGAAACTTCTAAGTTTTGAGCGTTTTGAGTGATGTTTTTTCGATGAAACTTTTTTTATGCGGTCCCGACTAACCGCAATTTGGATCGAACTATACTTTTTCTAACTATTTATGATATTTTTGAATATATTTTTTTGTGCGATTTTTTTTATGCGCCCCCTATCCACCGCACAAAAAAATGATCAACTATATTTATAACAATAATTATAATTATGAAATAATAATTTTTCATTCTGTTTTAAATTCTGAATTGATTTAAAAAAATCAGCTCTGGAACGCTCGTGGTCACTTTTTCAGTTTTTAAGTATCTTTTTACAAGTGTGTCGCCTAGTATCAAAATCTACTAAATACACTTTTCGAATTTTTTGATTTTTTAGGGCCATTAATTTTTAAATGCAACAAGGCATATGCCCCTTAACATTTTTTGTTGTAAATTTAACTGCTTACTAAAGAAATCTACAACTGAAATATAACATAATTTTCAAATCCTGCTAAAATTACATTGAAAACTTTACAAATCTTGCTAAATACCTATACATAACCTATATTTTAGATTTTAACCGTTCAAATTTTAATTTTTTCACTGACATGCGGGACGTATGAAGTATAAAATTATGTTTTCACGTAAAATTTGTATTTTAGTATTTATCTAAAATTTTAAATAATGAAAACGTAGATGTAAATGAATTACTAAGTAAGCACTTTGGTTTTAAGTGGCAAAATGAAAATAGTTTACAATAAAAAATAAGTTTTGAGATGTTTAAACAAAGTTCTTTCATATGATACCCTATTTAACCTTTTAAATAGGTATCACTTCCCAATTTTGAAGCCTCTTTTTTCGAATAAAAATAAAAACATTTCTGCAATTCTTTCACCGGTTATACATAGATGCCGACAAACGATACTACCAGTGTACGAAATTTCAATTCAGTATCGCAATAATAATTATTGAGAAAAATCACTAAGATTTCGAAATTTTGAAAAAGTATTTAAAAAAATAAATTAAAGTAAAAAAAATGTTTTTTAAGAAAAAGCTTTTATTTAAAAATGGGCTAAAAAAATAAAATAACTTTTGCGTGAATTTTGAAGCAATATGCAACATAATCTATAAAAACTTGAGGCGTTATCATAAATTATTTCTGTTTTGGATATAAGTGTAGCAGCTGGTTTACTTTTCAGTAGTTACCAAACTTAATTAAACGCCTCAAGCTTTTATAAATTATGTTGCATATTGCTTCAAACTTCACTCAAAAGTGATTTTATTTTTTTAACCCATTTTTAAATAAAAGCTTTTTCTTAAAAAAAACATTTTTTTTTTACTTTATTTTCTACTTTTTAGTCTGATTACAATTAATTTAAAAAAAATTAAAGAAGTAATTTTTTACCTATATTTTAATCGGTTAATTTACCTTAATCAGACATAACTGGAAACTAAAAACTGAAGTGTAAAATCAATGGACAATGTTTGACAATTCGAAATATCAAAAAGTTGCACTGGACTAAAAATCAACAATTTTGGTTTGGGTCGATTTAGGACAAAACTAATTATACCATTCAATATTGCATTGTTATCAAGGTTATACACCTATGCAAAATTTGAAACCTTTAGCTCAATTAGAACCTGTCTAAATTTTGATTCCAAGATTTGATCTAAACCAACATATGTACTAACATAGCAAGTTAAATAAAAGCTTTTAAATATGATATTAGCTTATTGTAGTGGCTTCTGCGCAAGCTATAACGATACATTTACTGTAGTTGAAAATATTAACTCTCTCGTTAATTATTATTATCGCACAGTAATAAAAAAACCTCCATTTCATTATGTTACCGTTAATTTTTGGTCTATTTAGAGTTATAGCTGACTTTCAAGTAATAAGTTTGTTCATCTCAATATATTCCAATATATAACTACACAATAGTTTAATAATATATTTTTGTGGTCTATCCGTCTGTCCGTGTCAATAAAAAGCAATTGTAAAGAAGTTATTTATTATTACGGATGACAAGCATTTATTTTAGATCAATCTTTCTGATTTAAATTGTGTTTTTATATCGTTACTAACAAGATTTGTATAAATATATTTACTTGAATATTGTAACACTTGCAGAAAACTTTGTTAGACTTGAAAAAAATCAATTTTTCTTGAATATTCTGAAAGGCGTAACAGGTTATTTTCTTGGAAATTGGTTTTGGTATTCAAAATTTAATCGAATTATTTTGAAATTTTGAAGTTCATATCTAACTAACAAAGTTAACTGATAAGTTTCTTACGGGGGGAACTTTTGTAACAAGGAAAAATTGGTTTATGTTTGTTAGATTTTAAAAATAAAAAAAATAATAGTTTTTGAGTGAGAATGCCAACTATTTATAAAAATGTTATTTCGAGAAAAACGTGTTTGAAACTTCGTTATGTAATAATCGAAACTACTTCGGTACACAGTATAGGTATCCGATATGATATAGGCATACCTACGAATAAGCCACAGATGCTATTTCACATTTTCACGTGCCTTTTACATTTGGGAATTGACGAAACATGCAAGGGATGTCAAACATTACACTGTTTATTAATATTTTGTGAAAAAAATTCGAATTTTTTTTTACAAAAAATTAAGTGTATTTCCTCCCTTAAGGGTTATACTCTTAAATGAAAACGTGTCTTTTATGTGATTTGTTACTAATGTAAGAGAGAGTGCCACATTTCATTCAAATTTGATCATTTACATATCATGTTGTCTGCCATACTTGATTTTTAATTGTTTCAGGAGAGACTTTAAGTCATTCTTAATTTAATAGTTAGTAAAAGAACAAAAGTTATTTTCGATATGTAAGAGAGGTATTCTAGTAGGCTTAAATTGGGTACGAGTCTAAGGGACTGACGCATACACAACGAGATCGAATGCGCTGTATACCCCCACTCGTCTGACGGCTCGTGGGGGTAAGCGCACGATATTTCGTTATGTATGCGTCAGTCCCTTTAGCGAGTGCCCCAATTTCAGCCTACTGGATACCTTACTTTACGCATACGTATCGAAAATAACTATAATAATGTTGCAAATATAAAACGTTTTTTTTTTGTTTTTTGTTATAAAAAGATGTATTTTTTTCGCGACTAATGAACGACGAATTGCTTTTAAAATTATAATTTCCGGTGTATTTTTAATTTTGTGGGCGTCTTGTTTCCGATATTTCATTCACTTTATAAAACACTCATCAGTGTGTGAACTTAATGATAAAAAAAAAACTACAACCATATATTTATGATAAAACAATTTGGAAATCATCCCATATCCACAGAAAAAACCAAAACCGCATCTGATGTGGTTTCGTAATTTTTAAAATAATATTAAATATTTTAATATAGTGCAGCGTTTCTTAACCTTTTTTTCAGTTATGACCCGGTAAAATCTTGGATAATTTTTGTGTGGACTGATCACATATTTTATGACGATTACCAGTTTTCTAAATTACATTTATATTAGCGAATTTCCAGAAAGAATTCTGGAAATTCAGCTATTACAGTAGGTGTCATGACGCGACTTGAGCCCGGGACTATGGCAGAAATTTGTTTTGAGGTCCCTAGAAACCGAAAATAATATTCACAAAAATTTATATATATATATATATATATATATATATATATATATATATATATATATATATATATATATATATATATATATATGTATCAGCACGATAACTCTCGAACGAAATGTCCTAGGTTTACGAAATTTGGTGACAACGTTGGAAGTCCAAAAATCTTGGATGAGTTCTTCAGCCAGACACGTCGGATGCCAGGAACATGGTTTTTGTTCTTGCAAAAAATTAGTTTTTTGCCAAAATTTCCACTTATTCAAAAATTTTTGCCAAATTTTGCTTCCGAGACTACTAAAGTAGCGGAAGCATTGTGATCACTTTTGAAAAATAAAAAATTTTTTCTCTCCAAAATCAAATTTTTTACGCACATTTTACGTTTTAGAGCTTCCTGAACAATTTTGGTTTGGGCTGTCCGTCTGTCTGTCCGTCTGTGTGTCTCCAATTTTGCACCAAGTGGCATAACTTCCGAACTATTCGATTGTTTTTAATGAAATTTTCAGAAATTATACAGTTTGGCTCCGCAATGGTCCCCTATGAATTTAATCAAAATCGGAGTAACGGTAGCAACGCCGCTACCATGTCATTCCAAAATTGCACCAAGTGGCATAACTTCGGAACTACTCAATTCTTTTTTATGAAATTTTCAGAAATTATGTAGTTTGGTTCCTATATGGTCCTCTATGAATTTAATCGAAATCGGAGTAACGGTAGCTACGCCGCTACCATGAAGTCCCATTAAATGTCAATATCTTATTTACTGCTAGTCCTATCTCGCTCAAATTTTTAGGGTATATTGGGGGTTAGTTTCTAAAATATTTTTGTTATTATTTTATAATTTAGCCTTTAAGTCTTTTGAGTTACAACAGTTTTTTTATAAACTTCAAGGCGAAAATATAATTTCACGGTATATAATATGTATATTTGGTAGAATACTGTTTTAAAGCCTTTTACGACTACGAGGAAGCTGTGTGCCCACCCTATTGGCAGCGTATTTTTACATCATTTAACCCCTTAACTACCGAATGTATTTTGTCGGTTAACTACTAGTGGTACTTACAAGTACCAGTAACTTTACTAACACATTTTTTTTGTTAAATAAAATTTTAATATCTAGTTCAACAAAATGTATGTTTATATCATAGATCTGATAATAAGGATACATAACGATTAAATGGGATTAATGGCTTAACATATTTATAATGTATCTATTAGATTTTATAGAAAAAACTTTTAGATACTTAAAAGTAGAGTAATTATTCCTGGTATTTTCAATGCAGAAAAAACTGGACTTCTAAGTACCACTAGTAGCGAAAGGATTAAAAGAGGAGAAAAAATTACATAAAAAAGGTCTTTAAACTAGTATTCTATGTCAATTAGTTGAATGTGAAATGTCGTTTCCCGACCATTTGGTCGACCATGTAATTCGGATAAATATTGACACTTTTTTAAGCATTAGAGAAATGTTTAAAAATAATTCTTGTATTTTAAATGGAATTCTTGTAGTCTGGAATCATTTCGGTCATTAATTGGAATAACATTAGATCGTGTAATATGAAATGTCGTTTTTCGACCACTTTGTTAACCATGCAAATCAGAAAAATATTGACACTTTTTTTAAACATTAGAGAAATGTTTAAAAGTAATTCTTGTACTTTAAATAGAATTCTTATAGTTTGTAATCGTTTCGACCATTAGTTTGGGTAACATTAGGTCGTGTAATATGAAATGTCGTTTTTCGACCATTTGGCTGACTATGTGTTGCAGATAAATATCGACACTATTTTTAAGGATTAGAGAAAAGTTCATTTCACCTAAAAGTTATTTTATACTTTTTAGTCCATTTTTAAATAAAAGCTTAATATAAAAACTTTTTTTGAAGATTTCGTAATTTTAACAACGAAATCCGTATGAATTCGTGATTTCTTTCATCGCATGCGGTGGTGGTCTGTTTGCACTTGACCACTTTGCAGTAGTCAGTGTCGCATCTTATGTAATTTAAGAAACAGTGACGTTTTTTTTTTTTTTAAAAACTATTGAAATTTTTTAAACAATCATAATATAGAAAGTAACCGGTTTAGATAATCATATTATTAATAAATTATTAAGGCTAATTTTAATATTAAGTAATAAAAGCAATAAATATTTCTTCTAGAGAATTATGAAAAACTCTAGCTAGGGCTTGAAATACCGGTGTCTTTTTATAATACCGGTACTTATTCGGTATTACCATTTAAAATACCAGAGTTCCGATATTTCGGTATTTTTTCGGGATTGAATGAAGATAGTATAGAAAAAAGGAAAAAACATTAAATATCATTTAATAAAATTAATTAGTAACAGTAATAATAACAAACTACCTC
The DNA here is from genome assembly GCA_035578155.1 of Brachynemurus nebulosus. Taxonomy (NCBI): domain Eukaryota; kingdom Metazoa; phylum Arthropoda; class Insecta; order Neuroptera; family Myrmeleontidae; genus Brachynemurus; species Brachynemurus nebulosus. The sequence goes on from JAPWDM010000008.1 coordinate 6,745,605, forward strand.
ATCTTTGGTTTTTAAAAATTTAAATACCTAATTTTGTATTTTTTCCTCATAGAAAAATACTTAAAAATATTCCAGAATTATGAGAAAATATGAATAAGTATAAGATATCTGGTCATCTGCACATATGGAAAACATTAAGCAAAACTAAAGACTTTGTAATAAAATTTATGTTGTAAATCTAACGTAAAAAAAACATTCAAAATATGTAATATATAAAGTATTTGATTTTGTTAATACCGAAACCGAAATACCGGTATTTGAAATTTTAATACTGGTTTTACAAAACGTTTAAAAATTTCCAGTATTCCGGTTTTTCGGTAGTACCGGAATACCGGTATCCAAGTTCTAACTCTAGCTATACTGAACTACCAAATTCTGACTTAAACAGGCACTTGCTGAATTCTTATTTTTACTTAAATTTATTAAAATTTTATGATATATAGAGTAACAGAAAAATATCTGTAAATAAAACATTTCAGTTGATCTCCTCCTCTATTTATGACGGTATAAATTATTTTATATATTCTGTCCGTTACAAAGACGGAAGGATAGACAGATTAGTGTGTGTGTGTGTGTATGTATGCGTGTGGTTGGCTAAGTTATGCAGGTAAAATACTTACCTGAATATGTACTCCTATATATTAAATATACTGGGGTCAAATAAAGTCTATTGTTATAATAATGTATTTACTTCTAACTCGCGTTTACTCAAATGTGAAGTGGTTAAAAAGGACTGGGGCACACCAACATGAACTTGTGTACAAACTGCCCGGATGGCTATAAAATACTCGAAAAAACGTAAATAGGTACAGTGTAAACTCTATATATCGAACTTCTTTTTAACGAAAAACTCCTTAAAACGTAGAAATTACAAAGATTTGTTTGGTTTACATTATCATTCGTATATTGAAACACTCTTTATAACGTATTAGCCACTCTCAATAGCGAAAAATGCGTCATTTTTCAAGCCAAAAAAATTTTATTTCACTGACTTTCAAACAAAATAGTGATACAGAGTCGTAAATATTTCGTACGCACAAAGGGATTGTTAGAAATCCGTTTATTTGTTTGTTGTAATTGACTAGCACATGTTTTTGACTACTGTACTTCCGTACTACTGTCTTATTGCTGTCTTTACGTTATCATATTCTTAGTTGCTTTCAAACTTTTTAACTGTAAACATAGCAAGTAAAAGGAAGAGTTTGTGTATTGACGAAAAAGTGTCATTTAATTCAACCAAAATTAAAACCACTTACTAAATTCGTAAGTTGTATTCGTAAAATTATATTGTTTTCTTCATAATTCCTTAGTTGTACGTTTATTTCCTTTATTTATTGTTTTCTTTTACTCTCCATATAACGAAAACTCTTTATAACGTAATAAAATACCCGATCCCTTCAATTTCGTTATATGGAGTTTACACTGTATTAATTTTTGAACAATAAAATTTTTAAGTAGATGATATTGGTTTTGAATAAAAAAAATTTTATATATCTGTACAGTCTGGACCGATGAAGACAAATCAAATTTCAATTAATAAGCAGTTAAAAAATTTTTGTTGATTTGTAAAGATGATTTTGCCGTAAAGAGAAGTCGGATGATGAATTTTTTTTGTATGTATCGTGTGGTAATTCCATTTGTGAGATATTAAATTCGAAAGTGGCGTTTCAGATTTGTTTTTCTAGCTACTGATTACGGAACCCTAATTTAATGAGTGTCCGACACGAAGTTGAGAAACTGAATGAAAAAAATTTTGAAATTCGATAAAAATTTAAGGAAAGAAAATTTATATTTACCTAACAGCTTCCTGTTATAGGTGAGCGACTTAAACCTAATTTTTAACAAAAAGTGACCACGAGCGTGTACTAGTGGCTGATTTTCTTTTTTAAGGTAGATGGTCGATAAAACGATTTTTTTAAAGGATTTTAATGAAACTTCTCTAGACATTTATTTAATTCAATATCAATAACACGAGCCTATACCGAAAAAAAAAATTGACCGCCCCAATTTTGAGAAAAACCGTTTCAAAGTTTTGTAATTTTAACACGGGCTCTTATGGGAAAACTATTTTTTTTGTTTTTTTTTTGAATAAAATGAAAACGTGTCAAAGGAATTTGATAAAAAAATTTTAATATGTTATAAAATACAAAGTTACAAACCATATTTAATAACAAACAAAAATTATTGACCGCGCTGTTTTTGAAATATAATTTATAAACATCATTTTAAAAAAGACAACTGGTATACAAATATAATAACTGAAGAATATTAATAAATTATTTATTACATTTGAAGAATATTAATAAATTATTACATTTTTGATAAAAAAAAATTTTTCGCTGAGCTATACCTGACTATCTCGAAGCAACTACGTTAAATCAAATATTATAAGAATACTTGTTAAAGTATTTATGCTAATCAATTTTGTAACATTGACGGCGTGCATTAATCAGAAAATTGTATTTGAATTTTTTATTTGATTTTAAATTCTGCATCGATTAAAAATTGGTTACGAGTGGTTGGTCACTTTTTCAACTTCTAACCATTTTTTTAAGGTTAAGTCACTCACCTACTATAGACTATAGTTTCGTTAGAGGAAGTTTCGACTGTATTTAAATTAATTATTATGAAACCAATTTACAGATTTCCTCCATTCAGTTTAACAAACATATAATATTTTATATGTTGGGAATTTTTCATCTAATCCGCTTGTGTATGCTATTCATATGCACATGCGTGTATATATATATATATATATATATATATATATATATATATATATATATATATATATATATATATATATATATATATATATATATATATATAGATTCTCTTCAAAATTATATTCGTGCACTTGTTACAATTCCGTTGAGAATATGATTTTTATTTTATATAACAATTGTGACAGTTCATTTCAAAAGTGTAACCGTTCAAATTAAAATTTGGGGTGAAATTGAAAATTATGACGTTTTTTAAATATTACTTTTCCCTAGAGAGAACTGTTATAGTTTTAATACGTAAGTTATTTCGAATAAACTTGTTTTTTAAAAATAAATTTACAAAATTCAGTTTTTATCTATAACTAAATTCAAAAAGTTGTTACTAATTTGAGAAAGAGGGTATAACATTTCGTTCAAATTCAGTTAGTTACACATGTAGCGATTTCATTGATTAAAAAAAAAAACGCCGTGAGCAGCGGGGCCCCATCACGGAAGTCGAATTTTTCCTTTCATATTCGGTATTGAATGTCTACAAGCGAAATGTAATTGAAAGTCTACAAGCGATCTGTCATTTTGGTGGTTTCAAAACTGATGATGAGTGTGCGGTTGATCGGGGCTTTAAAAAAAGGTTTTAAGTTTTTAGGGGCTGAATCTCAGTAATTTCAATTTTGTGCCGATAACAGTTAGCAGGAAAAAAGCCAACACAATTCGTACGAGGGCATTCCTACCCATGCTTATCCGCCAATTGTCTTTGTGTTTTATTTTTAAATATTAAAAAAGGAACTTAAATAGTAAACTGGAAGGCCTTTATGACGATAGTTTTTCTTTCCAAAAAAAATACAAAAGTGGGGGGAAAAGTAATGTGGAATCCCGAAAAGGCCCTAGCTGGATACTAACTCAATACACGTACAAAAATTTCCGTCCTCTAGGTTTCCTTAGAGAGTCTCTAGACGTATTAGAAAAAAAGCAAAAAATTCAAGGAAATATTGGCGTAAAAATCGTAGGGGTAAGGGTTAAAAGTTGAAACCTCCAAAAAGCAGTTGTTGGCTTAGCAGCTGGCTATTAGCTTAACCTGTACACAAAATTTCAGCCCTCTAGGTTTTTTTGGGGGGGGGGATTTTGACTCGAACGAAACTGTTAAAAAACAAGAAAAATCATGTTCTTTTTGGTAAAAAATGGTAGGGGTAAGGCTTAAAAGCTGAGACCCCCCAAAAGGCACCCCCTTGATACTAACTCAATCGGAATACAAAATTTCAGGCCTCTAGGTTTATTTGGGTTACTTGTGCGAGTGGTACAAACTTCGAAAACGTCAAAAAAAGCATGAAATTGTAGCTTAAAAATGAGGGGGGTGGGGGTAAAATATCCAAACCTCCAAAAAGCACAACCTAGGTACGAACTCTATTAACACACCAAATTTCAACCCTCTACGTAAATTCTGGGGGGCTGGGGGCTTGTTAGATCCAGCCAAAATCGTTTTTTCCCCCCTCTACCCCCTCCAAATCATCCTAGGAAGCTGAATTTTGGATATGTTGTAGATAATTGACTGAAACATTATTTCCAACCGATTTGGAAAAGTTTTATTGCTTTTCCGCCCCCAAAACTATTCAAAAATTTTGAATAGTTTGAAAGATTGTTAACTGTAGCAACATTCAATACTAATTTAAATTGATTCAAAAATCTATCTCTCACATTAATCATCCCTTTTCAAGTGCTCGTGTAAATAGGGTAAGTGCGGGAGAGACGCCGCGTCGGGAGAGATGCCGCAGTAGCCATAGTTCGTCCGTTGACTGACCGCTATTAATGGATTATATGTTTAGAATAAGTTACTTATTTAAGCTGTATATGGTAATATTTATGATTAGTCCGTCAGTTTAGTAATTATCCAACTTTTTATTATTGAAAGGTAAGTTTTTTAACATAATATTTTATCAAGCATTTAATTCATTAGAATTTAAGAATGTATATTTCATTGTTTTAATGAAAATGAGTTTTGTTATTAATTTAGGTATATTTTAAAAGTACTGTATAAAATTTTAGGTTAGAATTCCGCACTATGCTTGCTATAGCAACATGCGGCATCTACCCCAACAAAAAGGAGAGATGCCGCATGTAAAATTATTTTTTTTTGACTGTAAATTATGCCACGTAAATATAAAAGATCCATTAATGGATCAGAAAGAGCTCTCATATTGGTGAAGATAACGAAAATAATGATGATTGCCTGTGTATTGACTGTTTTGAAGAATACTCAGAAACAAAAGAAAATTGACTGGTTAAGATGTATAAAGTGCCAAAAATGGTTACATATGGCATGCATCATGTATGGAGATGTGTATAAAATGCAAAATTTTTAATATGAAATATGCGGCGCCTCTCCTTCTTTGATGCGGCATCTCTCCCGCTTTGCAGGCTCTACAAAAATGTTAATTATGAATCCTTTATGACTTAAAATTTAAAATTATTTATAAATAATTTTAAAGAACAATGTTTACATTTAATGTGTACCAAATTTCAAATCAATTGAATGCATACTTTAAGAATTATTAAGTGTTTTCAAAATGTGCGGCGTCTCTCCCGCATTCACCCTACTATTCGATTATTTTTTTACAGAATGAACATTAACAAAACAAAACAGAAAAAAATACGGGATCGCTTTGATGTCGCATGATTATAGGGCATTTCTAATTCACCCTTGACGTGAAAAAGTAACATATGGCCATTACAAACATTTTTTTTTATATTTTCATTTTGAATTAATCGTGAAATTTTCACCCTTCACATAAAAGTTTTTTTTTAAATAAAAAAAAATCCAAAACAACGTAAAAATTCAATAAAATTTTGGAGTTTAATTTAAAAAAATCAATTCATCTGACGTTTTTTCCTTTTTTTAAAAAATTATATAATCTATTACAAACAAATATGCTGGGTAAGAAGCTACAAAACCAAGGTTCAACTGGGTTCGCCTTTACATATTTAACCAACAACAATTTTATCACGTAGGTAGTTTATTTTTTAAAATACAGATGTCGCGTCCAATTTTAAATGGTTTTAATATTTTTTTTGTTTTATTTTTATAAAAAAATAAAAATAATTCAAAAGATTTGTATTCAAAATATTTGCCAATTTGAAAATTTGACGTATATTCATTAATCCATTGAAAACTACTTACATTTTTTACTTCAAAACCAAGTTAATCCACTTTAATTAAGGAGAAGGGTAAGGTTAATTCGTACAAAAAAGGCATGTTTTTGTTATTTTTTGTGCCGACACAGTTAAAATCTCTTTATTAAAACTAGTGGTACATTAAAGTATAACATTCGAAGAATATTGTGTAAAATTTTCACGAAGAAATATTAAAAAATACAGTAATGGGAGCAATTATTCGAACGTGTCTCGGAAAAAAGTAGAATTGCGGTGCCCCTCATAACTTGGTGCTGGATCTTCCGAAATAAAAAAATTAAAGTTCATTCGTTAGATAATAGTTTTCCTCAGGTAACGCTGGGAGGATTTTTCGAAATTTCAATTTTTCACTTTTTTAGAACACTTAGAACGGAAAAACACGATTTTTATAAAAAAAATTAGCTAATTTGTTTTTGTAAAATAAAAATTATTAACAAATTTGAAAAAACTTCTCAGCGTTACCTCGTAAATTATGTACAGAAATAGTGTTCAAAATTTCAAATGGATCGGTGCTGTAGTTTTGAAGTATGAGGGGCACCGACTTTGAAAACGTGAGCTGTGGGGAAAACGCTTTAAAGTTTTAAACACTTAAAAATTCTTGTATAAAACTGATATAGAATACTTACTGCTAAACTAAATTTTGTACCCTACACTGACAAAATATACAGTTCAGGTATGAACACGTTTGTACTTGCATTAAAATTTCTATAACTGAGAGAGAGATATATATAGAAAGCGAAACATCTGCCAGGTAACACAAAAATGTAACTATGTGTAAAAAATGTAACTAAATGTAATATAACTTCGTCAATTTTGCTCCAATCAACTTGAAATTTTGAGACAATATTCTTGAGATGTTATGCATTCAGTTAAAAAAATTAAAAAAAATGCAAAAAAATTATTTTAATACCTTACCCTGCCCTTAAAGTGTTTAGTTTCTATGAAACATTACTATTTTATTTAATTTTAAAAAATTTGAAAAATCCAACGGGGACTGCGGTAACGAATAACCGTAACCCCATTAGACAGTTTCAGAAATGATTCTAGCGCCCTCAGTAACTTGTCCAATAGTTGGGGGACATTTAGTTGTGTGTGATGTGTATTCATTGTTAAAACATGTTCTAGAGAAGCATGCGTCGCATGCGTCGTTCTTTTTTCTACAGAGAGGTATTAAAATTATTTACCCCAAAATTATTTTATTATTTTATTTGTGTCGAAACGAGTTAAGAAATGTAGTTAGCACAGTACCTACATGACAGTATTGAATTACTCATATTATTGTTTGTTAGACCTTATTTGCAATAGAGGTAATACTAGCCAACACGCTACCTATTGGCAAGCACTTACAACAACGATTCTCATTAAATACCTATGTATATCTATATTGATTTAAGGGGCAACACCTAAGAGTTAGTGATGTAGAATCGAGGAGCAGTTCGTCGATTAATCGACTAAAGTTATTTTTCAGACAAAATTAGACATCAAATAGTCGACTAATCGACTAAATTTTTAGTCGATTTCATGAACAGAGTAACTAAACTTTTGAATTATCGTAAAACCGTCTAGACCCGGACACATTGCAGCAATCTTCAAAGTAAATAATTTCTACATTAATCTGCAACAATAAACATTTGTTCTTGACGTCATTAGAGAGAGAGAAAAACATCCTCTAAACAGCTGTACCAATAAAAACTACGGATTTCAACATTTACTATCTCATTTTACAGGATTACTATCCTACAGTTTTTCAAAGAAATAAAATGTGTGTCTAACTTAGACATGTAATTTTCGTCATAATTGTCATATTGTTTTAGTTTTGATATGTATGTGTTCAGAATTTTATCGCGCATCATTTAATGATGTTTGAAGTTATATTCGATGTATATATAAAAAAATACATGCTATATATGTATATCCGTTTAGACCCGGACACATCAGTTTATTACACTATGGCCGCGATTCGCACCAGCTGTAACTCCCACTATCCATACGTCAATATCCCCCCAAAATTAGTTATTTACAAAAAAAAAATCATTTTAGTTATTTAGTCGAAGATAAAATAGTCGACTAAAAAATGACTAAATGTAAATAGTATTATTCAACTAAACCGATTAATCGATTAATTATCCGACGTCACTATACTAACAACAAATAGTAGTTATTGCTGAAAATGATGTCTAACGTTATTAATTAAAAATTTTTTGTAAGTATTCCTTAATAATGGTTTTGAATCAATATTCTTAAAAAGTACTAAATTAATTTTTTTTTTTTTTTTTGTTGACAAAATGTTCAAAATTGACGTTTAAGAAGAAGGCCTATGTGAAGGTATTCATTTTTGACTGCATAACATTGTATTTTTGAAAACGAAATTAAAATTCGTACGAGGAATCAAAAGAAACGTTTTAATTTTTTATAATTCGGGAAAATTTTTAAATTAAAAAAATTAACAAAAAAGTTACTTAGATGTCATTTAAATTGTGTGAAATAATATTACATTAAGTATACTGCGGATAAATCAATCAAATTGGATAATACAATATAACTGTTTGTCTTTATCTGCAAGTTTGAATTTGTTTATTATTTTAAATTTGCTGACTGGCTTAAAAGCGGGAGAGGAAAGTATTTTTAGTCCCTTAGGACTAAATGTGGCACTTTACTCCCTATTTTGAGGGACTAAAACGTATGTATTTTAGTCCCGGAATTGCAGAAAAGTTTTTTTTTTCGTGCTTCGTATTTTGGACCTTAAAATGTATTCTCAAAAACTATTTTTTTTCCGAGAATTCTCTGTATAGTGGTGCGTTCGTTACCCCTTAAAACAAAATATACTTAACTTACTGGTTTAAGTTAACAACCAAATGGAAGCCAGTTTAGCCGGTATACATGTAATTCTACATATATGGTGACTATATGTATATACATATTATTAAGGTATTTGTGACCAGAGTACGTTTTGTATCGTACCTACCATAAAAATAATAAAATATCCCTATCATAAATAGCATTCTGCGTAACATAGTGAATTTACTAGGACTTACTTTTAAAGGAATAACTTACCCTATCACGGAAGTTCAAAAAGTGCAAATTTCTGCAAAAGTAAATTTCTTTTAGGTAAAATTATTGTGTTCGGATTTGTTTGAAAGTTACTGTACATTTGTTTGCAAAATTTAGATAAACACATAAAATTTTTGTTGAAAAAAAAAGTTTAGGTGATGTAAAAAAAAAATTTCTAATTGCCATTTCTAATCAAACGAAACCTGACTAATTGCGACACAACACAGTAACACGTCAACAGTTCCATATAAAGTGAATTAGTTGTCAAAATAGTGTACCAGTTGGACGTTTCGTCCTTATAGGTTATGATCACCAACGTGCTAAGAAGAAACATTCCAAATACCTTTAGAAACTTATCCAATAAAAAACTCCCTGGTTCACTGTACAATTGACAGTGATTTGATGTGTACCGGGGGTGATACACACTGAACCAAATCAGAACTTTCTAAAAAAATTAATATATTGACTTCATTTTATTTTCTAAAAGCATAAAGTGCCTTTCTATAAAACTACAATAAATACACTACAAAATGTTGAGAATCCAGCAATTAAAAAGCTCCACACTTACTAGTTAGAAGCCTTTGAAAAAATGGTGGTTTACTGCTCAACAATCCACCCTACTTGTCACAGGCAGTAAAAGGTCCCACATTTTGAGAGAAAGAAATTTTCTCTGTGGTTAAAATAGAAGGGTTAACAGGAAAGTTTGCTTTGCTGTCATGTTTTTTGCACGATGAACAGAAAAAAAAGCAGTTTAAATAAATGGAACCGGGGATATTTCGGCGAAATTATCGGCAAGATTTTTTTATACAAAAAGATCAAACGATACAAAACTCTTGGAATAAAATGTTCACCGGCTCTTAGACTATTTTTAATTTTTTACGGATCTTATTACTTCCCTTTTTCGATATGCTTGCCTACTTCATTTATGCCAACATGACCACACGAAGTACACTAGATACTTTATTAATGAAGTATCCATTCGGATGCTTCATTAACAGTTAATTATTTTTTAGAAAAAACGTGTGGTAACTAACACTATTTACACATTAATAGCACTCTTTGGTGGAGCTAAAACTATGAAACTCTATCGTTACGTATTGTGTAGGTAATTTATAGCTCATGTTGTAGACGTATAGGTTGGTCCATAAAAAATGGGACAAATGTATACAGTTTAATTTTCTGTTGTACCTACATCACTTGAGGGGAAACATGTCTTTGGATAGGCGAAATAAAAGGCAGGTTTTTTTTTAACAAGGAGATAATTGATCTGTTTTTTTTTTGAGGTTTGGTATTTTATTTATTATGACCTTAAAGTGTTTACAATCACAAGATCAATGAACACTGTTATATTATACTACTAGACAAAGCGTAAAGCCAGTTTGTAGGCATTTTTCTTGAAGCAGGTAACAGGGTGAGACGGGTGAGATTTAAGGAATAGGGTTGGGCGGGGTAAAAAAAAGACAAAATCAAATCTTTTCATTTTTCATGTAGAGAATATTTGAATTTTTAAACAAAAAAAATACTGTATGATGTTAAATTGTTTGTATTTTGAGATTTTGCATGTTTTTTCACTCTAGCTAATGGCATAAATCTATAAAAAAATAAAAACCTTGTCTTTTTTTACCCGCCAAATGAGGTAAAAAAAAGACAGTGGAGGGTAAATAAAAGACAGACCTCTAACTAATAGGATACTGCAAGTACATGATTGGAAGGGTAAAAAATAGACAGCTTGGGTAATTAGCAGTATAAGGCTGGTCGTCCTTTGGATGCGGAAACGTGCGATATTTAATACGGACGAATACGCACATTTGTCGTTCGTCCGAAATGATATGTCTACTGTTCGTCCACTAGCCCAATGTTCGTTAGTATTTTTCTTTTTAATTTTCTTTTTCTCAAGCTATAGATGCCATAAAAATACGTAAAAAACAATTTATGGGACGTAATATGCAAAGGTACACAGTTATAATTGTAATTTACCTTCAGTTTCATTTCAATAAAAATAAAAATCTCATGGAACGGACTTCTTCGCGCGACAAAATCCAAACAAAATTGGATCTGTTCGCAAATCGCAATTATACGCATGGAAACAGACGAACGAGATGCTTTCAATGGACGAGGATGTATAGCTTCACAGTTGTTTGGATCGTTCGTCCATTTTCATGCGTATTCGTTCGAATTAAATATCGCACGTTTCCGCATCCAAAGGACGACCAGCCTAACACTTTTTATTTCACAACTCTATCTCTACTACAAAATTTTTTATAGATATATTTAAATTTTACGTATTTTATCAAAATCTTTAGCTAAGATTAAGCAGTAACAAAAGTCAGAAGAAGTTAACTGATGCAAAAGCTTGACTCATAGGAAATTTCTTTGGACTTTAAATATTAAAACAGTTTTTATTTTACAAACGTACAACTAATAAAAAATTTATTGTAGCTCATTAAAAAACCAAATATGCTAATTTGGGGCTGCCTTTTTTTTACACCACTTTACTTACATAAAGTAAAAAAAAAAAATCAGAATAATTTATGAATGAGTTAAAAATATTAAATGTGTGTAGTAAAGCATAGTTATACATTATAAAAACAAATAAATTTTCATGGGTCAAAAATACAAATTTTTGAATAAGCTGAAATTGATATCCATGAAAACCGTCTCTTCAGTAACAAAAAAATTGTTTTATTGAAGAATCAGTATTTTTTTAATCCATAAAATATACATAACCATGCCATTATCTAGTTTTAAAATTAAAGTCCTTGTCAATAATTTTTAATTTTCCTAAATGTTAACCCCTTGTTTTATCTTTTTTTCACCCCATCTTTTTATTTTTTTCAACATATAAAAAAAATTACAAGCAGTCGGATCATTTAAATAAAACTTTGTACTTTACATTACTGAAGCATGTAGAATAACAAGAAAAAAATACAGCACTCTATCTTATCAAATTTTTTACTTACTGAAAAAGTTTATCGTCGCGGAATGAAAGTTTTTCGCTCATGAATAACAGAAGTTTGGGAGAAAATTTTTTTATGTTATAAAGCCCGTTCCAAAAAATAATTTTTTGGCCCAGACAGCTTAAAATACTAATGTATTTTCGAATTTAACACTGTTGAGTTTAATATAAGTATGTCTTTTTTTTTACCCCACTCGAGCAGTTTTTTTTTTGACCCCGCCCAACCCTAGGTAATTTAAATAAATATGAAAAGAACGTTTTATTATAGTTATATGCATCTCAAAACTGACCATCCCTTATCTCGTACATATAAACGTTAAAATTTTTGAAATGTTGGATAGAAAACGACTATCAGAGGGCGGTGTGGTGCTCGTTAAAAGTTCCGTTATTTATAATTTCACTGGCAGTACATGATTGTGTCAGACATATATATGTATTTACGGTGTATATTGTGCAAGTTCAATTTAATTCAGTTAAATGGATTTAATTAGAGCCGTGCGATAGCTATCAAGACAACAACACTATCTTATATAATAATCCACATAAGAACAAGTAGAAGACACGTTAAGTTACCTAGGCTATTTGCTACAAGTATTTGATTCGGTGGTCGCCTCTGTAAGCTACCATTTACTTACGTATACCTTGCTGTGGAGTTAAGTAATATGATATCAATTTATTGATTTCAAATTTATATTTAATTATTTTGATCTTATACACACTTGGGCTCATCATGTACCTATTTGGATATTTTTGAATGTATTTTTGTACCATAGTGTTTAGTAATGCTTAATGATTTATTAATAATTATTTTTAATATTTTTCATGTGAACCAAGCGGGTCAGATTGTAAGTAGAGACCAAGCCCTAAGCGTATGTATAAAAAGCTGTGGATAGCAGTGTGTCAGATACCGTTTAAGCTGACTGGTCGTGTAGCAACTGTAGCGGTGTGAAGATCAATTGTTTGTTATTATTGTCAACCACTTTCCAACAATATGCGAATACATATATATTAAATGTAGGCACCGTACCACCACCGTACCATACGCACACAGTGCAGTCCCCACTAGTTATGGGAAAAATCACTCTTTTTAGTGAGTTGAATCTTTTGAATCCGTTCACTGTGGTGAGTCGATTCAATGAATTGAATCACTCACTCACTTGACACAATTCACTCACTCGTTTTTATGTCCCGAACTAACACGAAGTTAGTTCGGGACATATTAAAATCCTTGAGTGATCGAAAATTTGAGAGAGGTGGTAAATAATTATAGAGTTTTACATTCATATATTGAATAAACGCAAGAGGGCTGTATTGCTTGTGTATTGTATATATTTTATGTATCTATGAACTCTATGGTTTGGTAAGAAAACGATTAAGACGCCATCCAGTAGCAAGTAGTGACTTTGTATCTTTAATATATAGTATAGCATCACGTCAAGTTACTAATTGTTGTGCTAGATAGCATTAAATGTATTAAATTAACAAATTATGGTATATTAATCTACCATCTGTTTTGCTATATTAATTTGTATATTTGTGTGTTAGGTGTGTGTATGTATTACGTATATGTGTACGTATGTGTCCGGACTGCTATATTTTAAGAAGTTTTAGTTATGACCACTGAGTGAGGGACATTACTTAGTGCGTGTCAAACACGCACTTGACGAATTTTTATGAATTGAATCACTCACTCACTTTACACAACTGATTGGTACAACTTCAAATACGAATCAACAAACAAATTCAATCATATATGTAAGTGTTTGGAAACAATTATTATATCCGAATAAAATTAATATAATTATGTACTTAAAATTAATGCACGTAACCGACACAACAAATTAAAATAAAAAATTAAAGCATTATTAAAAATACAGTTGAAAAGAGATGACAATGAAAAATATTGATTATGGAAAACTACAATAATTTTATATAGGAAGATGGAGATATCCACTCAGTGCTGTTTTGAAAAAAAACAACTAATTTTTGAAAACGTAATAATCTGACAATAAACGGGCAAATTTTATTTCAAAAATTTGAAAATATTGTGTAATAAAATACATAGGTATAGTTTTCCTTAGAATTTTTTTAAGATCCATACTTATAGCACATTATTTTATTAGTTTATTAGACATTTGGACTAAATTTGAGTTAAAATTTGTTTTATGCATTTTAAAATATAGAGGATAGTAAAAAAATTAAAATATTAGTTCTAAAAAAAAAAATATTAAGTTATATATACCTACCGTCCCATAGTACTATTAGTATATACGATATATACGTTATGTTATATAAACAGTTGTAAAAAACAGATGTTTGTGGAAACAAGTTTCTGTCGCTCTGTCTATTGTAATAAGTAAACTGAAATAGAGATTGAAATTTGAATAGAATCTTGTATGTCATACACTCTTAGGTGAGTGAGTGAGTGAGTGGGTGAGTGGGTGAGTGTATGACATATATTATATTCTTTCAACTCACGAGTTGAAAAAGTCGATTCAATTCTTTTTGACTGATTCAATTCAATGAGTTAGTTGAGTGATTCAACTCAGTGAATTGAATCACTCACTCACTAGCCATCACTAGTCCCCACTTTCCACAGATAGAGTGTGACGTATGACACACACACAAGCGTACATCCTGTGTACATAGATATGAGATTTATGTAGTAACATGTTGTGCGTTTGGGGTGGGAGATAAAACTGATCTAATGCATCAATTAAGAACATAAATGAGGAAAAAAAATTTTTTATCCAAGTTTATTTTTTTTTGAATTTTTCTTTAATTTATCAATTAGGCGGTGAAAATATGCATATGTATTTGAGGTTACTGCGTTCACAGCGACAGTGTTCTGGTTGGTTATATTTCTATTACATCCAAGAAAAGAACCTTTTCTAGTACCATTTCTATCATACAAATTTGGTTGTAATAAAAATGGCAACTCTCAAAAAACTCACACGGTATATTTTTATTATTAAATAAAATTTTACAAATAGGTGAGATAATTATTAATATATGTAATAAATAGTTGCATGGATGGTGTGATTTACTGTATATATGTTAAGTTATACGTATGTTATTTAATTGATGTTTTTAAATGTTTATTTTAATGTTTTTCAGAAAAACAAACTCATCTAAATGGTACGTTTCACACCAGTGATGCTTAAAATGCGTTAAATCTCAACAATATAATTTAATTATTTTCTAACTACTAAACCATATACCAGTCGTGTTAATAATACACCTTCCATATCAGATAATTATATATTTCATTACTATATAAATATTTTTATCACAGAAAAATTGATCAAGAAATTTTCAAAAATTGAGATACCAAAACCGCGGACCGTCGTGGTGGGGCCTAATTAAGACATTAAAAAAATAATAATTCTTTTGTAAACTTTTACCCCATAGCAGAATCACAGTATAAATAAAAGATTATTACCATAGGCAGTAGCGAAACGCACTTTCTATTCTTTTTTGATATACTTATGTACAAATAATTATGTATGTCCTTTTTTATTTACTTATGTGATTGTATGTGTTTGTACATGTGAGATTGAGGGTTGATAATGGTCATGTTAAATTATATGAACAACTAAAAGCAACTTTCTTCAAAATGAATTGAGCAAACGCGAAATTGATGACAGTATTCAACACGAGAATTTAGATCGTCACCACCTATTAGCACCAACCACTGTCGAAATCGAAAATATTAACTGAATTATTATAAAATATTAATAATTATTTATTATTTAACGTATTTTTACATAAGCATTCAAATTATAATAATACTTACAAATTTGCATCAAATGGCACTCAGAAAAAACAAATTGAAATTTTGTTTTGAATGATTTAAACAAAATTTAGCAGCACAAGAGCTATTACCAGACATTTTAAGCCACCATAATTATTAAATACATATTAGAAATATCTTACAGATCACAAAACACACTAAAATTACAAGGAAATATCAAAAATAACTGATGACAAGCTTTAAATAAAAAAATTTAATGACAGTTAAAATTCCACTGCCATCGTTGTTAAAAATTTTAAAAAAGTCAGTGAAACTTAGACAAAATTAAATAATTTACATAATTATCAACTGTAAATTTTCACAAAATAATTTGACCTGCAAATTTATTTTTCTAAATTAAATTTACTTTACTGGTGATATTTTCACTGTATTAGTATGCATAATGTTATGCATTATTTAGGTACATAACATGGATAACCCTTTGGAATTTTTGAATTCCAGATGACACTCTTACGTCATCTCGTTTCGTAGCTGTTTGTGAAACAAACTATTATTTAAACTGTGGCAGAACTACGGGCGACACGGCGACATTGCCGCAGAAACACGAACGGGTTTGAATTCGAGTGATTTGGTTGAATTAGAGTAATTTTGGTGTAAATTTCTGATTTTTGTTATGAAAATGATGAAATTCTTTTTGGAAATTTAATTGTCTCCTCAATAAAGACACCATTGATTATGTCCCAGTCATAATTCGAGGATTGTTTGCATGCATTATTAGAACGGATTAAGATGTGAAATTAAATAATAAGTACGGAAGTTAATCAACATTAAGCAGCAAGTGATAAATAACTTTTTTTTCTTTTAATTAAAATTTGATATTTTCTATTATTATTTATTATGATATGAAATTTAACAATAGTAAAATGGCCACATTATTCTTGTAGTTGAATGATGTATGTATGTTTTACCTATTAGTAAAGTAAGTACTGAAAAATTAATGAAGTTTGCATAAGATCGACAGACACCAAAATGGATGACTTACAATACATAGTTATTACAGTGATTGCTGTTTGGTATTGTATTATACAGTAGACCAAGAGACATTAACCATATTTTATTTCAAGTGGTTCTTTATCGGGTTAAAATTTTGTATGAAGATATTCATTAATATTGTTGAAAATATTTTTTTGCAATTCCGGGACTATAATACATGATTTAGTCCCTCATAATAGCGAGTAAAGTGTCACTTTTAGTCCGAAGGATAGTGATGAGCAAATGCAAGACCAAGACCAAGACTTGGCAGTCTTGGTCTTGGTCTTGTTCTTGCATTAAGAATCTTGGTCTTGGTCTTGCTAGAGCAGTTTGAGTCTTGGTCTTGCAAAATGCAGTCTTGGTTTTGGTCTTGGTCTTGCAAAATGCAGTCTTGTCTTGGTCTTGCAAAATACAGTCTTGGTCTTGGTCTTGGTATTGCTAAAAAATCTTGCACTTTTTTGCATTTTTTTATTACTGAATTTTTTCCTTCTAAAATTAGAATTTTCTCTCTTGACGGTATTAATTATACTTTCAAACTATTTAATTAGTTTAGCAAGAGTGTTGCTTTTTTCTTGCTTTTGTCTTGGTCTTGCTCACTTGAGTCTTGCTATTGGTCTTGCAGCCATACTTATAGTATTGGTCTTGGTCTTGCTCTTGGTATACATAGTATTTGTCTTGGTCTTGGTCTTGCAAAAAATACAAGACCAAGACTAATTTTGCTCATCACTACCAAGGAACTAAAAAATTTACTTTTAGTCCCAGGGATTAAAAAATTATTTTGCTCCCACTTTTAAACCAATCAAGTTTCAGTTTAGCTGAACGATAAGTGAACATATGAATACTACACGTGTGTTTTAAATGCAGGCAAAAGTCTGTCATACATAGTAGTGTTTCACAAGCACTCGATAATATTTGAAATTGAAAACTTGTAACTGCTTCTCGCATTACAGAGAGTACATACACATAGGTGATTGAATGTTGTCTGTATCGGGCGCCTGTCGAGCAAAGGATCGATGGTGTAATGGATAGCACACTTGGCTAGTTACCAGGACATCGTGGGTTCGATTCCCGGCCGAGTCGGATAATTTTTTCAATCACTTTGTGATTTTTAGTCGAATTTTCTCCGAAAAATTAGACTTATTAATTTACCAACCAACAAGCACAATTTACATAAATTTAACTTAAATAGCATTGCTAGGTAATTGAAAATAAGCAAATTCAAACTTGTAGATAAAGACAAACAGGTATATTGTATTGTACAATTCATACATACATACAATTTGAATGACATTTAAATAATTTTTTTTTAATTTTTATGATAAATTATTTAAAATTGAAAAAAATAGAATTAGTGTTTTTTTTTATCCCTCGAGTGAACTATTGCCCTCGGGCCTTTATAGCATCGGGCCTCTGGCAACAAACTTCACACTCGGGATTAAAACTCACACTTTAGTCGTCCCTTGGTGTATAACATACTATTTTTTTTTTTTTTTTTTTTTGGAAAGTACCGTAAACGGGAGTGAATTGGGACACAACGAAAAAAGTTATTCATGAATTTGGTTTAAAAGTACCAGACGTAACGACATAGTAGTAATGTTGTAAATATTCTTTTAGGTAGCAGTAATGACTAAGATTGAAGTTGGATGAAAAATATTAATAAAAAACGATTTAAATTGATGTATTCTGACAAAGTTATTTTTTGGCTCTTAAAACTTGACTCAGGGAAAAAAATCTAAGAGAAAATCATGATGATTCGAAATTTTGGTTAAGTTAGCGATTAATAGGGATGAGTATAGATAGTACAAGGGTTAATAGAAACACTATTTTGAGTATAAAATGACGAACGTGGGGTGATTAGTGGTAGTGATGAGCAAAATTAGTCTTGGTCTTGCAGTCTTGTCTTGGTCTTGCATTTTTTGCAAGACCAAGACCAAGACTGCATTTTGCAAGACCAAGACCAAGACTATAAAAGTATGGCTGCAAGACCAATACCGAGACTCAAGTGAGCAAGACCAAGACTATAGCAAGAAAAAAGCAAGACTTGCTAAATTATTTAAATAGTTTAAAAGTATAATTAATACCGTAAAGAGAAAATTCTGATTTTAGAAGGACAAAATTCGCTAATAAAAAAAAATGCAAGAAAGTGCAAGATTCTTTAGCAATACCAAGACCAAGACCAAGACTCAAACTGCTCTAGCAAGACCAAGACCAAGATTCTTAATGCAAAAACAAGACCAAGACCAAGACTGCCAAGTCTTGGTCTTGGTCTTGCATTTGCTCATCACTAATTAGTGGGGCTGGAAAGTAGACAAAATTTCCGTTTTTCGTAAGTACGTTTAGAAATAATTCCACACACCTTTTCGTGTACGTGTATCGTTAAAAAGATTGCTTAAAATGAACTTCTTTTAACGACTTTTCACTTTTAAGTCTCATTTTTATTTCGTACTATTGTAATACAGTTACGGCTGAGTTGAATGGAAGCTCTTGTTTTTGGAAAACTGAGAAAAAAATTCGTAGCCACTGAAGAACCCTAATTCAGTGCGTGTCTAGCACACACTTGGTGATTTTTTTCCTTTTAGCTAAATAATCTTGTAAAGATAACATCTCGAGTTCAGTAAATTTGCGTATTTTAATCTCCTGGTCTTTGATGCAAAATTAAATTCGATACAAAATTCGATGAAATAAAATGTTGGTTAGCTCTTGGACTATAAGTATACATGCAGGTTTAGTCGCGATACGATACAGTAATAATATGTATGCATGTAATGTTTTGGTGGAAGAGAAAGCCTGAGAATCAGATACTTACTTACGTAGTAGATGATCAAGAATTGGTGATACCACTCGCTGACGATGTGGTGTGGTACTCCGATGGTCATGATTGTTTCCATATCTCGCGACTCGGGGCCCGGTCGGTCACATGTAGCCAATACTATGTATACATATGTATGTATCGAGTATTATAGTCATTTTCATCTTTACTGTCTGTTACCTCTCTAAGCCAAACTAACTAAATTTGTAAATTAATTTTATCTACAGATGGCAGTATTATAAAACTGAAGTAAATTAAGTAGGCAACTAAATTTTTTGTTGATAGAAAATCTACTGACTAAAAGGACCCCGCACAAATCTTATGGAAATTTGGTGCCGGTTAATTTCTTCGAAACTTTGGGAAATAATAGTTCTTGACCTGTAGAACAAAAGTCTCCGTAGGCGCAAAGCGCAATAATGAACAGATTTTGAGATATATGTAGTTAAATATACGTAGGTATACTGTCAATGTAAAATCGATCACCTATCAAATGGTATCGGCAAAAAACTTGCAGAAAATTAGAATCGATTGCCGACACCATTTGATAGGTGATCGATTTTACCTTGACAGTATACGTATATTTAACTACATATATCTCAAATTTTGGAGAGGATACGAAATTGGACTACAGCGCTCAAGGTGGACAAATATATCAGTTATGTCAGTTTTTCAAACGCTGTTTGTACATAATTTTACCATTTTTTTTTTTAAAGAAAAAGTATTTTTTTTAAATACGGTGTTTAATTTTTTTTTAAGCGAATACCTACTTATACAATGTCTGTTTACCAGATTCTACAAAATAATAATACCCCTGTCGCAGTATCCTGCATAACATAGCGAATTTCCGTTTATAAAAATTAGTTTTTCTCGGAAACTAGTTGACATAGAATAATAGTTTAAAGACCTTTTTCATGTAATTTTTTCTCCTCTTTTAAATGGTGTAAAAAAAATTTGGCAAAAATTTTTGAATAAGTGGAAATTTTGGCAAAAAACTAATTTTTTGCAAGAACAAAAACCATGTTCCTGGCATCCGACGTGTCTGGCTGAAGAACTCATCCAAGATTTTTGGACTTCCAACGTTGTCATCAAAGGTCACATTTAAATTTTTGTTTCCATCGTCTCTCTTAATAGTTCCACTGATGTGAAAATTACGAGGGTGTAACAACTACGGAAGTCTAAAACGAATTCTGTAAGTTCGAGGAAATACGCTATCTGATTACTTTTTTGGTTTACGAGATTTCTAAACACGAAAATACCCCTGTCGCAGCATCCTGCATAACATAACGAATTTCCGTTTATAAAAATTAGTTTTTCTCGGAAACTAGTTGACATAGAATAATAGTTTAAAGACCTTTTTTTATGTAATTTTTTCTCCTCTTTTAAATGGTATAAAAAAATTTGGTAAAAATTTTTGAATAAGTGGAAATTTTGGCAAAAAACTAATTTTTTGTAAGAACAAAAACCATGTTCCTGGCATCCGACGTGTCTGGCTGAAGAACTCATCCAAGATTTTTGGACTTCCAACGTTGTCATCAAAGGTTACATTTAAATTTTTGTTTCCATCGTCTCTCTTAATAGTTCCACTGATGTGAAAATTACGAGGGTGTAACAACTACGGAAGTCTAAAATGAATTCTGTAAGTTCGAGGAAATACGCTATCTGATTACTTTTTTGGTTTACGAGATTTCTAAACACGAAAATACCCCTGTCGCAGCATCCTGCATAACATAGCGAATTTCCGTTTGTAAAAATCAGCTTTTCTCGGAAACTAGTTGACATAAAACAATAGTTTAAAGACCTTTTTTTATGTAATTTTTTCTCCTCTTTTAAATGGTGTAAAAAATTTTGGCAAAAAACTAATTTTTTGCAAGAACAAAAACCATGTTCCTGGCATCCGACGTGTCTGGCTGAAGAACTCATCCAAGATTTTTGGACTTCCAACGTTGTCATCAAATTTCGTATAACTAAAAGGTTTTCCTGGAGAGTTATCGTGCTGATATGCTGATACATATATATATATATATATATATATATATATATATATATATATATATATATATATATATATATATATATATATATATATATATATATATATATATATATATATTAGTGAATGTTATTTTTGGATTTGTAACCCTACTATCTATCAAACGTTACTTTATTTTAAAACTTTCAAAAAAATATCATAAAAATTACCTCTTATACTTTTCTTGGTTAATTATTAAAAATTATTCCATTTTAAGACTTTTTTAAGGTAAAATGAGTGATATATGGTTTTTATTAATCAGATTTCAGTTTTCTAATACACCAATACGTCAGTTTGCGTCGGGATGCAAAGGTTTTGAACGTTTGTTCAAGTTAAGACCGATATGACTTCAACTCTGCTGACGTTCCGTTGAGAGAATTGCCCCGCTCCCTGATCCGATCCAAATGATCCAATAATGTTTCTGTCTACTATGTATAATACTCGTATACTTGATTGTCATCGTATATAAGATAAATAATCTTATATCATTCAAATATTTGAAAAACCACTACATACTGATCAAATAAAAGAACAGAACAGTGCATTATATTTTATTTCTCAGTAATAGCATCTCCCAGACTGGCTGAGCAATTATTGAAAAAAAAAAGTTAATTTACTTTTTTATGTGTCACATTTTGTTCTCTGTATGTACACACATTAATGAATAACTTTGTCTCCGAGCTGCGCATTACATTGTTAACAATGTCAAACATAAAAACTGTCTACTCGATTTTGGAATTTTTTTTTTTGGGGGAAAAAAATTCTAACAGAAATTTTCACTGATCGGATATGGTTTTTAGGGTTTTGTATCTTAAACGATCAGAAAAAAATTTTTAGGTTAAAGGGGTATTCTGGTCTAGAGTAGGGATGTTATGGATATCTGTAACCGTAACCGAAACTACCGGATATCCGAAATAATTACATATCCGAAACCGAAACCGTATCCGAAAATAAAAGTTTCGGATTTGTTTCGGATAATAACAGACAACTGCCTTTGGAAAATTGAAGTTAAATCGAAGCACATTTTTGCTGCATATATTTCTTTTGATAGATTCCCGGTGATTTGTTTTTGACGTTCATTTTTTGGGGTAAAATTTTCCCCTTTTTTTTAAAAAAAAATATTTACTAAAAGCAGTTATCCGTAACCGTTACCGTATCCGAAACATATCCGATATTATTATATATCTGTAACCGAAACCGAAAAAAATGTTTTTAAATATTCGTATCCGTATCCGAAATTTCATATCCATAACATCCCTAGCCTAGAGGCTCGATTTTAAAGTGATTTTACGGGCGCAATAAAAAAATACACATAGAATAAAAGTTGACATAGAATAATAGTTTAAAGACCTTTTTTATGTGATTTTTGATGAAAATTCTGGCAAAAAACTAGTTATTTTCACGAAAATTGCCAAAAAAAAACCATGTTCCGGGCATCGGACGTGTCTGGTTAACGAACTCGTCCAACGGCTTGGGACTTTCAATATTTTCACCAAATTTCATAAGCGTAAGACATTTCGTTCGAGAGTTATCGCGCGGACATATATATATATATATATATATATATATATATATATATATATATATATATATATATATATATTATCAAAATTTTCTAGAAATGATCGCTTCCTAGCTGATTTTTCAGATTCTAAAGCTAAAATTTTGATTTTAATACGATTAGTAGATATTGAGTCATTAATTATTTACTGGAAAACTGGTTTTTTCCGGCAGTGTAATAGTTGATGAGAAAAACAATTTAAATAACCCAGGGGAATACAGTAATAGATACAATTCATGCATTTTTCAGTTATCGCAAACAAATTCGTGTAAGTTTAATTTGGTCTATTGACTGATCACTCTACGGAACCTTAAATATTCGAGCCCGACCTGCTCTTGGCTAATTTTTTTACTTTTTGATTTATTGCTGCTCAAATTGTATCGTACCAATAAAATTATTTTATAGCTGATCATGACACATTCAGTTGTTCATTAGGTCGTTGTATTCATGTCTTGGGCTGTGGCATTTATGTTTTTTTTTCTTCTTTTTTCGAACTTATAATAATTAATATAAATATAAATATAAAAGATTCAATCAAAGAAGGGAATTTATACCGAGAAAAAGTTATAAAAGTTACAGCTCATGCAGTATATTATTTAAATAATCAGTTTGAATACCAACAACACGTAAATATTTTATGATTAAAAGTTGGCAACACTAACAATATTATCTTATTCTTTAATAGTTTTTATAACCAAGATAACGCCTAGGTATATGGATATAAATAAATTTTTAATAGTAAGAATTTCGCATTACTAACTGAACAATGTAATATAATATATTTTTGATTAGAGAAATATGTTAAAAGTTAAGTTAAAAATAGATTACAGTACAATATCTTTAAAAAAAATGATTATGAGAGAGGTTTTACTGTAGTGCAATTCGCGTCTAAAATGCATAAACAGTACATAAACATTTAGAAATATTATTATTTATTACATTTTGATAACGAAAATGAATAATAATAAATCATAATGAAATATTTCAGATAGCAATTTTATTTTAGAATAAGTTTAAATTTTAGTCGTGCATGGTGACGTCATCAGGCACATTAAATATAAACTTTTTGCCATAAAATTGTAAGTTTGATAAAATTAGAAGTGTGTGATCAGTAGAATTTTGAGTTTTGGAAGGTGTAATTTCGAAAGTTCAATATTGAAAGCTTTTACTAAAACTATGAAAATGTCTGATGTTCTGGTTTTTCGATAATATCGGAAAAACCGTGACCCGTAGAACGTAATTTCCGTGTAAAACAAGAGTTTACTGTAACTATATTAAAGGGGAAAACATACGAGTAAAAATAGGGTTTGACATTTTTTGTCACATTTTTTATATTTGTAAAAATGGCGTCATTCCAAAAGTTTTCAAATAGCTGGAGCTCTAACTGTTGGAATTACCATTTGAAAATTTTAAAAATTTTTTCATGTAATTAGCACATTACCTACGTAGAATGTCAGTGAATCAAAAATAATATCAGAAATGTAAAAAAAAAAATCACTGAAAATTTGGGAACATATTGCTCTTGGAATGCTTTACTAACATTTTATAAAAAAATTAATTTTTTGAGTTTTGAATGTATATTTTGCCACTGAATAACTAGGTATATATGTACTTAGAATTCGATATTTATTGTTGCTTCATTATCAGTAAGATACTAAGCTGGAGAAATATAATATGCACATACATGCCATTGTTGAAGTATTTAACTTAATTTTCTACTCAAATGTACATAAAATACATACATATTTATAAGTAATTTGAAATAAGATACTTCACAGATATATGTATTTTAAGTAAATAGGCGTTAATTCACTCATCCGGGCAACAAATAAGCAGTGTTCATTAACTTCTTAATCAAACAGTATAAACAAAACATAAGTTAAGAGACTTCACTTATTATAAGAATATGTACATCTGTAATGTATATACCGTATACATATACAACTTTACATACTTGTGTAGGGGAAGGTAGCCTGAAACGAGTCAGTTAATATTAAAGGTTCAGAAAAGGTGGGCCCCAAGAGGAGAAATACCTTTAACCCTTTGCACTCGAACCATTTTTTAGTATGGGTACTCAGCTACTCGACAGTAGTTTTAAAACGCTGCAAACACTATTGTATTAGGAGAACATAATATCCATAATACAATATATCTATTAGTTAATTTTAGTAGTATGTATCACAATGTATTGTAGCAAGACGTCGCGTCGTTGTGTTGTATCATGTTTTCCTAATATAATAATTTTCAAATAAATAAAGAAGGCTGAGAAACGGAGCGAAATGGAATCAAAAACGTGTTCACTATCATCGATATAGGGTCTGATATCGCTCCGATAAAATATTATCTCAGTGGTATTGGTATTGGAGCGGTAAGAATATTTTATCGAATCGGGAGCGGAGTGATATCGTACTGAGAGCGGAGCGTTTATGTAAATCGGGCCTTAGGTCCCATAGCGTGTTGTAAATAATAAAATACGTACCTATTGTTTATGGCGCCGCTGCGGCGCCTAACGAGTGGAATTAATATTTATTGTGTCGCCGTGGCGGCGCCCATCGAGTGCAAAGGGTTAAACGTAGGCGAAAATAAAGGCAATCGCAGAAATTTTTTATTAGGCCATCCGGAAAGCTCGTGCCGTTTTCGGACCCGCTCGAACGAATTCATATTTCTTCAAGTAGCAACCGCAAACAAAACATGCAACAACATGTTAGTGTTAGGCCGATAGTGTTGCTTGTAACATGTATCATAAGTCTTTAAACAGTGTTTAAATAATTTTTTTTTTTTGTCAGTAATAATGAGCAATTTTATACATCAAGGAACATCATGTCATGTTATACGAGTTTAAAGAAGGTACTAATACAGCTGACGCAACGAGAAATATTTGTAGTGTTTAATATGGTGATGTTGCGCTTTTTAACAGAACTTGCAGAATTCAAAATCCACAATTTTCGGCCATTTGAAGAAAATCGGGATGGCCATTTACGCCAAAAACGGCACCAATTTTCCGGTTTAGTGACCTTAAAGTGCTTCAACATATTTTTTTTTGTTTCACTAGATATAAAAATGAAAGCTGCATGGGTCAAAAAAATTCAATTTCATAAATTTTCACCTTTTTTTGTATTACAAAAAATATTTTTGTACGAATATAATATGTTTGATTTATATTTGCCACTTGTAAAAATGTTGTTTCGAGAAAAATGTGTTTAAAATTTCGGTATGTAACAATAAAAACAACTATTTTGGTACGCGGTGGAATTAGTTCCGATTCTATGACTTTTGGCATACATTTGCTATTGACGCTTATGTTTTTGGTACATTAGTGTGCTTTATTTTGGCGATCTTCCCCTACTCCAACAACTCTTATTAATATTCATCTGAATGTTGACTTTGTGTCTGGTTTTTTTTTTTTTTTTGTATGTTGGTATAACGTGTAAATTGAGACCAACTTCAAACCACAACCAGTCTCTAGTATCTCTAAGTTATTCAAGTTTTTACAAATGAACAAAAAAATTTCTTCTCAAAGAGTTCTTTTTTAAAAACGAAGCCATCTTTTTTATTTTGTTTTACATATTTGTGTTTTATGAAATTATTACATAATATATAACTAAAAATGTTGGGGATATAAGATTTACAGACAAGATAAAGAACATAAGAAATGTATATACCTATGTAGGGGTACACTCCGTGACAAAATTATCGAAAATTTTCTTTGGATGTATGTTAAAGACGTGTTTTATGTAATGTAAAAAAAATCGATATTGCTTTTGTATTGTTTCAATCCAGGGTGTCCACATTGTGGAAAGTCAGGGAAGGTCAGGGAAAAGTCAGGAAAGCTCTTTGGCGTCAGGGAAAATCAGGGATTTCACGAAATGTTCTGGAAAGTCAGGGAAAATAGGTGATAATATATTTCCCAATGATTGTAAATGAAGAAAAATGTTTATGTTCACAATTATGTTCATGAAAATATATCACGTAAATTATAATAAAGATTCACGGATATTTTTATTTTCTTTGAATTAATTCAATAAGTAACATAGAATTGTATTTTAATTTTTAATTGTTTATTTGAATGTGAAAACACTAGCCTTCATTTTTGTGACGTCATTTTTTCAACGCCCTCTGTAGTAGTGAAAAAAGTTATAATTAAAGGGGAAAAATTTTTTTTTATAAAATATAGATCCTAAGTTACCATATGTAAAAAAAAATTCCCTAAAAATAAATTTTTCACTTAAAAAAAATTATTTAAAAAGAGTCTTTTTTTAACTTCACTCGCTAATTAATAGTACCTTAAATAATTTTGCAATTTGTTTTTCATAGTCACTACCGCATTCGGAGCCAATACGTAAATAATAATTTTGTTTAAATAGTTTTTTATGTAGTTAATTTAGCTTTACCCAATCCCTTAATTTCAGTCTTACACGTATCTATACGATAAAATAAAAAATTATTTAGGTAGGTATGTATTAAAATTTAAATAAAAATCGTGTGTTTGGGCATTTATATTTCTAACCATTAATGGGAAACAAAAAAATAATGGTCAGGGAAAATCGAATCTAAAGTCATGGAAAGTCAGGGAAAAGTCAGGGATTTTTTTTTTTATGATGGGCTGTGGACACCCTGCAATCGAAAATAGTATTATCGAAAAATTTTGCCTCAACAAGTGTTCACGATCAGAGGAGATTGAAAACATGTGAATCTGAGCATATCTTTATAATTTTGTCTCGAATTGTATAGACAAAATGTTTTAACTGTTGTTTTAAGTCATTTTAATAATATTTTATGAAGATAATTTAGATTTTTTTGAGATTGTATTTTTTTTTAAATAAAATTTTTAAGGCTCCTCTACACGATGGGCCATGATGGGCCACTAAATGATTGGCCATCATTGGCACCATCATTGTACTGTTGTACATATACCTCTTTTCAGATAAAATTGATCATGAGTTTTCGTTAAGAAATTAAATAATTCTTATATTCGAAACAAATCGATCTTCTATTCTTTTCTAAAAATAAACTGCAAATTTAAAATTTACATAAATGCAATAATAAAAGAGACAAAGCCAAGAAAACGGAAATTATTTAAATTCAAAGTTACGAAGCATGGTTAAATTTAACTAAAATGGACCATATTATGATCCGTTCAATTTCAT